>OY776120.1:76263540-77001886 GCA_963675135.1 Galeopsis tetrahit
GATTTAACAAAGGGAAAAAATGCTACTCCCCGACGAACTGGCCGGTGGTCGGAATGCTGCCAGGACTTGTGCTGAATTCTCATCGGGTCCATGATTATACAACAGATCTTCTAACTGAAAATGGTGGCACCTTCCACTGGAAAGGCCCCTGTTTTTGCACCATGGATATGCTGATTACCAGTGATCCCACCAACATTCACCATATTCTCAGCAAGAACTTCTCAAACTATCCAAAAGGCCCTGAATTCAGGAAGATTTTTGATATCTTGGGAGATGGGATTTTCAATGCTGATTTTCAACTCTGGGAGTTTCACAGGGGAACGACTCAATCATTCATGAGTAACTCAAAGTTCTACTCTTTGTTGGAGAGTGCCGTTTGGGAAAAGGTGGAAAGTGGGCTTGTACCTGTTCTTGATTATTTCTGCAAATTTAAAAAAGAGGCTGATTTGCAGGATATATTCCAGAGGCTCACTTTTGACAGTATCTGCAAATTGGTGTTGGATTATGATCCAGGCAGTTTGTGCGTTGATATGCCGTACATTCCTTGCGAGAAGGCGTTCAACGACGCCGTTGAAGCTCTGCTGCACAGACACCTAGTGCCGGAGAGCATCTGGAAGCTGCAGAAATGGCTTGGAATTGGCAAAGAGAAGAAGCTTACTCAAGCTTGGAAGGCCTTCGATGAATTCATATATCCACGCATCTTGGCAAACCAGGGAGAGCCCAACACTGACTTTAATTTGTTAGAATGGTTCAGAAAGGCCTACGGTGAGAAAAAGGGCGATTCTACAAAGTTCCTGAGAGACACTGCTTTAAGTTTGATGCTTGCAGGTAGAGACACCACGGGCTCTTGTCTTACGTGGCTTTTCTGGCTAATTGCTGTAAATCCTGAAGCAGAAACAAAGATCCGACAAGAGATTGAAACGGAATTGCAGGTGAGCAACTGGAGGCGCTTCACTGTACAAGAGTCGCGGAAGCTGATATACCTCCATGGAGCTTTGTGTGAGTCTCTGAGATTGTTCCCTCCGGTTGCTTTGGAGCACAAAGCTCCAATTCGACCAGATAATCTACCGAGTGGGAATTTCATCCAAGAGAATGCTAGAGTCGTGATTTCGTTCTATTCAGTGGGAAGAATGGAGAGTGTATGGGGAAAAGACAGGCTGCAATTCAAGCCTGAGAGATGGATTACGCCAAGCGGAGGGATTAGGCACGAGCCATCGTACAAGTTCCCAGCATTTAATGCCGGCCCAAGGGCGTGTTTGGGGAAAGAGATGGCTTTCATTCAGATGAAAATGGTGGCTGCTACAATTATACATCATTATAATATTCAGCTCGTGGATGGTCATACAGTCTCTCCTAGTGACTCTATCATACTTCAAGCCAAACATGGTCTGAGGGTCAGATTGTCCAAAAGAAATATGTCTGATTAATAAAAGTATGTCTCTGATTGAATGTTACTAGTTAAGTGAGTTATGATCCTAAAATAATTGCCTAGAGCATGATTCGTGTTGAATAATGTAGTATATTCTTGTCCAAGTGAAATTAGTGTAAATTGTGTTTCATTTTGGGGCATAATTCATAGGAGTTTACGTGAAAATGGATAAGATGTACTCTGTTTTAGTTTTGTATGCTGCATCATATATTTGGTTGCAAAAGTTATCTAATGCCCAATATATATATATATATATATATATATATATATATATATATATATATATATTAATTATATCCCAGTTACAAGAAATTTGAGTCCTTTTCGGGTACTGTGGATTTGGTGGACACATGCTATAATTATAGGGAAAGTCTTATATGCACTCTACACACCAAATAAGATTTGGTGCACTCTATTTTGTAACCGCCGTCCTTTTCTCCTTCTTTCTTCTTTTTTTTCTTTCTCCTCGCATAAGCTTAAGCATAGACCAAAACTAGAAAAAACTTTGAAATATTTTGGTTGAAAAGCTCAACCTCTCAATCATGGAGAATCATCAAATTAGGGCTCAATTTCCAAATTTCGCAACTAATGATCCATCATTCGTCGAACGTGCCGCCAGATTCTCTTGCTTTGCGAACAAGGATTTCACTGAAATTCCTCTCAAATCGGATTCAGGTAAGATTTATAGGGTTTTAGTTAAAGAAAATTGGGGCGGAAGTTCGAAATTGGAGCGATTCTCCAGATCTTCAACGCCTGAAAATGGCGATTCAAGGGAGAATCCTTCCATTTCCGAGCAGATCGCAGCGAAATTCATCCCAATTCCATAAAGAGAAAATGGAATCCCAAATGAAAGGGGAAACAATCCCCCTGCTCCAACCCCTGCCAAAGATGTAATCAAACAGAGAGATGTGATTGAATTTAAACTGAGAGATGTGATTGAATTTAAACTATTGATATCAACATATTTTGATTTTTGGTGTTTCTTGACGGTTTACAAAAGGTGTAATTCTCCCTTAAAAAAGTAGAGTGGTAATTTTGTTATTGAAAAGTGTATTTTTTTTAATTGAAAAGTGGTAATGTTGTTATTGAAAAGTGTAGTTCTTTCTTATTGAAAAATGATACTTGTTATTATTGAAAAAAATGATGTATGTTATTACTTACTGAAAAGTGAAAAGTGGTGTATGTTATTAGTGTAATGTAGTGTTTATTATTACGGATTCTAAATAGTGAAAAGTGGTGATTCAAAATAGTGAAAAGTGGTATCTGTTATTACTTAAAAGTGGTGTATGTTATTAGTGTAATGTGGTGTTTATTATTATTGTTAAAAGCACTTCTATTAAATAAAAAAATAGTGAAAAATGGTGTCTGTTATTACTTAAAAGTGGTGTATGTTATTAGTGTAATGTGGTGACTGTTAATACTTAAAAGTTTTATTCAAAATACTGAAAAGTGGTGATTCAAAATAGTGAAAAGTGGTGTTTGTTATTACTTAAAAGTGGTGTATGTTATTAGTGTAATGCGGTGTTTATTATTACTATTAAAAGTACTCCTATTAAATAATAAAAAAAAATATACCTCATACCCACTTCAAAATATTGTAACCATCTCGGCAGTAGTTCCTTTGGTTGAATCTCTCGCGTTTGTAGATAATATTGGTTGACTGGTGGCATAGTGTGCACGGTGCACACTACGCACCAGAGACCAACTCATAATTATAATATGCTATAGGTTCCAATAAGATGCATGATCAACGGGAAAAAATATCACAAACAGTTACTTTTGTCGAATCCGCGTTTGGTCCTTTATCTTTTTAAATTCTCGTCTGTAGTCTTTTTAGTATCACAACAGGTTCTTTTCGGCAAAAAATTAGAAAAATGACCTGAATTCACATGTGTCGGTCATGTGAGTATCAAATTCCGGTGGGTTTGCTTGTGTGTCATTCCACATCACTAACTATTGAGAAAAAAATTACAAATGATCCTATAACTTTTATTTAATCCAAATTTGGTCCTTTATCTTTTAAATTCTCACCTGTAGTCTTTTTATCTTTATTTTCAACAACAAAAAAGCTTAAACCACATATTAATTGAGGGGGAGTTTATAGAGGAGTTTTCTATTTAATTGGAGTACTGTGCAAATATTAATGTGGGATCGAAGGAGTATTATTTTGTACTTTTATCACTTCGAAGTATTGAAGTTTTGATTTTTTGTGTATGCCGAGTGAAATTAAAGGCAATAAAAGGTATTCCCTCCGTCCCATACTTGAAGGCACATTTTATCATTTTAGGCGTCTCATACTTGAAGGTATATTACCTAAAATAGCAAAAATACTTTTAAACACCCTATTTAAAACATCACAATATTACAACAAATGTCACTACTTTATTACACTAAAAAGTAATTTTATTACTATTTATAAAGTTGAAAAGTCTTTACTACCCCTATTTTATCTTACACAATATTAATAAACAATTCATTCATTAAAACCCGTGCCCAATTGGTTTGAGCCTTCAAGTATGGGACGGAGGGAGTATTATATAGAAAAGAGAACCTGAAACTATAAGCTCACCGATAGAAATAGAGGTCGGAGTGTCATTAAAATCTTAATCATCTGGAAAAATTCTTTTTAGAGACAAAATTCGAGGTCAAAAAAAATGTACATTCCTTTAAACATCAATGTCTAAAATACTCCCTCCGTCCGCCTATAAGCTTCCCGCTACTTTTTGGCACATAGATTAAGAAAAGTGATTAAATAATAGATATAGTATAAGTGATGTGATTGGAAGAAGGAGAGAGATAGAGAGAAAAAGTAAAATATAAAGTGAAGTGTAAGAAAAAGTACTTACCAAAAAGGGTATGGAAAGTTTATAGACGGACAGACTAAAATGGTAAAATGAGAAACTTATAGACGGACGGAGGAGGGAGTAAACAATAAATGACAAGTTGTAATCGAATTACAAATCTTCTACGATGACACCATAAATTAAAGTCATCCAACATATCTCTGGACAAGTAGTTAATGGTGGCAGCTAGCGCTGCATGTAATCTGTTTAAAGCTGGTGTACAACTAGTTACAATCATACTGACATGATATGAGTTTGGTGGGTGACAAGGAAAATGAATTCCTGATGAGTTGGATGGCGGTTAGATATGGGACAGGCAAATCAAATGATATTTGATTCACGTGTTATACAACACTAAAATAAACAACCGCAAGTGTACGGTGTCTATCGTAGCGTGATAAGCACGAGGTCGATCCCACAAGGAGGTTAAGCGTAAAAATGTAGTTTGCTAATCGAGTTCTAAATAGACGTGATCGATAATTTGAAAGTTGAATTACTCCTAAGATTGTCTAACAATGTGTCACAAATAAACAACGAAAGAGTAATGAGGAAATCGATCAAATAACATGCAAATCAAGAAAATGAAGGTAAAAACGGATGAAAACTCAAAGAGAAAAGGTGGGTTCCAAGGCAATTGTAGTACTTAGACGTCCGTTTATGAATGTTGTCTCGTTTAAAGGGCCATTAAGGTTATCCCGTATAAGGTGATCACACAAAAAGAACTAATCGATCTCCCGATACAAATTAATCCAAAGACGCAATGTAATATAAGCTCGTATGTCTACATCACAAACATTACACCATCTAAAATAGCTCCTAAGATCATTCGATTCCCTCTCCGATAATTAATCCTCTCCCGAGATCATAATAATACCGGGTTGCATATTCGCATACGATTAAATGGAATAAATCTCCCGATACTACCCCAATTAACAATAAATCAAGCAAATCATTATGGCCACTAACAACATGTTTTACAATGAATAATTGAATATGCAAATACGAGATAAACACCAATTAAAGCAAGAAATTACTCATAAACATCAATCTAAGTCTTACAATGCCTTAGAACCACAAAGTGTTTAGCTACTAACTAGCATAATGAAATTACAAAATCCAAATGAAATAACTAAATAAAAAGGAAAAGAAAGAGAAAGCTTAGTCTAGAATGTGGTAGGGAATGGAATTTGGGAGCTATTGCATCCTTTCTTCCTTGATTTGGTGGAGAAATGAGAAAGAAATGGCCAAAACACCTCCAAGTATGTGTAACTATGTGTGGATTGGGGGAGAATGGCTTGTAATTCAAGAAATGGGGCTTATATAGTGTTGGGGTAGGGTTTGGATGGCAAAATTGCAAGTTGGTCCCTCAAAAATGGCCAAAATGTGGAAAAAGTACCGAAAATGGGATTGGCACGGCCGTGCACGGAGCACGGCCGTGCAAAACGGATATAAGGGCAAGCAGGTGCTCGGCCGAGCTGGGAGCTCGGCCGTGCTGCGCTGATGGAGAAATGGGGAGTGCTCGGCCGAGAGTGGTGCTCGGCCGAGGTGCGCGGAACAGGGGACGGCAGGTGCTCGGCCGAGAATGGTGCTCGGCCGAGGCGCTCGAGGCGTGCAATGGGCACAATTTCTTCGGTTTCGAGGAGCGATTGGTCGAGCAAGGCGCTCGGTCGTGGCCTTGGCATGGTGCTCGGCCGAGAAGGGTGCTCGGCCGTGCACTTCGGATTTCTTCATGGCTGTGGCTCGGCCGTGCTAGGTGCTCGGCCGTGCACTTTCCTTAGGCCAAAATGCCTCGGTTTCGAGGTGTCTTTCCTCGAGCAAGGTGCACGGTCGTGCCTTGTTCTTCGATTTCGGCTCTTTTCTCGTTTCGTGCATATCTTTCGCCTCGGGTGTCGGATTGACTCGATTCCTTCGGCTAATCCACTCCGTTTTTCGAGACGAATCCAACCGTGCACTCCTCTTTCCAGTCCGATCACTTGGGGTATGTGTTTTGCTCCAAATTCCATCGTTTTACCTACAAAACCGACAGAACACACCCTTTCTCTCATTTCGGCTTAAACAATCATATTCAATGCATAAATCAATGAAATCCACATCAAAACACGCTTAACATGTGCCTCTAAAATGTGTAAATTCCACCCGAATCAATATTCAGAGAGAATTGAAGAAACTTGATGGGCAGCATCTAAAGTACTGCCACATGATAATATGAAATCAGTATGGGATGTGAGTACGTGGATTCAACTTACAGATGAAATCATAATGCATGGCTAATGATCACAAATATTGATTAATGGATATGATTACTATAGAGATATAGAAAATATATATATTTTCTTGATTGATTTACAAATGAATGTACAATACATGAATTTAATCTAATCTTAGTGAGCTAATAGAAGAGTGAGCTAATAGAAGAGGCTCATAAGTAACATGAGATGGCCTACATATGAATATATATACAATACTTTAAATATATTCCTAATAATTACCTTTCTACTTAAGGGGTACTATAGAAGATTACCCCGGCCATTATCTTTCAATATTAATTCGATGTGGAGTCTTTTTGGAGCTCTATGTCGGTCTCTCCGGCTATAACCTCGTGTTTATCACGTACGGAGCTGAGAGCCTGTCGTGGCAAAGGCATAGCTCTCATTGAGATGAAAATGGTGCATATGGCTGCAACAATCATTTATCATTCAACCTGTCGTGTTATCCAAAAGAAATTAATCTCTTATATATCAGTCCCGGTTAATTCACACACAAATAAATTAAGATAAACATGACTAGTAATTAACCAGTTGTGTTATTTAAAATTATTACTACTCCTACTATTATTTATAAAGTTAATGTAACCCCAGTTCTAAAACTGAATATGCCACTGTCCACAGGATTAGTGGAATGTGAAAGAAACTAATGAGATCATGAACATGAGGGACAATTTTCATCACTCCTACCTGTTCAATCTCCTTATAACAAGAATTTTCCTTTTGATTATTCAACAAATTTTGACCAATGACCTTCCAACATCGATCACATGTAACGGGAAATGACAAGTATTGTGCGAGATCATTTTATGAAATTATCAATTCACAAGACTGGAAAAATTAGAAGTGTCACTATTAATTTTCTTTGCACCCATAAGTGATACTCCGTAGTATTTAATTTTTATCTAAAGAGTACAAATTTTTGTGAACAATGAGAAATTTGTACAAAATCATCCATAATTACATTGTGGGCCACATTTGATAGTAACGTGTGGTACTTTATTTGGTGTCCATCAATGTTATTCTGACCATTTAATTTTGGCCCATATCTCACTGTTTTGGCGTAATAAAAGGTCCAACTCATGAATTCATTTTACTAACGCCCACCAAACTCTTATCTCTATGAAATCCAAAACCATACATTTTTTATATATTTTTATTTTGCACAGTCAAAACTCAAAAGCAAAGTTGAAACCATACATATTAATAATCAAATAACCATGTCAGTACGTATGATATACCCACCCTCTTCTACATTAAATTTCTCAATTTCTTTTTTAGTCGCCCTACAATAAATTTTTTATTCTATTTTTGGTATATTATTTTATCTCTTTCAATAACATTTTTATGTACTACATCTATTATTTTATCACACTTATCTATTATTTTTTCACTCTCAATTACATCACTTGTATTACATTAATTATTTTACTATATTTCATAATCAAAATACTCAAAATTTAAACAGAGGGGAAAGATATAGTGGGATTGAGGTAGGATCATTTTCAATGCATCATAAATAAGCAAACTAAACTTTAAGGAATTACATTAGCTATAGTTACAACACGCTTAAATATCATTACAAATCGATTTTCTAATGAAATTGGACGGGGAGTACAATCATAAATACGATCGCTAAGTGAGAATATGGAATATGGTGCCAAATATTATGTGAAATCGATTTCTTATTCAAGATTTTTTATATGCTTCATATAAAATGTGATGAAATTGATTCATATAAAATGTGCTGAAATGTTGGGTATTTGTAAGAATAGATATTGGATCACTATTAATGAGATGATTGGAAAATTTTAGTATATAAAGAATTTACAAGTGAGAAATTAAGGAAATACACCAAACATGTCTATGAGAATATTTAGAGAGATCATGATAACATAAATTAAAAGTTTTTTTTTTTTTTTAAAGGAGGTCTACAAGATCATAACAAATAAAATACATCTTCAAAGCTAAAGATCTTAATCTTCAAACCACGGATCATCAGTATCGCCGTCCACTCCAATCGTGAGAAGGGGAAAGACGACTGTTCATTTTGCCTTAAAAAAAGTCCAGATCTCCAACTTTTAATCGAGACAACCCCACACTAAGGTGTTCTCATGTCAAGAAAATGAAACACAATAAAATATATACCAGATCCCAATAACAGATTCCAAGGACTCTTGAGCCTATCTCAGAGGAGCCCCATAACCAAAAACAGAGTCTAACAACCACCATGGAACAGCACAAGGCACAAAGGAAGCAGAAAACATAAACTAAAAGCTAGAAAAAAATACAAAAACACTATCTAGAAAACACATTAAACGGGATCAACGAAAAAATACCCGAACGGTCACCGTGGCTCCGTTCAGAATAATTTGTACGTTGATCCCTAACAACAAACAAGAAGAAAACTACATACAAAATGGAGAAACTCAAAACGATCGGCGGCGGCGATGACGGCAGCGGCGAGAGCTTTCCGAGAAGAACAAAGCAGGTCTGAATGTCTACAAACTAAAACTAACGAAAACCCAAATAAAAAAGTCGTCGGCTGCGGAGAACGATGGCGGCGACGGAAGCAGGACGGTGACTATAAGTGAATACATAGCTTGGAAAATAGTAATTTAGAATTTGGAGGAGAAAGACTCTTAGTGAAGACATTGACGATCTAGAGCTGAGAGGGGACGAACTAAGTGAGCAGATGGCCCGAAGAGACCATCTCACGAATAAAATGGCAGTCAATATCAATGTGTTTGATGCGCTTATAAGCCACTAGATTCTGATAACAAGTGGGAGGATTGCGAAGAAATTCATCAAAACCAAGATAGAATAAGTGATTGTCAAGTTCCATCAATGTAATCAAGCTTTGAGGTAGAAAAATCAACAAACAAGTTCAGAAGATATGTTCAAATCCATGCAAGATTAAGTGTTCAATTCACAATTTCCTCACAAGTGTATATAGATCATCACTCAAAGTGTATATCAAGGAAATGTAGGCTTTCAAAATTAATTCACACACTTGCACGATCATATGCTTGTCAAATGTCTACGTTCTTCACCACTTGTGTTATATGCTCAATCAATGAATCAATAAAGGCTTCACATTTTATTGCAATGTTGGCTATTTGAATAAATTGGTTCATAAACTATTGGAGCGAGAAGTCAAGACGCCTAGGAACACCTCGAAATTCTCAAGAAGAAAGTTGAAATTGATCAAGTTGCAACTCAAAATTTCAAACTCTCATAATTCATTTTCTCACTTATTTATATATGCACATCATTTACTATCTACTAATACTTTTGAACTTGAAGTTCTACCAAATGCTTGTACACAAGAGAGTTTTATTTTCTTTTTTAATTTTTTCAATAACTCAATTTTTTCATGTGCATCTCATAATTCATCTTTTCTTTTTTTACTTCTTCAATTTTTTTACTTTCAAACCAAACTCATCAACCAATTGCACATTTAAGCTCAATTCAACCTCATTTATTAACATTCAAATTTCACTAGTTCATAGGAAAATTGAGCTCATAAAAGAGGGGCAAATAGACTAAATTTGTAGGTTGGTTACCAAAGAATATAGATCAATAGGCAAAGTGGCTGACTATGAAAAAATTTTGTTTGTTATGGAGAATTTGACCAAGTGACTATTCAAAACAAAAAGTAGTCTCAAACAAGACCATTAGCAAGTTTTAGAGCGCACAAATATGAATGGTACTCACAAGAAAAAAATTAGACCAAAATTTATGAAAGTTTAAGGCTCTAAAGCTCACGGGCTTGGAATAAAATCATTTCATATTTATAAGTCACAATTAATCAGAACACTTGTATCCAAATAAATATGAAAAATATATGTGTAATGTGAAGAAATGGAGAGAGGGGGAGAACAACCAACCTTACCATCGGAACCCTAGTCGTCAACCCAAACCAACGAGCGCAACAGTGAACAAGCACCCCAAATCCCAGTTTGGTGGCGAGAGCAGCAGACTAAAAGCATCAAAGGAAACAATAGGCAAAGGAGAACATGGGAAAACAAAGAAGCTGCAAAATTTTACATCACAAACTTCCCTCGCCAGTGGACGTCAAATGATCTGATGGAAATCCTTCAAAGGTATGGGAAGGTAAGGGATATTATGATACCAGATAAGACAAACAGGAGCGGATGGCGTTTCGCTTACGCACGTTTTTTCGCCGTCGCGGAGATAACCTTGTTGGAAAAACGACTAGACAGCATCTGGATTGGGAGCTACAAACTGAGAAGAAACATTGTAAAATATGCGACCCAAGCTTACAAGGAACTAGCCAAAGCCCCTAGAGCCATCCTCAAACCAGCCTGGGTGGTAGATAACTGAAGTTTGGTCGAAGCATTAAAAGACGCAAATGCGAGGAGTAGGACTGCACTCGAGCGAGTGGAAGTATCACACCAGAAACCAACGGGGTCGACCCGAATCAATCAGCGAAAGATATACTTATTGTCTGAAAGGGAAACGAATCTGAAAGGTCATCGTTCAAAATATACGAAAAAGAATGCAGATGGACGCACGGGGCGATTGTGGGTAAACCAAGGAACCCAGAAGGCTGGGAGGAAGTGATTATCTCACTCAGACTGGTTGGACATGACAGTATAAATATTAGTAGGCTAAACGGAGACTCATGGGCAATTCTCGGGAAGAACAGCGAGGCGATGAGTAAATTCGTGACTATTGAAGGTGAATGGCTAACGGAGCACCTCAGAGACTGGAAACCCTTGGAATGGACTGATGGAATCTCGGAGAGACAAGCGTGGATCCAGATCAAAGGAATCCCTATAGTATGTTGGAACGTGGCATTCATGCAATGGTTCCTCAGGGAGGATGGTATCATCTATGAAGTGGACCCAATATCTGCTTCCAGAAGCAGGATGGACATGGCGAGAGTCAAGATCAAAACTAATCATTTCAAGCCCTTTCTCAGAGTATCTTCAATTCTCATGAACGAGAAAGAAGTGGAAATGTGGGCACAGGAAGAAGCACCAACAAGCGAGATGTGAGATTCTACCAGCTACCCCAACCTAGCAACAGGACAGAGTTTTACTAGCTAACAGAGGATAGCGACGAAGACACCGATCTATCTGAGTCCATGGTATCGGAATCCGGCTTTCGGGAAGAGAGATAACCCAAGGATAGCAATCAATCCGGGTCAGGTCAATACGACGGGGCGGGCGAGGAGAATATGGAAGATCACAACGAAATCGTGATCAATGAGAAAGACACATCGGAAAGCAACAAGAATATTAATGACGCGGGAACCAACACAAAAATGGGAATATCAATGTATGATGAATACCCTTTTACACACAATGAGAGGAAAATGGTATTTTTTGAAAAATGACTGGTTGAACTCAATCCCTAGGCGAGCTCAATCGAGGGGTGAACACAACATAAAAGAGGGTAAATAATTGTGGCCTTAGTGATTTGACCATCAGCCTAAAATTATAAATCAAAGGTCTAATTGGCCACGTTTATACACACAATGTTATTGAGTACACCCAATAGTTAACCGCACACGTCGTGGGATGAGGACACCCACGGTGAAAACTAAAAAATACCCCTCCCCTTCTTAAAATCTTATTTCCTTTCTTTTATTCATATTCTCCATTCTTATCGAGACACCCACCCTTTTGTTTTTCTTCTTCCCACCGTTCGCTGCCACGCCCCTCTTCTCACCGTTCGCCGCCACATCGACGTTGTCGCTGAAAAAGGAGGACTCGACGCAGCCGTTGGAGAAAGGCGCGACCCACGCCGCTGCTGGAGAATGGTGTGGCCGTTGTCGCTGGAGAAAGGCGCGGCAGTTCAAGCCTTCGCTCGTCGTTGTCGCTACCTTCGTTGCGCCATCGTCAACTCCTTTTGAAGGTCGTCGCTGCCACCGCTCATTTCAGGTTCCATTTATATCAAAAATGTATTAGGGTTTTACAGATTCAAATGTATTAAGGTGAGGAAATTTTATTTTTAGTCCTATAAGTTTGATACATTCCAAAATAAATCATTTAAGTTTCAACTTTACAAAATACGTCATTTATCTTTCAATTTTTGTCTTTTTTTAAATCAATTTTTATCCTTTATGTTTAGTAGGAATTAAAATTGGTAAAGTTGGTGTCACATATATTTAAAAAAGCCACATCATCATGTCACATCACATTATATTAAAAAAATAGAGCTAATAACACCCCAAAATATTCTATACACACCCCATAATTTTAAATACAAAAATAAATGTATACTCCGTATAAAATAACTAAGTAACTCTTACATAAATAAAGAGTAAAATAATTTTAAAAAATAACTTGAAAGAATATGAAACAAAAGAAATTTCAGAAGCAAAACCACATGGTGTTACATATGTTAATTATGTGAATCTTATTTTACTCTATTAATTGTAACGTATAACAAGATGCAAATAATTTTTTTGGATGAGGCTACTAACACTCAATACAATGTTATACAAACTTCAAATGTTATACACACACCCCACTAAAATTTAAAAATCAATTTTTATTAATAAACACACCCTAATTATTTTCAATTTACCCTTTATCCCTCAAAATAAATACAAATTGAATAAAAAATAAAAATATGATTTAAAATTCAATTAAATGATTAAAAATATAAATTTTAAAAATTAATTAAAAAAAATTCAATGATACGAGAAACTAAATAAAATTTTAAAATATTTTAAAAACTACGTATTAAAAAATATTTGAATGAAAAAATCAATTAAATCCAAATAAAATCTAAAAATATTAAATAAATCAAATAAAATTTATAAAATAATTAAATTAAAAATACCAATTAATGATTCAATTTTTAAAAAATACTAAATAAAATAAAAAATGAAATAAAAATCAACTCAATCAAAAATAAATATTATGAAAATTAAATAAAAAAATAAAATCTTACTTTTCTATTTTTTTAATGTTTTATTGAATTTTTCAATAATTTTTTGATGATTTATTTTTTAATTTCAGATTCTATTTAATTTTCTAAGATTTTTTTCAAAAAAATTAATTTATGTAAATTAATTATTTTTAAAGATTTTGTTAGTTTTTTTTAAATACTTTTAAATTTTAATTACATTTTTTTCAGATTTTTCATGTTTTTTTTTTAATTATTTTACTCTATATTTATGTAAGAGTTATTTAGTTATTTTATACGGAGTATACATTTATTTTTGTATTTAAAATTATGGGGTGTGTATAGAATATTTTGGGTGTTATTAGCTCTATTTTTTAATATAATGTGATGTGGAATGATGATGTGGCTTTTTTTAATATATGTGGCACTAACTTTACCAATTTTAATTCCTACAAAACATAAAGGATAAAAATTGATGTAAAAAAGGACAAAAATTGAAAGGTAAAAGACGTATTTTGTAAAGTTGAAATTTAAAGGATTTATTTTGAAATGTATCAAACTTATAGGACTAAAAATAAAATTTCCTCTATTAAGATTTTCGAATTTTTTTCGAATTTTTTGCATTTGTCCGAAATTTTTTGTCGAATCTAGTTACTTTTTTCGAATTTTTTTGCCGAAACTTAGTTTATTTGTTAAAACATAGATGTCTGGGTTTTTTCTGCAAACATTTAATCTCTTTTCAAAAAAAATTTCGAAATATTTTTTATTAAAATCTTACGTATTTCTCTAATGTTTACGGGAAGTTTTGATTTTCATACAAAAAATAATTTCTGAAATTTTGTGTTTGTTAAGAGTTTTTTTTTTCTTTATGAGGTTGTGTTTTTATGAGAAAGTGTATTTTTATGAGAAATTTTGGTTTATTGTGATTATTGATGATTTTTTTTTTTTTTTTAATATTATGTTGATGATGGGGACGATTTTGATGTGAAATGAAATGGATGGGTATACTCATCTGTCGATTTTTTCAAAATTTCACATGAGAGGTATGTATATCATATATGGAACATTTCACATGATTTTTAGGATAAAAAAAAATGTGTGGTGGGTATCCTCAATAGGTCTGTGTGTGCGCTTAAAACCGTGGCCGGTCTAAATTCGTCAATTGGGCTTACAAGTTTGGCCAAGTAGCCACATCCCCATCTATTTAATTGGCCCAGTAAGGCCCTGGCTATATACCCCTCCAGCTCTGTTAAGTCTACTCCCCAGATTTATATAATCCCCCTAACTTGTCAAATGTTAAATGTACTCCCCTTAAATAGTCAAAAATACCCTCATTCTATTTTTTTTCCATATTTACTTCCTTCTTTTTCTTCAACTTTTCAAAACCCTAAAAATTAATTTCCTCTTCTCCAAACTCAAAATCGTCGCCCCTGCCCAGTGCCGCCTCCGGCGCCGCCGCCTCCGCCAGCATCGCCCAGTCGTCGTCGACACCGTAGCCGCCATCCTCATCGCTGCGCGCGGCCCCAGTCAACGTCCCCCACCTGCGCAATCATCTTTCTTCTTTTTTTAAAAAAATTCCACAACAATCGTCGGCGGCGGCGGCGCCCCTCCCTCGCCCAACACCGTCGCCGACGCTCCTCCCCCCACCGCAATACATAAAAAAAATTGCTTCGCCGCCCCTCTGCGTTTTTTTTAATTTCTGCCATGGAAATAGGCCACGGAGGTCGGCCACACCTCACGGCCGTTCCCAGGCCGCCGTGACTCCACCAATTGTGTCGCCCGTCGGCCGCCGACCCCCCAGAACGCCGTCGCATCCTTCGCCGCCGCGTATTTCTGCAGGTTTTTTTTTTTTAATTTTCGATGATAATCAATTGTTAAAAAACACTCTCATCGACTAGAATTTGTCGATGCTAGTCTTTTTGGTCGATCAATCTTTGTCGAAAATTTCAATTTTTTTTAAAAATTTTCTGTCGAATAAATCTTACCGACGAAAGTGTGTTTGGTCGACGAACCAGTGTCGATGGAAATGTTTTTGGTCGACGAACCAGTGTCGATGGAAATGTTTTGGTCGACTCTGATTTGTCGAAATAAGCTTTTTTTTATAATTTCCAATTTTATTTGAGGGGCTACGCCGCTACGGTGGTGGACAGAGGTTGGGTGGCAGTCGGTGGCGGCGGCAGAAGCAAAGAAGCAGAATTGAGGGGAGACAGACCATTTTTTTTGTGTTAGGGTTAGGGGTGTATCTATCCTACCATATTATATGAAAAGGGTAAATTTGATATTTTACGTTGATAGGGGAGTATATTTAACAAAGCTGGAGGGGTATATAGTCAGGGCCCCCAGTAATTAACAATTAATTTGGCCCAAGAACGTCGAAATCACTTCTTCTTCTTCATTTGGGGCCGTTTCAACCAAGGCCACGGATAAATTCCCCCCACCCCCATATTATGTCTTCACCCCATTAACGTAGAAAGACTATACTACACTACCCTTGTGTTCTGAGTTCACCCCCCACCCCTAAACAAAAAAAAAACATGCTTTTTGCATCCCTCTTCCATCCAAAACATAGTATTTATTTGTAATTGATTATTCTTCATTTTATTATTGTTTTATTTAATCATATTATTGTATGATTGTGTAGTTGTAATAAATATATATGTAGTGTATTTCGTTTCGGAGTTTTTTTTAAAAAAAATCATGTGTTGCAAAAACTCAGCACTGGTTCGCCGAGTTTTGTGAGATTTTTCGGAAAAAAGTTTCAAGTTTTGAATTAAAACTCGGCCAACTTTTCCACGTTTTGATTCAAGGCCAACTATTCCACGTTTTGATACAAAACTCGGCCAACTATTCCATGTTTTGATTCAAAACTCGTCCAACTTTTCCACGTTTTGATTCAAAACTTGCCCTACTTTTTCACGTTAAGATTCAAAACTCGGTCAACTAGTGCCAAATCGGTACAAATCTCAGTTTTTGACGTTTCGTCTCCATCATGTCCCGTTTTGTACCAAAATTATTCTCAATAACATTCATACTTTAACATTTAAATTAAAAACTAGAATTAAAGCTTTAAAATTCAATTTTAAAATCTAAACTACACTTGCATTTATCCATGGTAGAGCACAACGGTGGCGTTGTACGCAGCGACAACGGTACGTTGACGGAGCTTCAGGCGGTGGTGGCCGGCGGTCAATTGCAGACGGAAGACGGAGAGGGTGAAGTCAAAAAGTATTTTTAATGTGTATTTTTGTGTTGGTAAGGTTATTTGTGGTATTTTGGGGGGTTGGGTGGGTGAAAGACGTAATAAAGAGGCATATCCAATATCCCTGAGCCGTCGCATAGAAGGGTCATATCGGGAAGGATAAAAAGGGTTGCGAATATTTTTCCCTACCACCCCAACTTTGAACAACTTCATCACAAAATTTTACGGACCAATTTTTTTTTAGTTTATTCATATTTAAAGTGGAAATTTTGTTTTTGGTCCTGTAAGTTTAGAACTTTTCAAACTAAATCTTTTAAGTTTCAACTTTACAAAATATGTCCTTTATATTTCAATTTAGTCTTTTTTTTATCCAATTTGAATCTTTTATCTTTTGAAACAATTAAAGTTAATTAAAAAAACTTCATGAATCAAACTTAATTAAATTTATTCAAATAAAATTAGGCATGCAATCCATTTTTAATTGACAACATATTTATGAAATAAAACTTCATTTCAATATTTTTTTTAACAGCATCAAATTCTATTGTTAAAATTAATTAATTATAAAATTATGTAAAAAATTTAAATATAATTAAAAAAATGCAAATATATTAAATTTTCAACCAAATACTAGTACATTGTAAAATTTGAAATTTTAAAAAATATATATTTAATCTTTATACAATTTTAAAAAATGAAAAAAAAAAATACACATCAAAAAATAAATTTACACAACAAATATAAATGATGTATCCTGAATTTTCGATAAAATGTCTGGCCTTTTCTTAATATTGATTTCTTTCACTGTAGGTTGACCCTGTTATTCATCAGGTTAAAATATGCGATTTTGGGCCTCTTTCTTTGTCATTTGATGGTCTGGAGATAAAATGGAGAATAGTAGTTATATATCTTTCCATATTGAATTTGAATTTATATTAAAAATAGGTTAGAGGTGAAGCGAATATATCATACATATGCTCTTGATTTTATCGGGCACCTGAAATTATTTTTGGTGCAACTGAATACACCACTTCGATTGATATATGGTCAGCCGGTTGTGTTCTTGCTCTTGGCGGCTCTCGGTGTAAATTTATTTTTTGATGTGTGTTTTTTTTTTCATTTTTTAAAATTATATACAGATTAAATATATATTTTTTAAATTTTCAAATTTTACAATGTACTGTTTTTTGGTTGAATATTTAATTTTTGTATTATATATTTTTAATTATATACTCCATATTTAAATTCTATACATAATTTTATAATTAATTAATTTTAACAAGAGAATTTAATGATATCAAAAAAAAATATTGAAATCTTAATACTCTATATTTGTAAGAATATAATGGGACACGTGTCACAATTCTATCACTCTACACAATCTCTCTCTTCACCTCGTCTATTTCAAAATCGCATTCTCAGGCATTCTGATTAAAAAAAATTAATTTTTCTATTTTAATCTCAAAATTATAAATTATAATAATTATTTTTAATCTCTCTCCCCCTCAAATTCTTTTATTTCAAAATCTCAATATTGTCAAGCATTTCTATTAAAAAAAAAAAAAAATTCCTATTTGTGAGAATATAATGGAACACGTGTCACAATTTCATGCTCTATCATAGACTCTCCCTTCACCAAAATCCTCCATTTCAAAATCTTTGCATTCTCATTCTCAGGTATTCTGATTAAAAATATATATATTTCCTATTTTAATATCAAAATTATAATTAAATTTTTTTAATTATAATTATTATTTTTAATCTCTCACCTCTTCAAATTTTTCTATTTCAAAATCCAATATTGTCAAGCATTCTTATTAAAATTTTATAATTCTCCTAATTTGTTTATTACGGTTCTTTCATTATTTATTAATTCAAATCTTAATATATATCTTAATCTTAATTATATATTTATCATATATTTGCAAACATTTTAACAAGCACGTGTTGCAAATTGATTGGTGCAATCTATTTTTTCTCAAATTCCTCCATTTCAAAATCTATTTTTTCTCATTAATTTCACATTTTATTAATTTTTTTATTAATCTTAATCATTAACCTAACATACATTTTTTAATCTCATATTTTAAATGCATAATTTTGAATATTAAAATTTAAATGAAATTGAACTTTTGAATTTAAACCGAACTTTTAAAATGAAACAGAATTTCTGCATAATCTTCTATGGAGTATTCTATATAAATCTCAACATCTTTCTTTTATTTCAACAATCATAATTTTTTTTTCAATTTTAGTTTTTCCTTCTCCCACATATATATGTAGCATAATATGTAGATTTTTTCTTATTCTTACGTATTATTCTTTTTTGTCCAGCCTTGATAATCTTCTAATATGTAGATTTTTTCTTTTTCATACGCATTTTTTGTTTTTCGGTATAATTTTTTTTTCTATCTATTGTTCTATTCTTATATGATTCTCTTTTAATTTCTTTCTTTAGTATGCCTTTTTTTTTCTTATTTCCTTCTTCACTATGTAGATTTTTTCCTTTTTTTTATGCATTTATTTTTTTTCTTACATATATTTTTTTTGGGTAGGTCTCTTGTAGACTCAATTCCTTATAATTTTAAAAAATTAGTAGGATTGATAATAAAAATAAAATACGCGAAAGATATGTATGATAATTTATGTAGCTTAAACGGTTGAGAATAGTTTTTTTTATGTTGAGGTCTAGTGTTCAACTCTTACATCTAACAATTTTCACATATATTTTTTTTTAATTATAAAAGTGCATGTTGAAAATAAGGAAAAGTGTAACATACAATTTACAATTTTTTAGCATGTTATTTTACAATATTTGCAATAATAATTTCAGTTATAATGACATACACTTGTTAGTGATGTTATGTTACACATATTTTGTTGCATTTTTCAGTTGTAGTGACTTACTATTTTCAACAATATTTTTTAGTTATATTGACTTACACTTTTTAGTAATGTTATGCTACACCTTTTAGTCATATTTTGTTGCACTTTTCAGTTGTAGTGACTTACAATTTTCAACAATATGTTCAGTTATAGTGACTTACACTTTTTAGTAATGTTATGTTACACTTTTTACTCGTATTTTGTTACACTTTTCAGTTATAATAACTTACACTTTTCATTAAAATATTGTGTTGCACTTTTCAAGTATATTGACATGCACTTTTTAATAATATTGTGTTGCACTTTCTAGTTATACTAACTTGCATTTTCTAGTTATAATGACTTATACTTTTCATTAAAAATTGTGTTGCACTTTTCAATTATAGTGACTTACACTTTTTAATAAAAAAATGTGTTACACTTTTTAGTAATATTGTGTTACACTTTTTAGTAATATTAACTTACACTTTTCAACACACACAATTTCGAAAAAAAATTATCAATAAAAAAAAATTACAAAAAAAAAATAATAATAAAAAAAAATTAACCAAGTCAAAATTTTTATTCACAATAATCTTGAATATTTAGGGTTGACAATATTCTTGAATATTTAAGATTTAAGTTCACCAAGTCAACTCAATTCCTTATAAGGAATTGATTCTATATAAGACCAAATAATTTTTTTTTGCACTATTTTCATCTTAAAATAATAATTTTAATATTATTTAATCCTAATTATTATTTTTAAATTTCAAATCATTTTAATCTTATCTTTTTAATTATTTTATTTTATACTTTTACAATTTTCTTAAATTTCTCTCATTTTTTCAATTATTTTTCTGTTCTCTCTCTTATTTTTTATTTATAGATTTACAGTTTTTTAAATTATTTTTTCTAAAATTGTAAATTAATCGAAATTGGACGGTAAATTAATTTACGAAAATTATTTTTCTTGTTCTCTCTTATTTTTTATTTATAGATTTACAGTTTTTTTAATTATTTTTTCTCAAACTATAAATTAATAGATTTACGAAATTGGACGGTAAATCTATTAATTTACGAAATTGGACGGTAAATCTATTAATTTACGAAATTGGACGGTAAATTAATAGATTTACGAAATTAGATTTTCTTGATAGTTATTGTTGTATATTTTTAATTATAATTTTTTTAATTTAATTATAATCAATCGATAGTTCACATCTAATTTTTTTATTGTCTAACATAAGAGTATATATTTATGACCTTGATATGTTAGATATTTTCTTATTGTCTAACATAGGAGTATATATTTATGACCTTCATATGTTAGGTATGATTTATTTTTATTGTTCAGCGTGTCTATAAAAGTTTCTAATGTAAATTATAAAATCAAAATGAAAACAATGTACATTTTTACAATTTTTTTGATCTAAAATTCTTTTAGAAATGTATTTTATATTTGAAGATCATGTAAATTACAAACTTAGGAATCCATCTCTCACATTGTATTAATTTTTGTTTTATTCATATGAAGTTGATTATTTCATTATATATTCAATTTGAATATCCATATTTTAAATGGATGTGTGTATACAGTATACATATTAAATTGATGAATAATGGTTTTAAAAAAGTAATCAATTTAAATTCTAAAAAATTAAGAAAAAAATAATTAAAAATCTTTTAATTAATCAACCTTGAATAAATAGAATTGGTATTTATTCTTGATTTATTATTAATATTTTTTTTACATATTTAATATATATCAAATTATTGTACTAATTTTTAAATTTATTTATAAATAGGTACGCATAAAAATTCTAACAGTAAAGTTAAATATTAAATGGTTAAATATTAAATAGTGTCTTTGTAGACCCCTCTTTAATAAATATACAATTTAAATGAATGTAAATTTATCAATATTAATTGTAATATTAATTGTAAGATCATTTTTTTTTTAAATTAGAGTTGTTGAGAAAAATAAATTTACTGTAACTGACGTAACCACTCATTTTCTCAGTTATATATTTTATGTAAATAATTTTTTTATAATAATAATGGACATTTATTTTGTTAAAGATTTTTTAATTGCATATTATGAAGAATGAAGGGTAAAAAAACTATATGTATTTGACTTTATAAATGATTATCTGGATGTGGATGTGTGTATATATAGGGTGTGAATGTATTTTAAAATAATTTTAAAAACTTTCTAAAGTGTATAAAGTATTGTGGAGGATTTTAGAGAATTTTAAAAACATTTGAAAAATCTGCGGTGAATGATTTTTAAAAACAATTTTGGAAATTCTCCATGATAAA
This sequence comes from Galeopsis tetrahit, assembly GCA_963675135.1. Lineage (NCBI taxonomy): Eukaryota > Viridiplantae > Streptophyta > Magnoliopsida > Lamiales > Lamiaceae > Galeopsis > Galeopsis tetrahit. The sequence continues at coordinate 76,285,348 of OY776120.1, forward strand.
GGGGAGGTAATATGTGATATCTTTTAAATATATAAATTTATATTTTTATTATTTTCAAATTAACAAATTTTTTAACAATATTTTTTTAAATATATAAATTTATATTTTTATTATTTCTAAATTAATAAATTAATTTTAACAATATTTTTTTAAGTTTTCCATTCCATTTTTGGCATATTATTTTCTCTCTCCCAATGACATCACTTCTACTTTATCTATTATTTTATCATATTTCATCTAATACATATCTATTATTTTCTCTCTCACCATCACATCACTTATACTTTATCTATTATTTTATCATATTTCTTAATCAAAACACCCAAAAGAAAAGAAAGGGAAAGTTTATAGCGGGACGAAGTAGTATTTTAATTTAAGAATGACCTAGAGTTCATGTCAGAATTAGAAAGCTTTGTTCCCCTATATTTTCATATGCATTCCTCCTAGCTAGCTTCACGATCAAATCCTACAAATTAAGAAATCTTTTACATTTTTCTTTTATCACATCATGTCAATTCATATAATTGCAAATATTGTTGGTTTCGCACCGCCGTCTCCACAGTGAATGAAAGGTCATTGTTCAGCCTCTCGTCTTTTCTTCCGATAATGAAAAAAAAAATACGAATTGATATATCCAATTTTTGAGATAAGGAACAATATTTTTATAATATTTATAAAAAGTTGGTCTGCTATGGACTCGAGTGCATGTTGTGCACCCCAGTAGGTTGCACTTTTGTTTACTGACTTACACTTTTTTGATAAATGATTGATAAATGATGTTACACTTTTCAATTATTAAACTGTATAATAATATTTTTAGTAATAATTGAAAAGTGCAACACCATTTACCAAAAAAGTGTAAGTCAGTAAACTGAAAAGTGCAACAACATGTACTAGGGTGCACAACATTGCACTTTTCAATTATTAAACTGTATAATAATATTTTTAGTAATAATTGAAAAGTGCAACACCATTTACCAAAAAGTGTAAAGTAAACTGAAAAGTGCAACAACATGTACTAGGGTGCACAACACGCACTCGAGTGTGGACTTTACCATTTGTAAAAGAATAAAAAATACCGATAAGAATAAAAAAATACCCATAAATATCAGTATACAATAACAATAATATTAAGACTAATAGGGGTAAAATATTATAGGAAATAACATTACAGTAAAACCTCTATAAATTAATAATCTTGAGACCATGCAATTTTATTAATTTAAAGAGGTATTAATTTATCGATAAATTAATATTTATTAATTAAAAGAGAGACTTTTAAAATTCAACAAATTTAGTACATATGTATTAAAAATAAATGAATGTATATATGTTTCATTGATTATATCCATACATTAATCATGTATAATATCAATTCATTTCATTGTATACATGTTTACATTAATTCGTTGCATTTAAATATATTCATGCATATGAATTAAAACATATACTACTATATAAATCTCAATATGAAAATAAAATAATTCATAACACTCAACTATGTCTTCTCATCTAAAAGACATCATAAAATCATCCATGAATGATCAAATGGGTAAAGTTAGGATGAATCCAATTAGATTTAAATTTTAAGAAAAATCAAGTAACAATAGATTCATATTTTAGTAAATTACCATAATATTTATAATGGTAATATTTATGAATTATTAATTTAGAGTTTTAATGGGACCTAATATTTATAAAGAGATTTTCCAAAAAATTATTATCTTATTATCTTATCGAATTTGATGATTTTTTACAAAGGCCCAAGTTGGGACCGTGGAAGATTTTATTATTTTAGAGAGGTTATTAATTTATAGAGTATTAATTTATAGAGGTTCTACTATATATATTATTTTTTTCGTCCCCTTGAAAGCTGACCCAACTTTCTTTTTTGTTCGTTTCAATAAAATTATTCATTCTCCTTTTTACAAACGTCTACTACCTCTTACATTTCATTATATTTTTATCTCTCTATTTTATCATATTTCTTAATTTTTGTGTGCAAAGCTCAAGAGTAACTTTCACTGGTATGGAGAGAGAATACTTTATATAATTTATCACGGAGGTAAACTGTGTTCAAATTGCCTTGTTACTTTTTTTTTTTTAAGAAGTAAAATTGCCTCGTTACTAAATTTTATAATTTACCGATATCGATACAAATATATTCATTGATATTTCCACAAATTTAAGATCTCGATATTTTAAACATTGCTTCAACTGACAACTGTAACGTAGATATATATTGTATGTACAATGAGTTGTACGTATTGGGAAGAGAAATAAAAAAATTATAAATATTTTTAATTGTGGATTGAATGTGAAATTTAAAATATAAATTTTGAATTTTTATTAGGCGTTAATCACATAGTTCTAAGTTCATTAGGATGAGTAGTCTAAGAGACTTACTAGCTAAGTTTACTACTCCAAAAGATAAAATGATACTCCCTCTGTTCCACAGAAATTTGCACACTTTTCATGTATGGATGTCACATACCAATTTGCACACTCCATATCTTCACAACCCTCACCCTTGAAATATACTCATATTTACTCATATGTCATTACTTTTCCACACTCAATCTACTTTTTACTTTACTTTATTCATAAAAGTTTACAAAACTACCCTTCAAAACATCAATCATTACACATTTTCTTATACATTTCTTAAATGTGTGTCGATCAAAGGGTGTAAGTTCCTCCGGAACGGAGGGAGTAGGATATATAAAGACAAATATTGGTGTTTTTCGTTTGATGAAATTAAGTTACAAAGTCATTAAATATATAAAATTATGCATACTGATAATTCAAGTAACATTTGAAATTTAATAATATAAATTTTGTTATTATAATTTTCTAACTAAAATTCCTTAATGTTTAAATTTTAAAATTAATAGTGAAACCTGTCATTAAAAACTTAAGGTAGAAAAATCATAATGATATAATTTCTTTATTAAAATTCAAGTTTTTTTTTTTTTTTTTAATAGTGGGGTAACAACTAAGTGAGTAAAGGGGAGCCAGGTCTTTGTTTTTAATACAAAATCAATCATAGATGATTTGTTTATTCTAATACTAGCTATTTATTCTAGTAATTATGTAGTATATACTTTTCGTTCCCCTTTAAATTTCACATTTTATCATTTTGGACATCTTTTTTAAACTTTTATCTTTTTATTATTTTATTTATAAGTTGTTCCGACTTTTACACAAAATTACATTAATTGACACTTACTTTTTTTTCTTCTACATTTTTTTTAACTCTTTTTACATTTTCTACCAACAAATTTACATAAAATACTTATATTCCTTAAAATACTTGTCATCAGCAAATAAAAAGTTTAAAGATGACAGGTTGAAGTATTAATTAATTACATATTACTTCTTTAGTTCATAAAATTTATGCCAAACATTCTTCATGGGCTTGTTTTAGTATGGATTAGGGTCTAATTAAAGTAGGGTTAATTAACTATGTAAAGAGGGCTTAAGTCAAAGATGATAAAACAGATGTGTCGGAAGATAGAAGTGTGCAACTGTGAATTGTGGATAAAGATGTAACAAAAGCACCTATTAATTTCAAATGCCTGCATATATATTTATGATAATTAATTAATATACACGTGTACTAAAATAATTAATTAATTGTCACCCACCAAATTAAGAATTAATTAAATGGTCACATTCCAAATTTACCCTTTATTTTTTATATACATTAATTAATTGTACTTTTCAATGTACAAAAAAGCTATGCTAATTTTTGTGAAATATTGTATATATGCATTTCAATTATTCACACTCACATTTTTTATAAATACATACAGTGACAGTTCAACCCACATTTTTTATAAATACACCCACTGACAGTTCAATTCTTATCCATATTTTTTATAAATACACCCACTAGCAGAAATTGTACTTAGTCGTCTTCTCCGAGCAGTTTTCAGCCACCCGAGGCCGCGACCGAACGCTGCAATTTACGACGACCTTAATCTTTAAATATTTTATATTTCTTTAAATATTCTTTAATTATTATTATGGATCGATGTTATTTTATATTACTACGTGCAATAATATATGTTACTATATGTTATAATGTGAGTTACTTAATCAATAAAAATTCTAGAAAAAAATAATACATAAATCGGTATTACTATATAAAAAATGATATGTTACTACATACTTCAGTTTGAATTACTACATTGAATATGCGTTTGTTACTATATGTAACTTTATCAAATGATTTGCATTACAACATGATTATTGTGTTTACTACATGCGATAGTATATGTTACTACGTATTATAATGTGAGTTACTACATTAACAAAAACACTAGAAAAAAACGGGTTACTAAATAAAAGAATTTGTATTATTATATAAAATAGTTTGTGTTATTACTATATAAAATAATGTGTGTTACTACATATTACGATTTGAATTACTACATTTAATATCCCGCGTTCGGCAATAAAATAAAAGATAAAAAAATCACAAAAATTGACAAAATAAACGGGTTAAATTCTTTTGTCAAAATTAGAATACAAGTGGGCCAGTTGACAAATAAATTAAGAATTAACCCAAATGAATTAATGATGACCCAATAATATATATTTTCAGCCCATTGACTTAATAAGTCAATATTGCATGTATGCAATATTGCAGCATATAAGTTTGTGAAAAAGCTAATAAAATCATCTTCTACATATATTTAATTACTATTTACTGTTAGGCAATTTGGTGTTAAAACTGATCAGTTTAATTAATGGAACTAATGAAGTATACTAATATTATGTAATTAAGTAATGCACGTCGGCCATTAGGGCACAAAATGAAAAGCTCAAAAGCCTAATTCTAGCTAGGTGGGAAAGGCTTGGTCTTTAATGATATTATTACTGCGAATATAAATATAATTAAAGGTATTTTTATGTTTTTAATTTGTTTAATTATGTTTACACTTCAAGATGAGGAGGACACCCACTTTTTTGCATCTGCAATTCTGTAATAAATCTATATTTATATCGATATTATTGCATGTATATCCAGTAATATATCCAACTGCCACTTAGCTTACAGGAGTATATTATAATTGAACTACCATTATCTATATACAAATGTCGATTTTTCTTTTTCTTTTTTAATTTGGGGAAATTATAACATCAATGTTCGTGCACCTCCCCCAACATCGTATCAAAATGAAACCTGCAAATTTATGTTTCATAATGTGTCTTTTGTCTTCATATGGGATCGATTTCAGACCAATTAAAATATTAAATAATAATTTTAAAATATTAACCTCGTAGATAGGACCCATGCAGGTAATTAATTTTGAATATTGAAATTTAAAATATGAACATGCAAATTAAGCACATAAAAATAAACTTCTGATCGATTAAGCTATATATATATATATATATGTATGTGTGTGTTTATTTACGTATCACTAGAAATAAATAGCAAAGAACACCAGGATCCTAGCTATGATTAATATATATTGGGGTATTTTATGTACATCATAGTGATACAGGGAATAAATAGAGTAAATAATATATAGGTTACAAATTAATTATCAAACATGCACATATATGAATCATTATTGGATTGTTGAGTTACCGTCTGTCAATATGATGGTGTATAATTTAATATTACATCCCTTATTATTAAGTAATAACATCGAGCTTACAAAGTATTGCCACAGCGTTTTTCTTTTATAATTTGACGTGTTTAATTAAAATATTATATATTTCAAATTAAAGAAAATGGCACAAATTAATATGGAATACTAGAATTTACAAAAGCACACGTCGCTTATGTATTATTAAAATATTGATAATATGAAAGCCAAGGGCAAAAAAAGAGAGATTTCACACGAGCCTTCTTTAGTCTATAAATTCTATGTGCACCATTGATGTTGACTAGCAAGTGAGTATCCAAACTCATACACTCTTTTCTTCATAAAAAAAAAAAAACTGTTAATTTCACATCATGGATGTCCGATCAGAAGACGGCGGATCACGGCAGCTGCAGGGTGATCAGAGGGCGGAGCCGGTGGTGAGGTCATCACGGTGGGCCCCGAAGCAGGAACAAGTCCGTATCCTTGAAACCATCTTCAACAGCGGCATGATCAAACCTCCAAAAAATGAGATGGTCCGAATCCGAAAACAACTCGAGAAATTCGGGGCCGTCGCAGACAAAAACATCTTCTACTGGTTCCAGAACCGCCGCTTCAGGTCCCGCCAACGCCAGCGCCAAATCGAGGCTAGGCGCCTTGTCGAGGCCGAGGCCGAGGCGCAGGCGACGCCCTGCAGCACGGGAATTATTAATCCGAATGACAACTTAGTCCCTAGTTCCTTGTCTTGCCCTATGAATACGGGCCCGTGCGTCACGGGCTCTACGTCTTCTCCCGGACCCGATCATGCTCAATATTCCGGCGAATTTCTCTCGCTTTTGGGCCAATCGGACCCGCAGGTTCAACAATATGAGCAAAACCCCCTTTCTTGCTCCCCCGGTTCTATCAATTTCCCTTACCAATCTGGTAATTAAATTTATTATTATTACAACAATTTCCTATTTAAATTTTAGTTCACATGAATGTTTTTCCCACTGAAAACCCTAAATTGAAATGAGTATGATACAAACCCATTTCATGCATTTTATTACATGATCCAGTGATACCCTTATTTAAATTAGGTAGAAATTCAAGAATCGTACGTAATTAAAAAAAACAAATTAATTAATTCCGTTGGTTAAAACTTTGTATATATGATTATTTACAGAGGTGATCACCGTGTTTATTAACGGAGTTGCGACGGAGGTGGGACGAGAGGGACTGGACATTAAGGGAGGGGGACTGGACATTAAGGGCATGTTCGGTGGGGATAATTTTGTGATGTTTGATTCCTCGGGAGTTCTAGTTCAAGTGAATGAGTATGGATTTCTGGTTCTGCACGAGGGTGAAAATTATTTTCTGGTAATTAATTAATATGTGTCAAATTTATGGAATTTTCTTGCATTGGAATATTGCGCTTTTAACAAACATTTTCCCGTGAGTTCTTTTCTTCTGCTCTTTTCTTCTGCTTAGGAATATTTTATGTGCTTTTATTAAAAAAAAATATGTTTGTATAATTAAATATATATGATCTAAATATTCGTTTTAGTGGGAAATCATGAGTTTATATCAAATCAATTTCTCGATTATATACATATGTTTGTATAATTAAATATATATGATCTAAATATTCGTTCTAGTGGGAAATCATGAGTTTATAGCAAATCAATTTCTCGATTATATGCATATGTATGTTTGTATAATTAAATACATAATCTAAATAATTCGTTCTAGTTGGAAATCATGAGTTTATAGCAAATCAATTTTTCGATTATGAATATTCGAGACTGGCCATGTATATCTCAACCAACCATATTTTTAAATAAAATATGAGCTATATATATAAACAACGATCTCTCTTAATCTTTTATAAGATGATATAATTTTTTTTTTTAAATTAAACTAATTAATGGAATTTATAAATTCCAAGTTTAAATCAAATTGCATCCTATACCTTAAAAAAATTGGAATTGAAAAATAAAGATACTTATTAAATTGGGCCACGTTGTAAAAAAATATGTTTTGCAAATATATATTATAAAGATAAAGATTATATTAAACTTACTTTTATATATATACTAGATAACTCACCGCGTAATACCGTATTGATAAAAGTTAATACTCAAAATAGTATAACTCATATTTTAAAGATACACTTATAAAATTTCATATAAAGATTTAAAAGATTATAACGTAATTGGAAAATTAATAGATGGAATGTATTGAATAATTAATGTAATTTAGAAATTAAGTTTTGCAAATCTTATCTTAATACTCTATATTTGTGAGAATATAATGGGACACGTGTCACAATTCTATCACTCTACACAATCTCTCTCTTCACCAAAATCGTCTATTTCAAAATCCCTGCATTCTCAGGCATTCTGATTAAAAAAAATTAATTTTTCTATTTTAATCTCAAAATTATAAATTATAATAATTATTTTTAATCTCTCTCCCCCTCAAATTCTTTTATTTCAAATCTTAATACTCTATATATTTGTGAGAATATAATGGGACACGTGTCACAATTCTATCACTCTAGACAATCTCTCTCTTCACCAAAATCGTCTATTTCAAAATCCATGCATTCTCAGGCATTCTGATTAAAAAAAATTAATTTTTCTATTTTAATCTCAAAATTATAAATTATAATAATTATTTTTAATCTCTCTCCCCCTCAAATTCTTTTATTTCAAAATCTCAATATTGTCAAGCATTCCTATTAAAAAAAAAAAAAATTCCTATTTGTGAGAATATAATGGGACACGTGTCACAATTTCATGCTCTATCACAGACTCTCTCTTCACCAAAATCCTCCATTTCAAAATCTCTGCATTCTCATTTTCAGGTATTCTGATTAAAAAAATATATATTTCCTATTTTAATATCAAAATTATAATTAAATTTTTTTAATTATAATTATTATTTTTAATCTCTCACCTCTTCAAATTTTTCCATTTCAAAATCCAATATTGTCAAGCATTCTTATTAAAATTTTATAATTCTCCTAATTTGTTTATTACGGTTCTTTCATTATTTATTAATTCAAATCTTAATATATATCTTAATCTTAATTATATATTTATCATGTATTTGCAAACATTTTAACAAGCAGCAAATTGATTGGTCCAATCTATTTTTTCTCAAATTCCTCCATTTCAAAATCTATTTTTTCTCATTAATTTCACATTTTATTAATTTTTTTATTAATCTTAATCATTAACCTAACATACATTTTTTAATCTCATATTTTAAATGCATAATTTTGAATATTAAAATTTAAATGAAATTGAACTTTTGAATTTAAACAGAACTTTTAAAATGAAACAGAATTTCCGCATAATCTTCTATGGAGTATTCTATATAAATCTCAACATCTTTCTTTCATTTGAACAATCATAATTTTTTTTTTCAATTTTAGTTTTTCCTTCTCCCACATATATATGTAGCCTAATATGTAGATTTTTTCTTTTTCTTACGTATTATTCTTTTTTTGTCCAGCCTTGATAATCTTCTGTTGGAATATGAATCCTAGAACAAGTCCTAAATGATGAATAAAAGATGAAGTTGTTAAGTTAAGTCATCTTGCACAAGACCAGTAGAGTTCACATAAGTTCACATGAAAAGATAAGTACAGTTTATAAGTACTTCATATGTGTTTACATTGATTAGTTTGTTACTGAGCTATTTAAATGTTGTATAGAGCTCATGATATTTCTATATAATAGATAGATTTGTTGTATAGATTTATAAGTTGACTAAGCTTGTGTTATAAAAAGCTTAATGTAATGTAATAGTCTTGTTAGGTTAGATGATAGGACTAGATTAGTTCTATTAGAATCTACTGCACAAGAAGAGAAGACCAGTCTATTACTCAAGACAGGTGGACTACAAGATAAGTGCATCTACTAGACTACACAAGACAAGTAAACATGAAGTTAGTTACAAATACGCGTGAAAGATAAGGATGGAGAAATTAGTTATGGAATAACTAATTAACTGAAGAAACGTGTGAAAGGATAAAAAGAATAAGTTACAAGTTAGTTTTCAAGAAAAGGTTGTTAAATACCCCAAGGTATTCATTGGTTAAAGACTACTGAGATATTGATATTGCAAGCGTTATTGAAGATTCAAGTGAAGAAATTACTCTCAGAGATTGAAGTTCAGAAAGTGAAGCTACACAAGACAAGTGAAGAAATCAGAAGGCTACTACTGAACGAAGAGAAGTTTTATTTTCGTTTATTGTTTCAAGTTGCTAGATACTTGTAAATCGCTAGTAAGATCGAAGAGGCACTTGGTAGTGTTATCGAGAAGATCTAAGTCTTATTTCTTGGGACTTAAAGCTACAAGAACATATTGCTCGATTGGAAGAGTTAATAAGAATTTCACAACTGGGTTTGTGAGAGTGGATGTAGACAAGTTGTCGAACCACTATAAATCTCGTGTTTGATTTACTTTACTATTTTGATTGGTTAAATTGTTTAATTGGTTTAACTACTTAACTGAACTAGACAAGCTGAGTATACATAAAACAGAGTTCTCGAATTAAGTTGAGTATAAACTTTAATTGGGCTCATTGTTAATTTCGTATTCCGCATATTGTAATTCTGATATATCGAAAGATTTTAGAAAAGTCTATTCACCCCCCTCTAGACATTTTCTTTAGCTTCCCTCGATATTAACTCAACTTAGGGACCTACAAGTGGTATCAGAGCAGTAGTTCTCGAACTGCTGTTTCTTGATAACCGATTTAAGATTTAGGGTGAAATCTTGATCTTTGATTGTTCTTGTATACGTGTTCTTGATCAAATATTCTTGTTATATCCGTTTCGTGCTCCCTGTTCTTGACTTATCTGTTATTCTTGATCATAACTCTACTTAGCACTTATTTCTTGAAATCATGTCTCTTGAGATCAGCGCTAACAAGTTACCTAAGTTCCAGGTTCAAGATTATGACTATTGGAAGCTAAGGATGGAAGCCATCTTCAGCTCTACTCACGACTTAATGATCTCCGTCATCACTGAAGGTCCAATTGTGACCATGATCCCCAATACTGCTGCCCTCGACGCAAATCAACCCGTGGGTACACTCGTCAAGAAAACAAGGTCAGAACTAACCTCAGAAGAAATGAGACAGAATAATTTGGATAGCTTGGCCAAGAATTACATCTTACACACTCTTCCTAATGAGTATCTGGGAAAAGTGTTAAAATGTAAAACTGCCAAAGAAATGTGGGATCGCTTAGTTATCATTTGTGAAGGGACATCCCTAATCAAAGAAAGCAAGCTTTCCACTGCAGTCCAAAGATTCGAATCATTTCATATGAAAGCTGGTGAAACAATAGACCAGTTGGATACTCGTTTTACTAAAATCATGAATGACTTGGAAGTCCTTGGTAAATCTTATACTCCACGTGAAATCAATCTTAGGATTCTCAAAAGCCTTGATAGTCGATGGAAAATGGTAAAAATGCTTGTTAAGAATACCCAAGATATAGACGTATGGACAGCAGAAACTATGTTTCAAACTCTAAAGGCCCATGAGTTTGATCTAGACGAAGATGAACCCATAGTAAGCAGTGACAGAGAACATGCTGTGTCCAAGAACGTTGCTTTTAAGACTAGTTCGTTTAAGGTAGACAGGTCAAAGTCTAAAACTAGGTCTACTTCTGTGAAAGACGAGTTAGATACTGATCTTAGTCTGAAGGATCAGGTAAGCCTCATGGTTAGAAAGTTTGATAGGCTGAATAAACGTTTCGGAAGATATAGGAAGTTCTATAGAGAGCATAGAGGGTCTGCTTCTAAGAACTCGTCTGAGACCAGACGAGACCGAAACTCGTCCGAAAGGAGAGACGAAGTCTCGAAAGGTAACAGACAAGATAGAGAGTCTGATGGTAGGAAGATTACTCGTTCTGATAGACGTGATAAACGAAGGAACAACTCTCCTATTAAAAAGGCTACTAATGATATCTTGTGCTATAACTGTGAGAAGCCAGGTCACTACATATATGAATGTCCAGACCTGAGTACCGATGATCGAGAAGAACGCAAAGCACGAAGGGAAAGAAGATACAACCGTGGTAAGAAGGCAATGATGGCCAATGATGACTCTGACTCTGACTCAGACGAGTTGCCATCATCCTCATCTAGATACCCGTCTGAACCAGATCACGATGAAGCGTTTATAGTAGATGATGGTCTATGCTGCATGGCTAAAATCGACCAAGAGGTATCATCTGCTACTTCTTTTCAATCCTGTGATGAATCTGAATCTGATGAAAGTGACACTGCCAGTAGTAAAGTAGGGAGTAGTCTTCAGCACTCTACTAGTGCAGTTGAAGACGACCTCCTACTTGCCAACAAGGCATTCATTGAAGTCAGTGACGAAAACATCATCTTAAGACAAGAAATAATTGATCTTAAGGAAGCCCAATCTAAAGTAGATCCTAATATAACAGTCCTAAATGAACGCTTGCAAGAAGAGTTGAGACAACTCAAAGACAAGTGTGCATTGACAGACAAGTTGTATCAAGACCTACTTAAGACACATGCTACTGAGAAACATGAATTCAATGTTTTACAAAATAAACTCAAAAAGCTTGAAGAACTTAATAAGTTCTTAGAAACCGAGGTTGTCACTTTAGACCTTAAACTTACTGACCTGGTTAACTCTTCAAAAGTTAATCTTGAATTGTCGGATAGGTATAGGGCTCCTGCTGACAAGACAGGCATAGGTGCTGAGACATCAAGCTCGTCTACTCTAGTTCCTAAGAACCCTACTATTTTCATCCCAAGCTCTTTGACTAATGATAAAGGAAAAGAACCAATGATATACGATATTGACACTCCAACTAAAGGTACTGTACCAAAACAAGCTCGAGTTAACATTCCAATTACCAAAGGAGGTAAAAAGAAAGTTAACAACAAGTCTGTTTCGTTTAATACAAGTCAACAAAGGACTAGGAATCGTGGACGACCAAATCAGGTCAGATTCGAGGATTGGTATCCTGAGGAGACAAGTACAGACTAGACGACAAGAGTCTAGACCTCTTTTTATAAGGCAGTCTCAACTCTACTCGTCTAGACCTAGACAGGAAGGTCCAAAGTATCGTACACAAGCTGTTCTATATCCTCCACCTTTGTCATACGATATCGAAGGAGATGAAAGACCTAAACATGTCTATAAACCGTATGGACCTAATGCATACAAACCTTACTCTGACTATCATAGACAAATGCCTGCTCAAGTAGAGATTAAGTCAAAAGGCTATCTCCAAAGAGTAGACCCGAACTCAACTGATAGGCCAGATAGGGACAACAAGGTCTTATTTTGCAACAAATATGGTCGAAAGCTTAGAAGGTCAAACTTGTTCAGGACTCCAATGTACATTTGGATTCCATTGAACTCGACTAACCCCCAAGGACCCCAATAAACAAGGAGGGTACCTAAATTATGAAATATCATCTATTGCAGGGTCGACTCGATCTATACAAGAAGGGTGGCTCAACTGGAGAAACTTGGTACATAGACAGTGGATGTTCGCACCACATGACTGGTACCAAGACTCTCTTATCAAGCTACCATGAGCAAGAAGGACCAAAAGTGATATTTGGTGATAGCTCCACTGCTGTTACTAAAGGATTTGGTTACATTCGGAATGGAGACATAGAGATTCAAGATGTTTCTTATGTTGAAGGCTTGAAATACAATTTACTCTCTGTTTCACAATTTTGTGATCGTGGATACAAGGTGCAGTTCAAGAGTCGCAAATGCGAAATCATTGACAAAAGGACACACACAGTCCTACTGGTCGGCATAAGACAAGGAAGTGTGTACATAGTGAACTGGAACAGTTGTCCGAGGGATACCTGTCTACTTACTAAGAATCCTAAAGAACTTGGCTGGCTCTGGCATAGACGCCTCTGTCATCTAAACTTTAAGGTTATTAATAAAATAGCCAGAGACTACCTTGTGGAAGGTATTCCCAATGAAGTCTACTATAAGTCACATGTATGCACGTCCTGTCAAAAAGGTAAACAGGTAAAGGGTTCTTTTAAATCTATTCCATCCCTCTCAACAAGTAGAGTTCTTGAACTTCTACATATGGACTTACATGGCCCAATAACTCCTCCAACTTTGAACGGCAGAAGGTACACACTTGTTGTGGTAGACGACTATTCTAAGTTCACTTGGGTAGTCTTCTTACACAAGAAGAGTGATACACAAACACTTTTGCCTGATCTGTTGAAGAAGTTACAGGTTGAGAAGAATCAGTCAATTGTCAAGATCCGTAGTGACAAGGGTACTGAATTCATTAACTGCTACATTAAAGAATTTTGTTCTAAGCGTGGCATCCAGCACCTTACTAGTGCAGCTAGGACACCACAGCAAAATGGAGTAGCAGAGCGAAGGAACAGAACTCTTAAGGAGGCCTGCAGGACCATGCTGACAGAGTATAATACGCCTCAGAAGTTTTGGGCAGAAGCCATCAATACTGCATGCCACTCACAAAATAGAAGTGCTATCAATAAAGCACTAGGTAAGACACCCTATGAGGTATGGAAAGGTAGAAAACCCAGAGTTTCATATTTTCATATATTTGGATGTAAGTGTTTTATTCATAACAATGGGAAAAGCAAGTTGAATGCATTCGATGCTAAAGCAGACGAGGGGATATTCTTAGGATACTCCTCAACTAGCAAAGCATTCAGAGTATTCAACTACTCTACCCTATGTGTGGAAGAAACACCACATGTGGTTTTCGAAGAATCTCAACAGGACACGTCTGCCAACAAGATCAGTGAGAAAGTTACTGAGCTAACTATCGAATCTGACAAAGATTCAGAGATATACGAATCCGTTCAAGCATACAATCCATTCATGAAAGCTCTAGAGTCAGATGACCAGAAGAAGGTAAGTGCTCAAGGTAACTCTACTAGACCAGTTGACATGCCTAAACTAGTCGACTCGTCTACTCCTATTAAATCTTCTGATGATAATGATGTTGACATTCATGATGCCGTACATGATATAGATGATAGTACTATTGTTAAGAATAGAAATTCATGGAAATCAGCGCATAATACTGAAAATATTATTGGTGACTCTACTGTTGGTGTGAAGACTAGACGACAACTCTTTGAGTCGCAAGAACAATCTAGTCCATCTCTGTTTTGCTGGTGTTGTTTCCTCTCATCTATCGAGCCTAAAACCATTAAAGAGGCCTTAGCTGATAGTAATTGGATCATCGCTATGCAAGACGAGTTGAATCAGTTTGTTCGAAACGACGTCTGGGAACTTGTCGATAGACCGAAACATCATAATGTAGTTGGCACTCGATGGATTTTCAAGAATAAGAAAGATGAGAATGATGTAGTTGTTCGTAATAAGGCTAGACTAGTCGCCCAAGGCTATTCACAAGCTGAAGGCATAGATTATGATGAAACATATGCTCCTGTTGCTAGACTAGAAGCCATTCGATTGTTCCTAGCATATGCTGCTTACATGAAATTTACTGTGGATGTTAAAAGTGCATTTCTTAACGGTATTCTTGCGGAAGAGGTGTATGTTGAACAACCCCCAGGTTTTGAAGTCAAAGGTAACCAGGTATACAAACTAAAGAAAGCCTTATATGGACTAAAACAAGCTCCAAGAGCCTGGTACGATACTCTTTCTCAATTTCTATTAGAAAATGGTTTTACTAAAGGCAAGGTAGATAGAACCTTGTTCAGAAGACAAGAAGGGAAAGACATTTTACTCGTCCAAATTTACGTAGATGACATAATTTTTGGGTCACCTAACAAAAAGCTGAGTGAAAGTTTCTCAACACTCATGCAAAGTAAATTTGAGATGTCTATGATGGGTGAAATGAATTACTTTCTTGGACTTCAAGTAAAACAGACCCCAGAAGGGATTTTCATAAATCAAGCAAAATATACTCGTAATCTACTAGACAAGTATGGTATTAAGACATGTAAATCTTCTGGAGTACCTATGCAACCTACTTACAGGATGGATCCAGACGAGAATGGTAAATGTACTGATCAAACTCATTACCGTGGTCTTATTGGTTCATTACTCTACTTGACTGCTAGTAGACCAGATATTGCATTTTCTGTTGGTGTATGTGCTCGTTTTCAAGCTAATCCAAAAGAGAGTCATATGGAAACCACTAAAAGGATATTGAAATATTTGAAAGGAACTATCAATCGTGGTATATGGTATCCTTCAAATGATGATTTATCTCTAAGTGGCTACTCTGATTCTGATTTTGGTGGTTGTAGAATAGATAGGAAATCTACATCTGGTTCTTGTCAATTCTTAGGCACAAAACTCATTTCATGGTTTTCGAAAAAGCAGACTAGTGTTTCTACCTCTACTACTGAAGCCGAGTACATGGCTGCTGGTAGTTGTTGTAGTCAATTATTATGGCTTATTCAACAGCTTAGAGATTATAATATTTGTGAATCAAATGTTCCTATATTCTGTGATAGTAATAGTGCTATTGCCATTACACAAAATCCTGTTCTGCACACACGTTGTAAACATGTTGATGTGAAACACCATTTCATACGTGATCATGTAGAAAAGAAGGATATTCGCATGGAAAAGATTCATACTGATTTTCAAAGAGCTGATATTTTCACAAAACCATTAGCTGAGGCCCGATTTCGTGAATTATGCATTAGTCTAGGACTAATTGATCTTGATCCTACTAGTATGTAGACATATACTAACCAAACAGGTACAGTCCTAAGAAGATGGGAGAAATAGACAAGTTACCACAAAAGACACAGAGCACTCAACTACTCACTCAACAGACAGGTATACAAGGTCAGCCAAGTTGACCAAACAACCCGATGAGGAAGCTGGTAAAGCTGAGGGTAACACTAAGGGAATAAACATTTAAGGGGGAATCCTTGATTCCTTAAAGATCCTTATGTTGACTCTTCAGTTCTGTAACAGTCATCTTGCTTGCACCTTGATCATTGACTTAAATTAATATTCATTCGAATTATACTTCTCGAATATCTGTCGTACAAAATAAGACAGGTACATAAAGTTGTTCGACGCTCAGAATAGACACGCACAGTCGAAGGGGGAACTCGACTAGTACTCATAAGACTACTCGTCTTGTGAAACTAAGTCTACTCGCCTTATGAAGATTAGATCTACTCATCTGTTCTGAATGAACTCGAACAGACAAGCTAAGTTTTCTTTGATTTAAATGGATTTTGTGTTAAGTGTTTACTCGAAACAAACTAAGGGTATTAACATAATTTGATAGTGTTAAAATTTGAATATCCTAGAAATTGGATTTATACACCCCTAGTTAATGAGGTGTACACATTCATCTCGCGCCAAAATATGACTATGTTAGGTCAGATGAGTACACTCCTCTTTCTACCAATAGGAAAGGTGGATCTCAATTCTTACAAAATCAAAACACAATTTTTGTCTCGGTTCCGTAACTGAATGCCAAAGGTCTTAACCGTTGGATCTAATCCTTCAATCTTGACCGTTGGATCAAAATTCTGTTTTAAACAAAACCCAACACTTGCACACGTCTTGCCTCACGTTTCATAACTCATCTACTACTTGCTAAACAGTGATTTTCTGCACAATCTACTTTGTTCGTTACAAATCTTCTAACATGTCTATTCGATCTATCTTTGATGTCAGTACCAACATTCAGGCGACATTTGATCTAGGGAGATATATAAATGACAACAAGGTGCATGTTGAGTCATCTTTGTTTTTCGAAGGAAATCATACGGTCGGAAATGCAGAAATCTTGACCAAGTGTGCCAGATGTGGTCTACGACCCTACTTGGAGGCATTTCCTAAAGTTGTTCTAGAAGAAGAGGTCTTGGAATTCTATGCTAATGCCAGCAGAAGGGGAGATGTTATTGAATCATTTATCGGTTCAAATCGAGTGGAAATCACTCGTGAAGCCCTATTTGAACGATTGAAGTTGCCCATCGGAACGATTGATGTGGAAAAATACGCTGAAGGACAGGAGATGAGATATTTGAGTATCTTCTGTGGGAAGAAAATGAAGTTGAAACCGGATGGCAAAGCTATTACAACCAAGAAGGGTGAATTGTTGGAAAAGTATCGCACTCTACTGGACATAGCAAGCAAGATGCTTCTATGTGCCACTGGGTCTCATGACTCGGTTACCCAAGTCAAAACAAGGATTATGGCAGCCATCTATGATGGAATTACTGAGGGTAACTGGTTCAAGTTGATCGCTGACAGGATGATGCACTTCGAGAAGAATGTTAGGGTGGATGTTGATACTAGAAACTGGGTAGTATCTCAAGCGGTTGGATATGGTAACAAGCTGAGCATCTTACTCCCAATTTTGATGCCCAACAAGACTATTTGGAGCAAGGGGAAGCCATTTCATCCTCTAAAGTTCTACTTAAAGAAAGAAGCACTGAAGAAGCAAGCTGCTGTCAGGCCAGCTGCTCCTAGGCACGTTCAATTTGATGAATCTGAAGTGTTGCCGTACGCGGATTCAGAGAGTTCTTCACAAGCTGAGTCTGAGGAAGCAGAGTCTAGTGCAGACGACTCGGAAAAGACTCAATCAGATGAAGAGTCACTACATGAGAAGGAGTCGAGTGACCAAGTGCCAGAGAGGTATACACTTGTGAGAGTTGGAACCCCACCTCCCCTAGAAGAGACGAGTCACCAGGTTGGTACATCTTCACAATCTTTGTCAATTCCGTCTCTCTCTCTCTCTACTGTTCGAACCAAGGCTAGATCACATCGATCTAGGCCTCGTCCTTTATCCTCAACCTCACATGTACTGGCGGCATTACCGCTTAGAGCCAGTCATCCCCAAATCACTCCCAGACAAGATACAACTGATACTCCTACGGTTGTCATACCTGACCTAGCCACATCACAGCCCACAGACACCACTGCCTTTACTCCCTCTCCCTCACCAGAATATGGTGAACCCTCTAACCCATCTACTTCAGATAAGACGCCAGTTGCCACTGCAACAGCTGAGTTAGAGACCCCATCTACTCAGGACCCGTCTGATGTTAGATTTGATTCCCTGGTATACTATCCAATGTGTCTACGAGAGAAGAGGATTCGTGCTCGAGTTTCAAGAAATCTGCGGAAGACACTCTCAACTCTTGACATCGACACAGCTTCTGAACAGTTTGAGAAGCTAGTCAGGATTTGCACATGGTTCGCATTGAAGAAGTCTTCTACAGATGATCTATTTGAAGTTATTCAAGGCAAAGGCGGAATCTCCAACTTTATGGATTGGGAGATGGAACAGAAAGAAAATAGTGGAGTTAAGGATCACTCCGAGCTATTTCCTCGCAAAGCCTTAGTTGATTTAGTCAAAAGGTTGCTGAATATTCCTGATGGTGTTATTGAGGATGTATTCGCATTTGATGTTGGAACTCAGACTGATCTGGTGGAAGACGAGATCACGCCGGATGTAGCTGAGATAGCAGTACAGACTTCAGAACAGTTGGATGATATTGTTGACAGTAATGAAGATGAAGTCGACTCACTCATGCTTGGTAAAGAAGATGATGAGTTCTTGGATGCTGAAATGTTTGATGAAGATGAGATTAAAGCCTTTGATGCTGAATTTGTTGGAACTTCTAGTTCTACTCAAGCTGTTCCAGAGAGATTCCTGGATGAATTGAAGACGGATCTAGGAAATGTTGTTCAGACTGCAGTAGACAAGTTTTTAAACTTGAAAATGAAGGATGTGCTCATTGAACAAAATCAGTCACTTGTTGACAAATCCAGAGACTTATTTGTTGGTGAGGTCAACAAGATGGACGCAACTTTTCGAGAAGAGATGTTTGCTCAATTTGAAGACTTTCTGAAGAAGCAAGTTGATCATTCAGAAAAGAGGTCAATCTCGTTTGCTCGTTCACTAGCTGAAGAGTCAAGCAAAATGGAGAGACTTTACAGAGTCAAAATTGTTATTGCTGATGAACAGAGAAGGGAAGCACAGGATCAATTAGTGCGTTCTCGGGATGTTCTGAATGAGCTGACTACGCAGAATACTTTTCTTCGCCAGACGGCTACTCAGTTGAAAGATGAACTAGTTTCATGTACAAGGAAGCTGGAATTGGTTACTGATAGACTAGACGAGATGAGTAATGAGAAAGCGCATAAGATGCACATTGAGTCAGCTACTGAAGCTATGAAGGAAGCTTTGAAAGAAGAGATGACTCGCTTTACTTCTCTTTTCACTCTTAAGGCAAGTGATGAAGCCAAAAAGGGGGAAGAGACAAGTCTAGTTGAAGTTGTGAAGTCTGCTAGTGCTGAACCGGAGATGAAAGTTGCTGCTACTGCAATTGAAGAACTAAGTAGGCGTAAAAGAGGCAGATTAGTGAAGAAGGCAGATCTAGAGCATGCTGAGACAGAAAAGCAGAAGAGATTAGACAAAGGTAAAGCTGTTGCTTCTCCTGAAGCAGAGATTCAGACCAGACGAGTTAAGAGAAAGCTGGATATTGAAGAGCCTATTGCTACTGCTATAGTTGAGAAGAAACAAAGGATTAATGATGATGAGATTCATTATGCAAGCAAAAAGAAGATTACTAAGCATATTGAAAGGCTGCAAAAGTTGAAAGCTGATGAAGACAAAATGGAAGACAAGTTCATTGATCACTTCATAGATAATGAGCATAGAGCTGAATGGATTGAAGTGAAGAAACAATGGGAACTTGATCATTGGATAATAAGGAAATATGGTGATGCTGAAAGTCAAGATGAACTGTATTCTTTATTTGACAGGTTCATGGAAGGACAACACAGGAAGCTATGGCATCTAATCTTAAGGATTTCGGCTGGTGCTAACTTCAATATTCTTGTTCCTAAATTTCCTGAATGGAAATGTCCCATGACCAGCTCAGGTAAAAGAGTTGATCATAATCAGATCAAGAAATTCGAAGAAGAGCTGCTAGATAAAGAGAAGATTGAAGATGAAGACCATATAGGTTTAATTCACAAGAGACTCCTTGATGCATTCTGCGTTCCAAATTCAGAAGGAGGTACTCTTTCAGATTAGTTTTTGTTGTTTGTTTTCAGAGTAGTTTGTGTTGCTCTGATACTTAGTTTTTTTTGTTTGTTATTCAAAGTATGTGTAATCTACTGATCTATCTTGAATGAATGAAAGATAAGTACTATTTGATGTTAAAAGACAAGGTAACTACTTAACTAGTCTACTTATGAGAAAAGGTTCAAGTAGTTTTGGCTTCATCAAAAAGGGGGAAATTATTGGGATATGAATCCTAGAACAAGTCCTAAATGATGAATAAAAGATGAAGTTTTGATAAAGCCAAAAGTAGTATGAATATTTTCTAAGTACTGACTGATCTAGTCTAGTTAAGTTAAGTCATCTTGCACAAGACCAGTAGAGTTCACATAAGTTCACATGAAAAGATAAGTACAGTTTATAAGTACTTCATATGTGTTTACATTGATTAGTTTGTTACTGAGCTATTTAAATGTTGTATAGAGCTCATGATATTTCTATATAATAGATAGATTTGTTGTATAGATTTATAAGTTGACTAAGCTTGTGTTATAAAAAGCTTAATGTAATGTAATAGTCTTGTTAGGTTAGATGATAGGACTAGATTAGTTCTATTAGAATCTACTGTACAAGAAGAGAAGACCAGTCTACTACTCAAGACAGGTGGACTACAAGATAAGTGCATCTACTAGACTACACAAAATTGGACGGTAAATTAATAGATTTACGAAATTAGATTTTCTTGATAGTTATTGTTGTATATTTTTAATTATAATTTTTTTTAATTTAATTATAATCAATCGATAGTTCACATCTAATTTTTTTATTGTCTAACATAAGAGTATATATTTATGACCTTGATATGTTAGGTATTTTCTTATTGTCTAACATAGGAGTATATATTTATGACCTTGATATGTTAGGTATGATTTATTTTTATTGTTCAGCGTGTCTACAAAAGTTTCTAATGTAAATTATAAAATCAAAATGAAAACAATGTACATTTTTACAATTTTTTTGATCTAAAATTCTTTTAGAAATGTATTTTATATTTGAAGATCATGTAAATTATAAACTTAGGAATCCATCTCTCACATTGTATTAATTTTTGTTTTATTCATATGAAGTTGATTATTTCATTATATATTCAATTTGAATATCCATATTTTAAATGGATGTGTGTATACAGTATACATATTAAATTGATGAATAATGGTTTTAAAAAAGTAATCAATTTTAATTCTAAAAAATTAAGGAAAAAATAATTAAAAATCTTTTAATTAATCAACCTTGAATAAATAGAATTGGTATTTATTCTTGATTTATTATTAATATTTTTTTTACATATTTAATATATATCAAATTATTGTACTAATTTTTAAATTTATTTATAAATAGGTACGCGTAAAAATTCTAACAGTAAAGTTAAATATTAAATGGTTAAATATTAAATAGTGTCTTTGTAGACCCCTCTTTAATAAATATACAATTTAAATGAATGTAAATTTATCAATATTAATTGTAATATTAATTGTAAGATCTTTTTTTTTTAAATTAGAGTTGTTGAGAAAATAAATTTACTGTAACTGACGTAACCACTCATTTTCTCAGTTATATATTTTATGTAAATAATTTTTTTATAATAATAATGGACATTTATTTTGTTAAAGATTTTTTAATTGCATATTATGAAGAATGAAGGGTAAAAAAACTATATGTATTTGACTTTATAAATGATTATCTGGATGTGGATGTATGTATATATAGGGTGTGAATGTATTTTAAAATAATTTTAATATAGTATTTTTTTTTAAATTGCAGGTTTAAGTCATAAATTTCCATCCGAACTAGAAAAGTCACGATATCTCTAAGGAAATGTTTGTTTTGAAATGGAAAATTTCACACGGTTTTACTCTAAAATTTAGATTTAAAATTTTAAAATCTTAACCTACAAAATTCAACCTATAGATATTTATAAACTTTATATACATTCCTATATAAAATTATTTTACAATGTCCATTTTTATTAAAAATATTTTTAATTTTACAATTAAAATTATAATTTTATTAATGCACATTTTATTAATATATTAAAAAAATATTATAATATATAGAAATATAAATACAATAATATAGATTCAAATATCAATTTTAATTTTTATTAATGCACATTTTATTTATATATTAAAAAAATATTATAATATATAGAAATATAAATACAATAATATAAATTTGTAGATATGTAATTATATTAGAATAAAAAAAAATTATTCTCACAAACTCTAACAAATAAAAAAGATATAAAAATTAATATAGTATTTAAAATTATTATTTTAATAAACTAACTCTAATTTTAATAAATCAACCCCGCGCGGGCTAGTGAAGTATATATTTTCAATTAAAAATGGATTGCATGTCTAATTTTATTTGAATAAATTTAATTAAGTTTCAATTAAAAATAGATTGCATGCCTAATTTTTTAATTATTTTAATTAATAAAGCAAACCAAACTAGGTGAAAAAATTAATCCCAAAAGACTGTATAAAAATAAAAATTGTCTTGTGGTGTTCAATTTCAATGTTGATGAATATTATACGGTGGCCTCTGATTTAGCTATCAGAATCACCTCAATCTTCATCTCTGTTGCAAAACTCTCAAATTCAAATTCTTACCCTGTTATTCACTGTAAGTATTACTACTATTTGTCTACTTGATAATCCTTTTCCGTTTCCTTTTTCACCAATTGGTTTTCTTCTGATTCTCTCCCTCTCTTGCTTAGGGAAGGGAGTTGTTAATTTGATTGTTACTTTAGCTTCTGCTGCATACCCACCCAGTGTTGTAATCTTATGCATTTGGGCTTTTACTTTAATTTGGATTGAACACATACAAAAAGCTTTACACTTTAATTTGCATTGGTATTTGAATACGACCCTGAGAATCTTTAAATTCAAACTAGCATTCATAGTTCTCAATGGTACAAAGACTTGTTAATTCCCCTTTTCTTGTTAATTGAAGCTTGGTTAAAGTAGAGCATTCATTTCTGCCTTTTATCTAATGGAAATTCGGATATGTAGGAAAACCTCCTGAAAACTCTAATTCAAGTTAGGTTTCCTTAGTTGGAATGATGTTTGTAATCATTTATTATCTAGTTTTAGTTTTGTATGCACGGAGTAATCATAAAATGTTGTCTCCCTCCCCTCTCTTTTTGGTGGCACAAGTAACAATTAAACATATGGTCAGTACTCTCCGTTTTGGCGTATAAGACTCCTGTCTCCATTTCATATAGCATGTCTTCGTTGTCAACCAACGAGCCTGTTGTCTCAGTTGACTGGCTACATGCCAACCTCCAAGAGCCAGATGTGAAGGTTTGTTTCTAAGTGATTTGATGTCTTTAACTTTGTTCTTTCACTATGCTATTTTGGGATGCAATCAAAATTGGTTTATTACTAGTATTATGTTGGATGCAAATTATGTTCAGGTGTTGGATGCATCCTGGTACATGCCACATGAACACAGAAATCCACTTCAAGAGTTTCAGGTGCTGTTTATTTTGCTCATTTCGCTTTCTTCCATCAGCGGCTTCATGTCTCTAGTTATCATTACTTCATGCTTTAGTAAAACGTAATAATTAAAATTAGATTGCAATTAGTTTGTATAATATGATGGATGATCTGTTGATTTTTATTTATGATACGATTGCATTGAACACTTCCATTGTATATTTGTATTGTTTTAACAGGTTGCGCGTATTCCTGGTGCACTCTTCTTTGATATCGATGGCATCTCAGATCGATCTACTGATGTAAGATGCTTTTCTTTGAGAATGTATCCATGAAATGTTATTTGGTTTTGTTGGGGCTTATAGTAATATTTTTTTTTTGTAATGATGTTCCTTCTGTTTTTTGTAACTAAAATTATTTCCACACCTTAATGTGGTATACAGTTGCCACATATGTTGCCATCAGAAGAAGCATTTGCAGCTGCTGTTTCTGCCCTTGGCATTGAAAACAAGCATGACCTTGTTGTTTATGATGGGAAAGGGATCTTCAGTGCAGCTCGTGTTTGGTGGTGAGCTAAAGCTTCTAAATTTTACAATTCAACAATTAGTGGCCTTCATTTTAAGACATCATCAATTTCAGGTTTAAATGAGTTCCATATTTTTGTTCTAAAACCAGGATGTTTAGGATATTTGGGCATGACAAGATCTGGGTTTTGGATGGGGGGCTACCTAGATGGCGTGCTTCAGGGTTTGATGTTGAATCAACTGCGTCAAATGATGCTATATTGAAGGCTACTGCTGCTAGTGATGCTACAGAGAAAGTGTACCAAGGACATCGGGTATGTATTATGCCCTTTTTATGTTTCAGTTTCAGGCTGTCTAAGGATTTTCGGTGTAATTGCTTGCACTGTTTCAGGAATTTTGGCTAAGTTCTTTATTTGCAGGTTGGAACAATTACCTTTGAAACAAATTTCCAGCCACATTTTTTATGGAAAATGGATCAGGCAAGTTGTTTTTCTCTTTGAAAGTTTAAATACTCTGATTCGCTTCATCTCTCTCTAAAATGCATAAATCACGATTCCTATCAATATGGATAACTGCAAGGTGTTTGAGAACAAAAAATCACGAATATTTTTCTAAAACAAAGTAAAGTTTTGTGTTTCTGTTTGTTTTCAGGTTCACAAAAATATTGAGGAACAAACACATCAGCATGTAGATGCTCGCTCAAAAGCTAGGTAGACTATTCTTGGGATATTAATTCAACGATGCCATTTCTTATTCGCTCATGTTTCATTATTTTACTCTTGAAATTTCATCTTATATAATATTTCCTTCATAAAATTCACATCTTAATTAACTCTATTTTATTTGTGTTTTGTAACAGATTTGATGGGGTTGCACCAGAGCCACGGAAGGGAATAAAAAGTGGACATATTCCAGGGAGCAAATGTCTTCCCTTTCCCCAGGTACAAGACTATATATATAAGAATCTGTATGTTACTCCAATTTATGTTTTCATTTCACATATTTTTGCCATGTTTGCACTATTCCCTTAACGTCGGAATAAGCTTTTTTACATTATTTTCAGATGTTGGATGACTCTCAGACGCTCTTACCTGTGGATGAGCTGAAGAAGAGAATTGAACAGGAAGGTTAGAACAAGTAATATCTATCTCATGTTGTCCAATGAATTAAAGGTATCTTTATAGGTATTTCATACAACAGACACGGGGCTCCACCATAAACTCGTGGGTCATACAAGTTCTTGTCTTTCTAGCTGCCCTATCAACATCGTTTGACTTGGCATTCCTTTTTGTTTTCAGGAATCTCTTTGGACCACCCTGTACTAATATCATGTGGCACGGGTGTGACTGCCTGTATTCTAGGCTTGGTGAGATATGTTGATAAAATTACTGATCAACAATTTCATAATCTGTGAATATTGAAAATTCGAGGTAGACTGAGTTTGGCTTTCTTTCAGGGCCTGCATCGACTAGGGAAGGCTGATGTTGCGTTGTATGATGGATCATGGACAGAATGGGCAATGAGTCATGATATATAGATGCTCATCTTTCACATTTTCCTTTTCCTCTGAATTGTCTTTCTCATCAAATTTACATGTTACTACAAAAAAAAAGGAGTATATCTTTTAAAAAGCTTAAAGATCCATGTGATTCATAATAGTGCATTCGTTTAAAGATCATCAAAGGTATAATTGAGTTTGGCAAATACTCCCTCTTATCCTAATTAAGTGTGATTTATTCATATTTTCTTCGTTAATTTGCAAATCAGTTGATGTTGCAAATGATTTGTGTTTCCAACTTAAAATTTCAAAACAATCACGCACGAACTGTCGAAACGTTAAGTCAAGCACAAATTGAGCTTCATTTGAACAAACTCTATTATGAATAGAAGTGAATACGATACTTTTCAAATAATAAATTCAAATGATTAATGATTCAGTTTTTTTTTTTTTTTCATATTCTAAACAATATTTTCAGAGTATTTAATTCAAAATTGATTTGCATTCCAAATTTTATTTCAAATTCTAGGGTTTAGTTCAAATTTTATCTTTATTTTTGTTTTCAATTTAGATTGATGGAGCTTGGGTCGTCCATTAGGGGTGTAAGTAAGTCGAGTCAACTCCCAAGCTACTCGTGCTCGACTTGTTGAAAGATCGAAATCGAGTTGAATTTCGAGTTACTCGAATAGCTATCGAATTCGAGTTCATAAATATTCGGCTCGAAAGGCTCGCGAGCCCAATTGAGCTTGGACAATATTTACTATTTTGTCATTAATATATACTCTGTAATTTATATACATGTAATTGAGTAGAGCTCGAGTTTATTTTAGAAAAAATATATTTTATTATTAATTTTAAAAATTATATAGATAATCGAGCTAGATCTTTAAAATTTTAAGTTCAACCGAATATTAACAATCGAGTCCATTACACCCCTATCGCCCACTCAATATTAACAATCGAGTCCATTATACCCCTATCGCCCACTCATGACTACATTAGTACATGTTGGATTTACAAATTACAAGTTGGATAAGGAATTAAATTCCTAATGGGCTAGTGTGAATATATATATCACCAACTAATTCAAAGAAAAAACTATCAATATTAATTTAAAAAAACCAATTGAATATAATAAAAGCTCACCAAAATTTAGAATTTTCAAATACAAGGGATGAGAAGGTCTCAAATTCCTAATGGGCTAGTGTGAAAATATATACTCCATATATATAATTATATATTTGTATAATTCAAAGAAAAAACTATCAATATTAATTTTAAAAAATCAATTGAATATTATAAAAGCTCAACAAAATTTAGAATTTCAAATAGAAGAGACGAGGTGGTCAATATCATAATTTTGTATTTTTTATAAAAAGGCAAAAAATTGCAAAAAGAGAAAGCCACGAGTGTGTAAGCCCCGTTCAGTTGGATCCCCCTTTGAAGGTGGACCTAAGTGAATAACTGTGTAAATGGCCAAAGGTCGTCCCAGGCAGAGTGGTCAGAAGGCTCCACACACGCGTCTCAGCCCATCGCCCAAGGACGAAGACCACTCCAGCCATGGGACTTGACTTGTTTCCAAGCCCACATCTCTGTGGATTCGGCCCGGGGACTTTCCTGAGTTAAGCCCATCATAAATGGCCCACAACCCATTCACTTTAACTCGTGGCATATTGACCTCTCTCACGGCCCATCTTTATTATATATTCACTCTTTGATCTCACAGATTCTGATGTGGGACAGATATAACATTTATAATAAGAAAGAATGACACTCAACGCTCGTCGTCCAAAACAAATGTCTATTTTCACTTTCTAGATATTAGAACAAGCACCGGAGCTGACGGCCGGTTTAACATTTGGAGTTTGCAGCTTACCCACTTATCGACCGTTAATTCAGCAGCAAATGACTCGACCTTCTCAAACTCCTCCCTACACCATACTTTGATTACAAGCAAGAACCAGAATCCAACAAAAGGAGTGAATCAAATGAGTAATTTGTAGGAGCAATTATACCTCCCACCAGAATGGCCAACGTAAGCCAATATACTGATAAGACCTCTGCGTGAAAGAATTCTCGTGGCAGCCTCTAATGCAAGTAAAGTCGTGTCTGCCTCAGTTTTGATCTTTTTGTCACCTCCTGGTAAGTATCCCAAATTGAATGCAACTAACCTAAACAAAAAGATGGAAAGTCATTTTTCACTCCAAAGTCCAAATACTTCTTTTAATTGATTAATCAAACCACTCGTTCTTCATTGAATTACAAAATAGTACCTCACAGTTTCACCACTGCGAACAAGTTCCTCCATTTTAGAATGGCACATAGCATAAAGTTCAACGAGTTCTCTCTGCATTGCCAATATAAGAAACTATCTCAACGACAAATGCAAATTCGGAAACTTGATTGATGAAACAACAATGATTAAGTGTTAAAGAATATGATAGACCAAGTGAAGCAAAATCAGTCATTAGATTGCTAACAATTTAGAAATGATGTACCAAAATATTAGTGCATTGTGCATAATAAAACTAAAACCAATCAAGTGCAAACCAGTAATACATTTCATATGAAGCTGTATTCCTAACTAAACAGAACACATTTGTACATGAGAGAATGATTTCCCTGTTGGTTTCAAAGGCCAATCTTTTTTTTTAGCACAAAGCCATCTATCTACTTGATTATGGCATCAATATACGCATAATATAAACACGCCTGATCGAAGTTCTAAAATGCATTTATGAAGTCGAATAATGTTGGAGGAGTTGGCAATTAATGCTATGAAGCAAATCGAGTTGCTCGTGAGCTTGGTTCGCTCGTATAGATAAACGAGTAGTCACTCGATTAACTAATGAGCCGGGTCAAGCTCAACTCGTTAGGCTCGATAACTAAAAAATATTATTGTAACTTCATTAGGCTTAACTTGACAATCTTGTTAGGCTCATGAAACTCGAATTTTTTTAAGTACTCGGCTCGAATAACATCTCTAAAGAAGAGGCAGTCTTAGTTTAATAATATAGAACCATAAAAGAAATTATTCAAATACTGCACACCAGGTGTTTGAGAAAGGAACAGCACCTCATGGGAAGTGAGAGAGGAATCTAGCAAAGATGAAGTTATTTCTAAAGCATCTTTCTGGAGATCCATGGCATAAACGCGGCCTTTGCGTGTATCATCGGCGATTAATCTTAACATAGCAAGTGTGTCGTAACCATTTCCACAAGTGGCATCTATAACAAGGTCCCCTTTCCGAACAACATTCTTCCACACCCTATTATATTAATATAACAACAACACCCCCATAAATTTCCCCTTAAACCATAATTATAACAAACACACCCAATGTATGTATAATGTAATGTCGCTCAAAAAATACGTACGCGTGAGCAACCTCAGTAGCCTTTTTCTTGCCCAATAGGTAACCTGCCATCACCTCATCCAACCCTGATAACAATCAAATCAGCTAAAACAGAAAATTATACTACAAAAAATCAATCTGAAATTCAGCGAACCTGTAAAGGGGGAGTCGCTGCGCTTAGTAGATGAATTGGAAGAGGAAACAGAAACTTCAACTTCGCGCAGAGCACAGGAACGGGTGAAGATTGACGCTGTTGAGCATGATTTTGATGAAAATAACGATGGGACGGAGAAGATTTGTTTAAGATTCTTGTGCATTTTGGTGATTTTATGAGTCACAGTAACTGGGTAACCAGCCATTGCGCATTTGTGTCCGAGATTCAAATTGAGGGTCGATTGAATTTGAAACCTAACAATCATTTCAGATAATTGACAAAATATTGAAGGGGACTTTGAGAAAACGCCCTGAAATAATGAACTTCCTCCTGTTGTTTTTTTTAACTGTACGATAAATTTCATATTCAATCAAAGTCGAGTAGCAACATGACAATACGAGAAATAATGGGATAGCTCAAGTGGTTAGAGCACCACTACCTAGGCCTTAGGTCCTGGGTTCGAGTCATGGGTAGGGGAAATGGGATGAGTATTTAACTTGTAATCAAAAAAAAAAAAAAAAAAAAAAGCAACATGACAATACGAGAAATAAATACTGTTTTTGTATCAATTATATAAGCTTTTTTTTAATGTCTCAAGTGGCATGTTTTAAATTTTACACTTTTCATCACGTTCACAATAACTTTTTTTTTCTAATGAAAAATCTTTTATAAATTCAATATTCTTAATTTTACATAAAATATCATTACTTTTGCACTTGTACAGATCAAATCATTTTTTTATTTTATACATTAAAATTTATAAAATTACCCTTCAAAATTTTACTCATTGAAAAGTATTACTCTCCCGTCTTATAATAATTTTCACACTTTCTTTTTCGAAACGTTCTACAATAACTTTAACACATTTAAAACGGAAAATCATTTAGAAACTTCACCCATATAATATCCTCAATTTCACATAAAATGTCATTATTCTCTATCCACACGTACACACAAGTCAACTCATTTATTTATTCAAAATAAAATATGTCCAGTGATATTTTTAAAACTATTCTAATTAGACATATTTTATGTACTCCCTCCTTCCACAAAAAAATGTAGTCCCATTTGACTCATATTCTTTGTCCACCAAATGTAGTCTCATACACTTTATGAAAACTATCACCCTTCAAACATCACTTAATTACTCAATTTGTCATCAACTTTATTCACAAACAATCACTCTATTCACAATGAACCTCACAATACACTATAATACTCTTTATCTATTTTATTTACATTTTCCTTAAAATTTGTGCTCCACCCCAATAGAACTACATTTAGTGGATGGAGTAAGTGTAAAATATTTGACAAAAGTGTTGCTCTTATTATTGTCTCATTAAAATAGTTTTAAAAATATGTCTAATTGTTATAGTCATGGAGATAATCGGCAATGGATCGTGATAATAGATTATTACGGTATTTTGTATTATAATTTTGTCAAAATTTGCACATTTGTTATATTTAATGTCTTATATTAATTTAAACATTTTAAAAGGGAGCATTTTTATAATTTAAGTATGGTTTAGTCTAGTATACACTCGAGTGCATGTTGTGCACCCTAGTACATGTTACACTTTTCAGTTTACTGACTTACACTTTTTATAAAATTCGTAAATATTTAAAGGTTTGATTTTTATAAAATTTATAAACTAAAATTTTAAAGTCCAAATTGTAATATAGTTAAATCTCAAAACAATATTCAAATTGGATTGGAGTGTTGTTTTTCTGGCTTAATTACTTGTAAGATATTACAACATCCCTGTCAATCATAATGGGCCGAAACCCATTCACTTCACAACTTGTGACATGTTACCTTTGCTATGTATATTTCACGTGGGATAAGATGACTATTTTGTTAAATTTATTTGAATCATAATCGTACTTTCCTTAATTAAAAAAAATTGAAAATCTTTGTTCGAGTCACTGTTTTGCAGACAATAATTCGAAATGGTCCTAAAATTCTTTTTAGCCAAAGGAGAACCAGTTTCATGGGTCAAAATGATACTAGCTTGAGGTACAACTAAAAATGTTCATCCGAAGCTAAAATTACACCATACATGCATCATTTGAGATTGTAGGTGATCATTAAATCCATACATGCATATAACATTCCAGCACTGTATAATTTTGCACAGGGTCATTCATCAATTCAATTTAGGAATCCATACACATCCCAGAAATATGACTCGCAAATGCAGATAATTATTTCAGCAAAAACACATCTCCAAGAGGTGTGTGATGATTATTAGCATTTTTGGCCTACCACCCTACAAGACCACATATCTAACTTCTCAACAAGAAATCAGCAACACTTCAATACTGCGAAAAGCAGATAAACAAAATAGCAAAAACCGACCAAACTGCTTAAGCTTCGTCAAGGGCAAGAACTCCAGGTAGTGGCTTTCCCTCGAGAAGTTCCAAGCT
This sequence comes from Galeopsis tetrahit, assembly GCA_963675135.1. Lineage (NCBI taxonomy): Eukaryota > Viridiplantae > Streptophyta > Magnoliopsida > Lamiales > Lamiaceae > Galeopsis > Galeopsis tetrahit. The sequence goes on from OY776120.1 coordinate 76,317,429, forward strand.
GGCACCACCTCCTGTTGAGATATGGCTCATCTTGTCTGCCAGACCAACCTTCTCAACAGCAGCAACTGAGTCCCCTCCTCCAATGATTGTTGTTACTCCTTTCCCACCAAGTTCTGCCAACTTTTTCGCAATAGACTGAAATGCAAAACGCAAATACACTCAAAAATCTTGTTTCAACACAATATGAATTTGAAAATTTGTAGTATGGTGATTTATTCTATTGCTAAATGAGTACCTCTGTCCCTGCTGCAAACTTGTCAAATTCAAATACACCCATAGGCCCGTTCCAGATGACGGTCTTGGTAGTGTCCAAAGCTTCACCAAATGATTTAATAGTATTCGGTCCAATATCCAAACCCATCCATCCATCAGGAATTGCAGAGGCTGGAACAGTCTGCAATTGAAACAAAAAATTTTGGCAATGGGAATGGCAAGTCAAGAGAAAATGAACTTTCAAGTCAAGAGAAAATGAACCTTGCTGTTAGCATCAGCAGCGAATTTGTCAGCAATAACTACATCAGAAGGCAGCAACAGAGATACTCCTTTGGCCTTAGCCTTCTCTAAAAGTGTAGTTGCAAGTTCAAGCTTGTCTTCCTCAACGAGTGAGGATCCCACTGCAAGTCCTTGTGCTTTGTAGAAAGTAAAGATCATTCCTCCACCAAGCAAGAGGATGTCTACCTTCTCCAACAGTGACTCGATAACACCAATCTTGGAGGAAACCTTTGAGCCACCAACAATAGCAGCAAATGGCTTCTTAGGATTGGAAACAGCTCCAACTAAATAATCAAGTTCCTGAAAATGTAGTAAAGAGTCAGATATCATAACTCCAATGCATGTTCACTGATACAATGATCAACCACATTTACTCGACAATGATAGCTGAGATCTCACCATCAAAAATCAAAAGACAGAATTCTCAAGTTTAATCAGTAAGTCGACAAGTCAAAACATCTAAAATCACTAATAACTGTAGGAATTAGACTGGGTAGAAGAAAAGATGGTATACAAAAGTAGAAAAGAATAATAGTTCACTGACCTTCTGCATGAGGAATCCTGCAACAGATGGCTTCAAGTACTTGGTCACTCCCTCTGTAGAAGCATGAGCTCTGTGCGCAGTTCCAAATGCATCATTGACGTACAAGTCGGCAAGGGATGCAAGCTTTTTGGCAAACTCAGGATCGTTCTTCTCCTCTTCTTTGTAAAACCTAACATTCTCAAGGAGAATGACACCTCCATCTGCCAATCCACCAACCAACTTCTCAACTTCTTCACCAATGCAATCATTAGCCATCTTGACCTAACGACATAGGATAACTCAGATAAGCATAACACATTGGCACTACAAGAGATTAGATCTTATTGAAAAGGGAAAGGAATGTATATTTAAGAACCTCGACTCCAATTAGTTCAGAAAGTCTAGGAACAAGAGGCTTCAAACTGTACTTTGGTGTTACGCCCTTTGGACGCCCCTGAAACAAAATACAAAGCAAGAAATCACCAGGTGAATGGTTTGTGCATGAAATTTTTTCGTTACCCCTATCAATTTTATAAACTGTAGGGTTACCCAGGAGATTTAGGAGCAAAAACAAGAAAACGAACAGATAATAACCAATGATTTGTAGAACAATTAAGAAAGTATCCATGATTAGCATATGATTGGTGAAGCATCAAAGGGAACGGATAATATCAAATAGAGTCCCGACATGAAGAGCTCACTAGCACCAACCCAGATCCAAACTCCAACTACAGCCAAATTGAATATCTAGAGCAGATCGCGATATTTAAAAGCTAAAAATGTAAAAATCAAATTCCAGAAATCGAAATCTGAAGGATTCGCACCATGATATAATCCACAACCACAAAAAACTGATCCAAACATAAATAACACATAAATCAAATCGATTCAAACGATTAACTTCAGAGCGTATTAAACAACAAAACAACCTATCCTTCAGATTGATCAGAGAGGATTAAAAAAGAGCGAAGCAAACCGTACGAGGTGAGTGGTGAGGATAACTTTAGCTCCATTGCTAATCAAATACTTAATGGTAGGGATGGCGGCTCTAATCCTGGTATCGTCAGTAATGTTCAAGTTATCATCCAAGGGCACGTTCAGATCCACTCTTACTAGAACTTTCTTGCCCTTCAGATCGGCTTCCTTCAACGAACCCACGCTCTTCTTAGTCGCCATTTCCTGTATTTAGATCGAAAACCTACACGAATACAAGTTGAGAAGAGAAAATATCGATTAACAAAATGAAAATGTGGATTCGAGGAAAATGCAATGAATGAGTGATGGAGCTTACGTTGATATAATCGATGAAGAGAAAAGAGACCAGTGGAGAGTGGAAGAGTCGAGAAGATTATTTATAAGTTCAAGTCTTGGGGAATAGGGCATCCGTTAGAATCCATAATAAATGAAATTATCATTACATAACATAGTCATAAAATCCATAATAATAAAGTGTAAGAAAAGAAAAAGAAAAAAAAAAGGGAAAGTACGTGATAATTAGTGTAATTTTATGTAAAAGTATAGATATTTAATTTTGTAAACTTTTATAAATAAAGTGGTTAAAAGAAAGGTCATTTGAATAAATACCTGAATATTGTGAAAATATGGTTTATGAAAAAAAATCTTTTTGAAATGTGTAAATAATTGTGGAACGAACGAATCAAAAAAGAGGACTATTGTGGAAAAAAAAAATGTAAAGTTCAAATATGGATTGAGAGAGTATTAATTATTAGTACAAAATAATAATATTATAATATGAATAGAATAGAATGGTATAAAAATGAATATTGATATTGATCAGAAATAAAATGTAAATATCAAGAGTAATATTTTTAACACAAAAAATTATATAAAATTTAGATAATAAAATTAAATTTGGGGTAAAAAATTGTGGGTTAACGCAAATCAACTGGTGTCAAAGTTAATTAAATATATTTTTTCATTTTCAAATATTGTTTATTACATAATCAAAACTATGTTACTACCTAATTAAAATATTGTCACTACAAAATAAAAAATGTATTACTACAAGTCTAAAAATATTTTAAACACTTAATTTATTTTTTGGGTGAAAAAATCTCTAGAATATTTTTTGACTACTTTGACCTTGTAGTAATAATATATTGGTCATGTGAAAATCACTTGCTTGTGACCTGACTTTTGACTCGCAATTTTTTTAAAATATTTTAATTAGACATATTTCATATATAAACTATTTCTTCACAAATGTTGTGCTCCATTTTTAATAATGATTTATACTTATATTATTATTGAAATTATTGTTGTTGTTTTTAAGTAGTAAAAATATGTTTATATTATTAAATAATGTTATTACTATTTATAATATATTGTTGAGAATTATTATTATTTATAATGTTGAAATGCAATGTTATTGCTAAAAATTATTATCGATACTGTTAATATTATATTATTATTTGTACTTATTAATTTTTTGTTATTTAATTTATTATTATATTTCATTTATATTTTTGAAATTGCTATATTATTATTATTGGCCGGTTACTACTGTGCTTATTTTATTAAAATTTGAATTATTTATTTTATTATTAAAAAAATGTAATGTTATTATTGTTTGTTATTGTTGAGATTAGAAGATGAAAATAAAAAATATTAATGATATTTTTATTTTAAAAAATCTCAAAATATGAAACCTGAACTTATGGTATATAAAACGAGTCACTGTTTCTTACAGTTGTGGATAGTTATTCCTAATGAATTAATGATTGCTTTTGAAAAAGTTATTATATCAACCACTAAAATGAAATAATATTATGAATTATCATTTCATTTTCAATTTATCCTAAACTACCAATAATAAATACTGCAGGGAAAAAGGCATTATTAGTTGTTTAGACTTTAGAAAGACGGTGGGCGCACCATGAGATGAGATGAACCAGTTGGCATTTTCAATGTGGTTTTGTGACTCTGGTTGGATTCGCAGAAGCATATTCTTTATTTATTCCAATTGTTATTTGACTAGTAGTTTTTTTAATAATTACATATTAAATTTTAATATTTGGAGTAATTATTGCATTTACTCTTGTCAAGATTTAATTTTTTTTATGAATTTACAAGATTAATACAAATTATAAAAACGAATAAATTATTTGTCCATCATAATGTCTATGTCTAAACCTCTCACACTAAGGTGTTCTCATGTTAAAAAAAAAAAAATATAGACAAAGATCCACAAAAATTATAGATCCTAAGACCATCTCCAACGCATCTCTATAAATGAAGTTTAACTTCATTTATAGAGTTTTGCTCCCTCCAACCGTACTCTATTTTAAAGTTTTGAATAGTAAACTCTATATATGAAGTTTACTATTCAAAACTCTATATTTTATATCTATTGTTATACTAATTTATAATTTAATTTTAATTGTGTAATTAATTAAAAAAAAAATTGTGTATTATTATTACCTACAAAAAAAATAACATAAAATACAATAAAACATACATTATATATTAAATATGAAATACATTACATATTAAAACGGACATACATGCATTACCTAGCTACATATAACTCCGACATATTAAAATAAGTGAACACAAACTGAAAAGAAATACAAATACACATAATAAAAAACGATACACTAGTACGGCGGAATGTTGGATCCAGATGGAGAAGTTCGGCTAAAAAACGGGTCAAATTGATCAATCCCGCCCGAGCCATCCCCGCTAATCGTGTTGTATTAGATTATACTCACATGTATCGTTTTACGTCATTATATGTTTCGTAATTTTATATTTAAATAAAAGTAATATTTGAAAACTACAAGTTTATTTACATTTTATGATTTTGATAAAATTAATAATATTTAATTTACTAATTGAATATTTAATTGTATAAATTAATTTAAATATATTATTTAATTATTGTAATATATTGAAAATGATTAAAATAATAAATAGAGTAAGATATAGAGTTTCATGGTTGGAGAAGATTTTTAAAATAGAGTGTAAAAAAGTGTATTTTGAAGTTTAGAGATCTTCATTTGGAAGTTTGTGGTTGGAGATGGCCTAAGGGGCATCAAGTTAAAAAAAAAAAAAAAAAAAAAAAAAGGTCCCTACACAAGAAAAAGAGTCTCGAATCAGGAAATAGACTGCACATGGCGTAGGAAAAATAAATAGAAACTGACAGTTAACAACAAACAAAGAACTACAACAACCTAAAAAGGTAAAATAGGATCAACGGATAACTCACCCGAACGGTCATTGTGACGTCGTTAGTGATGATCTACCTGTTGATCCTCAACTACACACTGAATAAACTACATAAACCCGAATATAGACCTAAGGAATAAATCGGTAAGTCGACAAGTGGCAATCAATAGATTTGCGGTGGCAATGGAGACGATACAGTGGTTTCTTTACAAATATAAGCAAATCTATAGAGTTGTTGTTTTATTCTTATAGATCAATGATTGAAGGTGAATGGAGAATTGTGGAAGACGGTGACAGCGAGAGTGCGAAAGACGGTGAATGGTAACTGATCTACATGAGGGGGGAGGGACCGGAGGGATGTCGATGGTGTGGGGGTTAGAGGAAAAAGAAAACAAAAGGGAGTGACTGATCAGGGTGGATTTGCACATAGTGGTTCACTAAAATTTCCTAATTTCTTTTTAAGATTTAGTTAAATTGCTAAACTAGGTAAAAAATTGTGAAAATTACAACTAATACTTTTAGGTCCAATCAGTAGTAGTTAATAAGTCCAAATTTGCCCAATTGAACATTGTAGTGATTTGAAAATGGTGAAATAAATCTACACTAATCTGAATATTATCTCTTAGATCCAAACTACTTTCATTCAAAATCATTATTCATTTGCATTGAAATAATAACATACCCCTCTCCAACTAAGCTCAGCTTGATTCAACAGTTAATTACCAAGAAACGAACAAATTTAAAAAAGTCAAAGGGGTCTAAACAGAAATAAAGAAAAAAATAACACAGCATAGGTGTTCATATGGTTGTTGTTTTTAATTTGAATTTAAATCCTAAGTTTGTTGTTATATTTGGGAGTGAGGTTTGCATTTTACTAGTTCATATTTTGTTCGCATGTTTGTTGTTTACATTATGTAAAAATTTGCTAAATAATTTCTTTATTTTTTATTTGAGATTGAATTTACACTGGAATTTAGTTGTCCATATGGTTCGTATGTTTATGGGTTTGTATTTTGTAATGGTATAAAATTGCTAAAAAACTTCAAAGACTAGTAAAAAAATTCTAGATTTACGCAGAAGATATGACATGTTACGCAACTTGTTTGGTGCATTGACAATTTTTTTTTTCGACAATTAATGACATTATTTAGTGCAATAGTGCCACAAAATCTGATAAATCACTTTTTTCTTTTTTCTTGAAATTAGAGGGGACGACTATACATGGAAATCTAACTTGATTTTAAAATTATAATTGTGGACTTAAAAATTGTATTGTATGATGTATTCATCTTATAACCTTTACTGAATATAATAATTAATTAACAAAAAAAAAAAAAGGACAATCCGGCGTCATTGACTCGTGAATCGTGACTAAGACATGATTCTTAGATGCACAAATAAATAAATATACAAAGCGTGGCTCTTGACCTCAGCTTACAAATTTTAATTGTCATGCAGTCTCATGCTTGCTTGGAATCCCACCCCTCACCCCCACTATAACTTCACCATTTTTATTTTGATATTTTATAATAAGTTTTTCATTTTACTTTTGCACATTACTTTTTTATTTTAATCATATCACTTGTATTATATTTTATACCTATTTATTATTCTCCTTTCTCTTAATTACATCACTTATATTACATCTATTACTTTATTATATACATTAATCAAAATACCAAAAATAAATAAAAATGATAAAGGGGGTACAACTTTCTATTCAATTTGTTGTGAACTCAACTTTTGAGCACATGTTGATGCTACACTTTATGAAAAAAAATGTTAAGATAATTTTGTAAATTTATATAAATTAATTTTTAAAAAAATAGATTGAGTTTATACATAGGTCCAAAAGTAATGTTATATAAGTAAATAGGGTAATTTCTTACGTAGTCAAATTTTACAAAGTGACTACATAGTCACTTTGTCGAATCGCGTCACGTGGCGTCGTAAACGTCGTAATGACCTGCTACTCATTATACAGATTTAAGTTATTTATATCATTTTTTAAATTGTATTTTATTATTTACTATATTACCCTTCTTTTATTTAAATTATTTTTAATATATATATATATATATATATATATATATATTAAGTAAAATTACTGTTCTACCCTCTCTTTATACAAATATTATTATTTTTAAAATTAAATAAACCAATCCAAAATTTTAACAATTTCACAATGTTAATTCACCTACTAAAATTAATTATTTCATAAACATAAAAACAATACTCCATATTGCAGTTATGATATTCTTGCTCTACTCTCTTCACCTCCATTTATCTGGAAATTGGGACCTGCAATTTCAATTCTCAAAATGGATGAAACTTACAAATCCTTCAAAATAAGGCGGAGATCCCCAGAATCTCGAGTCTTCGAATTGGTCATCAACCGCCCATCTCGCAGCAACGCCCTCTCACGCGACTTCTTCACTGAGTTCCCTCTCGCTCTCTCCTCCATTGACCAGAATCCCGACGTCTCCGTCACCATCCTCTCTGGCGAAGGCAAAAACTTCTGCAGCGGAATCGATCTCCAAGTCCTCGACTCCCTTACTTCTGATTCTCTGTCCGATGACCCCGGCTGCGCCAGGGAGAATCTCCGCCGTGAAATAAAGTCCTTACAGCGACCGACGACGACGATCGAGGAGTGTTGATTAAATTAGAAATTATGTTTTTTTTCTTTCCCAATTCCATCCAGTCTGGCAGGCGGCGCGACGGTGGCTGGCAGGCGGTTGGTGCTGGGTCGCAAGGGAGGGAAAAAACGCAAAGAATTGAATTGATGGATTAGGTTTTAATTAATTTAATTTCTTTAAAGCTTAATTTGATTTTTTTTTAGTAAATTAGTTTTATTAATAACATAAGGGTAAATATGTAATTTTAAAATTACATATTTTAATTAAATTAATAAATATAATAAATTATTTTATTGTATAAGGATAAAAATGTAATTTTACAATAATATATTTTAATTAATTTAATTTAATAGAAAATACAAATTTATGACACATTACGATACATACGATGAACACATACCCGTAAAATATAAATATGTGTATTTTGAGAAAAAAAAAAGTTATGGAAATGTTTCATTTTTTGAAAAGTGTTCAAATTAATATGGAATAGAAGAAAGTAAATGCTAAAATAAAACACACTACAACCTATATATCTACAATCGATATACAGGCACACATAATCACACCACGTTCCTCACTATGTCTTTCTTTTTTTGCACAACACACAATATCCAAGGTTCACAAACACACAAACGCTTCTTGTTCTCTCATCTCTTTTAATTGCATTCAGTTTGCATAGTGAAGTTTTTGGCTAACACAAATTGTCGATATTCCCCACAGCTTCATCATTAAAAGACACTGAACTTATTTTGAAATAGTGTGTTCCTCTTATACATCCTCATAGTATGATTACAAGAAAAAGGGTGATTCAGATACAAGATTTAAGGGCAGACTTAAACATCTGTAGCATTGACTCATATACTATTACATTTCTCAACATTATTACACATGGGGTTAAAAGAATCGAGAAGAATGCTCGTTTATGCAGAGCTTACACAGCAACTGGGGTCGCTTCGTCAAGGGCAAGGACACCGGGGAGCTCCTTGCCTTCCAAGAGCTCCAAACTGGCACCACCACCCGTTGAAATGTGGCTCATCACATCAGCAACTCCGACTTTCTCCACAGCCGCCACTGAGTCTCCACCACCGATAATTGTCGTCACTCCCTTCTTGCTCAGTTCAGCTAGTTTATTCGCAATAGACTGCAAAATGTTCGGTTGTAGCTCATGAGTTAACTTGAAATTGACTTGAATATAATCGAGTTCAGTAATACTAGGCTCGTGAGCTTAATCGAACTCATATGATTAAACTACAATATGCCAATTATTAACAAATATATTCTAATTATAAATTGAAAAAATACTATCTTATTAATGTTATGTAAGTTATTGATTCGAGCCAAGTCGAGCTCAAGCATTTTGAGTTTTCCATCGAGTCAAGCTCGATTGAGTTCAAATTGAATTTCGAGCTTCAAGTTTATTAATCGAGTTGAGTTTGAGTTTGACACTACTCGACTCAGCTCATATACACCCCTAGGTTGAAACAAGAAAGAATTACCTCTGTGCCAACAGCAAACTTATCAAACTCAAACACTCCCATTGGTCCGTTCCAAATAACAGTTTGTGTGGTGTCCAGGGCATCACTGAATGTCTTTACAGAATCTGGTCCGATATCCAATCCCATCCACCCATCTGGGATAGCAGATGCTGGAACAACCTGCAAAATTCAGATTATGTTAATAGACTGTTATCATGTGTTTGTTTGGAGATCAAGAAACGAAGGATAAAGGATTGTTACCTTGCTGTTTGCATCAGGGGCAAACTTGTCAGCAATAATGACGTCAGTGGGTAGCAAGAGGCTCACCCCCTTTTCCTTCGCCTTAGCAAGGAGTGTTGTTGCTAAATCTAGCTTGTCTTCTTCTACGAGGGATGACCCTACTGAAAGTCCTTGTGCTTTGTAAAAAGTGAATATCATTCCTCCACCCAATAGTAATATATCACACGTCCCAAGAAGTGATTCGATCACTCCAATCTTGGACGACACCTTTGAACCACCAACAATGGCAGCAAACGGTCTTTTTGGGCTTGAAACTGCCCCAACAAGATAGTCCAGCTCCTAAATAACCAAATTACAACCTCCATTATTGTCTTAAAACATAATTCACATGCCTTCTTAGGCAAATACTTCTACGCCCCACTTGAAATATATAATAAGAAATATTAGTTTGTATGAAGAAAAGTATTAGTTCATACAAAATAAAGTATAGGCTGAAAAATATTATCACTTTTTCAATATACATCTAATATTTTTTCATCATACGAACTGATATTTTTCTTCACATGAACTAATACTTTTGACCATTCTTACTATGATCTGCGAAAAATATAAAAAAACAGCTAAGTTGAATTTTTCAGTCAAAATTGCACCAGTATTAACTCGTCTTCTTAAGGGAGTGAAGGCTAAAGTCTGACCTTTTGTAAAAGGAAACCAGCAACTGAGGGCTTAAGGTACTTTGTAACTCCCTCAGTAGAGGCATGCGCTCTGTGTGCAGTACCGAATGCATCGTTCACAAAAAGATCAGCCAATGAGGCGAGCTTCTTTGCAAACTCAGGGTCATTCTTCTCTTCCTCTTTGTAGAACCTCACATTCTCAAGAAGAAGGACCCCACCTTCAGGTAGTGAGGCTACCAACTTCTCAACCTCTGGACCAATGCAGTCATCCGCCTTTACAACCTGGTTAAGTACGAGTTAATCATGTCATAATTAACATATAGAAGAATCCAATTACTTCTCAATTCCCTTTTCCTGTAAATTGGTACCTGAATACCGAGCAGTTCAGATAGCCTGGGAACAAGAGGTGCAAGACTGAACTTTGGTGTGACGCCTTTTGGTCGGCCCTGGCATGAATAATAAAAACAGAAGCTCAATTATACATAGCCGTGCAATCTTAACAACAAATGGAAACACATAAAAAAGAACATCCTAATGAATTCACAAGATAAAATTTGGTAGTACATGTTTCACCAATCAATAACCTAATGAATTTGGATCATATCAGAATCAAACACAGCTTGTTATTTACAATTCACAATGAATATAATAAATACTGAGGTCATAACATCACAAGCCAACAAGTCATCAATTTGATCAAATCAAAGTCAAACAGTACATTTTGATAAGAACAATGCAGAGCAAACCAATAGGGTAGACATGGAATAAATTACTCAAGAACTAAATTAAACAGCCACAGGGCCAACAATTGTAAATTGAAAAAAAAAAAAAAAAAAAAGTACTGACCAGATGACTAGAAAGAATGACTTTAGCACCATTGTTAATGAGATGCTTGATAGTTGGAATAGCAGCTCTAATCCTAGTATCATCAGTTATGTTCTGTTCTCCGTCAAGAGGGACATTGAGATCAGCCCTAACAAAGACTTTCTTGCCCTTTAGGTCGGCGGCACTGAGGTCCCCGACGCTCTTCTTAGCCATGGAGGCGACGCCTCTAATGGGCTTGGCGGAATTTCCAAATGATCGGAGCTTAGTGGCAACGTGGTGAGATAGGAGGGGATCGGCGGCGGCGGCGGAGAAACCTAGGCTGCGGAGTGGGGTTTTTGGGAGGAAGCGGGAGGATGGGGGATTGAGGGAAGCTGCTGCTACTGCTGCGGTGGAGGAGGCCTTGCGAATGCTGCAGAAGGCTGGTGATGCAGCGGTGGACGCCATTGTTAATTGGCGGGATGTTAGGGATTTCTCTCACTCTGGAAGATAGATGGGTGAGAAAAGTGGAGTGTTTGTGGTGTAGGAAGGAGAGTGAAGATTTTATTTGAAGGGATTAGTCTCTTATCGTTGGGTTGAGGTTCAAGATGTTCGATGCTTTTCATGTTCAATGTACATCCTTCCTTTGTCCTCTCTTAGTTTTTTTTTTTAATCACTTTATTCAATAATACAGGAATTTTATTACATTTTTGTAGGGTTTTTTTTTTTTTTCAGGTTTTAAGAAATACGGAGTATTGTTTTTTATGCATAAAATAGAAAATAAAGTGGATAAGATAGAAAAAAATAGATAAAATAAAGAGGTGGTAAAATAAGTGTGGTGGGGTACATTTTCTAAAAAAGTAACGAACGGACCGGTATTCACATTTATGTTAGACATGTGCAAAATCGAAATCGTAACCGGACGGACCGGCCAGTTTCTAACCGTCAGTTCGCTGAACCGTCGGTTTCGATTGGAAAATGAAATTGTAACCTTAAAATTAAGTTTCAATTACGGAAATTCAAAACCGAAATCGGCAGTTAGTTTTGCCTCTTTTTTTTTTTTTTAATATTCTTCTATAAATGCCTCAATTTCAACCATTTTTTCACATCAATAGCTCTCATATATTATGTACTCCGTAGTAGTTTATTTTGTAAAAAAATTAGGAAAAACAAACAAAAAAACGATCAAAAAATTTTTTAGAAAAAAGAAAGAAAAATACTCGAATCGGCGGTTCGGTTTTGAACCGGTCCGGTTACGTTTCAATTTGTAAAATTGTCAAATCGTAGCCGGCTGTTCGATTTTGAACCAGTCCGGTTGCGTTTCAACTTGTAAAATTGTCGAATCGTAACCTACAATTTTAACCGTTTGAACATGTCTAATTTATGTGAACAACTCAAAAAGAAAAATAATCACGTGAATACGGAGGGGTACTTCAATTTGGTGTTTTTTTTATTTATTATTATTAAGGATCGATGATAAAATATTAAATAATATACTCCCATCATCACTTTTGTTATTCTAGACATGTTTTGACATGTACAACTATACGAAGGGACGGAGTGCATATTAAATTAGAATATGAGATCTACCTATGTGACATGATCGTTTATCATAATTCATGGCTAATCAATGGTGTGCATGGTTGAAAGGCTTTTTTTTAAGGTGCTAATGAGAATCAAAATTATACAACTTGTTTGACTAAGGAATTCGAAAATTAAGGACAATATGTCGACTATTTGAGGGGAAATACCAAGGCTGGAATAAGTTTTGAGACTTGATGAGGAAGTTGTCAAGAAGTTCTCACATTGTCAACATCTGTAGTATTGGATAGAGAGGATCATGGTATATCCCCGGATAGAGCAATTCAAGTATCAAATGTAGACCATGATGAATAAATTTATAGGTGTTAATCTATTTTCAACAGACTGCAACAAGTTTAGTGAAAATAATATCTTAATTCTTGAATACATGTATTTGTACAAAATTGTGGATAAAGACATTCTTTGTAGAACGAGTGAACTGTAGACACAATAAATGTACATAATTCAATTTTGGAAGAGTATTTGCTCTCAGTAGCAATAGACAAGTTGAGACTTTATGGTTGAGTCTCTTCCATTGGACCGAGCCTTCGTCCGCATGATACAAGACTTAGAGATGGCTTGAGGTGGCTGATTGGTAGAGAATCCCGTGTCAGCTTTGGGCACGACAATTGGCTCGATTTTACTATCTTTGAGAGGATGAGTCTGCCTGACTAGTTCGCTTCTACCCCCACTTCCAGGGTTGAGGATATCTTCTATGATGATTGATGGCACTTCCCGAGGTGCTTTATCATGAGGTTTACGGAGATTGTCAAGGATATCCTGTAGATCACGGTGCTTAGGGGACCTGACAAACGTATTTGGGAGAGCTCACTTTCAGGGGAACTCTCCTCCAGCATGGCATATGATTTGCTCAGATCACCCCTGCCCAGGCTTGGTTGGGCATCATGGATTTGGGGAACCTTCATGTCTATGTGTTGCTCCACTGCGATTTGGAGAGCGGTTTGGGGCAAGCTGCCCACGACGGATTGACTCACGTCTTTTGGGATTCCGGGTCCGTCGATTTGTGTGCTGTGCCGCGGGGATTCTGAGTCGCTGGACCATCTGCTTACCCATTGTCCGCTCACATTGGAGATTATGCGCAGCTTGACTCACATGTTTGGGGTCACGATTTACACAGGGATCAGCTTCCCAGACATCTTCCTTCAGGCCACAGGGAGGCCAACAACATAGCTAGGGGATATTCGGACGGTACGGTTTGAGATCTACTAATTGCTAGGGCTCTTGGTGTTTCGAGTAGACACAAGCCAACGAGACACGATTCATCTATGATTTGGTTGCCGCCTGATCCGGGTTGGTACAAGGTTAACACGGACGGTAGTGCCTCTTCTTCCCCGGGTAGTCTGCATGCGGGGACGGTCTTCAGGACCTTTAGGGGATTCTTTGTGGCTGCGGTCGCTACTAAGTTGGGTTGGGGCCTACCTCTTGAGGCTGAGTTGATAGCGATACTTATGGCCATCAAGTATGTACATGATCAGGGATGACACTTCCTATTGAGTGGACTCGACACGCACGATTGACACTTTTATGAGCATCAATCCCTCTATTCATTAGCGTCTGCAAGGCCTTTGGAGCCAAATCCACCCTATTACTCAGGACATGCACATCAGATACTCACACGTCTTTAGAGAGGCCAACCAGGCGGCGGATGTTGTGGCCAAGACTGACCTTGATTGTGTCTGGAGAGGCTACACCCGAGACTTTTTACTCTCATTTCTGCATAATGATTTATATATTATTTTATATAGACATTGACTTTTAGAGGAGTGTACATTTTTTTTTTACCTGGGTTTTATCCCTAATGAGGGTTTTCCCAATCAAGATTTTAATGACACTCTGGCCTCTAGCTCGACCTGTGAGCTTATGGTCATATGTTTCTTTTATTTTATATGATCTACATTTTTTGTCATGGAGATTTATGCCAGTAATCACTTATATGATTGTTGGTATGACCCATGGAGATATTTTTTTTATAGTTTGAACGTATTAAAATGTGATACATTAGAAAAAATAAATAGACAAATTTGAAATAAAATATGAAGAACCATACCTTAACAACAAAATAAATGTAAATAATATCAACTATCTCTCGTCTTCCCACTTTCTCACGATTGGATGAGACTGCATTACTAAATTGATCTGCCTCGAGATGAAATTATAGTGCTTAGCAATGCTTTATTTTAATTTGTTTGGATCTTGTACCCAACCTTTAAAGAAATATTAGAATTCGATTACAATACAATATAACATCTTCCATTACATAAAAATTAACACAATGTATAAATTAAATATATATGTTCACCAACAAACACACAATATACAAATGAATTTGTTTTCTCTTTTAACATACATGCCTATAGTGTAACATAAGATTTAAATTGTATGTGTATGTGTTTTGGTGTAAAAAAAAGGAAATTAATTGACTGTCACCCATTTACAACTTTCACATGGGCTTTCAACTTTTGATCTATATATATAAATCAAATCGAATGGCTCACGACTCGCAATCGATTCACTTGCAATGCATGATTTTTTTTTTTTTTTCACTAATTAATATGTAAGCATATACAATAGAAATGTAAAATGGAGTAAAAGAGCATTGCAATAGAAGATCTATAAAAAGTGCATAGATATTTGAATCCAATGTTGAGGGAAATTATCATATTATTATAGTATTATTTACAATGTTTATGGAAATTATAATAATTAAACATATCAAATCAATAATTTTGGTAATTTTTAAAAATACATGTGATTTAAAAAAAAAATAATACTAGTACAAATTTCCTCGTTTCAAAACTCGAAGTAAACATACATGGTTGAAGAAAACGCTTTACCAAATAACCGAAATCTTCAATGGCGAGACCAATGTCGTTGCCTCCTCTGCACTCCACATCACCCTCTCCAAATTTCATACCCCTCTCTCGATCATTTCAATTCTCATTAGCCGCTCAAAATCTTCACAGAAAAACCAATGGACACAGCACGAGAATCAGAGCGATTAGGGAGTGGCAAGAATATGAAGACGCTGTCAAGACGAAGGACCTCGCTCGAGCCCTTCGCTTCCTCAGAGACGTTCCCGTGGAACTCGAGAGTTCGTCAATTGAGTCGTCTCGGCAGGTAAATGGTGAGTTGGGTTTACTGGGACTCGAGAGAGACTGGGAGGTGTTGGACACGTGTTTGAACGCTGATGATATGGGGCTTGTTGGGAGCGCCTACGCTTTTCTCAAAGATCGAGGTCTCTTGCCCAATTTTGGAAAATACCGTAATATCGGTAATTTACTCTATCCATATTATACATATTTCAGCATCATATTTTCCGAAGTAGATAAATTCAGGTTATATTTTGGACAAAGAGTAGTATACGGCCGTTATATTTGGGGTTTAGAGTGCTCATATTGATAGCTACGAACCTTCTGTGGACAAATTGAACTTTTATTATACGGTGGTATGTGCAATCATAGATTAATCAAGCTTGGTTCAGAATTAAATGCTCAATGTGGCCAATAAAATGTTGTTGAGAAGTATATAAGCATATTATAATTTGACAATTGAGCGAAAGGAAAATTTTAATGGAATGGTTAGTGAGCATCTAAATAATATGAGCCTGATGGCATTTAGCTTTTTCTGTCCAAAGGTTATCCATGGACAGAAGTGTAGGGGAGGTACATCTATGATACCATATTTGCTATAGTGGATAGAATGGTATCAAACTTGTAAATACCTATTTTCTGAGCAAATGCAATTTTCCGCTGGTTTTGTACAAGTTATTGGTCAATTTAACTTGTAAAAGAGCAGTGTTTGAATTTGGACCTAGGTTATAAATGTAGAGTGTCATACATAGCTTTTAGTACACGTGTTTATTAAATAATTTCTTTAAGCTAGTGTTTAATGTTTAAATGCATAAGGTCATCTAGGTTGATGTTTGCCTGATTTGTGATGACCCTGCTTACAGATACTATATAGCCAAGTAGTTTTTAAGTACTTTTGAATTTGATAGAATTCTGCTGTACATTTTAAGGTCTAAGATGCTTAAGTAATTTTATTGTGCAGTTTTAGAGGGAACAAGAGAAGTTACGCCGTCCGTGTTGAAGTCTTCTACTGGTTTGGAAGGTATGTTCATCCATGTTACATTTATGCAATCTGTAAATGCTATGCTACATGTCTTGCCATCTTTAAAAATGAGTCAGCTGTTCTACTTACTTTTCTCCTTGAAGCAATTTAAATTATGTATATTAGTTGGCTGCAATTTTTATTCCAAATCTTCAGTTTGATGCTTTCCCCTCACATTCTGTTGCTGTTCCAGTCTCAAAACTCTCTCCCAAAAAGTGGGGAGTTTCTGGAAACTCGAGTCTTCTTTTGATAGCTCTACTTGCCGGTGTGTCTATTCTGCTAAATCAAGGAATAGATATCAGACCAAACCTTGCAGCAATTTTGGGATTGACGTTCCTAGATGCTATTTTTCTTGGTGGCTCTTGCTTAGCTCAGATTTCAAGTTATTGGCCTCCATATAGGCGTCGTATTTTGGTTCATGAAGCTGGCCATCTTCTTGTAGGTAAACCATGTTATCTAAATATTTGTAATTCCATTGCAATAACGGAGAAAAATGAGTGAAATGGTAGAATACCAATATCTGTTGTGGAATTAAGGGTCGGGTTTTTTTAGGTCCCATAGTTCAGATACTGCATTCACATTGATTTGTGCATGATCATATGCTTTTGTACTATCCTACTCTACTCTGCCAAATGAAGAGTATCTGCATGATGTTCTGGATATATTTTCTGAATTCCAATTCCAGCTCTGTGTATTTGCAGCATACCTAATGGGCTGTCCAATACGTGGTGTAATTTTAGACCCAATTATTGCTGTGCAGATGGGCATTCAGGGGCAGGTACTTTGATTATTGCAAGCTTACTTGACACCCTTCCTTTGGATTAGTTGATAGTTTGGATAAGATTCATGCCATTTTACACCAATGCTTTCAAGGATTCAATAGCAGTCAACAGAATAAATTTTGATGTTTCAGTACGTAATCTCAAGTCTAGTGTCAATTTTTACTGGAAAGATAGCCGAAGTGATGCAAGCTTTATTGGTTGGCATGTGACTAAATCACTTTTCTTCTCTGTTGATGATTGTGCTTTTTCATGGCTTCTAAAACAGTGCAACATGCCAATCTTATATTGGAATTTGATTTCTTGTTCCATTATTCATTCTTAAGCTTGTTGAACAATATATTAATTGGCAGTTTTTTCTTCCAACATTGTCTATCTTCTGGACTTTCCACTCATTAGTAATATTTCCAGGTGCTACATCACAGCTTAGATTTCTGTATTTGCTGGATCATTTCTTTCTGTTATTTTGTGCAAAAGTAGTTTGTTTTGTTACTCCTTTTGACTTCAAACAATCACCAAGAATGTATTTCTAGTAGCAGCATCTCTATGCAGATGTATCATCATATTCTCTATGTTACTGTAAAATTTGCAGGCAGGAACACAGTTTTGGGACGAGAAACTTCAAAATGAGCTTGCTGAGGGCCGTGTCAGTGGTACTGCCTTTGACAGGTGGGTGGTGTTTAATATAGTCAAAGTTGATTCCAGTAGTTCCTTGCCCTAACTGTAAATCATCAAATATGTATATAAAGTTAAAATGTAATGTGGAAAAATAATTTTCCCAGATGTAAAGTTATATCAAAATTCAATTCCCTCGTTATTGAGAATGTTCAGGTATTGCATGGTGCTTTTTGCTGGGATTGCAGCTGAAGCTCTTATATATGGCGAGGCTGAGGGTGGAGAAAATGATGAAAACCTATTCAGGAGTTTTTGTATTCTTCTACAGCCCCCACTTTCCGTTGCGCAGGTCTTCCTTTGATGTCAATTGTCTTTCTTTCTGTTTATAATAGTAAATTACTTTTTTCCCTCATGTATAAAAAATTGAAAACTTCTGGAAATCAATGAACATTGGTCACGTAGTCTCTTCCTGGCACCTTAAGGTCTGATTGCTTCTCCATTCATCTCTGGGTATATTAGTCCTTACTGAGTAATAAAAAAACCACCTTCGGGTTGGTTTAATTGGTAATTTTGACATGGATTATCAGTCTTCTAATTTGTGTTTGATTCAAACACTCTAGAAGGTTTCCTTGTCTATTTCAAAATACATGTGGTAAGTCTAGTTTGTCTGTTGTGATTATGTACTATTTCACGGAACTTGATATTTGGTGTTATATGAATAGATGTCAAATCAAGCGCGTTGGTCTGTCCTGCAATCATACAATCTTCTCAAATGGCATAGACGTGGCCACAGGGCAGCTGTCAAGGCTCTGGAAAATGGGGGCAGCCTGAGCGTAGTTATAAGGAGAATTGAAGAAGCCATGTCCTCCAATTTCTAGATGATACCAAAATACGATTCTTGGCTCACGTCTCTTGAACTGTTTAGCTAATGGGAGACGTTGCAACAGAAGCACCACGTGTAGATATCCATATAAAATGGAGTCAATTTGGTGGTAGGCAGTTGTTTATTGAGGGCATATGATTTGCAGTATGGATTCCTCCGCTGTTGCTTGAGAGAGATGGTGTGATCATAGCCGCAGAAGACTGTTTCAGTTGGGAATTTGGTGTTCCCATGTCATGGTGCAGTTTCGTAAATATAGGTAGGACCACACTGTGCAAAATTAATATTATTTTTATTGTATATCATAAATTAATTCTAGACAAAAACATGTACTCCGTATAAACTTGGTTCGAATTTGTGAAATAAACCCTGAATTGATTATATATTCAAGTGTTTGTTAGACCCATATAAATGTGTCAAAATGAGATGGAGTTTGTGATATGGTACCGGATATTTGCACCCACATTTGCCCCCAATTTTTAAAGCTAGATTTCCACTTTATACATAAATAATTAATTTACAATTCAAATGAGAATTATAAAATTGTAAAAAAAAAAATTGAAATACAACCTATTGAATGTAGTAATTTTAATATTATTCACAATTTCCAAAACTGAATTAGAGACATGCATTCAAATGGAGAAACAACTAAGGTTCGTCAAATCCCTTTTCCACCGGTTATGATAATATTTAATGAGTCACTTCAAAATAGTTGAATATATTGTGGTTAAATTTAAAAAAAGTATTGTAAGAGACGTGGTGAATGTATATATAATTTGTAGAGATTATTGACTTATTAGTACATATTTTGCCTCTTAAGAGTTCAAAAGTACAAGTCATATTTTTAGTTCCTGACGGTACAAATTGTCTTGTAAAATGTCTTTCTTACCCTTCATTTTCAAAATATTAGATACTTTTCTCTTTTCTCCCTCTCAAACAATTACTAATATTGTCTTCTCTCTTTCTATTTCATTTTCATATGTTTCTCTCTTTTCTCTCACATTTTCAAATGGGGAAAAAACACGCACACAGAAGATCTGAAATGGAAAAAAACATACACACACAGGAGATACGCAAATACGAGGAAGAGGAGGGTGTGGCTTGGGAGTTTTAGACGGCGGAGGTGGCGCGGGCGCTGCTCATCGATCTCCACCGCCAACCGGAGTTTCTCTCCTTCGTCGGACGTTTTCGCAGCTCGTCGAAAATGGCGGCCGTTTGGGTATTTTGAGACGGCGAAGAAGTCAGCGAGACGCCGACGGTGCAGAGTCTGAATGCTCCGTCAAGGGGCTCGTCTTCTCCGATCTGCGCCGCTCGCGTGATGGCGGCGTACCGTCGTTGCAAAGCTTGAATGCTCAGTCGAGGGGGGCCTTCCGCCGTCGTTGCAGAGCGTCAAGGGGCTCGTCTTCTCCGATCTGCGCCGCTCGCGTGATGGCGGCGTAGATCTAGGATTTTCTGGGGGTGTTGACACACTGAGTTAACTCAGTGAGTTTCTACTCTCTTTTCCAAGTTTTTATTTTTTTAGAATTTCTTCCAAAAAATCTTAAAACTCAAAATACTAAAGAACCGATCTGATAATTTGTGGGTAATTATATATTTCAGTTGAGTTTTGGTTTGGGTTAAATGTCAAAGGTGATTTTCTTCAGATTCATTTTTCTGCTATCCAACTTCCATTATATTCGTAATCTCCTCATTATGGTCTTTAAGTATAGGAAGAAAGTAATGTGAGATGCTATTGTGCTTTGTTATGCGTTTGCAGTGTATATATGGGTTGATTAGCACGTATCGTTTGAATACTAGAATGTGTGGTTTTGTATCTTGATCCATTGGGTGCATCTATATAGATATATTGTACCTAAATAAATTTTTGTAACTTCATTAGCTTTGATATAACCACAATTTTTTTGAGCTTCAATGTTACTGCACCTATGTTTTTTCTTTGATGATGGAAGAATAAATCATAAAATCTGGGTTCCAATTTTTGACTTATGCAGGATTCTGTTTCATTAAATATGCTTCTTCTGAAGAGGCTGATAGATAGGGCCATTAGAGCATTACATAACCAGTACACATTAATAGGGTTATATTTTTTTGTCAGTTTCCTTATGCTGATAATTTTTGCTCCTATATGTCTCATTTATTCATGGGTTATACAGGCAGCGGGTCCTATACAAGTCAGATATGCTGATGGAGAGCGAGAACGTCTTGATACTTTATTATAATCTCTAGTTTGCAGAGCTCTTAAACCTCATATAATAGTTTGTTTCCAAATTTTGTTGTTGCCCTCAACTATGTACTTTGAATTGTTATGGAATATTTGGTAAAGCAGCTCTATATATATTTCCGTTGGTCTTTTCACCTGATTGCAGGTGCAACTGAATACAAGTTGTTTGTTGGGTCATTGAGCAAACAAGCTACAAAGAAGGATGATGAAGAAGTATGTGCTTGATGTTACTAGGGCTTTGCCTAAGGGAACCATAATGTTTCACATGCATATTCTGTTTCTATTTCTTTTGGTTGATAAGGTCTGGGAAGTGGATTTTGTGCACCTGAGTAGTTAGTCATTGACTAGTGCAACTAATAGCAGACAATTTTGGTTCTTTGGCATTGGTTCTTTGGCATCAAATGTTTTGTGACTTACTGAACTATTCTATCTCAAGTTTATTTGCTAAATACTTGGATTATTTTGATTTGCTGCAACTTTTACTAAAGGAAAAATGACTGGTGCTACAATGATTTCCTTTTCCAGATTTTTTACCTTATGGTAGAGTTCAAGATGTCTATCTTATGCATGGTGAAAAGAAGAAGAGTCATGGTATGTTTAGCTCCTTGCATTAGGGTCTGTATTTCCCTTTTCTATAAATATATTTGAAGTCAGCTACCTATGGATGTCCTTGGTAGTACTTCCTTGAATTCTATAATGCGACTAAATCATTATTTGAGTTCATTGGGATAAAAGGCAATCCCTTCTGTGTTACTTTAAGATGGTGTGCAGTCTGGATCAAATATGTATATATGATTCAATAAATGGCTAGTGTTCAATATATATATATATATATATATATATAATTCAATATATAAATCTGATTATGTGGCTAGTGTTCTATATATAAATCTGATTTATATTCACTCCTGCATCGACTTAAGAGCATGTCTCAAGCATTTCTTAAAGAAAAAATACACATTCTAATTGCAAAGATTTAGTATGATTTCTCTACTTTTGTTGTTTTATTTCATTTTTTTTTGGGTATATCTAGTCTTGTATGTCAACATTTTAATTAAATGTAATTATATATGTTCAACAATCATATCATCGTATTCAATATATATAGATATTCAGTGTTCAATATTTATCGATATTCAATGTTCAATATTTAATTATATTCAATATATATTGATATTCAGTGTTCAATATTCAATATATATGTCGATATTCAGTGTTCAATATTCAATATATATGTTGATATTCATATTTTAATTATGTAAAAAGTATAAATTAAAATATTTGAATAAAGAAAAATGAACTAAAAAAATTGACTTAGAAATTTTGAAAAAAAAAATTCAACAAAAAAATTGAGTAAAATATAAATTAAATATTTGAATAAAATATAAATAAAAAAACTAAAGAAAAATAATTTGAATAAAAAAATTGAATTAAGTTGATAAAAATAATGATTTGACCAGTCAAAGACTTAGTAAAAAAAGATTTTTAGCTAAATTAAAAAAATTTGATAAAAAATCTAACTTAAATTTTTGAAAAAATGAATAAAAAAAATTCAAGTTAAATTTGAATTATTTTTTTTTTTTTTTGCGTGAATTAGAAAAGCTAAGAAATTTGAATATAAAAATTGAGTAAAAAAAAATAAAATATAATTTGAAAAACAAAAAAAAATCTGAAATCTGAAATTTGAAAATTTTTGAATTTAAAATTCAAGTAAGATTGGAATTAAAATGTTTGAATAAAAAAATTGGATGAATAAAAAAATAAGAAATCTGAATATAATTTTTTAAATAAAATTATTAAGTAGAAAGAGTATGAAAGAAGAGAGTAGGTGAGATTTTTTTTAAGGGCACAAGGGTCTTTCTAAGTAACAATTTGTATCTCCTAACATTATTTTCCGTTGGATGTACCAACAAGTTCTTAGAGGGTGCCTTTTGTGCTAGACACCAACCTGCCCTAATTTGTATCCTTCATCTTGTATGCAAATGATATACTCCCTCCGTCCGCCTATAAGCTTCCCGCTACTTTTTGGCACATAGATTAAGAAAAGTGATTAAATAATAGATATAGTACAAGTGATGTGATTGGAAGAAGGAGAGAGATAGAGAGAAAAAAGTAAGATATAAAGTGATGTGTAAGAAAAAGTATTTACCAAAAAGGGTATGAGAAGCTTATAGGCGGACGGACCAAAATGGTAAAATGGGAAGCTTATAGGCGGACGGAGGGAGTATTTAGTAGTTGAGGGTGTTCATCAATTTTCAAAATTAGGAGTAGATGTATTTATAAGATGTGTGGTGCAAATATCCAATTCCTTGTAATATACTAATATATTTTAGAATATTATTTATTTGTCATTAATTTTCTGCTAAATTTGTATATTATCTGAATATTCGAATAATGCATATTCTAAAAGATTGTGCTATATACACGATAAATATTATGCATTAATTTTGGGATTTTATAAAATTTTAAGTAAATGATCGAAATTGTTCTAATATCTTTATGCATTAATTTTGAAAATTTTAAAAAGTGTAATAATGAGTAGAGTTTTGATAAGTAATGTTATAAATGTGCATGTATAAAATAAAATAAAGTCATTTTTTGTAAAACTGAAATATTGTAAAAGTGATGTTTATAAATAGTTTTATATTTTAAATGTGTAAAAGTCCGGAAAAAATTTTGAAAATTATTATGAAGCAGTTATTTTAAATGACTTAGAAGGTAATTTAGAAAAAAAATGTAATTAATTAACATTAAAAAATGTAAAATAAGATTTAAATTTAAATTATAAATAATGTGAAAAGTTAAAATGACTATTTATTTTTAATATGAAATATTATTCTTAGAATTTCATTTCATTTTTTAATCCTATAAAAATTTTGTCGGAAAATTTTCATAAATTAATGATTAGCGACTTAGCCAATAGGGTTATCGTTGCTAATATATGTAGATAGAACCGGGTCCGGGTGGGTAAATCCGGAAATTAATTTTGACGGAACCGGGTCGGGTCGGGTCTCCCCTCCATAGTTCGTTCAACTTAATAATGTTTCACAAACCTTAAACCCTTCTCCCTCTACATCAATCCTCCGTCGGGAACCACCATTGTTTCCACATTTCAGGAAGAAAAGGAAGAGCCTGCCTTCTTACGCCATCGGAATGAGCAGCTGGAGAAATCTGGTGCTTCGAATTGGAGAGAAATGCCCCGAGTACGGCGGAAATGCCGATTACAGAGACCAACTAGTCAGTCTTTCTTTCGTTTCTCTTGAAACCCTAGTTTTTTCTTTCTTCCGCTCTCCTTTTAAACTAATATGCACGTTCTTCATTGCTTACCAACAGCCTCACTTTTTTTAGTTGGAAAATCTGTGCCTACAACTGTTACTTCTTTACTTACTTTCACTAGCATTTGCCCAATTGCAAAATCTCGAATAATTTGGATTCCTTTCCGCTGCAGGAGACATGTTTTGGGGTTGTTCGCCGTGAATTGTCGCATTCTGGTGATGATATTTTATCTGTGAGGACTTGCTTCCTTTACTTTTGCTTAATGTCTTGTTTTTTTTTAATAAGAAATCAATGCTATTATTATTTGTTAATCTCCAATTGTATTTACTTCAATTTCCTGCTTGGTTTAATTTGAATTTTAAAAATAAAGTTGAGTAAGGGCAAAGACGTGAGTTTTTTACCTTTTATTTTTCTCAATGCTTAAGCCTCCTGCATCTATGTGTTGTTATGGCAGTTCCTTCTCCAGTGTGCTGAACAGTTACCTCACAAGGCACCTCTGTATGGGACACTGGTATAGTTCTCCCTGTCTATTTCCCTTGCTGCCTGTATCTGTATTCTTTTATTATACATTAGTACGCTCTTGTGGAGAAAATGAATGATTGGAGGATGTATTTGCAATGATAGTGCTATTAAACTCAAGTAGAAATTTATTTTGAATGGATGGATATAAGAATTGGCAATTGTTTTCGTGAATAAATAATTTGTATACCTAAGTTTGAAACAATTCTCTGTGTGATGAAATTTATGTATTTCTTATTTCAACTATACTTCTTTAAAATTTGTTGCAGTGTCTAAAAAATGCACTTGCATTGTAAGATGGCTCCGAATGACTAGTATTTTTATTTTTTGCACATAACCTAGAACAAAATAAGGATGCACTATTGGCAGTTTGACCCCCTAGAAATTCAAGCACTTCTCAAATATTCGATGAAAATCCAAGTCCATTAATATGCTTGTTCATCTTTTTATAGTGTATACCTCTAATGTTTTCAATTCACTCATTACGTCGTAGTATGTAATTGGAAAATTCATTTGTTCTTTTTTTTTGTAGAAATACGGTACTAGCACATGATTACTTCTGAGATACTATGATATATATATATTTTTCTTTCTAATGTAGATTGGTTTGATAAATTTGGAAGATGAAGAATTTGTCAGGAGAATTGTGGAGAATACACGTGATAATTTGCAGGTAAGGAAATCAGAAGTACAAACTACGTTTAGACATAGGTTCAAGTGAATAATGAATATATATCATTTTGGAAGCACTCGCTCTCAGGTTCAAGTGAATAATGAATATATATCATTTTGGAACCACTCTCTCTCTCTCTCTCTCACACACACACACACACACACAAGCACACACAAACTCGACTTGGTGGCCTACTTCAAAATTTGTGGTTGTGCTCATGAAGGTGGTCTCAAATGGTTTTTTTACACTACATGACATAAAAATTATTTTTGTGTGTAAAGCATGGGAATGTGTATGTTAGTAATTGCCTGTTGTGTTCGAAAGGAAAAGCCTGCTGACATTGTTAGCCTGATTGTTGACATTAACCAAGATTTGTTTATGGATATTTTACTAATCACTGATTTAACTGTATTGATTATTGGCAGGTTGCCTTAGATAGTGGAAATTGCCACAGTATCCGCATACAGATGCGCTTTTTGACTGTCCTGGTATGTGTAAACTGACTTTCTTTTTCATTATAGCTTGTTCTTATCTTTGCATCATTTGTCTGATGAAGGTACTGGGTGTTGATTTCCAATCTATTTCCATACTTGGAGTTGTAAATCCTACAGAAAACATCCTAAAAGTGCAGACCAAATTGTGTTCAGACACTTCCTCGACTTGCTTTTTGTGGGCAAACTACTCTTATTTTTAAAAAAGCGTTAATAGATGACTATGAGACTATCTATATTATATTAACATTAAAAAAAGGGTTTTATATATCGATGTTATGACTTATAGGTGCAGCAATCTGAATTGGAAAAACATGTTTGTAGGCAAATCTGGAATGCCTTTTTCCTGTTCTGTTAAGTGCTAGATCTACTCTGTCTTTCTCCATGGCAATTGTGATAGCTGGGAATTGGATCAATGACCCCTTCTTTTAAATGATCTAAAGAGTTAAAGTACTTGCTCTATCTTAATTGGGACTTCTATCTTCGTTTTTCCTAGAAATGCAGAATCTGTTTTACCTGTTGTACACTCACATCCATATTTCTATTTATTATGGACTAAAGTCGCATCAATGTGTAGTTGTGCAGTTAGTGTGACTTCGGTCTTTGTTGAAATGATTCTAAAACCGATCCATTTTCTTGATGTGATTTTTGCTTATTGTTAATTTTTCCTTCTTTTGTCATGAGTGAAATACAGATGTGCAGCAAAATTCTCCAACCAAGTTCCTTAGTTGTCTTGTTTGAAACACTGCTATCATCAGCTGCCACAACTGTAGATGAAGATAAAGGAAATCCCGCTTGGCAAGCTTGTGCAGACTTCTATATTACATGTATTTTATCATGTCTCCCCTGGGGTGGTGCAGAACTTGTTGAGGTAAATTGTTACTCGTCCTCTACTTGATAATGATGCTTCAATTGCCTTTTTTTGCATATGTTGTAATTTCTTTAGTTACATTAGTAAGTCTGTGGAGATGATAAATAAATACAGGGTTAAGGTCTCATAGCTTGTTTGACCTTTTGAAAATGATTATCCAAGTTAATTTGATTTCCAGCAAGTTCCTGAGGAGGTTGACAGGGTCATGGTGGGAATACAAGCCTACATGAGTATCAGAAGGCATGTTTCTGATGATGGCTGCTCCGCTTTCGAGAATATTGATGATAGAAGTCAAGGTGATGGTGGAAAGGTATGTTTTCTACATCTTTGTTTTGAATGCACATCTTACTAAATGTGTCCTTTCACTTACTGGCGATTGTGCATGTAACCTATAAGATAGGGAATGAGTATATACAGACTTTTCCTGTTATTTACAACAGATTTTCCACCATCTGTGACTCTTTTAGGATTTCTTGGAGGATCTCTGGAGCCGGATTCAAGATCTTTCCAACAATGGCTGGAAGCTAGATAGTGGTATTTAGTCTATCTCTATTTGCCTTCTTTACCTGTCATTCTTATCCTACCTTCTATTTTGGATGCATGAATGGATCATTCAGCATCTCAGTATTTAGATTCATTTGACACAGTTGATTTTCTAGACTGTGTGGCCTGAGTATATTATTGTACGTGAACTTCATCGGAAAATGTAGAGCATTACACACAAGTTAACTGTTACTATATCCTTTTTTTCCTTTTCATTTTTCATTTTTTTGGTAGGTGAAATTTAGAACACTGGATCTTTTGACCTACTTTCTCTGACTTTCTGTTATTATATTGGTGAACTTTATCAGAAAGTGCAGAGCATTTCACACATGTGCACTGCTGATTTTACTACTCCATATCTTTTTTTCCTTTTCATCTTTTATTTTTTGGTGGTTGAAAATTAGAACACTGGATCTTTCAAACCTACTTTCCTTTCCCGGTCATTCTAATATAAGTATAATTTATATTGATGAATTGCAAGGAAAGTTATGTTTGAAGTACCTCCATTCTAAAGATCTCACCTTTTGTGTCTGTCATTCTCACATTATTTCTCACTTTTAATAATGAACTTGTCAACACAGCTTAATTTTAAAAAAATGCTAGCTTCATGCTACCGTGCTTATCAGATAGCTGATATGGCGACTATAATGCAAGAGTTTTTTGATAAACATCACCACGTCTTTGCTCTGTTTATTGAGCAAGCTATATACCTCCCTTTTTTTGTCTGTGTGTGTGTGCGTCTGTGTGGGTGCATATGCCTATTTCTCAGTGCTATTCCCTTTTGGCCTTCAGTTCCTAGACCGCACCTTTCATTCGAACCACAGCTAGTTGCTGGGAAGTCTCATGATTTTGGTCCCATAAATTGCCCCGAGCTTCCTGATCCTCCGGCTTCAGTTACTGGCATTGAATTTGGAAAACAGAAGCATGAAGCTGAATTGAAGTATCCTCAGCGTATTAGGAGACTTAATATTTTCCCTGCTAGTAAGGCTGAGGTAATTTTACTATGTTACAAAATTGTTGATTCATTGCCAACTGATGTCCCATATCTCTGCTTCTTGGTTATTTTTTCGGATTGACAATGTTATAGGTTTATTTGGAGTTCATTCGGGCATATATTGCATTTTGTGCTTGCATTAATTTGTACTGGGTAATAATTTTGTGGTACTTTCTGTTTGAAACTTTCTGCTGTATGTTAACTTGTTAAAGTCTATAATTCAGATATTATTATCATCATTCTTTTTTTTTGAAGAATTTTCCTTCCTTTATAATTTTCTATTTTTCTTTTTCTTGTGGCTAATTCCTCCATCCATAGTTTTTAAGGGTGCAAAGACTCACCTAGTGCCTGAGACGTGCCTTGTGTATATTAATGCTAAAACTCTCTAAAAACGTTACGTAAACTTAAATTAAACATATTAGCATGATCTATTAAACAAATTTAGGAATTTTTTTATTTTTTTTGGTGTGGATGTTTCAAAAATATAAGGTTGAGGATGAAAATACTAATAGATGAAAGTACTTTTGGGTTTTGTTGTGGTGGTGACAAATATTACTGCAGATAGTAAGTCATATTCAATATTGTTGCAAATGAAAATTCAAGATAATGTTTGATCTTCTTTCGGTAGAGGGACAGTAGACTTTGAATATAATTATTATTTCTTTCGTAAGTTGGGGACTATATTGGGTTTTTAGTTTGACTAGTTTTGTACCCGTGCGACGCGCGATAGTATTTATTTTCAGAATTTTACTTAAATATTTTGACTACTATTACAGTATTACTTAAAGATATTATATATAGTTTAAATTTTTTAAATTTATTTTCTATTAAAAAAATCAATGTTTAAAATAATAGATTTCTCTACAAGTGTAAACAACCGTTGCACAGAGATTAGAATAGGTGGGGAAAGAGAGAGGGCTAGGCACATTGCTTTGGTTTTCGGAGAAAAAATAGGGGCCTCCATCCAGAATAATCTTTGAAATGTACTTTTATTCTGGAAGGAAGAAAAAACATTTTGGAGAAGAAAACCTAACATAACATTATAAAGTTATGTTGCTTTTGAGTTCTAAGAACTAGTAATATAAGAGCACTGCATGCTAGTTGTAATTAGTTGCATACAGTATTTCCATCATTTTTGTTACTCTTCTTAATGGTTCATACCCTTGTGTTTTTTTCTCCCTTGTCTCCTTGCTTGCAGGATATGCAACCTATTGATCGGTTTGTAGTGGAAGAGTATTTGTTGGACGTGCTTTATTTCTTAAATGGATGGTTAGTAGCCCGTTTTGACTTATTTGATTATGTTAGTTGTATTTGTACTGTGTTGTTTAACTTGATTTTTTGAGATACAGAGGATAACAGTTTTAGGCTTTGGCAAATTTAATTGGAGAAAATATTAGTCAGTAGTGTCGAACACAGACACGTATATGTAAATTCTCCTAATTTATTGAAGGTTTTGGAAGTCACTATGATGGCTTTAGTCTTGTTCATTTCGTATGTATTAATGTTTTAAGAAAGGGTCATTTTTTATATACGGAACGTCTATGGTATATGCAAAATAGGCAATAGGTCCTATGTTCTATTATTGCATCTACTGATAGCCATTTTGGTAGAGAAGCCAGAATAATTTTTTTTGGTGGCTGAATATTTTCTTTGTATATCATTATATTTTCTACTTGGAGGTGCCTGTTACTACTATCTTATTAATTTTTAGTACTTTTGGATCTTTCTTTTGGTTTCTGCAAAGCTAGTCGAAAGGAATGTGCATCATCCATGGTTGGCCTGCCCGTTCCCTTTCGATATGAGTACCTTATGGCTGAGACAATATTCTCTCAGGTACAAAGTAATGGATCAGTAGTGTTCATTTATTTAGTTTTGGAGTTTGTCATGGTTGAATTTAATATTATCCATTTCTATCAATTTATCCAACCACACTCCGTGAGTTGTGACTAGATAACAACGTGAAAGGGGATTAGGCCAGCACAGTTCATTTTGTTAGGTTTAGGGCTTGTCTTTTTGTTGTCAGGTCAAAGTACGCATGCAAGTGAAGTTTCTTAGATTGGTCGAAAAATCCTGTTGAGATGAACAAACAGCCATCATCATTCAGCACTTGATTTTTTTTATATTACAGCTGTTGAAATTAATTGTACTTGTTTTGGAACTACACTAGTGTTTATAGTTGTAAAGTTCTGTAACTGCAATAATATAATTGGGGGAGGGGAATGGTGGGCTTGACGGAGTAGAGGGGAGAGGTCCTGTGTGGTCCTTTGTACAAGATTAACTTTACCTTTATTTTATAATCAATAATTCATGGGGCCTTATGTTTTAATCATTATCTGTAACTTGCAGATTCTCTTGTTGCCTCAACCTCCTTTCAAGCCAATGTATTACACACTGGTCATTATGGACCTGTGCAAGGTGCCTTATTCTTTGCCACTTCTATCCCCTTTTCATCGGCCGTGGCCAACTTTGTCTTGTAAAGCTTATTTTGTTACTATATTCGGTTATCAAGCATATGTCTGGCGTTTTAATTGCAAGCTTTCATTCTAGGCTCTTCCTGGTGCCTTTCCGGCAGTTGTAGCTGGGGCCGTTCGTTCACTTTTTGATCGCATTGCTGATTTAGACATGGAGTGCCGAACTCGTCTTATTCTTTGGTTTTCTCACCATTTGTAAGTCAATGAAAATCTCAGTATATTACAGAGTCAGCTGCATTAATTGTCCAGAAAGTTTCTTTTAAAAAAAAATAGTAACCTCCTATTATTAAGCATTATAGAAAAATATCGGCTGTGTCATTGGAGTTGGGAAGGCATCCAGAATACCTTAATTCTTTACCAATATATTTGTTGGTCACTGAAATGATCAGTAAAAAAAACTCTATTTTTAGAATCTCCCATGTGCTCGCTCCCCTCTAGTTTTCGTTAATGATTTTGGTCGTTCCAATGTAAAATTTCTGTTGTTTTTGATGGATATTCTATGTATATCATAGCCATGTATTAGAAAGTGTTATTAGTTAAAATATCCAGATTTCCTAAATCTCTTTCACCAACATATATATCGGTAACTGAAGTGATAATTACTGGTACAAATTGAAAAATTATCATTTTATAATCATTATGCATGCCCACAAATATATTATTATTACTGCTGTTGTTTTTTATATCATTATTAATGATTTGTTGCCTTTTCAGATCAAATTTTCAATTCGTTTGGCCATGGGAAGAATGGGCTCATGTGTTGGACCTTCCCAAATGGGCACCACAACGAGTGTTTGTTCAGGAGGTCTTGGAAAGGGAAGCACGCTTATCATATTGGGATAAGATTAAGCAGGTAAATGAAGTTCATTTACATTTGGCTGTCATTCTTTAACAGCCTCTATACTCGGTAAATAATTTCTAAATATACATTTATCCTGGGAGTTGTTAGTACATTGATTATGATTCTTGTTGGATCAATTTTTTTCATACTATTATTAGTCATCTATCCTGCTGCAGTTGTATCTCAAATTGATTTATTTATCATGTGTTATTAGCTACTCATAACTCATATATAGAGTATTCAATAGCAATTGGAAGAGCGGCATGGCTTAATACAACATGTAAATCAAGCTACTGACCTACTCATTTTGTTTCTTTGATCTCCGTATAGAGTATTGAGAGTGCCCCAGCCTTAGAAGAGTTGCTTCCAACGAAAGGTACAGCAAATTACATTTACAGTGGTGAAGATGGAGATCAAACTGAGCGTGGCCTCTCTTCAGAACTTAGTGGCATGGTCAAAGAACGGTCGTCTGCCACGGATATTATTTCATGGATTGATGATCAGGTGCTTCCAGCTCATGGGCTGGATATCACTCTGAGAGTTGTCGTTCAAACTCTTCTCAATATTGGTTCGAAAAGCTTTACTCATTTGATTACTGTGTTGGAGAGATATGGCCAAGTAATCACAAAGATTTGTCCTGATCATGACAAGCAAATTGTACTGATTTCTGAAGTGAGTTTCTTTTGGAAGAACAATGATCAAATGACGGCTGTGGCTATTGACCGAATGATGGGATATCGTCTTTTATCTAATGTGGCTATAGTGAGATGGGTTTTCTTACAATCAAATGTTGACCAATTTCATGTTTCTGATCGTCCATGGGAGGTGAGTCTGAGCATTAATGCGGAAAGAAGTAATTTCTGTTTATTAATTTACCCAAGAAGTGCCTTGTTTCAAAAGTCAATTAATTTAATAACTGATGAAGTCTCTTTCATCTGCAGATTCTGAGAAATGCTCTTACCAAGACATTCAATCGTATTTCTGATTTAAGAAAAGAGGTATCATCCCTCAAGAAGAGTGTTGTATCAGCCACAGAAGCTGCATTGAAAGCCCAAGCTGAGTTAGAGGATGCTAAGTCAAACCGGACTCTTTCTCTTGTGGATGGCGAACCAGTTCTTGCTGAAAATCCTGCCAAAATGAGGCGCTTGAATTCAAATGCTGAAAAAACAAAACAGGAGGAGATTTCTACTTGTGAGACATTGGAAGCGAAGGAGGCCCTTCTTGCTCGAGCTGTTGATGAAATAGAGGTATTACAAAAATGTTACCAGTGGATAGCTGGTGTTTGAAAACTAGAGTCGAAATGGTTTCATCTTTGGAGAATTGTCAACACTTGATGAATTTATTATTCATTGTTACCTGCAGGCATTATTTCTATTTTTGTACAAAAGCTTCTCTGATATATTGGGGGAACCACTTCAAGATACAGAGGGGTCCTTGCACCAGTCTCGTGAGGCAGCGGAGGAGATGGTCGTAGAAAATGAAGATACATCGATAATGGAGTTAGACAGCGAGGGTGGTATACCCCAAAAAAGGTGCCTTCTACATAAACTCTATGAGATACCAATGTATATACATATATATATATATATATATCTTTTTTTTTTGAACGGTAAAGAGAATTTCATATACCAATGTATATTGTACTGCTAACGATTGCCTTTTTGATTTACTACTATTGCTT
This sequence comes from Galeopsis tetrahit, assembly GCA_963675135.1. NCBI lineage: Eukaryota > Viridiplantae > Streptophyta > Magnoliopsida > Lamiales > Lamiaceae > Galeopsis > Galeopsis tetrahit. Next base: position 76,351,025 of record OY776120.1, read on the forward strand.
ATTGGTTTTGATTGAATTGGTTCTGTTGCAGTGATTCAAATGGTGGGGGCAGAACTGTAAATGGTTATAATGTTGGTGAAAAGGAACAGTGGTGTTTATCAACCTTGGGTTATGTGAAGGCCTTCTCGCGTCAATATGCTTCAGAAGTAAGTTTTTAGGCTTTCACAATGCAACACTGATGTTTCTTTTGGTTTTCTTTTAGCTTTCTTGTTTATTAGGCTGAAAAATATATATTTGCTATCTAAATGAGCGACACTATATCTATTGATGAATTTAAGGTTGTGATGACATGTTATTTTCTTTTTTGGGGGGTGGGTGGGTGAGGATTGACTTATAGGTGATGTTTACTTTTGGTTTTAAAAACCAGGTTTTGTGTTTTAAGATCCTAAATTGGTTTTACTTCGGGATTTAAAAATCAGTTTTAAAAAACCACCCCTATTAAACCTGCTCATTGATTTGACAAAAGTTAAATTTTACACATTGATTTGATGACATAAAGTTCAATCCTCTCCTACTCAAAAACCTAAGTACACACAATATTATTATTCATCAGGATTTCAAAATCCAAGATTTCGAAAACCGATTTTCAAAACCACCCAAAACCCAAAGTGAACATCACCTGTGTTAGAACTTCCAAGGATTTCTTTTGTTTTGAAAAAATAAATTAAAAAATCTATCATTTTATTTGTTGAATACACTGGTGCCTGGACTGGTTGGTACCAGTACAAATTCTGCACGCATTCACATGAGTGTGGTTGTTGCTACACCCGGAGGACGAACCGGGTGAAGGGTCGAGGGGACCAGGGTTTGCTTTCTTTGTTTACGTTATAACTGTTGTTCCTTTTCAATAGTCTTCTTTTTCTGAATATGAAACTTGTTGTTTCTTGTTCTTATTTTCGTCTCTTATGATATGCTCACCAACAGATTTGGCCACTTGTTGAGAGATTAGATGCCGAGGTATTGACACAAGACGCTCATCCCCTTCTACGGAAAGCTGTTTATTCTGGTCTGCGTCGACCAGATGACGTTTAGGTCTTTCTTTTTGTTTTGTTTTCTGCCTATATCAGTGTGTAGTAGTGTAAGGGCATAGAGAGAATTTTACAAGTCTTTGGAGGTTTGTAGTTTGGGTTAGATGTACCATTGTAATTTCATTGATTATTAAGAGGTTTTTACATTTCAGATTCAACTCTTACATATCCTACCTTACTAAATTATTCTTGCTTATGACAGACATAATAGGGTTTTTGAGATTTGTCAAATTAAGATGGCAGTAAAAACCAATGCTTCTGAGTTCGTGTTCCTTCAAACTTTTATGTTTTCTTTTTTAGAATAGCTGCTTGGAATTTTTATGTTCATCTTTTTGTGGGAAAATTTCAAAATACATTCTGTAATATAGGTTGATTCCATTTTAAATCCTTTAATTTTTCACTTTTTCAAAATACGTTTTAAAGTGTTCAATTTATATCTTTTTTATTCAATTTACGCCGTCTAATTTAGGACGTATTTTAAAATATTTAAAACTTAAAAGAATTTAAAATGGAATCAACCTAAATTGCGTGACATATTGAAATTTCCCCTTTTTAGAATGTTTTTAGAATGTTCGAGGGATTACTAGTTATATACACTACATATATTTTGAATGTTTTATTTATTTCTAAAGTTAAAAAATACAAAATTATATGTTTAAAATGATATATTTATATTTTTGTAGAATGTTCATGTGATTATATATTCTACCTATTTAGACATTACGATATAAGCTTCTTATATCCAATTTAAATGATAAAATTAACTATCTTTTTAATCCTTTTCATTTATATCTCATAACTATACTTTTTCTTACCTTTTTTCTTTCCATTATATCTACCTTAACTACTGTATTACACATTTTATATTATACTCCGTATTAATTAAGCTCGTTTGCATTTTAGGATGAGATGGATAGCATAATTGCACCTAATAAAATTTGTGATTGATAGTATAATTTATGGAATGTAATGATCATTACATAAATAATAAAATATTATATTTAATAAAAATATTAATGTAATATATAATCTAGAGTAAAAAAATAATATAATAAATTTTAATGATAATATTATTTCCCAGAAATATTAAATTATAATTACAATAATAAAAAATAATTTAATATTTAAAAAATATTAAATATATATAATATATTATTTTCAATAATATAAAATAATAGTATAATAATATTATTTTTAATTGATTTAATATTAAAAAGAATGATAATATTCTTATTTAAAAATAAAAATATTATTTTGGGCAGATCACTATTAGGTACGTATGTGACCAAAAAATAGCAAGTAACCCTCAGCTAAAAATTGATAGCAACCAGATGCGCATTTATGTATAATTTGCCCATTTTACCCCTACTTTTCACAGCATGCAAAAAGTATAGCTATGAGGTGTAGGATTGATTTTCTGCCTGGGAAAATACACCCCTTTTCGGTTTGATTAGACATTTGGGAATTGTAGTTGCTTTTTGACATACACACACTAATTTCGAAAGCAAGGCAGACCATACTTGGGGAGTGTTTCATTTTCTTTAGGATTTGGCGATTCTTGAAGATATTTGGGGATTCTTGGGATACTTGGGTTTCTTCTAAAGCCATGAAGTCGAGGAAGGTAATTTCTGATTATAATCGCATAATTTTTTTGTTTTGCGCATGTTCTTGATCGAGGTATCTGTTGTTTAAAAATTTTGGAAGGTCCGAGGGAACGCAACCAGAGCTCCGGAGAAGAAATCAAAACCGGAACACATTGAAAAGGGTTTTTCCAACCTGGGTAATATGAAAGGTTTTTGTACTAGATTTTTGTATGAAAATCTTGTTTTCTGAAAATTTCTAAATTACCTTGGGAACAGGTAAACGAAAGGGAAGAAAGAATGATCATGTACAAAATAGGAAAAAAGTTTTGTAGAAAAATATCTCAGTTCAAATTTAAAATTTAGTTTTTTCATTAATCATTTATCTTATTTTTGTTAGTAAAAGGACCTCCAGTGAATTATTCATCATCGAGCAGCTCAGAATCAGGTGAAAATAAATTTTTTCATGTTCAACAACATTTTACATGATAACATTCGTATTTTTATGGGGTTTTAAAAAGGAAAAAGTGTTGGATATTCATAACATTTTTCATGTTCAATATGATTCCATAGTGCCTTTTTTACACCATTTTTTTGGATGTTGTAGATAGTGCAAAATCTGAAAATGTTTTCCAAAAGCACAAGAAATGCGAGGAGCTTGAGAATTCTACCTCTGATGAATCTTCAACTGGTACATGCTTACAGTTATTGTTAGGACCTTACATAAGTTCACCGTAGAATTTTCTTAATAACGGTATATTGACATATCATTTGTGTGAACTCGCATAACAGAAAATGATTCGTTATCTTCGGATAGACAAAATAAGGACGTCCTTAGCGAGTCTACAACTGATACAAGCAGTGAAGAAGATTGTACGATGATGAGTAAAAAAGTGAAGCCGAATAATTGTTTTGGTTAGTCAAAAGATTACGAATTGTATTTTTGGATACTTACTATAATACTGGTATAAATTGATATGCGTGGGTTGGTTTGCAGGTCGGATACAGGTTAACAAAAGAGAAACTTATTATCGATCAAATCTCCGAACTTTGATTAAGGAAGTGAATGGCCTGAAACTTAATGAAAATCACAAAAAATATATTAAAAAGACTTCGTTTTGGCTGTTCTTTGAAAGTATATATGTGGAGAATTTTGAAAGCTTGTTAAAGAGGTCGAGGAAACATGAGAGCGCAATTAGACAAATAATCAAATGTCTTGATGTTGATTCTGAATCTTTCTTTATTGGTGGAGAAGTTCTTCAATTGAATGGGAGGGATGCCCAACTTATATTTGGTATTAGCTGTGGGAGCAAACCTATACCTTTGAAGGAAAAAGATTACAAAATTTCAGTTTGGGTTCGTAGATGTTTCTCAGCGGATCTAGAAAATGTTTCAGATTCTAATTTTGTGATGTATAAGAAACTCATACTGTCAAAGTTGATCGTTGTTTCGAGCAAGCATGACCATGATAGCTATAAGGACGTTGCTCGTTTGTTGTGTTGTTACATGATGGCTATTCTGTTTTGTACCAATAAAAATTGTTCAGTCTCTACGCATATAAGTTGATATTTAGAGAATTTTAATGAAATTTGCCTACATGATTGGTCAATGTTAATTGTTGAGATGTTGAGTAAGCAATTGGGAACAACCAAGAATCTTAAAGTTGGAGGGTGTACTATCATGCTTCCTGTAAGCCTCGAAAAACTCTATATTTAATATCGTCACACATATATATATATATATATATATTTTTCTAATCATTACAATTTGTCTTGATTTCACTATACGGCAATTCTGGTTATGCGAGCATGCAGCCTTGTTGAAGCCCGTGTGTAAGTCTGCATTCCCACGATTTCTAAAATGGGATTTAAACAAGATGAATTCGGTGGTTAAGAAGTTGAAGCTATCTCGAGATATTCAGGTAATCAATTTACACTTTAGTTTGTTAAACTGAAATTTAATCTCCCCCAATCCAAGAACATTTAACTTAGATTCATTTGGCAATATAATAATGTTAGGTTCGAAAGATATTGTTGAAAGCAACGTCTGAGGAGAAGACAAAACTTATGGCAGTTTCTGAGTTCAGGGAAATTGAAGATGATCCTGAAGATGTTACTGAAGTTGATTATGTTGTTGGTATTGGATCAGATAAGGATGTTGAAAAGGATACCGATAAGACGGATGGAACAGGGCAATCAAATCAATCTGGTATTGGATCAGACAAGGATGTTGAAAAGGATACCGATAAGATGTATGGAACAGGACAATCAAATCAATCTTCGTTTAATAGGGATGCTTTTAGTACAATGCGAGATTCTGGAGAGGGATGCAGTGGAGAAAATGAGAGTGAAACTGCTCCTGGTTTGTGTACAATGGGAAATGTTGATGGAGCATTCAGTGGCGGAAAGTCGACTTTCAGAGCTCTTAATGGACCATCATTCAGTATTGGTATGAGCCAGTATCATACACCCCAAAGAGTTGCTACAGTTCAGATCGCTCAAGTTATGATGGATCTCAAATCAGGAGGAGTTGGGTTTGTTGAAAATATGATCAGGGGGGCATGCACTGGAAAGAGAGACGAAGTTTCTAGGAGCCTTATTAGGCAAGTTGATGAAGCTTTCCCCATGGATAATGAATGCCTTCCTACAGACAACAGTGACATGGATAAGCTTTCCAGTGAAATGCAGAGTGCATCCAGTGGATTTCAGATTGAACTGCAGAAGTACGAAGCTGAGTTGAAGAATAAGGAAAAGATAATTGAGCGACTGAAATTGGAAAAAGCTGAGTTGGAAAGACGTATAGAAGAATTTTCTGTTCCAACACCAACTCAGATTTTCAGCAATCCAAATAACTTAGCCCAAATAGAAAATCTTGAGAAGTTGTGTATTGCAGAATCAAATAGAGAGCGGTTGACGAGGGAAAATGAAGAGCTGAGGAAGTTGATCGAAGTACAGCGGACTGAAATGGATGGAATGAAAAAACAACCGGTTGATGTAAAAGGGGACTATAACACAACGTCAATTCATAAACAATCAAATCCAGAAGATGGAACCCCTATTTTGAAGGAGAGGAAATTGAATAATCATCTGGATCCAAGTACTATAACTAGAGCAGTTAAAAAGAGGAATGTGAATGAAGAGAGAAAAGTGAAGGACATTACACCACAGCCTAGTACAAGAGAGCTCATTCAAATTGCGGATGAAGAAGGACAATGTTTAGGTAAGAAGAAAGGTCGGGTTCAGAGTCAAAGGACGTGCAAGCTTGACGAAAAACTTCTTACAGTAAAAAACTGTCCTACCTATATTAGGGAAAGGATTGCGGATCTGTGGGAATTTAACACGAAGGAGTAAGTAGGGGATCGGTCTTCTTAATATCAGTAAATGCGCTTGTTTGAATGTAACATGCCACCTCTATTTACTCGTTGCAGATATCCAGTTTGGACAGGAAATTCACCATTTGCAACTGTCACTATTGGTCATATTATAGATATTCTATACCACTTAATGATCTCGTCTTTGGTAAAAACAGTTCATTCTGCCTTTTCTTTACGTTTCATATATTTACCCAAAAATTTCTAGCCACTTATTTAGGAACAATTGCAGGTGATTGATTCCTGGGGTGAGATTCTAAGGGCTACTCACTTTAAGCAGAAGCCATGTGTTAAAAGGATTGTGCTGATTACTTCCATGTGCTGGGTATATTAATATAATTGAAACTTTATTATATACGAATAATTTTTATTATCTGAGTTGTGATATCTTTGTGAATGTTATAAAACTCTCAGAATTTGATTACGAACTATGGTCACACCCGAAATCAGACATTGGTTAATTTGATCGACACAAGAATGGAAGAAGCTGTAGATGCTGATTACATACTTTTCCCCGTTAACGGAGGAAACCATTGGACTCTGTTGAGGTTAAATATGAAGACGGGCGAGTGGCGTTTTTTTAACTCTATGCTTCCAAGAACTGTTGGACGCGTAGATCCACACTTGAAATCAGCCTTAGTTGTTGTAAGCTTGAATACTTTTGTCTTATTATTATTATTTTTTTAATTATATTAATGAAAATCAATTATTTCCAAAATCAATCATACAGGTTAAGTATGCGTGGGGGAGACTGCGAGACGCTTTCAAACGGCTTAAACCAGGTCACATCTTTTTAACAAAAGCTTTGCGAAATCCTGTTTTAGAAGATTGCGTGCAACAACTTTCAGGTTCGTTGGATTGTGGAATTATCATATGTTACCACATTGAGAACCTAATGTTAGGAAAACAGAGTAAGAAATGGGAGTACGGTACAGTGTCTGCAAGTAACTACCAGAAACGAATGGTTGAATGGTTTATGGATCCTAAAGTAGCCAAGTGTTAGGAAGTTGACTGAGAGAATTTAACATATGGCATGCTAAGAATATGTAATTTGAATGAGTTTGATAAGTTCGGATACTTTATTTCAAGAATATGTAATTTAGATTTTCATGTGACATGTTAAATTATGGATGGCGCTTATTATACAATATGCATTATGAAGGTTACGAATTGGGTTATCTAACATTGTTTTGGTTTGACTATCACCTTTATGCATGTCAACTAGTAAACATACTCGATGCTTGATTTTGTGTTTGTATTGTTTTGGACATCATTTGGGTGATGTCAACATATTTATCTCCATTTCAAAACCTTAGATCCGGTAATTTCGGTTTTGAACAGTTTAAAAACAATTCCTGAAAAAATCACATTTTATTGTTGAACTGTTCAAATTTTGTTATTGAACTGTTCAGATTACATGTTGAACTGTTCAATTTCTTGTTGAACATGACAAAAAACTTGGATCTGGGAAAGGCGAATTTTAATTTGGTATACCTTTGATTGATTTTATATACCTGGAAAACATGACAAAAAACTTGGATCTGTTCAAATTTATATACCTTTGATTGATTTTATCATATCACAGAATGTCAGAATGTATCTTGGGCTTGAAAAAGACAAATTTTAATTTGGTCATATGTTTTTATCTTTTTTTTCCTTTGAAACTTTGTAAATTGGGCACAACTGATTTTGTTGGATTTATAATATGTATTTAACATATATATTTGAATTTACTTTAGTTAACTTATGTAAAGTTTATCAAATCTACGATTTAATTTTGAAGAACAATGACTACGATCAAAATTAACAACATTTCGTTTTTTATAAAATAGTGATCAACTTTAGCTTTCCTTTCCTTAGAGGTTGTAGACTTAGCTTTCTTGACGCATCTAAACGGTATTTTGTTAGATGTTTTTGCAATACATGGACTCTGAGGGATACTAAATGTCATGGAGGAATGCATTAAGAGATCATCACCAATTGGAGATTTTGGCGAAGAAGACATTGAAACATCGCATAAATTGGGGGCACATACACATACTTCAACTACTTTCTTGGAAGCTATTTGAGAGTACGAAACCAAATTTTGCAAGTCATTAGCACAGCCCAAAATGCATTTATTTATACTGCCCGCAGACCAACAAAATGATATGTTTTCTGAATTACCTTGAAGTTGATGCCAAGAATGAACAACAGATCGACGAAAATGGTCGAAAGATGTGTTCCGATTAACGGAAATCAATTTGCACTCCCCATTGAATTTAGCATTAAGGATAACTTCAACTTCCATTAATAAGCGTTGAATGCGGTCGCTCAAACAGACGAAAAAAGTGTTAACTCTCAAAACAGAGCATGATATTTTTTTGAAATGATTCTGGGATGAATTTTGAATTTGAAAACGAGAGGGAATTTGAAAGTCACCATAGAAATTGGGAATTAGGTATGCTCTGGCCAAAGGAAGTAGGCATGCTATAGATACTGATATGACGGAAATGATCAGAGAAGTGCAGTCCCAGCTGAAAGGGTATTTGAGGGGTAAATGAGTAATTTAAGTATTCAATTGCAATTTTTAATGAGGTGGTGAGTTACTTGCTATAAATTGACAAAATGGGTACCCAGATGTAAATATACTATATTATTTTCTTTTAAAATATACATTTAAGACAAATATATATTATTAATAATAACTCTTAATCAATAAGAATTATTAAAATATTATAATAAAATAAAATATAATTAAAATAATATATTTTTAATAATAATCATTAATAATATTAATTTAAAATATTAATATATTTTTAACAACACTCAATAATAATAATTTCAAATAAATTTATAAAATACAATATAACAAAAACTTATGTGCAATATTGACCAATTCAATTAAAGGTAAATTAAGTCAAAATTCGTGGGTCAAACGCGGTCAAGTCAAAGCGGATGAACCTTAATTAAAAGATTTATTTTCACTTTCAAATATTATCTTACTACATGACCAATACTGCAAGTCAAAAAATATTCTGGACACTTATTTTTTTTAGCAAAATAATTCTGACTTATTCTGCTAATAAATGACTAAAACAATATTACTACAAAACCAAAATTATATCACAAGGTCAAAAGTGTATTACTACATGTCCAAAAATATTCTGGACAGTTAATTTTTTTTTGGTGAATTTGTCAGAATGTTTTGACATGTAGTATTAAATTTTTGGCCTTGTAGTGATAATTTTTTAACCTTGTAGAAACAATATTTTGGTCATGTAGTAAACCACTTGTTTGCGACCCCACGAATTTTTTGGGCAACCCGGATCCGGACTTATGACCCGCGATTTTTTTAAAATTATCTTAATTTAATTTTTGAGTTAAATGAGCTTAGGTATTTGGCTTGGTATAATTAGTATGGGATGCATATATGTATAAAATATTTCACATAAGATTAGTCCGTACAATATTACACTTCATACTCAATAATAATAATTTAAATTCATTACTGAAATTCCACCTAAACCACGTAACTTGAATGTACTTATTACAAAACTGAGTAACTTGAATGTACTTATTAGTTATTACAAAACGAGTGACATAACTCGAGCACTGAAATTCCACCAACACCACTGGAATGTATCAGTGTATGGAGGTACAATATCGTACTCCTTAAAGATCAGATGAAAAATTATCTAGTAAATTTTGAACATGGCAAGTAATGGAGAAAGTTATGTTCCTACATGAATTGACAACAACGACAAATTTATTTAGTAAATTTGGAGGTGGAGCAACACAAACGACACAAAGTAATGAAAAAAATTTTGTTCTTACGCTTATAACTCAAAAAATACACCGACTATTGACATAATTAAAAAAATCATTTAATAGGAGTATTTATTTTTAAATTTCATACTAACACTTCCATATTTATACTAATCAATTCATTATTAAAAAAAAAAATCACTGTTAAAAGATTTTTTTGATCTAACTGTCAATAGTTATCTATACTCCCTCCGTTCTACAATAAGTGTTGTTTTAGCATTTTCTCTTGTACACAAATAAGTGTTATTTAAGCATTTTTACACTGATTGTTCCCATTATGCCTCTCAATTTAAAAATTATCTAAGACATAAATTTGAAAATAATTGAAAAGAATTAGTTAAAGAATTTGAAAAGATTTAAAAGGAACTAATGTAATTAAAATCTTTCTTTTAGAGTTTATTAACAAAGTAGAACAATCCATAAGTGATTTAAACAAAGTAAGACAAAAATTTCTAGTAAAACAATTAAGACCAAAATAGCCTACAAAATCCCCCTTTTGCCCTTATTTTGATATTATTCAAATTGTCAAACTTCTTCAAAAATATCCCTCAATTTCGGTTACATTCCATGTTTGAATTCAATCTAATTTGAATTCAATTCAATTCTAAATCATATAATGTCTTCTCGCCTGCAGTCAAACATTTTCCAAAAAATTGATTAATTTACATTGATGAATTACTAATATACCAAACATTTTCCAAAAAAATGATGAATCTCCATCGCCGCCGATCTTGTATACTCCGTTGCGCCGACGAGTAGGAGGGATGTCCGATGCTATCTCCATCGCCGTCGATCTCAGATACACCGTCGCGCCTCCTCCTTCTCAGGTCTGTTAAACAACCAACTCACGCAATTGCGCACTGAAGGTGTTTGCGAATATGCTCGATCGGATTAACGCCTTCTAATTTGTGTTACAAATTCCGACTATTCAAAAACTTGATGCATTTCCACAGTGTACGATTCACACACTAGAGGTGTAAATTGCCGCCCAACCAACATCTCTCCAAGCTCTGAGCCCCCCCTCCTTCTCGACGACAGTGGAGGTGTAAATCGCTGCACCAGGCCGGCCACCCATTACGGCTATGGGATTCATATTAGTTTTTTCGAATGATTTATTTATTTTTTTTATCTAGTTATTTGTATATTACTTGTAGGAATTTGGAGATCTAGGTGCTAGTTCATACAAGTATCCATTTTATTTGGTTCCATGGTTTATAAGATTTTTGCACTATTCAAATGGATTGAAAAGTGAAGCAAAAAAATTCTTCAATTTATCTTTGAAATCCTGTGTTTTCTAAGGCAATGTTATTCAATCTATGCAGTTGAGGAAAAAAATGGAGGGTACAGTGTTTGTCCCTGCTTTGGATTTGGATGGAATGAAGCATGTCAAGTCAGAAAATGGAGTAGTGAGTATCTGCAAAATTGAAGTTTGCTACATAGATGAACATATCATATATACAATAGTAGGTAATTAAGAAGAAATTGCAATAATCTTAGATTAATTTTATTAGTTGCTTTGTAGAAATTGATTTTGTATATTGGAATGTTTGGAGTCATGATAATTGTAAAACGTCTTTTCGTTTGATTTATATGAGGCCTTCGAGCTTTAAATCTATTTCTTGAAATATCTTATACAGGGGAGTAAGACACCAAGAACATGAATTTTTTTAATTTGGGGAGCTTGGAAACAAGTGCACCTAATTTACTAGAGTAGGGTCAATCGTAGATACAAGTAATTTGGGAAGTGTATGCAATTATCGGTTGCATATATAAAAAAATGCATGCATATTTGAAATTATATGCACCTATCGGTTGCATATAATAAAATATGCATATAGAATTTATGATACAGGCTTATCTTATTATTATACAGTGCACATATTTGATATATGCGATGCACACATTATGTATATGCATCAAACTACCAAAAATATCATACAAATATGCAATGCACAGCTTAAAAAACCAACGATTTCTTACATGCGAAAACTCCTTTGTACAATCAAACGAGTAGATGAAAAGACGAAACAAACATACCTTCAATCATTTTCCTTCAGATATAATTATGGATAATCTCTTACCTTTTTAAAATTTAATTCATTTGACTTTTCATATTCTACATTAATTAAATTAAATGATTCAAATTTGAAATTAAGTATAATTATTTCAATTTCGAGTTTTGGAACACCGAATAAGGAAAACTACTTAAAAAAATTAAGTGTAATTAATTGCACGTTTAAGTTTTAAAAAAAAATAAAAATCTTATCATTGCTTAAAAAATAATTTTTTTAGTGAAGTGATGGTTATAAAATTCATAGAGCTAATTCAAATTACCGAGAACGATTTCGATTGTGCAATGCTTGAAATATTCAAAAACTTATATGGAGATGAGCACAATAATCGAATATGCACAAAATAAAGTTTTATGAAATATTTAGGAATGTTCCTTTGAATTAAAACCAGCGCGAGATTCTAGGAGAAATATCTCCCATCTTAATTTAAATTTAAAAATGTTGACTTTCCTAATTTTAGCTTAACATAATTAATTGAATTCGAAAATCATACTTAATTCGAAATCAGGGGCATAATAGACTATAACTAGTTCATTTTGTCCTTAATTGTTTTACTAAAAAAATTTGTCTTGAAACTTAAAGTCTTATAGTGAATTGTCCTATTCTGTTTTTTCCCCTTTCTTTTATTATTTAAGGGTATACTTGTGAATACATACTATTTCTTAATTTCAACAAATTTCATGAAAACAACACTTATTATAGAACGGAGGGAGTATATCATAAAATTTTCAGAAAATATTTTAAAGTATTCTACATTTACAATTCTACAGAAACTACATAGAGACAAATAGTAAATCATATCCTTAAAATATTACGAAAGACAAATAAAATCACTAAATTTAATCATAATTATTAATTATATATGAGATATTTTAAATAATAACTAAAATATATTTAAAATATACTTGTCTCTATACTTTTATCAGAAGTGACAAAAGTGATGAGAGAACGAGAAAAATGATAAAAGTGATGAGAGAACGACACATCGCTTACACACTGTAATTTTGACTCAATTTTAATTTACGTTAAACCTTTATCGCCTATTAGGGCATGTTTGATAGCATAGACGGATTATCTAAGATTAGGATGATAACTAAACTTTATAAATTTTAAAGCATAATCTACCCTTAATCTAAGTTATCAAACAACCAATAAAAATGATATATAGTTAATTTAGGTTTAATCTAAGCTATCAAACATGGCCTTAGAGGTGATGTTGAGAGTCCTTGGGGGTTGTGGGTTGAGTTCTCTTTAACAATATTTTAAACCTCATTTATGTATAGTTATCTACGGTGGTTAGTTCAAATATCTCAACTAATCTACTTGAATTGTAGACTATGTATTTTTCAGTTATTTGATAGGTACACAATCAAATATCTTTTTACATGTTAGATAGAAAATATTAAAAACTCGGGCTAGTCTTATGTGAAATATTGTATACATTCATTCCATTCCAATTAAACAAGTCAAAACCCTAAGCTCAAAAGTCAAATTAAGTCAATTTTAAAAAATTCGCGGGTCAGAAGTCTGGATCCCGGTTGTCCAGAAAATTCGCGGGTTGCAAACAAGTGGTTTACTACATGACCAAAATATTGTTACTACAAGGCCAAAATATTACCACTACAAGGAAAAAAATTTAATACTACATGTCAAAACATTCTGACAAATTCACCAAAAAATTAAGTCTTTAGAATATTTTTGAATACATAGCAATACACTTTTGACCTTGTAGTAATAAAATTTTGGTCTTGTAGTAACATTGTTTTAGTCATGTAGTAGCCGATTAAGTCAAAATTATTTTAGTAATTTTGCCCCAAAAAAAATAAGTGTCCAGAATATTTTTGAACTTGCAGTAATACACTTTTGGCCTTGTAGTGACAAAATTTAGGTCTTGTAGTAACATAATTTTGGTCATGTAGTAAAATAATATTTTAAAGTTAAAATAGATATTCTAATTAAGGTTGACCCGCGTTGACCCACAAATTTTGACATAATTTACCTTAATTAGTCAATATTGCATGTATTCAATATTGTATATAAATTTTTGCCTAAAAACCCGATTAGACATCCATCTTGAATCTAATTAGCCATTTGTTTGCATGACACGAATGTTATTAACGCACATCAGGAGGACACTCGCATGGCAATGTCTCATGAACAGGAAGAACACCATTTTTTATTGGCTGACCCTTGCTTGGAGGTCAGTCGGGAGATATGAGGATCCTAAGTTAGAACTATAGGGGTTGGGTCAAACAACTACAATTCCGGCGCATAACGAACTTGTTCGAGTTCGTAGTCCTGATGTTATTTATTTATTTGAAACTCTCTCTTTCGATATAATATTAGAAACCCTAAGTGTTCGGCTTAATTTTGATTCTTGTTTTTCTGTTGACTGTATTGGCCGTAGTGGCGACTTGACAATTTTATGGAATAATAATGTTGATTGTTCGATTTTGAGATACTCTAATAATCATATTGATATTATTATTAAGGAAAACAGAAATGATTGAAGGCTTACGAGTTTTTATGGTTATCTTTTGAGAACCCTCTTGGTATGCAACAACCTGACATGGGTCTGTGTGGGTGACTGACTATAAGGATCTCTTATCGGCAACTAAAAAAGGGGTAGGGTGACACACCCTCAACGTCTGTTCCACGGATTTAGGGAAGCGGTTGAGGATTGCAATCTATTAGACATTCCGCTGACGGGGTATCCATTTACGTGGTTCAGAGGCAGAGATCCGGATAATGCAATGGAAGAAAGATTGCATATAGTCATGGCAAACCCATTGTGGCATTCTCGATTCCCCTGAGCATAATTACTTAATTTAATTGTGCCCGTCTCGGATCACTACCCCATATTGCTGGACAGTAACCCCATTATTGATAGGGTCCGGAGATACTCGTTCAAGTTTGAAAATAGATGGCTCACGAGGCCTGACCTAGCTATAGTGATGTTGGACGGGGTTTGGCGATCTGAATATCAACCACCGACTAACGGCTACTAACGAAACATTGCCAGTGTGGGGGAGTAAAGTGGATGCCAACTTCAGGTTGGCAAAGAAAGAACTTAAAACTGAAAATTGGGCGTTTGCAAGGCGGCGTGAGCCTTGAAGGGAGAATTGAATATAGAAAAGCTAGAGGAGAATTGGGTGCATTGTTCCAACAAGAGGAAAACCTATTGACATCAAAGGGCAAAGATATTTTGGCTTCGAGACGGATATTTGAATACAAAATTTTCCACCAAACGATGTTGATTTTTTGGGTGCTATCCAACCACTAGTAACTAGGGATCAAAATGAGCAGCTTGTCTGTGATTTCACTAAGCAAGAATTTGATACGGCTATAAGACAAATGCACAAGGACAAAGCTCCTGGACCCGAGAGGTTTAACCCGACTTTCTTTCAGCATCACTGGGGCATTTTGGGTGGTAATATATTCACAGAGGGGGTCAGTTGGCTCGCTAGGGAGGAGTTCCCCCAAGGTTTGAACAACACAAATGTTATCTTGATACCGAAGGTAGATTCTCCCCAATCGGTACACGACCTTCAACCTATCTATTTATGTAATGTCCTATACAAGATTGTGTCGAAAGTACTTTGTAACATACTGAAAGAGGTACTCCCGAGGCTTATTAACAAGGCACAATCAACATTTGTATCAGGAAGGCTCATACAAATACATGACAACATCCTTATTGCCTATGAGGTCCCGCATGCCATGAAGAACAAGCGAAATGGAAGGTGAGGTGATGTGGCACTCAACATCAATATTATCAAGGCATATGACAAGGTTGACTGGTCTTACTTGGAGGCGATCCTACAAAAACTAGGATTTAACGAACAATGGGTTTGATGGATGATGATGTGTGTCACCTCTGTGAAATACTCGGTGGTTGTCAATGAAGATACAATGGGATCAATTTGGGCAGAGGGCTTCGATAGGGAGATACACTGTCACCATATCTCTTTATTTTATGGTCTAAAGGCCTCTTGGCAGCCCGCACTAATGTGTGTACGTCTGGCTCGATCCTTGCTAATCGGTTATATAGATGAGCCCTCGAAGTGTCCCATCTACTTTTTTTCGATGACAGCTTGTTATTCTATAGAGCTAATGTGGAAGAATGCACTCGGTTGAGGGCGATTTTGGATGAATATGAGAGAGTTTTAGGACAGACTATTAATTATTCGAAGTTTAGAGTGTTCTTTAGTGGAAATGTTGGAGAGGACAGTCTGGCTGCCATTAAGGGTATACTTGGGGTCTCAAATTCGATCAACACAAGGAAATATTTGGGCCTCCCGTCACTCATTGGGAGAAAAAAGAAAGACATTTTTAAGTATGTCAAGGACAAACATTGATGGACAAGTTGAAAGGGTGAAGAAGCAAAAAATTGTCAAAGGCAAAGAAGGAGACCTTGATCAAGGAAGTTGCCCAAGCTATCTCTACGTATTGCATGTCAACTTTTCTACTGCCGAAAACCCTACTCGATGAGTTACATGTGATGCTGAATAAGTTATGGTGTGAGAACACATCTGATACAAGAAAGGGGATCAACTGGTTAAAATGGGAAAACTTTGTGTTGGTAAGAACGATGGTGGGCGTGGTTTCAGGGATTTCCACCTATTTAACATAAAGTTATTGGGGAAGATGGGGTTGAGACTTGTCACTGAACCAAATGCGCTCGCGTGTCGTATTTTAAAAGCCAAATACTACCCATTTGGTGATTTTCTGTCAGTATAGGCGGGAAGGAACCCTAGTTATACATGGACTAACATCTTCGCTAGCCAAAAGTTGGTTAAAACTGGAGCCCATTGGAAATTTGGGTCGAGAGACTCGATTAATATATGGAACACACCGTGGATTAACGACCAAGGCAACTTCTTTGTCCAATCGAAACTTGTTGAGGAGATTGCCGACCTAGAAGTGTCTGCACTTTTTTATCCGGAATTGAGGGAATGGGATGTCACGTTAATCGCCGACTTGTTCTCGTTTGATGTCTAACACATAACTGACATGGCGATCCCGCACGAGAGGGCCTCTAATTCTTTGATACAACAACACACGTGAAATGGAAGATACTTGGTTAAGACGACATATAACCTAGCTAGTTCACTGTAGACCGACCCTAGCTTCAGAGTTGAGGGACAATGGCATTTAATAAGGGGTTTAAGTGCACCACCCAAGGTGAAAGACTTCATGTGGAGAGCCGCTCGTAACTGCTTACCCACGAAGACTAATCTGCTTCGGAAGAGGGTGGAGGTGGACAACTGATGTGTGTTATGCGGAGATGAAGATGAGGATTGATGGCATTTATAGTATTTGTAACTTGCGCCTATGCAAATGAGAGTTGGTCAGCGACATGTCTTTTATCAAAAGTTGAAAAATGGAACACACACGGTTTTTCAACATATTTGGGTTCATATTTGATATGCTTAATAGCCCTCTGAAGTCGGTGACGACAATTTTTGGGATGCTCATGTGGCAGGTGTGGAAGGAGCGTAACTTAAAAGTATGGAGTGGGGTGTGCATGCCATCGACCAGGGCTGTACATGCGGCTAGTTGGTTGGAATGGAGACGTGTGACAACTGGCGCAACAAACAAAAGAGAAGGAGGGTGTTCCGCTTGGCATATGTCTCCGGAGTGTGTTCAAAAACTAAATGTTGATGCAAGCTTCTTTCGGGATACTTTGCAAACCAGATTTGGTATGATTTTAAGAGACGCGGTCGAAGCTTTTAAGATGGGCCAAAACACTTGTAAAAACGGGCTGCATGGAAGTGGATGTAGGAGAGACAGTGGGCTTCTTTGAGGCGCTATCATGAATAAAAGAGGAAGGGTTGGACAACATTGTGATTGAGGGAGATCCTAAAATAGTAGTTGATGTGATTAACTCCGTGGAGGCTCTAAATTCGAGTTTTGGACACGCTTGTAGGGCCTTGAAGGCCACTTATTCTAATATCTCATACTCTTTTGTGAAAAGAAATGCCAGAGCTTCTTGAAACTTTGAGAACCCGAATTTTCGGGATAGACTCACGAACTTTATGGAAGGGCTAAAAAAATAAAATAAAAAATTAATCATTTATTGTGAGCTAATTTATCCTATCAGATGGGTCTTATATTTTTTTTTCTACTTCATTATTTGTTTTGTCTATTTTTTTTCTTATAATTTAAATAATTTTCTTCCTTTTTTTCAACTCAAATTAAATTATCCCCTTTTAAGACCTTACATATTTACTGAAGAGTCACTTTTTTTGTGTTGGTAAAAGAACAAGTAAATATTGTTAGGTATATATTAAAACTTTGTTAAAAAAAAAAGTTTAAAATCTATTTTGCTGTCATTGTTTTTATAGTTTTTTTTTTCTTCGATTATTTTATTCATACAAAATTCAGTACATTTCTAAAAATTCATTTCACCTCTTCGAATATCTATAAATTCTAGTAATAGATATATATATACTCTCTCCATTTTTAGATAAATTATTCATTTACTGTATACATAAGTTTTAAACAATATAGAATAAACAATTTAACAAGAAACGTAAAAAATTATAAAATGAATAACTTAACGAGTGGGTGAAGATTATGTATTTATCACCGGTATGCAATTTCTTAAAAAAAATACCAATCTTATCCATAATCACGACCATCAAATCCCAACGTTAATCATGGTTTAATTATTGTTGTCTTATCCCCATCATTTTTTAAAAATAAAGATGTGGTTAGATGGTTACATTTATGTATGAATTTTAAATTCATAATCTAAATTCATTTGTTTAAATTAAAAAGTAAATGAATAGATTTCAAATGACATGAAAGAAATAAAATTGTGATTCTCAATATGAAATTCTCACTCTTTTCCACTCCTATGTGTTTAGGTCTCATTCCTTCCCATGGGTTTAGGTATGGAATCAAAAATTTTACTCTGTAATAAATAAATAAAGTTAATAATATTATTATTATTTAATAATTAAAAATAAAAATATTATATTTAAAAAATATTAATATAATATATAATCTCAAAAATAAAAATATAGGAGTAATAATTTAAAAAATATAAATAATGGAGTAATACATTAAAATTTTTTTAACATAATATTATTTTTTAATAATATTAAATTATAAATATATTAATATAAAAATAATTTAATAATTTCCAAAAATATAAATAATATATGAGTACAATATATTATTTTTAATAATATTAAATAATAGTATAAAAATTCTTGATAATATAAGTAATTATATTAATTATAATTTATTTAACATTAAAAAATATTTTTATTTAAAAAATATATATTTAAAATACACATTTATTATAAATAATAAAATCAATAAGACAAAACTGACAAATATATATTATTAATAATAATTCTACCGCTAGTAATAATTATTAAAATATTAATATTAAATAATAATAACATTAATATAAAATGATAATATATTTTTAACAAGACTTAATAATAATAAATTAAAATAAATTTATATAATACTACGTTTTATTCCTAGTCCATTCCTATGTTATACCAATCATAAGAATTATCATTCTTATATCATTCCATTCACATCTTCATTCATGAGTTCATTCCATTCACCCACAATTTCATTCCATCATACCAATCATGTCCAATATTTAAAATTCGTTCAATTACTTTTTAATCCAAACAAGTAAAGTAAATTTAAATTATAAATTTAAAATTCATATCTAAATCTCTTCCCCAAATAAAACCTAAAAGTAATTGTTGGGTAATTCACGTAAGGTTCGTGATCATATAAGGGCCAAAAGTGAGTAAATACTAAATAGTGATACCTTCGAACCATTTTTACAATGGTTCTGTAAATGATTTTTGAAATTCTAGTAATAAATAGTTGTATATGTATTTTTTATGAGCTTTTTAATATGAAAAAAATTAATTTTATGTCAAATCGTAAGATTAAATATAATTATATTATAGTTTTTTAAAATTATAACGATTACCGTAAATAATTGTGTAATGATTAAATTTATTATATTACTCTGTATGATATTATTATATTATTGTTGAGATAAATTATAATAATTGATGTAATATTATAAAATTTTAACTGTTAAATCAATACGTTGATATAGATGGTTTTGAGTTGTTTTTTAAAATCAATTTTTAAATTTTCAAGTAAAATAAATGTAAGATCTTAAAATTCAAATTTTAGTTTTTAAATCCTAAAATAACATAATCTTATAGTATTAAACCTCCTAATTAATTGAGAAACACATTATATTAGTCTTTGGTAAAATAGCATTACAATTAAGAAAAAAAAAAGCAATAATTACACTTTAAAAAAAAACAAATAAAGTCAAATACTTCTAAAAAATTTAGCATTGGATCATTTTTTTTAAGGCAAAACTTCAAATTTATTAGCAACTGCGCGGTTGATACGCCAACCACATGTGACGGAAGGTCGTACCACTTCTGAGGATTAGAAAAACTCCTAGCAGCTCTAGCAAGTCGATGAGCTTTTTCATTAGCCTCGCGACAGACATAAGACACAGAACAGTCCGGAATAGATACTATAATTTTTTTACATTGATCAATAAAATTGCCAAACACCAAGTCATGCAAAAACATAGAATTGATAGCATCCACCACCACTTTCGCATCCACCTCCACGATCACTTTCTCCAAGTTCCTCTACTTAACCCATGTAAGTACCTCCAAAAGACCAAAAGCTTCTCCCTTGTCAACCCGATACTGCCCCATCCACAGTCTTGGACCAACAACTATGAAGGACTCCTTCATCATTATGCACGATAGCTCCAAAACCCATCTTCATAGTGTCGACGAAGAAAGCCGTGTCTACGTTTACCTTGAGAAATTGCAGAGGTGGCCGGTGCCATGCCTTGCAAGCCAAGGCGGAACGCTGATTCGTCCGTATAGGGTGGAAAACACTCCAATCCGCCAGAAATTTTGATGACAGCTTTGGCACCATTGCAGCTACATTACAAGATCCTTTCCATACTTTATCATTACGTTCCTTCCAGATCCTCCACAGGATCATGAAAGCCAACGTCGTGTCTTCGGGACGGAATTCTCGAAGCATATGAAAAACCAACTCTCCAACAGAGTCTACTGCCCATACAGCCTTACTGAGTTGGTCTCGGAAATCCACCGACCTCCATGCTGATATTGCAAATGGACAGGCTATGAGTGCATACCAATCCGATTCTTCCTCGTTTGGGCAATGAGGGCAACATTTATCCTCAATGATTCGTCTATGAAATAGTCGTTGTCTCGTTGGTAGATAACCTTTGCACAATCTCCAAATAAAATGTAACACTTTCGGCGGAGTTTTAATGCGCCAAATTCCCTCCCAATTATCATACACATGGGCTTCAGTTCCTTGAACCAGTTTTGAAGCTAACTTATACGTTGATTTGACGCTGTAAGTGCCTTCTCGAGTGTAATGCCAAGTCAGCTTATCTGCATACCCTGAGGGCGGGACAACAGTCCGTAGCACCCTATTCACATCATCTTCCACAAGAATTGCATGTAGAAGCTCAGAATCCCACATATGTTGGCCTGGAACTAGTAGGTTAGAGATCCTAATGTCTTGCAACTCGTCCAACACTGGAGAGCGAATCCAAAAGTACGAGTCATCCCCAATCCACGGATGGCCCCACACACGAATATGTTCACCACTCCATATTTTCCACTGAATCCCTTGACGAAGCAGGTCTTGAGATTCTCTTATACTCCTCCAAGTGAAGCTTGGATTGTGACCTAAGGGGGCCTCTAAAAAATTACTATTCGGAAAATATTTGGCCCGGAGTACTTAGCAAACAAGGGTCTCCGGGTCATGAATCAAGCGCCAACCCATTTTACCCAACATAGCCACGTTGAACAGGTAAAGGTTACGAAATCCTATTCCTCCTTCTCCTTTATGAGAGCACAATTTATCCCATGTCGACCAACGTAACCCACCTGAGCTTCCCTCCGATCCCCACCAAAATGAATTAAGCAAGCGCTGTAGTTCATCCAATAAAGTAATAGGGAGCAAGAAAATACCCATGCAATAAGACGGAATGGATTGGGCCGCTGATTTAATAAGAACTTCATTTCCTGCCTTTGATAACTTCCTCTTCCGCCATCCATTGAGTTTATTCCACATATGATCTTTCAGATAATTGAATATCTCCTTTTTTCGGCGACCTAACAACGATGGGAGGCCCAGATACCTACCCATGTTGAGGGCCTGGTGAACACCAAGAACCTGACTAATAACCAACCGGTGGCCCTCCTCCACATTACGACTAAAGAAGATGCCAGACTTACCATAATTTATGGCTTGCCCTGAAGCACCCTCATATTCGTCCAACACCTGTTTCAGATTGGACGCCTCTTCACATGTGACCCGACAGAAGAGAAGACTATCATCAACAAATAGCAGGTGAGAGATCAACGGGGCACCCCTACACACCGTGTGCCCTTGAAGTCTCCCTAGAGAGTTTGCATGATGAAGGTTGGCCGAGAGCCCCTCTGCACAGAGGATAAAAAGGTAAGGTGAAAGGGGGTCACCCTGTCGTAGTCCCCGTCCTGGCACCACGAGACCCACCATATCATCGTTAACCTGAAAGGAATACCTAACCGACCGAACACACAACATCATCCAGTTCACCCATATCTGTGAGAATCCCAACCTTAGTAAAATTTCCTCCAAATAAGTCTAGTCCACCCTATCATATGCTTTAGAAATGTCTATTTTGAGCGGCACATCACCACGATACCCACGCCTCTTATTCTTCATTGCATGTATTGTTTTGAATGCAATCAACACATTATCCTGTATATGACGCCCACTAATGAAAGTCGATTGTGCCTTATCAATAAGTCCCAGAAGCACACTACAGAGTCTATTGCATAGGACTTTGGAGAGAATCTTGTAGACCACGTTACATAAAGAGATAGGCCGAAGGTCTTTCATCGTTTGGGGGGAGTCACACTTCGGAATAAGAACCACATGAGTGTCATTTAATGTGTCTGGGAATTGGTTGTTATGGAGCTAACTAACAGCCGAGGAGAATACGTCTTGACCAACGACTCCCCAAAATTTCTAAAAAAAAGCGGGATTAAATCCGTCTGGACCGAGGGACTTGTCCGGATGCATCTGAGCCAAAGCCTCCTTGAATTCGGTCATACAAAGAGGTTGTGTAAGCTGCATATTCTGATCGGCCGAAATAACTGGGTGTACAACTTGGAGCAAATTTTCAACCCCTTCATTAATAACATTAGCCTAAAAAATATCCAGGATATATTCATGAATAATAGCACACATACCTGCTTGGGATTCCTCCCATCGCCCATCAGAATCTTTTAATTTCAGCAACCGATTAACTTTTCTCCGCGTTGAGGCGGTTTGATGGAAGAATCTAGTGTTCAAGTCCCCACTTTGTAGCCAAAAAGCTTTTGCACGTTGCTTCCAGAAAGTCTCCTCATCAACCAATAGTCTGGCTAACCTTTCGCGACATTCTACCTGGCGAGCTACCGAAGCAGAATCTGTTCTCCTCTATAGTCCATCAATCTCCCTCTCCAGGTCGATTTTGTTGCGTTTAACAACTGTAGCTAGATGTTTACCCCATCGTTCGAGAGTATCAAATGTGGCGTCCAACCTCCTCAGGATATTAAAGTCTTTGAAGCCCACCCAAGCCCGATGAACGATGTCCGACAACTCCACCTGCGTTAACCACTTATTTTCGAACTGAAACCGTCTCCGGGTTTGGCGAATGACCCATGGAACCGTCTAGTGAATGAGATTAAAGTCTAGAGGGGAGGGGTTAATAGACTTTAAAACTTTTTAGAGTAAAGGATTTGGAACTCTTCTGGTTTTCTAAGTCAGTTGGACTACAAGTCTGCTGGTCCAGATGACTATAGTAATCTGATGAAGTGTTGAATGCAGAAATGTGTAGGCCCTTTTATTTAGACTCGTTCGAGTGTTCTTTTGAAAAACCTCAATTAAGTGTTTTAATGAAATACTCAGTTGATGCTGGTTTGAAAGATGTATGACCTTACTTGCAAAGATACTTAAAAAACACAGTATGCACTATAATAAGATAGATATGAAATAAACTTGAAGGTAAAGTGCAGATATGTAAATGACACCGTAGATTTATAGTGGTTCGGATTGCAGGTCCTGCGTCCACTCTCACGATTCCAATCGTGATATTAATCTCTTAATTTCCTGAAAATTACAGGGGCTTGTCCTTTATAGTCCCAAGAGAAGGACTTTGAGATCTGAACAATTCAAAACTGTTACGGTCTCCACAAGTGATTGATGAGCACTTGCACTCTTACAAGGGTTCAAAAACTAAACCTTTAGGTGGGGGTTTTGGGTTTTTGAATGGATCCAACTAATGGTTCAAGCTTATAAGAATGCTTAACCACTATGCCTAAATCAAAGAGTTTACAACGTAGATTTGGATTCAGGTTCTTTTGTTGGATGAGGAAATAAGTTAAGAGCTAGAAGTAATCTAATGTTATTCTGGGCTCTTGAGAATTCTTTTGAATGTGGGGCTTTTTGGCTTGCTTGCTTGAATATAGCTTCAGAATTCTTGCTTAGTATTTTCGTGATTGTTCTTCCGCATTTTCTTGTATTTATAAGGAGGATTGAAGCAACTAGCCGTTGGAGTTGACTAGCCGTTAGCAATCTTTCCTTGTTTGTTGTCGATTCCTTGATTCCAGTTGATTTCATCTTGATTGCTTCAATTCTGGAATCTTCGTCAATTTTCTATGTATGGTAAGTCTTTGTTTGAAACTTGTAAGATGACTTGGAATCTTGTCCTTGGGCGAATCTTGTTGACGAGCTACTGGTCTGCTGATGTTGTCTTCTAGTCGCCTGATTAAACTCGTCTGGCCGAGTGTCTTCTGTCTTATGTTATGAGACGAGTATTACTCTTCTGATTTGGGCAATATTTGTGCTGACTTTGGCCATCTTCGTCTTGGACATTATCAGTTAAGTAGGTATACAAGCACCTTACTTAGCTGTTCTTCAAGGATCTTCTAGTCTTTAGGTCTTCTACTCTTCATATCTTGAGATTGCGCATGTAGGCTCGGACTGTGTAGATCAGCTGAGATACATACAGCTGATTACACAAGACTAGAATAAAAACTGAGCTGATCTATACAAATATCAGCTGATCCTATTACATGTGTTTTATAAACTCTAAGTGTTTTGGCCATCAAAACTATCTTATTACATGGAGGGGCTTAGTGGTGAATTTATATCCCAACAATTTCCCCCTTTTTTATGAAGCCAAAACTAACTTAATAAATGCTCCTATGAATTATAGAGGATGAGAGTTTATAAATCATCACATGATGGTTGTGATAAAGACAATGAGAATTTGTCTTGCAAGTAAAAAGAACTAATACTTGTATAAGATGATTTAGAGTTTACAGATTACAAGCTTTAGATTCTTTGAACTTCTTAAGTAGTCTTCATCAGGTCTTCAGATCTTCAGATGCGACAGGCAAGGTACAGACGAGTGCGAATGTCTTCCATGTGCTGCAGGTCTGTAATATTTTCTTCACTGTAGATTTTCTCCAGAATTCTTTTGACTTCTGCCATGTCTGTTCTGCCAGATTCCAGAGTAGGTGGCTTCCAGACAGGGTCTGATTCTAACAGCCCAGATAGAAAAAGCATCCGCCCTGATTCTCATGCTCAACTACTGGAACACAGTATCAATCACATCACTCATGTCAGCAGAGTCAATGCCATGACTCTCAAGCAAACTCTTCAGGTTGAAATTCTAAATGCTATGAAACCTTTTGCGGCTGCTCTTGCTGAAACCAAAAAGGGGGAAGATGTATTGATAAACGCTCTGGAGAAGTCTACTGCCCAACAGCCTGAGCTCGTTGTAGCTCAAGATGATCTGACTGAAACCTTGGGAGGTTTGAAAAGCAAAATCAAGAACAGAAAAGGAAAGGAAGTTGTTCAAGATGAAGCCCAAGATGTTACTAAGCTACAAATCACAGCAACAGAAGAGTCAACTCCAGACAGGAGAATGACAAGAAAGAGAAAGGCAGCTGAAACCTCAGAAGAACCTACGGTCCTAGCAGAGCCTACAGCAGAAGAGAAAGAGGCTCAAGAGCTGAAGAAAAGAAAGATGCAAGAAGCTCAAGAGCTCAAACAGAAGAAACTAAATGATGCAAATGCTGTTAAAGAAAAATTTAAGAGAAAATTGGCCAAGATCAGGAAAGCACTAAAAGAAAAGGAAAGAGAAGAGAGTGCTTAGATTACTTACAACACATATGTGGACCTGCTGATACTGCAAGATGAACTACCTAGATGGTATCCTCTAAAGAAGAAATGGCAGCTAGCTCACCACATAGTTAGAAAATTTGGCCCTCTCTCAACTTATGAAGAAGAGTTTCTTCAATTCTCTCAATTTATGGAATTTGAAGATGAAGTACTCTGGATAGAAGCCCTGAGAACAGCTAAAGCTCTAGGCTACAAAATTCTAACTCCTGAAGACCCTGTCTGGAAGCCACCTACTCTGGAATCTGGCAGAACAGACATGGCAGAAGTCAAAAGAATTATGGAGAAAATCTACTGTGAAGAAAATATTACAGACCTGCAGCACATGGAAGACATTCGCACTCGTCTGTACCTTGCCTGCCGCATCTGAAGATCTGAAGACCTGATGAAGACTACTTAAGAAGTTCAAAGAATCTAAAGCTTGTAATCTGTAAACTCTAAATCATCTTATACAAGTATTAGTTCTTTTTACTTGCAAGACAAATTCTCATTGTCTTTATCACAACCATCATGTGATGATTTATAAACTCTCATCCTCTATAATTCATAGGAGCATTTATTAAGTTAGTTTTGGCTTCATAAAAAAGGGGGAAATTGTTGGGATATAAATTCACCACTAAGCCCCTCCATGTAATAAGATAGTTTTGATGGCCAAAACACTTAGAGTTTATAAAACACATGTAATAGGATCAGCTGATATTTGTATAGATCAGCTCAGTTTTTATTCTAGTCTTGTGCAATCAGCTGTATGTATCTAAGTTGATCTACACAGTCCGAGCCTACATGCGCAATCTCAAGAGATGAAGAGTAGAAGACCTAAAAACTAGAAGATCCTTGAAGAACAACTAAGTAAGGTGCTTGTATACCTACTTAAGTGATATTGTCCAAGACGAAGATGGCCAAAGTCAGCACAAATATTGCCTAGATCAGAAGAGTAATACTCATCTGATAACAGAAGACAGAAGACACTCGGCCAGACGAGTTTTATCAGGCGACTAGAAGACAACATCTGCAAACCAGTAGCTCTTCAAGAAGATTCGCCCAAGGACAAGATTCCAAGTCATCTTACAAGTTTCAAACAAAGACTTACCATACATAGAAGATTGACGAACATTCCAGAATTGAAGCAATCAAGATCAAATCATCTGGAATCAAGGAATCGACAACAAACAAGGAAAGATTGCTAACGGCTAGTCAACTCCAACTGCTAGTTGCTTCAATCCTCCCTATAAATACAAGAAGATAAGGAAGAACAATCACGGAAATACGAATCAAGAATTCTGAAGCTATATTCAAGCAAGCAAGCCAAAAAGCCCCACATTCAAAAGAATTCTCAAGAGCCCGGAATAGCATTAGATTACTTCTAGCTCTTAAGTTATTTCCTCATCCAACAAAAGAACCTGAATCCAAATCTACGTTGTAAACTCTTTGATTTAGGCATAGTGGTTAAGCATTCTTATAATCTTGAATCATTAGTTGGATCCATTCAAAAACCCAAAACCCCCACCTAAAGGTTTAGTTTTTGAACCCTTGTAAGAGTGCAAGTGCTTATCAATCACTTGTGGAGACCGTAACAGTTTGGAACTATTCAGATCTCAAAGTCCTTCTCTTGGGACTATAAAGGACAAGCCCCTGTAATTTTCAGGAAATTAAGGGATTAATATCACGATTGGAATCGTGAGAGTGGACGTAGGACCTGCAATCCGAACCACTATAAATCTACGGTGTCATTTACATATCTACACTTTACCTTCAAGTTTATTTAATATCTATCTTATTATAGTGCATACTGTGTTTTTGAAGTATCTTTGCAAGTAAGGCCATACATCTTTCAAACCAGCATCAGCTGAGTATTTCATTAAAACACTTAATTGAGGTTTTTCAAAAGAACACTCGAACGAATCTAAACAAAAGGGCCTACACATTTCCGCATTCAACACTTCATCAGATTACTATAGTCATCTGGACCAGCAGACTTGTAGTCCATCTGACTTAGAAAATCAGAAGAGTTCCAAATCCTTTACTCTAAAAAGTTTTAAAGTCTATTCACTCATTCCCTCTAGACTTTAATCTCATTCACTACTCATTCAGGGACCAACAAGTGGTTTCAGAGCACAAAATTACAAATGTAGTAGGAACGAAGTAGCATTGGATCATTAGAGAGCACAAAGTCTAAATGTTTCCTAAAATCTCTATTTTTGTATCAATGTTGAATAAAATTACAAAATTTTGTATATAAGATGTTCTTAATTAACTCAATAAGCAAGTTCTAAAAAATGTAATCATTCTCAGACAAACACATCCATTAAATTAAAAAAGAGAGAGTGTTTTTAATAAATTTGTCTATCATAATCACTTTTTATTTAAATATATTATTTTTTACATCGAGTCAAAAAAGATCCGTCTCACGAAATGAGATCCACAAAACGGTTTCTTCCAAGACCACCTCTACATACAAAATACACACATATATAATAGAATGATGATGTTGAATGGTAAAAAACAATATATTGTTGTTGCATTGTATCGTGTAGTATTTTTTTTTTTTGAAAGCATCGTGTAGTATTAATAATGAAAAGATGAACATTTAAATTATTGAACTAGAAAGATAGTTTGGCACATTCCCGTTCAAAAAATAAAAAAAGTAGTATGAGGCATATTCTAAAATTTGTAGAAATTTGAGGGCCAGTAAGATAATATACTTAATTGGCGCTTTTCAAATTCAGATAAAATGCACAAAAACCTTTAAACCCTGTTCCTTCTTCCCTCACCTGCCAAACTTCAATGGCGGAATCAACAACCTGCTGCAGCTGAAAAACTGCAGCGAAATAGAACACTATCTGAAGCTACAAATTACGCGTTGTTCATAGTTCTATTCTGTAGTTATGGAAATAGCAACGCTTCAATGCCAATCAACCGCACTCCATTTTCGGCCGGGAAGCATCTTCCCTCTCCAAAGAACAAACCTCTGCTCCTTATCTTATCTCAATCACAGGCCCAGACGTCCCTGTCGAAAGAGGTTTATGATTTCAGCATCCAATGAGCCGCAGGGGTTCTCTTGGCAGCGGCTTTCGCAGTCAATTAGTGGCGGCTCTCAACGTTTTTTTGAAAAATTGGGCGACTCCCTGAAGAAAGATACTAGGTTTAATTTGGATGATGTTATGGTTCGAGTTGATGAGGTTTCGGACAGGGCCCGTGACCCAGCCCGGAAGGCCCGGGATACGCTTGAACGACTGAACTCCGAGCTACTGCCACAATTTGTCAGCTGGAATAAGTGGGAAAATTGGAAGGTATAATCTTCGAACTACATAATTTTGTTCAAACTATACATAAAATTACTATCCCAAACTTTTCTGGATAGTTGTGTAGGTGTTCAATTTCTCATTAGTTTCCGTTTTCAGGATATGAAGAATTGGGATTCAAAAAGATTGGGTGCTTTGGTGCTATACATTTGTATCATGATGTTTTCGGGCCTAAGTGTATATAAGGCAATCCGAGCTCCTATTATCGAGCGTGAAAAAAGGGAATTGACTGAGGCTTACATGGAGGCATTAATTCCTGAGCCTACACCCACAAATGTGAGAAAGTAAGAGGTGTTCTCATTTAATTTTTGGTTGTTTAGGTAATTATTTTTGTGTTGTAAGCTGAATCAGTAGAAAACTAGTGAAATCCTATCAGCATCAATTGGCGTTACTTGATGCCTATGTTGCATATGAGGTTTTGATTTGTCACTGAGAGATTTCTGATTTCTTACTAGAAAGTAGAAATAATGAAATTTCTTAAAACTATCATAATTGTATTCAATCTATTTCTTGAATGGCAGTTTGAAATGTGGCAAATGACTCTTATATAACGTACAGCGATGCCAGTTTTTTTGGTTTAATGATTCATTAATAACTAAAAGGATATGGTAACAATAGTGAGAGGTTGAATATACAATGTGCTGCTATTTTTAGGGTGCTGATGTCGGTGTTGGTACTTGCTGTCTTTATAAATCAGCAAATTGTCAGAGGCCATTAGATTACTAGATGACACATATGATTGCTAAGGTTGTAAAACATGCAAAATATGGTCAAATTTGAGTGTATGAGCCTGTGAGATTAGAAATACCACAAACCCTGAGATTTAATTAGGCCATTTACTTTATCTTATACTTTCATTGCCAAAATGGCCACAACTATCAGATGCATGTTGTTGATACCCAAAAAAACTTTACCGTTTCTTTGTTTTGCTGCATGGATTTCAAAATACTTCTTTGGGCTGCTGATGAAACTGACCATCTGACCTGCTTGCTCCATTTTCTCAATTTTGTAGATACAAAGAAGGTTTATGGAGGAAAGCTACTCCCAAAGGTCTGAAACTCAAAAGGTTTGTTGAAGGACCTGATGGCACCCTTATTCATGACAGTTCTTTTGTTGGGGAAAATGCATGGCAGGATGATGCCGAAAAGTCTCAAGAGAACATAAAAGAAATAATAGAGCAGGACACACGATTGAAAACAGATGATAAAAAGGTTCTCCAGAAAGGTTTAGGTTTATCAGGTTTGTCTCTTATTTATGGGTTAAACACTCTAGCTCTCTACCCAAGTTTTTGGAATATGCTTATCAATTATACAACCAGTTCACCAAGTGTTAGCCTGACTGTTATCCTTCTATGCATAAGAACTTTTTATGTATTCTGTAGTCTTAAAACTCACAATCAGTAACATTATAGAGCACACATATGGAATTTCAAAATAAAAAACATCTTGGGTTTCGTCTGTCTTGTTGTTGAGGACATTTTACTGGCCTTAAACCAACAACTTTCTATTTCTTAAGGCTGTGCGTTTCACCTTATGTCCAGGCATTTTTTATTTTTTTTTGACAGGACTTGAATTAACCTAGTCTTTGAGTTAACCTATGTCCAGGCATGAGTTAACCTAGTCTTTGAGTAAGTCTTTGACAGGGCTTGTAATTTTTACCATTATTTTCCTAACTGCAAAAGTTAATTGGAATTTAATT
Source organism: Galeopsis tetrahit (assembly GCA_963675135.1). Lineage (NCBI taxonomy): Eukaryota > Viridiplantae > Streptophyta > Magnoliopsida > Lamiales > Lamiaceae > Galeopsis > Galeopsis tetrahit. The sequence continues at coordinate 76,382,165 of OY776120.1, forward strand.
TACCCGCTGTATTGAAGTAATAAAGTAACGTCTACATGATGTGAAAATAATCGCAAGTTGTAAATGGGCATGGATTTCCTTTTAAGAAATCATACTAAAACTTAATGTGTGCTTCAGTTTAAATATATATGGAATCGATATAGAATCCAATATGATGGGGTTTCTTATGTAGTCTAACTTAACAAATTATTAGTAATGTGTGCTGAGTTCTTTATCACTCTCTCTCTCTCTCTCTCTCTCTCTCTCTATGTATATATATATGTGTGTGTGTGCGCGTGTGTATACAGATATATCTGAAGCACAGAATCTCAACTGAGATGTGATATGCATAACAAAATACACCCATTGTAAGGTACAATATATCACCTCTAGGTGCACTACATTGTATATGATGCTTCACTTTAAATTTAACGTATACAAAGCGGATGCATCATTTAGCCTATTACACTATTATTTGTCTTATAGAGATCATTATTTGGTGGATGGCGGTGAACTTCACTTAAATAGGCAATTGTAAACATGTAATGTATTAGCATAGTAATGCATGACCATTGGTTGGTCATGGAGGACCAGGTAGCCTCTCTTGTGGGTTGCACACTATGGATAGATCCTCTATCTGAAAGTACTTCAACACTCATTGGACTCCATGTCCTATAGAGGAACAATGTTATCCCTTTTGTTTCACTTCATTTTTAGCTTACATTGGGATCAGCCATCTACATGTATGGTGGGATATGTGTTGGTTCCGACATAGGCTTCATACGGTTAAAACCTGGCACTATTTACACATTTAAAATATGTACATGAAATAATTTAGTTGAAACTTGTCTGAGGACAATAACCATGATTTTCCTATCATTTTCATGCGTCAAGGAAGTAATTATGTGCATAAGATCTATGAGTGATCCCTGGTGCCTGGCATTGTGTCATTTTTTCAACAGTGATCTACAAAAATAATTTGTGTTGCATCATCACAGTAATGTTTGTAGGCTTGGAGGAAGCGTTATGCTACTACAACATGCTTGCTGTCAGTTGTCACCGAGTGTTACTTTGATTGGGGCATTATTGGATTGTTGTAGGCTTTAAAAAGTATGATATAGGTATCATTTTTTAGACATAGAGAGCTTGTATTGTTGGCAAGACAATGAATTTCTCATGAAAGTAATTTGTAACACATAATTTGAGCTCTCAAGACAGAATTCCTAGGCAGTTGCCAATCATTTATTGAATCTTGCATACCAAGATGTTTAAATTGGAATTGTGCATACCAAGATTTGGAATCCTGCTTACCATGCTATTTTACATTGTTCTTGTTGGGTTTTCTGACAGTTGAGAATCAAGATACTGGAGGCACATGGCGTGATAGACTTACAGCATGGAAAGGAACTCTTGATAAGGAGAAGCTAACTGAACAACTCAATTCATTAAATGCCAAATATGTGGTGGAATTTGATATGAAGGAGGTTGAGAACAGTCTTCGCAAGGATGTCGTTGAGAAGGCCAAAAGCGCACAAGGAACAAGGGCTTTGTGGATCTCCAAAAGATGGTGGCGCTACCGTCCGAAACTTCCTTACACTTATTTCCTGCAAAAACTTGATTCCTCTGAGGTAGAGAATCATATATTATACTGAACATTTTGTCTGATCAACTCCTTTATTTCTAAGCATAATTTGTTTGGAAAGTCTTCATCCTGACTGATAATATTTAAGTATATTAAGTTGGTGTTCACCTTGAAGCTCTTGCATAGTGCTTCGGAGTGGCACTTATGTTTCAGTATATTCCTGTAATATGGTGAGCCCTTGCACAGTTTTAGGTTTTGAATGAACCACATGTTTTCAGCAGTGAAAGAGAGCCTTATTATATAGTTTGCTCAAATTGGTAACACCCGCATTCATTAAACTAGTCTCAGAAGCTCAAAGTGCCTAGACTTTTAAGTTCAACCTCCTAGGAAAATAAAGCCAGTTGAAGCCTTTGTTATTCATATCCACAGATTGCTATGGTTTAATGGCATACTTATTTGCAAGAAAGTGTTTCTTATGAAGAAAAAAAAAAAAAGATTTGTTTTGTGTATTTTGCAAGATTTTTATACTCTTACCATTACACAACAAAAATCCATATTCTCAAAAAGTTTTGAAGAAAAAAGATGATGATCCCGATCATTTACAGTAGTCCTTGTAATATCGTATACAACTCGACATTCATTATTGAAAGAGATTTTATGCATTGATTAGTTGGATATCTGTAATTATAAACTAAAAACACTTCTATCTATACAAACACTTAAAAATACTATATTTGAAAACATCATTTCTTGATAAATTATAAAATTATTTGTGCATTATACATATGTATGTATCAATTACATGCAATGAAAATTGTGTATGCAGTAATATATACACACACCGTGTACAATATGCATCTGTGTATATGCTGTTCATAGATATATGCATAAATGTGAAACATAGCCAAAGCCTTGTATTTCAAAAGTTGCTGTTTCAATATTCTAACTATTCACTTTATGCCATATTATTCTTGATGAAAGTTATGTTTATCTTTTCAGGTTGATGCAGTTGTCTTTACTGAGGATTTAAAACGATTGTATGTGACCATGAAAGAAGGTTTCCCTTTAGAATATTTTGTGAGTCCATATCATGGTTGTGTTTTGACAGTAGTTTTTCTCCTTTAGTTTTCCTCTTACTTATTTGTTACTTGTCTAGGTTGATATCCCACTCGATCCTTTTCTTTTTGAGGCCATATCGGCTTCTGGAGTTGAAGTAGATCTTCTTCAGAAGCGGCAGATCCATTATTTTATGAAAGTTGTATTTGCGCTGTTGCCTGGAATTCTAATCTTATGGTTCATCAGGGAATCTCTGATGCTGCTTCATATTACTACAAATCGTTTTCTTTATAAGAAATATAATCAGCTTTTTGATATGGCATATGCTGACAACTTCATTCTGGTGAGATTTCTTTTTCTTTACTCAAGTTTAGTTGGATCTCCAGTTGTCCAGTTTTGAATAAATGCATAATATTTGATAAATTGTTCATTTCAATCAGCCAGTTGGTGAAGTTGGTGAAACAAAATCTATGTATAAAAATGTTGTATTAGGAGGAGATGTCTGGGACCTTCTCGACGAATTGATGATATATATGAGAAACCCCATGCAGTATTATGAAAAAGAAGTCAAGTTTGTGCGAGTAAGTTGATATTCTCCTAGAAGCTGATTTAGCAATATATTCAATTTGATACTTGAGGTACAATTTACTTTCTGCTGCCATACAGGGCGTGCTTCTATCTGGACCCCCAGGAACAGGAAAAACACTTTTTGCACGGACACTATCAAAGGAAAGTGGGTTGCCTTTTGTTTTTGCTTCTGGTGCAGAGTTTACAGATAGTGAGAAAAGTGGTGCTGCAAGAATTAATGAATTGTTCTCTGTAGCAAGAAGAAATGTAAGCTTTGATCATGCCATGCTATATCTTGTGAGATAAATTATTAAATTCTGGAAAAACTGTTGATAAGTTTATTGTGGTGCCTGCTTATCAAGATTTTTTGAGGTTTGGTTTAATCGTTATATGTCACATATGATTGAAATTTATGTATTTAAGCTTCACTTAAGTGAAAAGGAATAATTGATTGATCAAGTGTTTTGGATGCTGTTTGACAGTAATGCCAGAGCAAATTAATTTTATGATAGAGGAATATTAAATATTTATGTATAAAATGTAAACATTTCTATGATTTTAAGAGATGATAGTATGATACTCGAAAGACCAGTAATAAAGTTAACAGGTTGTCCCATATGCTCTGTGCACTATCTCTGTGGAATGCCTCAAGTAGCAGAGAATACTAATCAAATCATGTAGGGCGACATAATCAGAACATTTTAGTGATTGATTGTGATGTCAACATCTAATGATCTTTGTAGTTCCCTGGTGGTGCATATTCAAATCATGATATTTGTAGCAGAAATATATTATTAATAAGGTACTCTCCTTTTTCCAGGCTCCTTCTTTTGTTTTTGTGGATGAAATAGATGCTATTGCTGGAAGACATGCTAGGAAGGATCCACGAAGAAGAGCGACCTTTGAAGCACTTGTTGCTCAGCTGGATGGAGAGTAAGTAATCGAAACTTGAATAGTGTTTTCACTCTTATGGAATAAAGTTTCATAGCATGATCTAGTATACCTGGCATATTGTCCTTGTAAATTTGTTTGCAGGCAGCAGCATTTGGTGACCACTTATATGATTATATTCATGTTACTTTTTTTTTTTTTTTTTGTTATTAATAGAAGTAAACTGCATGTATCCTTCAGCTCTACGTTGCCCAACAAGTAAGGCAAGGAACTAGCTATGTGGTAGACTGACAGTAATAGTTCAAATTAGGAGCTTTTATATCATTCAGAACTTTCCCTCCCAACAATCAAGGCAATACAAAATTGTTCGCTTGTGATTTTCCTTGAAAAGGCTTTGATAAAATCATTTATTACTAAGGGGAAAAAAGAGAGCAGAAAACTTGTATTAACAGGCTTAAATCACACAACTTGATCGGAAATAGAAAATAATAACCACAATTTGACCTGCATTCTATCTATATTTTTCTGCAATGTACAGTCACTGGTGCGCCCTAGGCTAGTCTGGAAATAGAGTTACATTGAACTTTGAAGAATTTTGGGAGGGTAACATTGTTTGTAATGAATTTTGATGTTTGGTATAGCGGCCACATTCCAGTTCCATATATTTTTGTTATTCTCTGTATAGGGCTCTTGTTGTAAATTCATATCTTTTGCAAAGAAACTGTAGAAAAATATGAACATCCCAGATCTTGGCGAGGCATGACATAAAAAATTGTAGGAAAAGTTCAAATATCAAATCTCTTTGCAAGAAACTATTTTTATGGAACTCGGCCATATATTCACAACATTATCTTTATGCAAACAATCAATAAATTTGGGACAAAATGAAATGAACCTCAAAACCATTTCAAAAGAGAAGTAGAAAGGTCTCTACTAAATTTTAATATTCCCTGGATGCTAGTCCTACTGGAGGTGTCATCTCTGGCTAGTTGCCTGGAACAGAGGAGTTTACCAATAACAGTAGTGAGCTTGATGCCTGACGGTTGAGTTACATATATTAAGTTCAATTTAGGGTAATCATTTGCCTATTGTGATCAAACTGAATGTTGACTCATGTTTTAAGTGTCATTCACTTGTTATATGTCCTTATTGTTTCCATTGCTGTTACCTGACTATAACTCATAAGTAAATTTTGTTAAATTGCAGTAAAGAGAGAACTGGAGTTGACAGATTTTCACTGAGGCAAGCTGTTATTTTCATCTGTGCTACTAATAGACCAGATGAACTGGACTTAGAATTTGTTCGCCCCGGACGTATTGATCGCCGTGTATATATTGGGTTACCTGATGCAAAGCAACGAGTGCAAATCTTTGGTGTTCATAGTGCTGGAAAGGCGCTCGCTGAGGATGTTGATTTTGGAAAGGTTTTCATTACTTCATGTATTTACTATTTACCCTGTCTAAAAATGATTTCCCCCCACTTTTCTTTTGGTGGCTTTTTAGCACATTCAAAACAATTTGCCTAAATAGTAAATACTAATACTACTCCCTCAGTCCCATTTTTATTTGAACATTTACTGTTTGCACGGATTTTAATGTAGGAGTTTTTGACAAATGTTCAAATAATAATGGGACAGAGGGAGTATGCCTTTTGGGGAATTCTTCCAAGCCTGCTCGTTACTTATAGGTTTTGGAATTGTCCTGGTATCAGGGTGATTTTTTTTTCATGCTTATGCTTTGGTTGTGTTCTCTTGTCCATCTTTACAGGTTGTCTTTCGCACCGTCGGGTACTCTGGGGCAGATATACGAAATTTAGTCAATGAAGCAGGGATTATGTCTGTAAGTTATCTGTAGTTCACCCAAGATATGTTATGTTGTGAGTGCCCATGTACTTGAGTGTATTGTCTGCATTGTTTCTTGAGTTTTTCTCCTGGTGCATATACAGCCCTGAGGAGTGAAAATGGAATGAAACTAATGCACTTTCTTTTCTTCTACTGAATTTTTTCTTCACATTTTCTGGTTATGGAAGATGCGTTGAATTTTTTTGCAATTACTGCAGTCTCATACATGTATCTGTAATTATCTAGCAACTGCATATTGTTATGTGCCACTCTTTCTGCTAATAGGATTGACAATTTTCTGCAGGCGGTGAATTTTGTATATAGTTTCCTCTCAACCAAATGATTTTGAGTTTCTTTGTATTTGAAATGCTAATTGCCGAGGTGATTTGCATAATAACTAAAGTCAGAACTAGGCTCCTTTTTAAAAATGATTTAAAAGGGTTATTTATTTCCCATACATGACCCAGATCATGGAAAGATGCTAATATGGATGGCTTTGTTTTGGGACGGAAAGATAGGATGGTTGGTCAATTTTTAATTAATATCGTCTGTCTTGAAAAATCCATAATTAATATATCCTTCCCTTAGAATGGAAAGTTGCTGCAACCTGCTGTGATATTTTTCTTTCTATGTTGGTTATCACACCTCGTGTCTATTTTCCACATAAAACTGCAGAATACATTTTCCCAAGCCAATTGATAATTTCTAAATTCTCAATTCTAGGAGGATGCAGTTCCCATCATCCTATTTTGTAGACTTGTTATCAGATTTTGGTGCTTACTTTATGGGCCTGTTTAGCTGTTCATGTGTTCTCAATCCTTGATGTGACTCCACTTTGTTAATGAATGATGCCTGGAAACAGGTCAGAAAAGGGAATTCAAAGATCTTCCAGCAAGACATTGTTGATGTATTGGACAAGCAGTTGCTTGAGGGAATGGGTGTACTTCTCACAGAGGAAGAGCAGCAGAAATGTGAACAAAGTGTATGGTTTCTTTGGTAAAATCCATGGAAGTTGTAACTTTAGTCATCATATTTATGATAATATTATCCAACATTTTCTACAGGTATCTTTAGAAAAGAAAAGACTCCTGGCAGTGCATGAGGCTGGCCACATAGTGTTGGCTCACTTATTCCCTCGATTTGATTGGCATGCGTTTTCTCAGTTGCTACCTGGCGGAAAGGTAGTGTAGTGTTAATGTACATGGGTAGAAATCATTTTATTTGGATACACATTTAATTTAAGAAAAATAAGTTGGGTGTTGGTACTTTATTTTCCAGAGCTTATAAGCTGTATCGTGTTCTTTTTGGGCTTACAAGATCCAGGGATTTGATTTCCCACATCTCATTCCATTTTTTGATTTACAAATCGAATCTCTCCATCCAAATACACATCCACCCCCATTATACACCTATACTCCTATTACTATCACATCTTTTCTCTCACTCATTCTCTCTTCCACCCATTCATTCTCTCTCCTACTTTTCTTCCACGCATTCATTCTCTCTCCTACTTTTCTTCCACCTAATCATTACCCCACTAACTAACAATAATAAAATAATACTCCTACATCATCACTCAAAAGTATTGATTTGACATAAAATTTTATCCACCCCTACTCCTCCAGCTCAAACTATAGCACTACTCCATTCGTCCCGCCATAAGTTTTCACTTTGCTTTTTGCATAGAGATTAAGAAATATAGTAGTATAAAATATGTAGTGGGCCCGCCATAAGTTTTCACTTTGCTTTTTGCATAGAGATTAAGAAATATAGTAGTATAAAATATGTAGTGGGTAGTTGAGATTGAGAGAGATAGGAAGAAGAAAGGTAGAGAGAGGTAGGAAAGAGAAAAGATAGAGAGAGATAGTGAACTTTGCCGTTTAAGGAAATGAGAAGCTTATGGCGGGACGTCCAAAATAAGTAAGTGGGAAGCTTATGGCGGGACGGAGGGAGTATTTACTATTCATTGGATTTGCCCCATCCCACTCAAGTCGAAATAGAACTCTCCTGTTTAAAATCTTTTTTTTTACCAAACACCTTTTGAGAGCTTATAAGCTCCTAATCACCTTATTCTGTTTTAAGGAGCTTATAAGCTTAACCAAACGGGCTTTTAATCTGTTTTTTGCTTGAGCAGGAGACTGCTGTATCTGTGTTTTACCCTCGAGAAGACATGGTAGATCGAGGTTATACAACCTTTGGGTACATGCAAATGCAAATGGTGGTTGCTCATGGGGGAAGATGTGCTGAGCGCATTGTATTTGGCGATGACATCACTGACGGAGGAACAGATGACCTCGAGAAAATTACCAAGGTAAAATTAAAGCTTGCTAAATCTTTTCAAATTTTACTATAAAAGTTTTACCTGCTCAAAGTTGAAAAGGAGAAAATACGTTCATTATTGTCTACTCAATTCTGTATGTGAATCACTTCATCTCTTTCAGATAGCTAGAGAAATGGTTATAAGCCCAAGAAATCCAAAATTGGGGCTGACTGCCTTGACAAAAAGAATTGGGCTAGTTGATAGACCAGATAATCCAGATGGTGAAATAATAAGATACAAGGTATTCTTTACTTCGTTATGGTGAAATGTAGAAGTATTTGGTGTGGGTTTTTATTTAACTGATTTCGCCTCAATTTTCTTGACATTAGTGGGATGATCCTCATGTGGTTCCTGCAAACATGACACTTGAAGTTTCTGAGCTTTTTACAAGGGAATTGACAAGGGTACGTTTAACATAGCTATTTGGCCTTATTTTTAGTCTTGAGTTTTGAAATTAATGTGAGTGATTCAATTCTTGCAAGGATGCTCACCTTCTAGGAATTTATTTTGTCTCCGCAAGATTATAAGTATATTGAACTTTTACGCTCTGATTTATAAATGTGTTATACAATGATCTCAAATAATCATATGATCAAATTGGGGGGCAAAAATCAAAATCTCCACATGTAAAAGATAAAATCAACTGAAATGATGAGGGTAATATTGATCTGTGAACAAACTGGATTTAACCAATAAATTTCTGTTACAGAAATCAAGGGACGCTGAAACTGTAGTATAATTCAGTAAGGGAGAAGCAGAACAAGATTGTGTAGTTAGATACTCAATAAAATTGTCTTATATTGGTTGACCTGCTTATGATTCTTTATGGTGTATGATAATCGGGTCCATGTGAATGACAGTACATCGATGAGACTGAGGAACTTGCTATGAAGGGGTTGAAGGATAACCGGCACATACTAGATGCAATTGCTCAAGAACTGTTAGAACATTCAAGGATAACTGGATTGGTAAGACACTTTTTTTTCTTTATGGTGGATAAAGACTTGAAAGTAGCTTAAGGTGGTGTCTGCAAACTCAAATGAATAGTGCATAATCACTTCTTTTTTTTTTTTTACAAAGCTGGTACACTAAACTTTTTTTGAAAAAAAAAAAAGGAGGTGTTTCTGGGTTTGCAGTCACCACCTAAGTGTAGGAAAGTATCCTCAACTCCTTGAGTGCCTTAGATCTCCTGCAGTATAATCTGTTCTTCTCATCTCCAGTATAATCTTTTTCAGGAAGTGGAAGAAAGAATGAGAGGGTTATCGCCAATCATGTTCGAAGATTTTGTGAAACCTTACCAGATTAACTTGGAAGAGGTATGCCTTTTTTCTGGGCCTTAAAATGTGCTAATATCTAATTAAGATGCCCTGATTGAACTGGTTCGATTTCTCTGTGCCACTTTTCATATCGCATTATATGTTTTAACTTTTTGGATATTACAGTCTAGTTGATAAGTTTTTTAGTCATCCACGTGTCATACTCATACATGTAGACAGTGGAACACCAAAATTAAGTTTAAGGGTTAATGATATTTAATCATATATGTTATTCTTATCTAAATTTCATATTTAAATGAACAGGATGGACCATCACCGCATAACGATAGTCTCCGGTATCGGCCCCTCGATATATATCCGGCCCCACTGCACAGATGTTGATTGAATCATACACAGACACCGAGGCACGTTTTTTATGAAAAGCTTATGTATCAACGGGAGAAACACTTCTTTGAGGATTCAGTTGGCACACATTGTGAACTGAACTCATAAGATGATGCCACATTTAATTTTTGGGATGAATGCAGAAACCGTTTGGCCGTGCTTTGAAAATTGCACCAAATTCCTTTGGTTTTCCGAAATTCTTATCTTCAACTTATTTTCTTGCGCAATTTGATGTTCGGTCCCGGCAGTGCAACTAGTCATGGTCAAGAGAAGAACTTTGATTTGCAAGGTCCAACTGATTTTGATATGATTATACATATTTTTTTGTAGTATTTAAGCGTTTTTTTTTTTTTTTTTTTTTCGGATTTTGAGATACTCTAATTATCACAAATATTTAACAAAGTATCAATGTATTATGCATGAGATCGTTTAATACCAATTTATGCTGTACTCCTAAATAGCTGTGTTTGGAAGAATGTAGTGTTTATATAGCAAAACATATGTAAACTTGTGAAGCGACTCTTACTCCTCGTATTGAATACAAAGTTCTGTGTAATTAATTTGAATTTTATATATATATTTAAAACAATATTAGTTATTTATTAAAATGTAGTATTAGTTTGTCAATATTAGTTTTAAATGATAAAAATGTACTTTAAATTCTCTTCGTCTATTCTTCTTGTCATTTGTCCATTTCTTGTATAATAATGACAACAAAGACTCAGATAACATACATAAAACACCAATTTGCTGAAACAGATTTTTTTTTTTTTTTTTTTTTTTGTTGGAAGTTAAATACCCATCCCTTTTTTTCCCGTCCCCATGACTCGAACCCAGGACCTAAGGCCTAGGTAGTGGTGCTCTAACCACTTGAGCTATCCCACTTTGTCATTTGCTGAAACAGATGATCACATCAATTTGTAATAGAAAGATGATCACTTTTAAGATAGTGTATAAGTTAAAAAGATCTCAAATGTATCATTTCAAGTTTTTGGCATGATAATATATAGTAGTATAAATCAATTATTCATCAGGAGGAGATGATGTAATGAAGTCCCAAACCAATGCTCTGAGCTTAGGCTACATTTTGCTTTTTGGAACGCCAATTTTGGCAGCCCGAGTTCTTTTCTCTACAGCTCGAGAAACCTGTCTGACTGCATCTTTGGACACATGACGGGGCCTGCTCAACCACAGTCCTCCATCAACGGGCAGGATACTTCCGTTGATGTATTTACCTTCACATACATAGTTATTATTATTAATATAGCAATTCATGTGAGGCGAAAATGCTAAATTAAGCACTACATTTGAGGCAAATCCAACCAAGGCAACTGCCAGGTTTTCAAATCTCCTATAAATGAATTACATAAAAATACATGGCAAGGGTGTAATCCGGACCAAGTGACTAAAAACTCACAGATCGAACTCAATATAACTCGACCTCCATTACCTATATAGATTCCCCAACACTTAAAAAGGGATGTGCACATTCACATCACATCCGGATGTGGATGTGCCAGTGTGTGTATATATAATACAAACAATAATAAAATAATAATTACACAATCATCCAATCAATACCTCAGTAGCTAATAATAATGAAATAACGCATCATCTACTATCACAATCATCCCAATCATTACCCGACTAGCTAACAATAATAAAATAATACTCCGTACAACATTTTTAGTTGACATAAAGGTCCAAATACCCCTACCCCTCCATCCCAAACCAGACACAAATTTACTATTCGCCTCTCACAAATCCATTTCCATCCCATCTACCTCCATCTCTTTCCAAACACCACCTAATATACTAACAATGGTAAAACACTGTAAACTCACTAAGGTTCGCAAGCTAATAGAGTTGGTATAGTTTAGCTCTGAGCTCGGTTAACTTCGAGTCAAGTGTAGTTTTTCTGGAGTAGCTAATGAGCCGACTCGAATTGATTACACCCATACTATGGCAAAAATTAAGCTTCAACTAGAAAAAATATAATATTAACCCAGAACACAATCAAAAAACAAAAGATAACCTACCAGCATCGGATGCCATGTACACAGCAGCCATGGCAATATCCCATTTTTCACCTAGTTTGTAGAGAGGCATTTGCTCCCTCAGGTGGCTAATAATTTCTTCAGGTGCAAGTTTACTCATCCCAGTAGTATCTCCTATGGGACCTGGTGCAATCCCGTTAACTCTTATATCATAATCGGCACCCCATTCCAGGGCTAAGTTTCTTGTGAGGGCATCAATGGCTGCCTGGACAGAAAGAAATTTAAGACAATCTGACCCAAAATGCAAGAAAATCATATTATCTACACATTAAGTATCAAAATACAAACCTTGGCTGCAGATACATGGATCTGATACCAGGATGCTGTATAATGCAAAGTAGCACTGATATTTAGTATAAGTCCTCCACTGGATGATGAGCTTCGTCCTGGTCCATCTTTCTTAAGATACTCCAATGCTTCGTGACACATTGTGAATGTGCCAACAGTATCAATATCCATCACTGCAGAGTATTCATAAAGGCATACAATTAAAATGAGGTCTTAATGAAATCATTGAATATGTGATCACATTAAACTTGATCTCCCGATCCACTTCAGATGAAATAAATTTCGTGTTTACTCGTCTTTCAAGAGTCAACTTTGGGTTTTAAATGCCTTTTGAAAATCCTGGTGAATAGTACTAGTATTTGTGTTTCTTTTGGGTATGTCAAATTAATGTGTGAGAATGAATGTTATTGTATTATATTATTGTTGAAATATGATTTAAATATATTAAAGTTGAAGGGGGGAGAGTTGATTGTATTGAAAATTGTGATAGCATAGGTGTTGTAGGGGGGTTATTTTTCAAAACCAATTTTGTAAAACATGTGCATGATCTTAAAAATCAAAGTAAACACCACCTTAATAAACTTGTTTTCAGAGTCTAAAGCTGTGGTGCAAAGCTAATAAAGATTCCAAGTAATTAAAATATGAAAAAGTGTATCAAAAATCGAAACCTGTTTTAAAACCATTTGGAGAGAGATCTTCAGCTGCTGCAAGAAAATTGCCAGCTGCAGCATTCACAAGAATGTCGAGCCTCCCGAAACGCTTCACCGTGGCCTCAACAACTCTTTTTGCATCCTCCCTACTCCGAACATCCCCTTCAAATCCAGCAGCCTAATTTTCGAATCAAAAGAAAAAAATTGAGCATAAGAAATAAGAATAGAGAAGCCCTAGATAGCGAAGCGATCCGCTGAAACCCCCAAATGAAACTGTATCAGCATATCCTTTCTCAGAATTCAGATGGAAACTAGCAGTAGCTGAACAATCAATCAGTTAATTAAAAATGCAATTCAGTATACAGATAGAATCAATTTGTTCCAAATATTAGAAAAGGAAAGTATTTACGGGGATGCCGAGGGAGGTGAGGGCGGAAACGGCGTCGTCTAAGACGGCCCTGCGGCGGCCCATGATGGCGACGGAGGCCCCATGCTTTCCGAACTGGGCGGAAATCTCAAAGCCGATGCCTGAGCCGCCGCCAGTTAGGAGAGCAACTTTGCCTTTGAGTATATCGGAGTTGAAGGGAGAGTCCATTTTTGTTGTATGAAAGAAATATTGATTCCAAGAAAAGAAACGGCAGGCAGTTGAGTAGAGTTGCTAAAAATGATTGGATATGGAGTAGTAGTGTATTGTTGTTTGATGCCCATTTCTCATTTTCATCATCATCATATAAATAATGGTCCATCAACATCAGCTACAGCTACTCTATGGAGTCTTAATCAAAGACGGTCACTTGAGGCCAACGCTCATTTATCATTTTCCAATTCTGTAGATTTTTTTACTCCCTCCTTCCTTTGTTCCAAAATTACTTTTGTGGACAAATATATTATGAAAGTGTAATAATGAATGAAATTTTAATGGATAATTTTATAAAATTTTATGTATGTATAAAATAAATAAATAAAATGACTTTTATATATGTGTGGAGAAAATTGTATAAAATTGAGGATATTGTGAGGATGAAATTTATAAAGAGTTTTTCATGGAGTTAAAGTTACTCTGGAATGTCCAAAAAAAAAAAAAGTGTGAAAGTAATTAGGGAGGGAGTATGTGAGTATGTTTTTACTTTTTTAGGTTCAATACTAGTACGGGATTTTCTTAGGATAGTTTTTGTATCGCCTGAACTATTAATAGTTCGGATGTCAAATTGCATCGCTTTGTGTCGCCATCTGTGTCGCCCTAACTTGATACCTGTTGTCTTTTTTTAATATTTTAAAATAATTATTTAAATTTTATTTTATTATTTACTATTTTATCCTTTATTAAAATTAATAATAATATTATTTAAATTAAACAATATGAACGTAAAATTAGATTTTTTTAATAGAATTAAATTATTATTTTATTTATATTTTATCTACACCTGCTCATTTAATTAGTTCACCCTCAAATTATTTTTTTACTACGGTTATCTCTGCACCCACTCATTTTATGAGTTCACCCCAAATCATTTTTTAACCATGGTTATCTGCAATCGCTCATTTTATAAGTTCACTCAAAATTATTTTTTACCACGATTATCTGTACCTGCTCATTTTATAAGTTCACCTCAGAAGATTTTTTTTAAATGGAGTAATTAAATTTAAAGGACTATATTATCCTTTTATTAATTTACACAAAATATAATAAAATCAACCCTAATTTGTAGGGTGATACTCGAGTACATGCAAGATATTGGTACACACCAATTTTAATTTTTTATTTATATTTTATCTACACCCACTCATTTAATGAGTTCACCCAAAAATCATTTTTTTACTACGGTTATCTACACCCGTTCATTTTATGAGTTCACCCCCAAATCATTTTTTTTATCACGGTTATGTGCACCCGCTCATTTTATGAGTTCACCCCTAAATTATCTACACCCCTCATTTTATGAGTTCACCCCAAATCTTTTTTTACTACGGTTACCTGCACCCATTCATTTTAGGAGTTCACCCCCAAATCATTTTTTATCACGGTTATGTGCACCCGCTCATTTTATGAGTTCAACCCTAAATTATTATTTTTTACCACGTTTATCTACACCCCTCATTTTATGAGTTCACCCCAAAAATATTTTTAAAAAAGTAATTACATTTAAAATACTATATTATCCTTTTATTAATTTACACAAAATATAATAAAATCAACCTTAATTTGTATATTTACAATCTGTAGTCAAGTCATTACCGAGTTACCGTCGATTCACCATCAAGTCATCCATATTTTTAGAAAAAAATCGAAATTAGGCAAAAATCTTGATTTTTTTTCTTTCTAAGTTTTCTTCCCTTTCCTCTTTTTCTCCCATATTCAGTTTTTATTCCAAACTTTTAATTTCTTCGTTTTTTTTCCTTTTACTTTTTTTTTTCCATTTTTTCATGTGTATTTTTTTTTTTAATTTTAATACAAAATAATATTATATGTATGATTTTATTATAGTCGTTAATACAATAAGTAATAACAAGTAATACCATAAATTGTAATCAGTAATACCATTAACAGTAATTAGTACGAATAAACACTTATCTTATTCAAAGTGAGATGGTCTCATGGCGACACTGTTCATAAATTAGTAGAAATAAACACTTTATTTTTTCCAAAGTGTTAAAACGTCATTCTCAAACTATGTTTTGGAAAGCAGAATTTTGGTGAAATCAGAATAAAAAAAACTTTAGAAAATGTGAATGGAACTATAGGAAAACGTCATGATCAGACCATCGATTAGTTCTAAAAATTATGTGTCCATATAATGTTGCTTACGAACATTGACCTAATGTCCGATTTGTATAATGTAACTAGATTGATTGTTACCAGACTTGAAAATTACATTATTGAGGACACATTTTTATTTTGGAAGGAATGTTGGTAGTAAAATTTTTATTTTGAGAATAATATTGAGTGTTTCGATGACACGGCTCCCATAAAATTTCGAATAAGATAATTTCTTATTCTATTGTCTTTTGCAATGACGATAAATAAAAGTTAAAGGCCAGTCTCTTTTCATGGTAGGTGTGTAGTGTGTACCTTCTGAAACATGTTCATGCATAAACAATTATATGTTGCAGCCCTCTAGAGTTAAGAGTGTATTGAAAAATATTTACCTAAATTCAAATGAATAACAAATTTACAAATTTATACTATGGAGTACATGTTTCAAATATTTTTTTAATTGACAAATTAAACTTAAAATATATTATAAATTTATTTGAATTCTTTACGGGCACTAACAGTCCTACGTTGCCCATTGTGACATTGTCCCTCCTTTACGTCAAAAAAAAAAAAAGAAGAAATTGTGATCGAGAGCAAACCGAGTAAGTGGAGACTTTTTGGGCCAACAATGTTAGCCCATTTAATTATAAGTGGAGAATGTTTTGGGCTAGCATTTAATTAAAAGTGGGCAGCCCAATTGTTTTATCAAAGAAAATAACCAAATTGAACAGCCAATTTCTTGAATTGTGCGTGAGTAATAACAAATGTTCAAAAAAAATAAAATAACAGAATGTTCTTTCAACAATTACAACTAAAAATTACATTAGTTTTTCAAAATAATCTCATCTTCATGTTGAGCCCCCTAAAATATTATAAAACATGCTGAAATTTTATAATATTATAAAACATGCTGAAATTTTATAATGAATGAACAAAAAATTCCTCAAAATTAATCCACACAATTGATGTCTTTTGTCTTTTCTTTTTAATGACAAAATCATTATCTTAGGTATTATTAGATGAAGTTGTGTCATCATATTCTCATGTTGAGAAGACATATATGCAAAATATACATTAAAAATAAAATTAATAAATGTCAGAATCTTATTATATTCATAAATAAAATTCATAAATTTCAAATAAATCTCATAAATCAATAACCATATAGAAATCGTACAAATTTTATATTTTATATGAATAACAAATCAATAACCATATAGAAATCATACAAATTTTATATGAATAACAATTGAGATTTGAGAATACTGCGGTAATGTGATTGTGCAGAAAAAACAGAGTATTAACACAGAAAAAAATCAAAAGTTCAATCAGAGGAATGCTCAATATCACATAAAAAAACTAGGAGTAATTATCAACAATTTGAGAATACTTCTTTTTAGGCATACTAATAATACTAATAATTCAACTAAAAATGAATAAAAAAATAAAAAATATAAATATAAATTACATAATGTTAACTGGATCGACAGCAGATGTGCAGAGAGTTTTTTTTAACGTGTTTGGGATCGGAATGGAAATTTGTAGGTTTTCTCCAGATTTTAAAAAACCCAAAAGAATCTCTTTCTGTTAGATTATATAAAGTATCTTCGCTAATTTTCTGATCATAAACATATCAATTACTCCATGATCATAAATTATAACAACTGTTTTCTGAATTCTGAATAGACGACCGACCAAGTTTTCTGAATTCTGAATAGACGACCAAGAGTACATACAATAGCCGTGGCCCAATTTTGTGATCTCGAAACATAAATTTGTATAAAAAATTCAACTAAATTAATAATTTAACCTAAAATTCAATTCATTCAAATAAAAAAAGATAATTTATTGTTTATTATGATTATTAATGATATGAGAATTAAAATAAAGATTATATATTATCAATTAATTTTTTTATTAATCATGTGAGGATAAATTTGTAATTTTATAATTATATATTTAAAATTATTAAATTTAATTTAAAAGTGTAATAGGGCGACAAAAAACGATAATAAGTGCAATGCAAGGCGATGGATTCTGCGACGCCAAATGCAACAGGTAGCAGGTCATCAAATATAAGCCATTAGATTTCAGATCTGATGGCTCAGATTACTGGACTGTTGATAGTTCAGGCGACATTGGACTGTCCTTAGAAGGCCCCTACTAGTACAATTTAATACTAAGGAAAATACTTTTTTTTTAAAAAAAAATTGTACCAGTTTAAATTTTTTTAAGTGGCAACCAGTCACAAAAAATCCCCTGAAGGTCCTGAAAACCGCCCCCGCATGCAGGTTACTCGAGGAAGAAGTAGTAATGTCGTTCGTGTTAACCTTGTACCAACCCGAATCAGACGGGAACCAAACAACAGACGAGCCATGTCTCGTCGGTCTATGTCTGCTCGAAACACCAAGAGCCCTAGCAATCAAAAAAACCCGAACCGTGTCGTCCGAATAACCCCTACCGATGTTTTTGGCCTCCTTGATATTTGAAATGATCTGAGTCATGCATCTCCTAACAGAGGGCGAGACCTCATCGAAAATCACTTTATTTCGCAAAGTCCAGACGGCTCAAATGGTTGTGACGAAGCCCGTCCTCCACAACTCCAAAGACTGCGGGTCCAACTGAACTTTAGTGGCATGAAAGAAGATGTCTAGGAAACTGATCCCAGTGTGAATCGTGACCCCAAACATGTGAGTCAAGTTGCCTAGAATCTCCAATGTGAACAGGCATCGGGCCAGGAGATGATCAAGAGACTCTGACTCTGTACGACTCAACACACAAATCAACGAACCCTGGATCCCAAAAGACGAGAGTCATTCCGACGTGGACAGCTTGCCCCAAACCACTCTCCAAATCGCAGTGGAACGACACATGGGTATGAAGGTGCCCCAAATCCATGACGCCCAACTAGGCATGGGCAGTGGTGACCTGAGCAAGTCATATGCGATGCTGGAGGAGAGTTCCCCTAAAAGTGAGCCCTCCCAAATACGTCTATCAGGTCCCCTAAGCACTGTGATTTGCAGGATATCCCTGGCAATCTCCGTAAAACTCGTGATAAAACAACTCAGGAAGTGTCAGTAGTCATCATAGAAAATATCCCAAACCGTGAGCGTGAGGGTAGACGCAAACCAGTCGGGTAGACCCTGTTGGAGTGTGGAGCCTGAATTGATCCTAACGGGCTTGGAGTGTAGGACAAGTTTGATCCTAACGGGCCTGAAGTGGGGAGCAAGTCTTTTCCTAATAGGCTTAGGTTTAATTATGGTAAGTTTGTTCCTAATGGCTTGGAGTAGGGAACAAGTCTTTTCCTAATAAGCTTAGGGTTAATTGTGGTAAGTTTTCTATTATAAATAGATGTTCTCTCATTGTAATCAGTATCCGAAAAACATAGTGCAATACCTGGCTTGGCATCGCCCCCAGACGTAGTCGTAAGACGAACTGGGTAATCAAATCTCGTGTTATTTTCTTTTCGTCATCGTGTGCGTGTGTTTATTTCCTAACAACTGGTATCTAGAGCTTCGGGTTCGGAGGGAGCAGTCACGATGAGCGACGAGAAGATTTCAATCAAGCAGTTTGACGGATCGAATTTCGGGTTCTGGAAGATGCAGATCGAGGATTACCTTTATGGTAAAGATTTGTATGTGCCCTTAGAGGAGAAGGAGAAACCCGAAAAGATGGAACAGAAGGAGTGGAATCTGTTGAACAGAAAGGCGATGAGTGCGATACGTTTATCGCTGTCCATGAACGTAGCCTACCACATGACTAAAGCCAAGTCCGCAAGGGAGATGCTGCAGATCTTGGAAGAGATGTATCAGAAGCCCACAACGGCGAACAAAGTTCACCTGATTAGACGGTTGTTCAACCTCAGGATGTCGGAGAGCACACCCGTGCAACAACACCTGAACGAGTTCA
Organism: Galeopsis tetrahit; assembly: GCA_963675135.1. Taxonomy (NCBI): domain Eukaryota; kingdom Viridiplantae; phylum Streptophyta; class Magnoliopsida; order Lamiales; family Lamiaceae; genus Galeopsis; species Galeopsis tetrahit. The sequence continues at coordinate 76,401,720 of OY776120.1, forward strand.
ACATGATCATTGGGCAGTTGTGTTCTGTCGAGATCGAATTCAGTGACGAGGTACTTGCTTTAGTTTTGTTATCTTCTTTGCCTGACAGTTGGGCTGCAACAGTAACTGCAGTTAGCGCTTCATCCGCGAAAAATAAACTGAAGCTTGACGAAGTGAGGGATCTGATGATTAGCGAGGAGGTTCGCAGGAAAGAGTCTTGATCCACTTCAGGGTCAGCGCTGAAAACGGAGGAAAGGGGCAGATCGAAGAGTAGGCAGAATCGTGGCAAATCAAAGTCTAAAGGAAAGAGTCAATCCAAGAAAGATAAAGACTCGATCCAGTGCTGGAATTGTGATGAGTTTGGTCACTACAGCAACCAGTGTTCAGCACCCAAGAAAAATAAGAAGGGACAGAACGAGAAGAAGACAACAAACGAAACCACAGATGATATTGGAGACGCGTTGGTCTTAAGTGTCAGTAGTCCGCTAGAATCGTGGGTGTTGGATTCTGGAGCATCATTCCACTCTTGCAGTGATGCTAAAATAATGGAGAACTATGTGTCTGGCGAATTCGGACAAGTCTACCTTGCTGATGATGAGCCCCTGAAAATCGTGGGAAAAGGAAATGTCCGGATAACCACACCAAACAGATCGATGTTGAAGCTAAATGGTGTGAGGCACATTCCAGGATTGAAAAGAAACTTGCTTTCAATCGGGCAGCTTGATGTAGAAGGATACTCAGTGACTTTCGACAGTAACAGTTGGAAGATCAGTAAAGGAGCCATGATAGTAGCTCGGGGGAAGAAGGAAGGTACGTTGTATACTACATCTAACCCCAAGGATTGTATTGACCTTGTGGGAGCTACGACCAACGTTGATTTGTGGCACTGTCGGTTGGGTCACATGAGCGAGAAAGGGATGAAGGTAATGTGTTCGAAAGGGAGACTTCCAGGGCTGAAATCTGTTGAAGTTGGCCTATGCGAGGACTGTGTTTTCGGGAAACAAAGAAGGGTGAGTTTCTCGAGAGGTGGTAGAGCATTGAAGGCAGAAAAACTGGAGTTGGTGCATAGCGATCTATGGGGACCAGCGCCCGTGAAGTCCCTTGGTGGTTCGGAGTATTACATGACCTTCATCGATGACTCCACTCGAAAGGTATGGGTTTATTTTTTGAAAAATAAAACGGATGCTTTTGATACCTTCAGGAAGTGGAAATCTCTTGTAGAGAATGAAACAGGGCTGAAAGTAAAGTGTCTTCGTTCTGACAATGGAGGTGAATATGAACTCCGTGAGTTCAAGGAATATTGTGCTGAGAATGGGATTCGCATGGAGAAGACTGTGAGAGGAACTCCCCAGCAGAATGGAGTGGCAGAACGAATGAACAGAACGTTGAATGAGCGAGCAAGATGCATGAGGTTGAAGAGTGGCTGCCTAAGACGTTTTGGGCAGATGCAGTAAATACAGCAGCATACCTGATTAACAGAGGTCCATCAGTTCCGTTGGAAAACAGAGTACCCGAGGAAGCATGGACGGGAAAAGAGGTAAATCTGTCTTACTTGCGTATCTTTGGTTGTGTTGCTTATGCTCATGTTAGCTCTGTTAATAAAAGTAAATTAGATGCTAAATTTGTTAAGTGTACGTTCATTGGTTATGGTGGTGATGAGTTCGGTTATAGACTCTGGGATGAGAATAACCGAAAGATTATTCGCAGTAGAGATGTAGTTTTCAATGAACAGGTTATGTACAAGAACAGATTGGAGGCATCAGATTCTGACAAAACCAATACTCAAGAGGTCGAGTTAGACATCTCAAACTCGAGTGGGAGTAAGGAGAGTCAGAATGAAGAAGAGGTTCTTATTGAAGAACCAAGGACCCCACCACCACCGGAGAATCCGCTGCAAAGACCCGTTAGAGAGCGACGTGCACCTAATAGGTATTCGCCATCTAACTACTACCTGTTACTTACTGATAGTGGTGAACCTGAATGCTATGCAGAGGCAGAGCAAGGTGCAGATAGACGGAAGTGGAGAGTTGCTATGGATGATGAGTTAGCATCTCTTCTGTTGAACGACACTTGGGAACTTGTTGAGCTCCCAAAGGGCAAGAAAGTCTTGCACTGCAAGTGGGTCTACCGAATCAAGAATGAAGCTGATGGTAGCAAACGTTACAAGGCCCGGCTGGTTGTCAAGGGGTTTGAGCAGCGACATGGTATTGATTATACTGATGTCTTTACTCCTGTTGTGAAACTGACCACTATTAGAATGGCGTTGAGTATGGTAGCTACATAAAACTTGTTGTTGCATCAGATGGATGTGAAAACAGCATTCCTCCACGGTGACTTGGTGGAGGAGTTGTACATGACACAGCCTGAGGGGTTCGTAGAGAAAGGAAAGGAGGAACTTGTATGCAAGTTAAAGAAGAGCTTGTATGGCCTGAAACAAGCTCCAAAGCAGTGGTACATGAAGTTTGACAGCTTCATGATGGAGATCAACTACCAAAAATGCCACGCAGATCATTGTTGCTACTACAAGAGGTTTGACAAAAGCTTTCTTATTCTCTTCCTATATGTTGATGACATGTTGATCATAGGAGCTGATGCAAGAGAAATGAATAAGTTGAAGAGGCAATTGTCCGAATGGTTCTCAATGAAGGATCTCGAAGAGGCCAAACAAATTTTGGGTATGAGAATTGAACGTGATAAGGCGACAGGAAGTGTGTATCTTTCGCAGGCGAGTTACATTGAGAAGGTCCTGGAAAGATTCAACATGTCATAGTCGAAGCCTGTGAGTGTTCCATTGGGCAGTCAGTTCGAGCTTTCAAGAAGGGAGTCCCCCAAGAGCAAGGAGGAGCGTGCCCAGATGTTGAATGTTCCGTATGCCTCAGCGATTGGTAGCATCATGTATGCCATGGTGTGTACGAGGCCAGACATTGCTCATGCAGTGGGAGTAGTAAGCCGGTTTATGAGTGATCCGGGCAAGCAACATTGGGAAGCAGTCAAGTGGGTCCTGCGATACTTGAGAGGTACCACAGACAAGGCCTTGTGTTTCAAAGGCAAGAGTATGGAGCTGGTGGGTTATGTGGATGCAGACTTGGCATCAAACGACCTTGATGGGAGAAGAAGTACAACCGGGTATGTCTTTACTTATGGTGGTACTGCTATATCTTGGACTTCTAAGTTGCAGAAGGTTGTTGCATTGTCCACTACTGAGGCATAATATGTAGCTGTGACAGAGGCAAGTAAGGAGATGGTGTGGTTGCAGAATTTCTTGGGAGAACTTGGGAAGGAGCATGAGAATAACACTCTTTTCAGTGATAGTCAAAGTGCTATATTTCTTGCAAAGAATCCGGCGTTCCACTCAAGGACAAAGCATGTTGGGTTGAAGTACCACTACATTCGTCACCTTTTAGAGAAGAAAATCTTGCAGCTTGTGAAGATTCTTGGAAGTGAGAATCCAGCAGACATGTTTACTAAGGTAGTGACCTTAGAGAAGTTGAAGCTATGTATAGCTTCAATTGGCCTTGGAACTTGAAGATAAGGTTTGGCGATGCCAGGCGGATACGGGAGGAGAATCAAGAAGATATGATTACATGAAGAATTCAGTCTCCAAGTGGGAGATTGTTGGAGTGTGGAGCCTGAATTGATCCTAACGGGCTTGGAGTGTAGGACAAGTTTGATCCTAACGGGCCTGAAGTGGGGAGCAAGTCTTTTCCTAATAGGCTTAGGTTTAATTGTGGTAAGTTTGTTCCTAATGGCTTGGAGTAGGGAACAAGTCTTTTCCTAATAAGCTTAGGGTTAATTATGGTAAGTTTTCTATTATAAATAGATGTTCTCTCATTGTAATCAGTATCCGAAAAACATAGTGCAATACCTGGCTTGGCATCGCCCCCAGACGTAGTCGTAAGACGAACTGGGTAATCCAATCTCGTGTTATTTTCTTTTCGTCATCGTGTGCGTGTGTTTATTTCCTAACAGACCCATCCTCTCAGAAATAGTATACCCTAGCCAGTTGTCGTGCCAAAAGCTGACTCAGGACTCTTGACCAATCAGCCATCTCGAAGTCTCGTAGCATGCAAACGAAGGCCCAGGCCTATAGAAGAAACTCTACCATAGGGTCTCAGCCTATGATCTGAATCAAATTGTCTCCTATGTAGGAGCTCTGTATCTAGTGATCTGTTCTGAAGAATATCCCAACTCAGCTTACAGAGAAATGACTCTGCATTTTAGTCATTTTACTTGTAAATAGAGATTACTCATTCGGTTTGAAGATGACGATATGTTAGACGGTGATTATAATTTTAATACTGTGAATAATTTAAATATCAACAATGTCCGATTATAAGTGTCTAGTCTTTAATTCAAGGAAAAAAATAACATATGTAATTACTGGATTTTGTAAACATAGAAGACGGATTTCTGAAGAATTTAAAGGTTAAAATTAAAATTAGTCTAATTTAAGTGGGGAAGTGTATTTACCCTTAATATTGGGCTCTCTTATAGACTTTTTTATTTTATTTTTTCTTTTGTGGGCAAAGGCTTATCATTAGGGTATGGTCATGTTGAAAAATAAATATTATAATGTGAATTGCTTTAAGAATTGTTTCTTATTTTCACATTTAAAAGCCCTTTAATATGGTATATGTGATATGTATTTTTAGTGAGTACGTATAGAAATCATATTTCTCTATTTTATGTTTATGCAATTTTTGTGTTAGGAAAATACACAAGCAAGCGTTTTTCTTATTTTCAATCTCCCCTTAGCAAGTTAGGAGAGAGAACACAAAACTCTTATTCAATATGTGATTTTATTACATCTCACACCCTCAATTCTGTGATCTCTAATCAACATGCCATCCATGGAGAATCCATAAAAATACATTTTTAAACATGTGGACCTAAATGACTCGTAGAATTATGTATATGAGTTGTTGATCCTTAGATACTAAAATTATTCAAGATCGAATATTGCATAATTCACATATTCAGAATTCAAATAGAGTTGAAGTAATCAAGTAATTAACTATGAATAACTTTATTCATAAAACACTGGCAACCATTAATAACTCAACTTCGAAAAGTAAAAAAGGGGTTAAATAGTATCATCATGGTTCTCATCATATCTAACATTCATTCCTTCTATTAGCCACAAAGTTGAACAATGGTGTATATGGTTTTGATAATTGTTAGATTATGTCATTTTCATTATACAGTTTCTTGAACTGTTGGATAAACATTAACGTTGTATATATTTTTAATACCTTCAAAATTGTGTCTTTTGTTCTTAACCTCATTTAGGTAATGTCTAACGTAATTCAAATACCTTGAACTTTGAGAAATTATAAAAACAAATCCACAATGTGAATAAAATTATCAATGTAAAGTAATGAAAATAATAAGCTCCACATATTACTATTTGACATTCACAAAAGTACATTTATCAGAACGAAATATATACAATAAAGAATCAATAATAAATGTTTTGTCAAACCGGTTCATGAGTAAGATAATGTTAATGTGTTAACAACTCAACTTTAAAGACTAACATCATACTCCTTCTTTCACAATAGTTCATTCTATCTTAAAGTAACAATTTTTTGAGTCATACGTAAATATAATAAATAACTTTATAACTTAAACTATAATAAAATTAATAACATTCATGTCAAAGTCATTTAACATATCAAATTTAATGGTTTCTTGGGCTTGTTGCTTTCGTCGAATTGGGCATCGGTGTGACGGAGGGGTATATAAATAGAGAAGGGGGAAAATTATTTTTCATCACTCTCAACTGTGAACCCTTCAGCACTCTTTCTTTCATCTTTCTGCTCATAACATCACTCACCATGGCTGATAACCTTCACGAACCCCTAAGAAACATACGGATTTCTGATGCGGAAGATTTTATTCTCGATGTCAATGAGAATGAGCTTGCCATTCCACAATTCGCCCTGCTTGGTCACTTCACTATCCGCAGACAACAAGGGCTGATCGAGATCCTCAACATTCTTAAGAGGATCTGGAAACCGGAGGGAGTGGTTCGAATCATTCTGGTGGCTGAGGGTTATTTTATGCTGGACTTCGAAAAGGAGGTGGACTACAATAGGGCCTTCTTTAGGCAACCATGGGTTGTCAATGGCCCAATGCTTATTCTGTCGAAACTTCAAGGAGACGAACTACTAAGGGATCTGACTATCAACAGGATTCCTCTATGGGTGCAGTTTCATGGGATGCCCATTAACCCCATTTGCAGCATGACAAAAATCCTGGCTCAAAAATTAGGAGAAGTTTTGGGAGATGTCATCGACATCGACTGCCCGGAGGATGGAGCGGCTTGGGGACGCTGTCTGAGGGTAAGGGTGCTTATTGATCTCCACCAACCACTCAACAGGAGCACTAATATCACAGTCAGGGGCGAGAGCATTTTGGTGGCACTAAGGTATGAAAAACTAGGAGAATTCTGTTACAGATGTGGCCTTCTCACTCACATCGAAAGATATTGTATGGATCGATATATGGGGGAAAGCAGCCGCAGGGGAGAAATGCAGGAGTACCCAATGTGGCTTCGGGCTGATGGACAGAAAGGTCTTAAAGAAGCACAATATGAGCATCTGAGAAGCCTCTTTGAGAACAGGACTCCGGCCCAAACACCATCATACAATGCTGAAGAAAGGAGAATGGTGAACTCTATTGTCATTAGGCCTAATGCTCGTGCCGGGGGACTGGTGCTGGCGGACGAAGCATGGCACGATCAAAATCAAGACAGTTCGATGGAAGCAGATCGTTTTACAAACTCAGTTCTCATGGAGGAGGCACAGCACACACTACAAAATAATGAGAACAGGTATCTTGCAAATGTTGAACACTCTTTACGTTCTGATTGGGAAGGAATTGCACAAGCAAGTTATTTTGCAGCACTTATTGATGAGGATAGCAATGAAGATCAACGTAGACTACAGGGACCGGGGGCAGGAAAGGAGCTATGGAAAGCCAAACAAGAAAAAGGAAAAGAGATCATGATGGGCACACACATAAAAGGACAAAGAAAGAGAGGAAGGGCAAGTGCATGGGGAATCCAGATTACGACAGATAAGGAGATGGAGACACAGGAGACTGGAGAGAAGAACATGGAAAGAAAGGAAGACGGGGGTTACAAGCGACACAAAAGCGAGGAAGAGGTGTCGAGCTCAAGTGCAGCGGAGGAGGGTGAAATCCCACTCCGCTCTTATCTATGATCGTCACTTGCTGGAATGCAAGGGGTTTGAGGGGTCCCAATGCATTCCAGAAGCTTAGGCAGGTCGTAGCCCTAAATAAACCCTCACTTTTGTTTGTAATGGAGTCGAAACTCCCCAGTAGAATAGTAGAAGCTTGGATGAATATGCTTAACTTTGCTTTTTGTTTTTCGGTAGAACCAAGCGGTAATAGGGGGGTTTACTTTTGTATGCTTTGAACGACATGAATGTTAACATTGGCTCCTACTCAGCGTGTCATATAGACGCTAAGATCAGTGATGATAATGTTCAATGGTGGTTCACTGGATATCATGGACCTTCGGATCAAAAAGATCGACACCTTTTTCTGGACCTTTTTAAACGGATTAAAGCAACACATCAAAGTAACCAAGCTTGGCTAGTGGGAGGAGATTTTAACGAGATCCTAAATCATAGAGATAAGAAGGGGGGAAATAATAATGGAAGGACATGTAAATTGATGGAAAGATTTCGAAACAGCCTCAATTACCATGATTTGCACGATCTAGGGTTTTCGGGACCAAGATTCACTTGGGATAATAAAAGAAAAGGAACCAACAGAATTTTGGAACGACTGGATCGATATGTGGCAAACCCAGAATGGATAAATTTGTGGAAAATGTATAGAGTACAACATTCTCACTGGTTTGGATCAGACCATAGAGCAATTTCGATCAAGATTCATAGCAAGAGTCAAGGATGGAGTAAGAACAGGTTTGATCTCTTTAGATTCGAAAACGCGTGGTTAATGGAAGTTAATTTGGAGAAAGAGGTCAACATGGGCTGGAACACAATGAATACTAATAGCAACTTGCAAACAAAGCTTTCAAATTGTGCACAACACTTACAAAAGTGGGCAAAGGAAAAAGTGGGAAGTTTGGAAAAAAGAGTGAATGCCTTGTCTTCACTAATCTTGCAAAGGTAGGAATCGGATGATGGGATTGCACAGGGAGGGGACCTCTTGGAGAACAGATTGGAACTACTACTAGCCCAACAAGAAGAATTCTGGAAACAAAGGGCGAGGACAAACTGGATGGTCAGTGGAGATAGAAACACAAATTATTTCCATAAAAGAGCAACGGAAAGGAGAAACCGCAACTTTATTGACAGCATTCGTAAAGAGGATGGATCGTGGGCACACTCCAAAGAAGATATTACCAATACCATAGTGGATTACTATCAAGCCCTCTTTACTTCAAACACACCAAATCAAAGGCAGCTGGAGACTATCTTGAATCATTCGGAGAACATGATTACGGAGGAGATGACAGAGTTCTTAGACAGGAAGTATACAAAAGATGAGGTCAAGGCGGCAGTTTTTGAAGTAAATCCGGATAAAGCTCCCGGCCCAGACGGATTTAATGCTAGATTTTTCCAGGAGATGTGGCATATAGTGGGGGAGGATCTAACAAAAGGGGTTCTGGACATCTTAAACAATAAAGGAGATACAAGAGAATGGAACGAGACATGGATAACTCTCATTCCAAAAATAAAAAGCCCGACGTCTTTAAAAGATTTTCGGCCAATTAGCTTATGCAATGTGAGTTTCAGAATTGTTGCAAAAGTAGTAGCTAATAGGCTAAAGAAAATATTACCAGAGGTTATAGATGATCATCAGAGTGCTTTTGTGAAGAATAGACAAATATCCGACAATATTCTCATTGGATATGAGTGTATGCATTGGCTCAAGAATAATAAAAGCAAAACGGGCTACGCGGCGATGAAAGTGGATATGAGTAAAGCGTACGACCGGATCGAATGGAGTTTTTGGGAAGGGCAGTTAGTTAAGATGGGTTTCCCAAGCTCCCTCATCGATATTATTCTCAGGTGTTTGAAAACAGTTACATACTCGTTTAAAATTAATAATACAGTTGTGGGCAAGGTAATTCCTTCTAGGGGTATCAGACAAGGGGATCCTTTGTCCCCATTCCTGTTTGTGATATGTGCACAAGGACTGTCCTCGTATCTGAAACACAATGTAAACATCAGGAACATTGAAGGCATCAAAGTGGCCAGGGAGGCACCAGAAGTTTCTCATCTGTTATTTGCTGATGATAGCATTTTTCAAAGCAAAGGAGAATAGTGCGGAGACTATTAAGAGAGTCCTAATGGATTATGAAAATGCTTTGGGGCAAATGATTAACTTTGAAAAAACTACCATCCTTTATAGTCCAAACACAGAAGAAAGACTGAAAATTGATATCAAGCAGAAGTTGAACATTCATGTCACATAGGGGCACCAGATGTATTTGGGACTCCCGACTTTCTCGATGAGATCCAAACGAGTACAATTTTCGTACTTGGTGGACAGGATTAAAAATCGAATTGACAATTGGAAAAATAAGACTTTCTCGGAGGGGGGGAGGGAAGTGCTCATCAAATCAGTGTTACAAGCAATCCCTGCTTATGCCATGTCATGTTTTAAGATTCCATTGCAAATTTGTAAACAAATGGAGTCGCTCATGGCTGACTTTTGGTGGGGGAAAAACGAGGAAAGAAAGAAGATCCATTGGCAAAAATGGGAGGATTTATGCAAGCCGAAAAACGAGGGAGGAATGGGCTTCAGGAGAATGCACATTTTTAATGATGCATTATTGGCAAAACAAGTATGGAAATGTATTCAAGATCCGGAGTCACTTGTTAATAGAGTTCTTAAAGCAAGGTATTATAAGAACACGGACATTATGGAGGCAGAGCCAGGTAATAATCCTTCATTCACATGGAGGTCACTTTGTCGAAGTAAATATATTTTAGAAGACGGCATTAGGTGGATAGTGGGAAATGGGGAACACGTTAAGCTCTATAAGCACGCGTGGGTTCAGGGACTGGAGGAAGGAAGAATAAAGTCGAATATAGCAGCTATCCAAAACATCAATATTCTCCTTGAAGAAGACCGAGGCTGGAATGAAGAATTAGTGAGGAATGCCTTCTTGCATTTTGAAGCAAAAGGGGTGCTAAGAACTCAAGTAGGGGAGAAAAATGAGGCAGATTATAGATACTGGAAAGATGAGGAAATGGGCAGTTATACGGTGAAATCAGGATATAGGAGGGGAATAAAAATAGCAGGAAGAGAAAAGAATAAACCATCCTCCTCATCGACACAAGAGAATGCAAAATGGTGGAAACGAATATGGGAATTGCGAGTTCCTCCGAAAGTCCGCATTTTTGGATGGAAGATGTGTCATGATTTCGTACAAACTGAAGGTAATCTGGCTCGAAGACACATTCCTATTGCGTTAGTGTGTGGATTATGTGGCGGCAGTAACCCGGACACTTGTCATGCATTATTTCATTGCAACAATGTCAAGTCAGTATGGAAACAAACGGGGCTTAAGGGGCATATTCAAGTAGGAAAAGGTTTGAAAACTATTGACTTCATTAATCATATGAGCAATAGAACTTCGAAAGAAGATTTTGAGAGGTTTATTATGATCGCATGGGCAATATGGAGGGAGAGATGCTCGATTACTCATAACACTGGCCCTAAAAGTATGTGCATTGACAAAAAGACGGGAGAGAGAGTGTTGGTATATCTCGACGTCTTTCATAATCAGACTAAGGAAAAACAAAGGGCGCCCATAAATTGCAAAAGAAAGTTCAAACGTATAGCAAGAGGAAGCCCACAAATAGTCAGTGTAGAAGTGGATGGAGCCTTCAATAGTGAGCGTCGTCGCTACGGAGTGGGGGGTATCCTTCGTAGGCATGACAGATGCATCATTGATAAAATCTGCACAAGGTTAAGGCCTCAACGAAATCCGCTTGGAACTGAACTTATGGATATATGGCATGGGATGAGTAAAGCTAAATCGAGAGGTCTGACACATGTGTTAATGAAATCAGACTCTCAAACAGGAATTGCCTTATGCCTCAGAAATAAGAGTACTATGGGACCAGATGCCAGGATCATCAGGGACATTATAGAATTATCTAAACAATTTGTAGTGTGCAAATTTCAATACAGCCCAAGATCAAAAATGCAGGAGGCACATAATCTGGCACAGAAGAGTGCTGACTCTACCACGTCATCAGGATGAAGTGGAGTAGTCGTTGGTAATCCAGGAGCGTAGATTTTATAGACCAAACTTTACCCTGGTAGTATGAACCAGCATCCCCCCCCAAAAAAAAAAAGTGATAATAAAATATTCAAAAAGTATACATATTATTGAATGCAAAATTTAAATTCAATCCCAACATCAAAGTGATACATAATACAATGTCTCATTTCTCAATTCTCAAACACAGGGTGTGTTTGGTTTGGGATTGGCCCATCCGGATTTAGATGTGTCATCCCCCATTCCATCCCTCTCCATCCAAATACTCATTCAAATATCCATCCACACCTATAATACATATACATACATATTTTTATACAATCACATCACTCTTTTTTTATTTTAATTACTTATTCTCTCTCCTACTTTTCTTACACACATTTATTCTCTCTCCTACTTTTTTTCCACACATTTATTCTCTCTCCTACTTTTCTTTCACACATTTATTCTCTCTCCTACTTGATTTGACATAAAGTTTTCAATCCACATTTATTTTTCAATCTCAATCCAAACACAATTTTTATTTAATTACTATTCATGGATTACCCTCATCCATATTTTTCCAATCTCCATCCCCATCTCTAACCAAACAACACCTCAGTGATACATGTTTCTTCATGCATGTCTTCTTCCTCATCAATCACAACAGGACAAACTAATGTTGAAGAATCTACAAAAATTGAAATTGTAAATTATAACGCATATTTTGTACTCTCTCTATCATGTAACAAACTTTACATTTGAGAGCACACACTTTTTAAGAAATTTGAGTAATGAGTAAGATATTGGGAGTAGTTTAGTAAATATTTATGTATAAAGTAAAAAAAAAAAGTAGAATTGTATGTATGTGTGGATCCAAAATTAATGACATTTTTGTGTAAAATTGGGAATATTGTGGGGCGAATTTATGAAGTCATTTGAAGGATATGAAATTTATTGTATGACAAATAAAAAAAATAAAAAATATTCTTTACTCTTTAATGATTTTTATATCTGTTTATTATTTTTATTCTTTTATTTAATTTTTTGTGAGAATCTCTGAAAATATCCATTTTCAACTTGTTTTAATTTGTCCAAGTCAACTTTAAAAAATCTTTTATACTTCCTTTGTTCACATAAATTGCCGCTGTTTTTTTTTTTATTAAAGAAATGTATGTGAAAAAAGAAACAAACGTGTTTCATATATAAAGTCTTAATTTTGTAATATGAGACCTAATTAAATACCCCTTCAAAGCGAGCATGAAATAGTTACATTAGGTGGTGTTTGTTTAAGATTGCAATGGATTGGATGGGATTGGAATTGAGATTGGGATTGGAAAAAGGTGAATTGGGGTAATCTATGAATAATAATTGTGTGTTTAAGTTGTGTTTGATTAAAGATCGAGAAGTATGAGTATATATAACTTTATGTCAAATTAAGAGTGATGTTATAATAGGTGTATATGTGTATTATAGGTGTGGATTGTGTTTGGTTTAGGATTGAGAGGTAGGGGTAGAGGAAATTTGATTTAAGTATAATGTACTGTTATCTCTCAATTTTAGCAATTTTTTTTATAGAAAATGATTGGGTAGATTTCTTGCATATAAAATTGATGTAATATATCTCTCAAATTTAGGCCAAAAATGATTTGGTAGAAAATTTGGCCGGGTAAATTTTTTTACGAGACCTAAATGTAAATTATTTATTAATTTATAAATTACTAATAATTAATCACTCATTTAATTAAATTTAATACTTAAGTACTTGAATTATCATTAATAATAATTACATTATAATTATTAATTATTTGACAACTAATAATTAATTAGAAAATTATTTGACAACAGGTGTTTACGTAGATGCTTGGACTGATAAATAAAACTTTTTTTTTCTTTATAATTTTAAAACATTTTAAGTAAAAATAATTATGGTTTTATTTTAAAACGATCTTTTAGTATTGATTTTAATTAAAAACATTTTAAAAATAAAAAAAATATTTTATTCATCCGTCGTGACATTCACGTGGACATCTAAAATAAATAGATACATTAAATTGTATTCCCTCCGTCCCGCTATAAACTTCCCATAAAATAATAGATAAAGTATAAGTGATATGATCGTGAGAGAGAAAATAATAGATGGGTATTAGATGAAGTATGATAAAATAATAGATAAAGTAGAAGTGATGTGATTGAGAAAGAGAAAATAATATGCCAAAAATGGAATGGAAAATTTATAGTCGGACATTCATAAAAGAAAAGTGGGAAACTTATAGTGGAACGGAGGGAGTAAAATTTTAAAAGATGGTGTAACGAATTGAAAAAAATAAATATACATTGTACGTAATTGATAAACTCACCTTCAAGTGGGTTTTTCGGTTAACCCAAGTAAGAAACTTGTGGCCACAGGCTCACAGCCCACATGTTGATTCGCAGAATATACTCACTCTGTTCCAGTGAAAGTTATCTAACTTTCCTTTTTTTTTGTCCTTTTCAATGAAAACTCTTTCATTTTTTTTTTGGGAATTTCACATAAAAGGTCATTTCACCTAGTGTTTTTTTAAATAAAGACATGATTCAAAATAGTTTCAGAATAAGGACAAAATGGCACATAAATGTACCATCATGCCCTTAATACATAAAATTCGGAATTAATATGGATAAATTCTTTAAATGTTTGAAATTTAAAGCTGACTCTATCAACTCATTAATTCCAAGAATTACGCAATTAATTAAAACCTTATGTTTGAAATTTAAAGCTGACTCTATCAGCTCATTAATTCCAAGAATTACGCAATTAATTAAAACCTTCCTAAAATTAATTAACACCGGTCAGAAGAGCTTAATTTTGTGCAGAATTTTGGGGTTTTTCAATTTGTGAAGTACGGAAGAAGACGAAGTGAGAAGAACATTTTGCTCCCTAGACCATGGTTGGAAAAGTAATATACAAGTTAAATCTGCATAATAAAATGAATAATGCAGCAAAAAAAATAGTACAGTGTCTTCATATTAGAATGTGATTATGCAAAAATACGTATACATATGCAAAATAAGATCTGCATTATCCCTTGACCAAACCAATAACAAATAATCATGAACTACATTTCAGCAACGCGCACGTAAATCATCACAATTACACGAAAACTGAGCAAATTGAACCTAAATTAAAATCATCTCAAAAAATCATAAATTCATTGCAAATTATGTGTGTACGTGTGGAATTAAAAATCATACCCTTGGCGAAACTCTTCATCTGACCCTTGGAATTAAAAGTTTTCTACTGTATCTCCGGCGGCTTCGCGTCCGTCATCCATAATGAAGAAATCGGTGAAATTTGAATCCCCTAGTAATATAAAGAAACGATCGCGTGGAAAGTCTCTTGATCATGTGCAGTCGAAAGAACAGATCGAGGAAACAATTATGGAAGAGCAAAGGAGACGAGACCTTATAGCCATGGCCGTCGTTGAAAGAGAGGAACAAGCCTCTAAGCAGCAGAAACTTTGAGAATCATCGGAAATCAGTTTTTGGGCGTGAGGGGTTACCCAAAACAGAAACTAAAAGAAGAAAAAGATCCCTCGATTTCAAGAGGAAATCGAAGATTGTTGCTTCACCAATCTGAAATCTATGGTCAATCGTTTGTAGATGCAGCGGGATTATGTTTGATTCATCATGGATTATCCAAAAAGCTTGAAGATTTGAGTTTTCCGGCCAAGAAACCCGTATGAGATTCTAGCAGAAACTATGAGCGCCTGGATCAGGTAACATTTGCCAATGTTGATAATCAATTGAAGAGGTATGTGGTTGAATCTATGGCGACAAATAAGGAAGATGAAGACTTGTTATTTAATTATTAAATTAATAAATTAATTTCCATAGTTAAATATAAGGGTATAATGGGTTATTAACATGCGTTTTTGTCCTTTTTTAAAACGATTATAATAGTTGTCCTTTATTAAGAAGCTAGGTGTCTAAATGGTCTTTTTTATAAATTTTCTCTTTTTTTTTTAACTATTCTCCATCTCATTTTATTATATTCGTCTTTCTCTCAATTACATCACCTCTAATACATTATACTTCTGTTGTCCTATAAGTTTTCCACTTTTCTTTTATGTATATCTCACAATAAGTTTTCCATTTCATATTTTTCTATTTTTGGCATATGATTTTCCCTCTCCTAATCACATCACTTACACTTTATCTATTATTTTAGGGTGTGGCTATTAACACCCCATAAAATGTTATACAAACCCCAAATGTTATACACACCCCATTAAAATTTAAAAATCAAAATTTATTACTAAACATACCCCAATTCTTTCCTATTTACCCTTCATCCCTCAAAACAAATACAAATTGAATAAAATATTTAAAAATATTATAAAATTCAAATAAATCTTCCAAAGTATATATAAATTTAAAAAATTAATTAATTTTTTTCTATAATACGAAAAAACTAAATAAAACTTGAAAATATTTTAAAAAAATCAACTAAATATTAAAAAATATTTAAATGGAAAAATCATTTAAATCTAAATAAAATCTGAAAAATATTAAATAAATCAAATAAAATTTATAAAATAAATAAATTTAAATTATCAGTTAACGTTTCAATTAAAAAAAAAACTAAATAAAATAAAAAGTGGAAGAAAAATTAACTCGATCATAAATAAATATCTAATTAAAAAATTAAATAAAAATATTTTTTTTATTTTTATTGATTTTTTTAATTTAATTATTTTTTAACAATTTATTAAATATTTTTTGATGATTTTTTTATATTTTTTAATTATCTGTTTTATTTTCTCAGAATTTTTTCAAAAAATTTAACTGATTTACGTAAATTACTTTTTTTAAAGATTTAGTTGATTTTTTTTAAATATTTTTATATTTTAATTACATTTATTTTCAATTACTTTACTCCTTCTTTATGTAAGGGTTACTTAGTCATTTTATATTTATCTATTTTTGTTCTTAAAATTATGGGGTTTGTATAACATTTTATGGGGTGTTATTAGCCCCACCCTTATTTTATGATACTTCATTTATTTTCTCTCTCACCATCACAAGGATTAGTATTTCTTAACCTCCGTGCCCCGGACCTCATGGGGAGGTTTTTCCGGGACGGGGGAGTATTTGTTTTTTTTAAGTAGGGAACTATTTAGCAAACGCTGCGTTCCATTGCGGCCATTGGTCTCTCTCTCTTTTTTTTTTTTTTTTTTTTTGTAAGAACAGTGGAAACGTAGACTGTACCCTTGAAAAACAGAAATATCCCTTTCTCAAAAAGAAATCGTGTTCTAAAAACTATCGTGTTTCCCCGGTCGTGTTGTGTTTGTTCCGCATCTCGTCGACTGCGCCTCCAGCGAATTCAACTCCGTTGCTCTGCTTCCGCTCCGCTTATCGGTTAGTTTTTTCGACACAGGATTTGTTTCTATACAAATAATGAAATTGAACCCCTCCAATTCTCTCCCAGAATGAAGGTGGTTGTCAGGGACAGTGTATTTGCCCTTATTGTTCCAAGCTTCGATGATATGATTTGTAATGATAGAATTGAATTAGTTTTAAGAATTCCATGGTAATAACTTAGTCCAATGGCCTTGCACCTCATACTGCTCATCTGCTTGATTTTGTAGTTGTTTATTACAATTAGCATTCTGGTTATTCCAAAACCTATTCATCTTTTTTATATTGCATACTGCATATGTTTGTGAATCTGTTGCTTGATAAGAAATTCTTTAATCAAATCAATATCCAGCTTCGAATTCTAATAATGGCCTTAAAATTAAATACTGCCTTCTCTGTTAATGTGTTAGACTCAACGGGAATGAAACAAGACACACTACTAATTCCACTGAGGTTTAACTCTCTTGGATTGTCACAGTTGTAGCTGTGGATGATCTTGTAAGGCAGTTGCTAATGTTGATTACTTTCTGTCGAAGTTACTTTGTTTTCTTACTCTCATTCCTTGGATGCTGGGGGGCAGCTATTATAGCATTAACATTGACTATCTACCCATCTCTAGTATAGCATAAAGAGTAACACTTCACTGATGTCATTTTATTTTCTTCGTCTCATTAAATAAAACGACAGGAAAATATTAGTTTATCTAATGGGAAATTAGTTTGCATATTGAAAAATACTAATTTGTTCAGCATACAGACTAATACTTTTCTTTTATATGAACTACTAATACTTATCAGTATGTCATTCCGTTTTTTTTGTGGGTCATGATAATATTGATCAAAATTGAATTAAAATTGCATGAGGTGCCAAAGTTTTTTGTGTAACATAAATCATAGTAGGGTTAAATTCATAAAACCCAACCTTTTCCTTTCCCTATATGCTTATATATTAATAATTAATGGATGTTCATAACTGTTGGTAGGAATCAGAAGGACACATGGCTGCTGTGGATAATGGCGCATAAATGGAAGAAACTATTGGCTTGTGCAATTTCCAAATATATCAAATCTTTTCTGGAGATTGATTCTATATTTTTCAATGGTAAATCTCAAAGCTTCCTGCCGTCCAATTATAGCTTATAGGCCCGTACGGCCATCTGACTTGGTGGTTCTTGAGAAGATTCATGGCAAGCTGTTTCCCATAAGGTCAGAATGATATCTCTGGTCAGTGAGGAACAGTTTGGATGGTCATTCGATTTTTCTATGAACCATCTGATGATCATTCAGGTATGAAACTGAGTTCTTCCACAACGTTGTCAATGGCAATGGCATTGTGTCCTGGGGAGCTGTTGATCGCAGTCGGCCTGATGAACAGAGTGACGAACTTATTGGATTTGTTACTGCAAGAGTTGTTTCAGCAAAAGAAAGTGAGGTGAGTGTTGATCCATTTGATTGCCATTAGATAACTATCTGCACTCTTTGTAGCTGTTGGTTTTGAAGGGCATAGATACCTTGCCTTTCTTGCATATACATGATACCACCTATGAGAATTCATTTCCCTATGAAAATATTACTTCCAAAAGAAAGTTCTACGGTTTGTTTTACCTTTTTTCTTGCCCCCTCAAATTAAACTTTCGTATTCTCACAGATAGAAGATTTACTCAGCTTTGACTCATCACAAGCAGACCAAACATTAATCTACATCTTAACCCTGGGAGTTGTAGACTCTTACAGAAATTTGGGAATAGGTAAATTGGCGATTCCATTTCCTAATCCACTAACGTCTGGAATCAATGTATTAGCTCCTTTACTTTTAGTAGAAAAGTTCCTGTGCTTAATATTCTCTGATCTTGGATTTTCAGCCAGTTCTCTAATCCACGAGGTTATGAAATATGCCTCAACTATTTCCACATGCCGTGCTGTTTATCTACATGTGATCTCATACAATAATCCAGCAATACATTTGTACAAGAAGATGTCCTTTCAGTGTGTAAGGAGGCTGTACAATTTTTATTTTATCAATCGGCAGCATTTTGATTCCTACCTGTTTGTCTACTATGTGAACGGTGGTCGATCTCCTTGCTCACCTCTGTAAGTAACACTTCGTGTATGCCTACAGTCCTATGCATATGTTTCTCATTTTAGGCTGTTTAATTTCACAAAATATGATGATGATAATGAATGAATAGAGTATGATCACAATGAGTCAGTGATACAGGCTTGGTTGTGGATTTGGACTTTTGGAGAAGCACGTCTCGATATAGATTAGTGATGCTAATTTATTTGCTAGGTCTTATCAACTTGTCTTTGCTATGATATGTAGTACACTAAAGAAAGATGGTTGTACCTCTTAAGCCACTTTTTTGGCAATCTTCTGTTTGATCTGCACATTGTATTTTGTGATTCCACAGAATGAAAGGGTGTAACTTTTAGTATCAACCCTCGTTCTTACAGGGAACTTGTGACGTTATTTGTTACTTATGCAAAGAGCGGATTGAAATCAATGGCTGCAAAGTTGTGGAAAGACAAAAGAAGGATGTCCAAGTGGCCCAAAGGTAAGGAATCGGTTTGCCTTCTTCCGACAGTGCCGAACAAAAGAATGATGACAACAGAGGGGTCAAGGTGTCAGTTTGTTTAATGTTTTCGTGCACATAGGCATATAGGCGAGGTGATGGGGGTGTCAAAGACTGAAGAACAAGACGGAGGTTTGCCTCGTCTATGAAATAGTGTAGAAGTAATGTTGTATCATTAACAGTTTCAGATATATGTTCGCCAATGTTGAGTTGGATTGCATATATATTGTGTCTTGTTGAATTTAAAAAAGCAAAGGCATTTCGTTCGTAAAACATCTGGTTGTAATATTATTTCTCCACTGTTTCAGATCCAACAGCTTTATTCTTGTATTCTCTTCATTCAACCTTGTCTTAGGCTATACCAATGAGCTTGTTCTGATTTTTATTTTAAATGAGAAGCAATTCACTACTTGGTAGATTTTTGTTTGTTTTGTGATGGAGACTCGATTACTAACGTACTGCATTTTTTGTCGTCATCAATTTTGATTTACTTTGCTCCTTGTACAAAGATTTTATCATTTTTATATACTATATACGTATATATATAATAAGCTATCTTGTGTCTATTAATATAGTAATATTATTATGGGGGATTCACAACAAGATACAAAAAGGAAAACATCCTATGAACAATGGACTAAGAAACAAAGCGACTTATTGTTAGAACTCATGGTTGATGCTACGGTTCAGGAATGACGTGACAATAATGGTATTTTTACCAAAGCAACGGTTGTTCTTAATGAAAGTCTTGGGTGTAATAAGACATATAACAGTTATCTAAGTTGCCTCGAATGATTTAAAAATCGGTGGTTATCTTATTCAAACCTTATGAGGTTTAGCTTTGATTTTGAGTATGATCAAACTACTAAAAAGTTCACAGCTTTAGATGAAGCATGTGATACGCACTTAGAGGTAAGCTTCTTAAGCATCATATTACAATAATATTATAAAATAATTTTATTTTGAGAATATAGTGAATTAGTAATTTTTTTTCTTTATTTATAGTAGGCCCACTCAAAAGACGTTGCCCTATGAGAAATGTCCTGATTATGTGATTATGAGGACTTGTAAATTTGGATTGGGTAGTGTTACTGATGCGAGGACATTAGGAGATAATGAAAATAGAAGTGTACACATAGAAAATTTGAATTATGAGGCTGAAAATGAGATGTTTGTAGGAATGTCTCAAAACGATGTTCCACATCAGCTTCAGATTCCCTGATATGTCCGAGGTCTCCACTCAAAGAAGAAGTCAACTCAAAAGAAGTGTAGCTCAGTATGAAGCAAATTTTAGCTCTACGAAAAATTTTCCTCAGAATGGTCTCATGGAAGAGATAAAAAAAACTAACAAACACTCAAGGAGTCCATACAGACCATACTAGACAATTTTTGGTATTTTTACTAAATAATTTGGATAACTATTTTTATATACAAGTCTGTTCCATATAAATTTGCATCAATAGTTTCAGCGCCGAAATTTATGGAAATTCATATAAATCAATAAAAAAAGTGTATTCTACATTGTCACGTCTATGAAAATTCATATAAAACAATAAAAAAAGTCAGTCAAACTTTATATTAAAATCTATGAATTTTCCAAATCCACAAACTTTTTAAAGTCCAAAAAATCAATTCCAATTAAGGGGGTGTATTCAATTGAGATTCTATTGAATTTTTTTGAACTCTAAAAAATACGTGAATTTATAAAACCCATAGAGTCCAGAGCTTACTCACTTTTTTTATTGATTTACATGGATTTGTATAGACTTGACAGAATTGTGAATTTTTTTTTTTTATTGATTTACATATATTGTCATAAATTTCGTCGCTAAAACTATTAATGTGAATAGTTTTTTTTTAAAAAATTAATATTATATATATATATTATATGTATATAAATAAAGTATTTTATCAATAATATATATATATATATATATATTCACGGGATATTATTTTATCAATAGTATATATTATTAATTTATATATATATTAATTCGGGAATATTCGTGGATCTGATCCATCACATTCTTAATATGGGGCGAATCCGACTTATATCTAGAATTTTTAAAAACTTTTGAAAATCTAAAATAAATGGGTGAGACTATTTACACCTCCATTTCGGTTTAGAACACTCTCCCTATAAATTTAATAATAAAATAATGATGTAAAAACCTAAAAATACCCTTTAAGTTATATAAAACTACTAAATGCACCCCCTTACCTTTAAACCCTAAACCTAAGTTTTATCCAACTTCCTCCTCCTCATCCTCCGCCGCGGCCACCACCACCACCAAACACCAAAATTTCTCCCCAAACAAAAAAGAAAATCAACTTAAAAAATTTCAACTTTTTTTTTAAAAATTTCGACAAACCAGTGTCGACCGTATTCACTATGGTCGACACTGGTTTGTCGAAAAAAAACTTTAAAAATTCGCTCTTCTTAGATCGACCATATATACTCTCGTCGACACCCA
The DNA here is from genome assembly GCA_963675135.1 of Galeopsis tetrahit. Taxonomy (NCBI): domain Eukaryota; kingdom Viridiplantae; phylum Streptophyta; class Magnoliopsida; order Lamiales; family Lamiaceae; genus Galeopsis; species Galeopsis tetrahit. The sequence goes on from OY776120.1 coordinate 76,423,417, forward strand.
ATTGTCGACGAGAGTGAATATGGTCGACCTAAGAAGGTCGATCTTTTTTTAAAAAAAAAAACTTAAAAATTTCGACAACATAATGTCGACCGTGTAACCTCTCGTCGACGACATGTTGTCGACGAGAGGTTACATGGTCGATATTATGTTGTCGAAAATTTTAAAAAAAAGTATCTGCTGCAAATTGCAGAAAACCCTAGGTTTCAAAATTGCCGTCGACCGATATTTACTAGACGGCGGCGACGATACACTTACTTGGATGGGATGGCCGGCGACTGAAATTTACCAGAGGGGAGGGGGAAAGGCCGTCTCGGCCGCACCTGAGGGAGAAGGAGGCGATCGCGGCCGAGGGGAGGGAGGGAAAGGCCGTCGCGGCCGTGAAGAGACAGAGAGGAAGGGTCGGCGGCGGCAATGGGTCGTCGGCGACGGCGACAAGGGACAGTGGCTAAGAAAAAATTAGGAGAGAATTAGGTTTGAGGGAGGGAGAGTGTGGTAAGTAAATTTGTATTATATAGATAAAATGGGAAAAGGGTAATTAAGACAATTTCAGGGGTGCATCTATTCTAACAAATTTCGGGGGTGGGGGGAGTGTTCTAAACCGAAATGGAGGGGTAAATAGTCCCACCCAATTAAATACCCTCACACTTTAAAATTATTATTGGGCTACGGATATTTAACCCATTTATTGTTGAGTTAACCCCCTTAAATTTTCAAAACAACCCTCCTCGTCATAAGCCTTATTCTTAAACCTCCCTCCCCAATATCGTCCGCTCACACCCCACCGTTTCCGCCGTCTCTCTCCCCCGACCTAAACCCTGTGTCTGCGTCAACCTCCCCAGCGTTGCGCCTGCCTCAGTTTCCGCGGCCGCGGTGCCTCTCCTTCTCCCTCACACGTACTCCTCCGCCACGCTCCCAGCCACCACACCGCTCGCACGCTCGGCCAATCAATAGGTTAGAATCTGCAAACCTCTTAAGAATGTCCTGAACATCCAAAACCCTGATTTCCAATTATTTCGCTTTTTCGAGAATCAGAATCAATTGCTTTTGTAACTCCATTCTAACATTTTCCATCACGAAATTGAAAGCGATTTGGTTTTGAACTCGTAACTTGCTGTTTTACGCTGGAAAAAATAAAAATCATGTTTTCAAATTTTGGGAACTGGAATTTGAGTAGCAATTCACTTTTGTTTATTATATCTTGTTCAACATACTGGAAAAGGATGCCTTTGATTTTGAGATCAAGCTCTACCCTCTTACCATGAGTGCTTCTTTACTTGCCCATAGTCCATGGAGAATTACACTCAGCTGCCTTTTTTGATAAATTGGATCAAGTGAGTGAAACAATAATGAATATATTACTAGTGGGAGATTAATTACCAGATTATATTAAGATTATTACAAGAAATTAATGTTCGTAGTCAGAGATAATACTAGATAGATGTCTTTTCTGCTTTGATTTTTATTTCCTAAATTTTGGTACTTCTTCGAGAAAAAAATTCCAATATTTTTTCGAAATCATGTATTTCGATTTTTTTTAAAAAAAATTGTGGCTGATTTTGTTAGTTTTTTTCAGAAAATCACGTTTTTACATTTATTTTCCTAGGCTGCATACTGTTAATGTATAAATCAGGGTTAATTGTGTGTAAATTAATATGTTGTTTTCTTGACCTTAGATAATCACAAGCTCAACAACCATGGATGAAGAAAACAAAGTCGACGAAAGCTTCCAACTCTTTTCCCGGAAAAAGAAATCAATCCCCACAACCACTGCCATAAAAAAAACCTTGACGTCAGAAACGGCCTCCGCAGCTCCGAAATTACTGGAAAAAGAACTGAACCCTAACCCCACTCCGGCTCACATCACCTTCTCAGATCTAGGGCTCTCCCAATGGGCAGTGAACACCTGCAAGGAGCTCGGCATGAAGCGGCCCACTCCGGTTCAGTACCACTGCATTCCCAAAATCCTAGCGGGCCAGGATGTCATGGGCCTGGCCGAGACCGGAAGCGGCAAAACTGCGGCGTTCGCACTCCCGATTCTCAACTGTCTTGCTGAAAATCCGTTTGGGGTGTTTGCACTGGTGGTGACTCCGACGCGGGAGCTGGCCTACCAATTGGCGGAGCAGTTTCGTGCCCTCGGGTCGGGTTTGGGACTACGCTGCTTGGTGATTGTGGGTGGCATGGATATGATTAACCAGACCCAGAGTTTAGCTCAGAGGCCACATGTGGTGATTACCACTCCTGGAAGGATTAAAGTTCTTATTGAGGAAAATCCTGATGATATTCCTGCTGTTTTTTCTAATACCAAGGTGATTGATTAATCCTGTCTTTGAGTTTGGGCTGTTTTTTGTTTCTTTTGTTGATTTTTAATTGGTTATTTTTAGAAGGTTTTTCTGTGTTATGGAGGATATCTTGTAATTCTAACTTTCTAAATAAAAATCGTGTGACTTGATTGGAGATGAAAATTTTGTGAACCTTCATCTTGCTAATGTAGTAGTACTGCAACTATTAGGATGCTAGCTTTGCCTTGGTTGAGGAATGAAATTCATCAGATCTCTACTGGAAAGTAAAAGCTTCCATTTGATTTTTCTTTAATAAGGACATTACTTTTTGCTAGGCTTCTCATCTTAGGGATTTTCTATTGAAAAATGAAGTATTGAAATCTTGTGAGTGAAATATAATAAGTGAGAATTTTGAAGTATTATGTGCAAGTTATTTTATTATCTATTATGCTAAATAACTGTTGAATTATGAATCAATTTCCTTGGCCAACTAAGACCATGATCATTTGTATGAGCTTTCAAACTATTTTTTGGGAGTTATTATTTGTAATGTTCTGCACAGGTTGGGAACTAATGGTTGAATGGTTTAAAAGTGGGTGCAATGCACTCTTCTAACAACTTGGTTTAACTGTTTTTCAAAGTGAGGATGTATGTAAATCAGTACTTCTAAGTTCTACCTAGAGAAAATGCATGTTTAACTAAGATGGTCTACTAATTTGATCATACGGAGTAGTTATTAGTACATTACATGCCTGACAAAGAATCTTGCTGCAGTTTCTAGTATTAGATGAAGCAGACAGAGTTTTGGGTGCTAACTTTGAAGCAGAATTAAGAGTTATCTTCCAGTGCATGCCAAAGAAACGACAAACTTTGCTGTTTACTGCCACCATGACGAGTAATTTAAAAACGCTGCTTGAGCTGTCAGCAAATAAGGCATACTTCTATGAGCCATATGAGGGTTTTAAAACAGTGGAATCTCTGAAACAGCAGTATTTATTTATCCCCAAGAATGTAAAGGAAGTGTATCTTCTTCATATATTAAACAAGAGGGAAGAAATCAATGTTCGATCTGCCATAATTTTTGTTTCCACCTGCAGGTACTGTTTTCTTACAGATCTCAGAATCCTTGAATAATTTCTAATTCTATCCTATTACAGTAGCACTTGGGTCAAATTTACTAAAAATGGTATTTACTTGGTAACATATAAGGTCTAAAATCATTCTCTGGTTCGTTGCATTTTTTGGCAACGCTGATGAATGTTTGAACTGTGTGAGCTGTTATCATATGCCTTTGATACAATATTATGGAAAGATCGTTCCATTCACAATAGTGTGTGTGATAGTTATTTTAGGGAGATGGCTAGTAAGTTTTCCACTGGTGAAATTGTAGCAGTGTAGTATACTTCATCAGGAGTGCAAGACTGTCATAATGTCTGCTAAAGTGATTTCCTAATTTGCATCATGTGTCTAAATATTTGCTTTATATTGAACACATAGAATGTTTTTCATTTTTTCTTTCAATGGAAGTATTGAAGCAATTAGTTTTTAGCGTGAAGCCACTTAGAATCATTTTCCTTTTTTCTCTCAATTGCCCACCAGTCATCTTATGAGCTTGAATTAGCAGTAAAGTCGCATTAAATTGGTTAGTCACTCTTAAAATATGATAAAATCATGTTTTTCTGCATAGCGAGACCTTGCCTGCTTTTGGGAAACTAAATACTTTGCAAATATGAGCTGCCTTTCGATCTTGATCCCATGTTTTCTTTGGGGTGTGCAGGAGTTGTGAGCTTCTGAGTTTGTTACTGGAGCAACTTGATTTGGACGTTGCAGCATTGCACTCTTTCAAATCCCAATCTTCGAGGCTTTCTGCATTGCACAAATTCAAATCCGGGCAGGTCCCTGTGCTAATATCAACAGATGTTGCTAACCGGGGTTTAGATATACCAACAGTAGATTTGGTCTTAAATTATGACATTCCTAGGTAGTGACTTCTTTGAGACTGTCTATGATATTGATTTTTCTGGCTTTTCTCTTTATCAAAACTGAAACTCCCTCTGATTACAGGTATCCAGAGGATTATGTTCATCGTGTTGGTCGTACTGCTAGAGCAGGAAGAGGAGGCCTTGCACTTAGCTTCATCACCCAGGTACAATCTGAAGTGTTTCATTTTCCCGAAAGTCCTAATAGAATTCTTGCAAGCCACTGTTATTGTTGGTGGTATTCGAAACTTTTGGTATAACAGAGGCCACCAATACAGTTATCTCATGGATAATATGGATAAATACAATATTGTTCATATATTGTTGAATATCAATTCTTAAAAAATAGAAGGTCTTATTCTTCTGATATGATGTTTAAAGGTCTTTTCCTGTGTATTGTGCAGAATGATGTGAACCTTGTTCATGAAATAGAAGCTTATACAGAAAAAAAGATGGATAAGTTTGAATGCAAAGAAAAGGAAGTGCTCGAGGATAACATTACGAGGGTAAGTGCTTGAGATCATTCCAGAATAATGCATGTCCATAGTTTTCCTAATTTTATTTAGGTATATAAAATGCACATCTAAGTTTGAAATATAATGCTCCAGCATGCCCACCTGGGCAATTTTTTGTTGAATGTCATTTTATACAAGACACTGTATTACTTATGAATATATATACGTTTGTAATCAAATCAGGTGTACAAGGCTAGGCGCGTAGCAACAATGAAGATGATGGATGATGGTTTTGACGAGAGAGCCAAAGCACGTAAAGCTCAGAAATGGAAATCATTGGAAGAGAAAGGCCTACGAAAGAAGAAACGCAAGAGAGGGAAGTCTGTCAAAGTAATTGAAGACTAAAATCCCTTCTAAAGGCTGGCCTTCTTTAACTTAATACTTCCCTTTATTCCAGAGAGAGAGAGAGAGAGAGAGAGATACCCTCTTGTCTTAAGTTTAGCATTTTGTATTATAGGAAATAGGAAAATTTTGATTAAAATGATTGTGAGATTGTAACCAACAGAATCGCTATGTGCCTTTGATGGACGGATGAATATCACCAAACCTCAATTTTTTGCTTATTCTTATTAAAATCTTAAAATGTTAGTATTTGTTATTCTTATTCCATGTTATTTTGTTTAAAATCTAGACTTACTTTTAGCAACAGCCATGCTGAAGGCACAATCTTGCTAGTTTATAACAGCAGTGCATCGCAGACACAAGGGAACACCAAAAGTTGATAATCATATAAAATATTGTTGATACTAAATTAATGTAGCCAAAATATGCAGTGACAAGTATTTAAAAAAAAATTATGAGGGTTGTTAAATAGTCAGTTGAAGTGAATAAAAAAAAAGATAAAAATTTGTAAGAGACCATTTTGGGTCTGACTATATGCACCTCCATTTCAGTTTGATGCACTCCCCCGATTTATACACTCCCCGAATTTTAGGTCACACCTCCCCTCAAATGTCATAAATACCCCTCCTTCATTAAAATCCTTTTACTACCCACACCCCCCAAATCCTCCATCTTTCTTCCTCCTCCATTTCTTCTTTCATCTTCTCCCCCACCCCTCACCACCACCGCCGGCGACCTGCCCCTCCACCACCCGTCGCCGGCGACGCCAGCCCCTCCCTCCCTCCCTCGCCGAGCCCGTCGCCCCCCCCCCCCTCCCTCCCTCGCTCGCCAAGCCCGTCGCCCCCCCCAACCCCCGCCGCCTGTAAAAAAAAAAAAAAAAAAAGAAGAGATCTTGGCCGCGCGCGGCCGTCCCCTCCCTCCCTCGCCGAGCCCGTCGCCCCCCCCCCCTCCCTCCCTCGCCAAGCCCGTCGCACCCCCCCCCCAACCCCCACCGCCTGTAAAAAAAACAAAAAAAAAAAAACAGATCTTGGCCGCGCGCGGCCGTCCCCTCCTCCTCTCTCCCTCGTCGAGCCCGTCGCGGCCGCCCCCTCCTCCCTCCGACGCCGCCACACCCCACCCCCACCAGGTTTTCCCCCTTTCCCAATGTTAGGGTTTTCTGCAAAAATGCATAAAACCCTAGTTTTTTTCTTCTTTTTTTTTTCAATTTTCGACCGTATAAGGTCGATTACATACTCCTTCGTCGATAAATTGTTGTCGACGAGAGTGTATTTGATCGACCTTACATAATCGAATTTGAAAAAAAATTGTTTTTTTTTTAATTTTCGACCAACCGTTTCGACCATATACATTCCCGTCGACAACGATTTGTCGACGATAGTGTATATGGTCGACACTTGTTGGTCGAAAGTTGAAAAAAAATTGTGATTTTTTGGAGTATATGGTCGACCATTTCTGTTTTTTTTTTTTTTGAGTTGATGGTCGCCGGAAATGGTGTCGCCGGCGACCGGAAGTTGTGTGTTAGGGGAAGGTGAAAGAAATGAGGTGGGGTGCATCTAGTATGGTGTATATTTAATGAAGGGTATTTTAGGTTTTTTACCTATTATTTTATTAATAAAATTGAAAGGGGGAGTGCATCAAACCGAAATGGAGGTGCATATAGTCAGACCCGACCATTTTATCGATTTTGTTCAGAGAGACGGATCCTTCTATGACCCGCCTAATTGAGCTACCCTCTCTCATTTAATTCCTGCCCAGCCAGCCCACCCCTTCAGCCGGCCACGTACCATTTCATGTTCCAAGCCCACTAACATTCAATTGTTTAAAGGCGTGGGTTATATGTCCCAACAACAATGTTAGATGCACTTCACTTTTGGATAGATGTACTCCCCAAATCTATTTATCTATATATATATATATATATAAAAACAGCGTAGTCCATTTTTGGGAAGTTCCCGCCCATTTCAATTTACTAATTCTGGAAGACTTAATACTGCTCATTCCATTTTTTAAGAAGACTTTTGATCGAAGCTAACTCTTCAAATTCTACTCCCTCCGTCCACCAAAAGTGTGCTCACTTCTTTTTTTGGGTCCACAAAAAACGTGCTTATTCTATTTAAATAGTTAACTTTTAAATATTTTTTCTACTTTACTAACAAGATTGAGTATCTACCAAATATATTTTTTACTCATTATATTAAATATATTTTTTATAAATAAAATATGATTTTTTTAAAATCATATATAAAAAAAAGTGAGCACACTTTTGGTGGACAGAGGGAGTAGCTCTTATTTTTCTTTTGGACACTGTTAGGAATTAATATACAAGAATTAATTCTCACCCTCTCTACAAGTTCGGATATTTAGATGAGACGGAATCCTTTCATGGTATCAGAGTCAACTCTCTACTTCGATGTGTGGATCCACCTGTGGAACCACGTGTCGACCTGGTCCCCGTCTCACGTGAGGGAGGGTATTAAGGTATCCCACATCGGATAGAGAGATGGTCTTGGGTGGGCTTATAAGCCTGGGCAATCCTCTCACTTAACACCTTGGTTTTAAGTTTTAAGTGTATAGGTAGGCCTTCTCACATGGTATCAGAGCAAACCACACCAAGCACACTCAATTGCTTCTTCTCTCCCATTTCAGATTTCTTCTCCCGCCGGTTGGGCCAGCCACGCCGGCATGTTCGTCGTCGTGCACGCCTGCCCGCCGCAAACACACGCCACCTGCCATTGCTCTGCCGCCGTCGCGTGCCCTCACTTGCAACCATGAACGTTGTAGCCTCTCCCCAGACCCGTTCTTCGCGCCGCGCAGCCTCCCCCGATACACGTTGGTTCGCACCACCTCCCCCGGCTGCCAGGTAAAGATAATTTTCAATTTCAACTTTTTTCATCTGATTAGGATTTAGTATTGTGACCTAATAACAACTACCTTCTCTTTAATCTTTAATTCGCATATCCGTTTTACATCTCTCGAAATTCAAATCGGAAACAATCAAGATCTATATTTTTTTCACCATTTTTTTTTTCGAATTTTTGTTTTTATTCGATATTTTTTGCCGAAATGTATATTATTTTGAAATTTGTATTTATTTCGATTTTTTTCCGAAATTTAGAGTTTTTTTCAATTTTTTTGTCTTAAATTGTTATTTTTTTCAGTCCAGGTGAGAGATTATCGAGTTTCATATTCTATGTCAAGGTGTCTCCAAATAATACATGTTGCAGTGTTGAATCTGGTGCTCATTTACGTGTATAAAAAAAAAAAAAAGAAGAATCAGCAAGACATGTTCTGTAATGATATAGGCTTTGCTTCAACTGCATCATTTAATTTTTTAAGTTTGTTCATTGTATTTTTTTTATCTATTCAACTGCACATGCATCCGTATAGCACGATTTGCAAATGCATGCATTTTCATTTTTCTCATTTTTATAATTTCCCTTGTCTGAATAATCAAGGTAATTGGTTAAAGCATGTCTACATTTTCCCTTTGTAGATTAATATAGTGTTTTTATATTTCAGCAGAGTACAAGTTCTCCAGTGCTTCAATGTAAGAAATCATTTGATCATAAACAATCACAGCCATTCACATATATGTATACTTTCAAAATTATATATATTTCATACATTTATACACTCATCATTTATTACTTAAATAAACTGATACCTTATATGTTCCACATAATTAGCTAAATTAATAAAGGGAAATAATTTTTTTACGTCCCATAACTTTACAACTTTTCTAAAAACGTCCCAAAAAAATTAAGTTTTTTAATTACGTCCCAAATTTTAGCTAACTTTTTCAATTACGTCCCAAAGTCGCCGGAAACATCAAAACGACATCGTATTACGTCATGGTTACGACGTCGTTTTGATTTTCCGGCGACTTTGGGACGTAATTGAAAAAGTTAGCTAAAATTTGGGACGTAATTGAAAAACTTAACTTTTTTGGGACATTTTTGGAAAAATTAAAAAAATATGTAACTAATAAAATTTTAACACTAATAAACATGACAATATTATATATTCCCGTATAATATTTCATTGAATTATTATATACACATATAATATATTAAAATGTACACTAGAGCAAATACTTTTTCTTGGTTTGTTAAAGAAGAACCGCTCCCTTTGTTTCCTCTCTCTAGAAAAAACAATTGTGAGGCTCCTTTAAAAATTCATCCTTGAAATTTTTAAATCCCTAATCGGTGGTGTTTTTTTTAAAAAAAAAAAACTCTTCCGATTTCTCTTCGTTGGTTGGGTTTGGATAGGTTTTCGGAGATTGCCTTTTCAGAATTCCCTTTACACAATCTTTTTCTTGGTTTGTGCATATTATGCAATCATTAGTTCTTTTGGGAATCCACAATTTTTGCGTCTGAAGTATTTTGAGCGTGCATAATACGCAGTGGGGGATTGGGTATCTGGGTAAGGCGCTTGGGGTGCCTTCTCGATTTTGTGAAATCCTCAATGGGGATTGGTCGGTTTTGGCGTGTGCATAATGGTTTTCTGGGAGCCAGCTTTCCCCAACTCTCTCTCTCTTGCACGCTGGTTTCGCAAACCAAGGGGCTGGTTTTGGGGTTTAGAGGCCTATATAAGCTAGTTCATGTCTTCATACGATATCACTCTTCATTTCATCTTTTCTCATCTCTTGTAATTGTGGTGACTTTTGCTATGGCTGAAAATCTTCAAGAAGCTTTTGAGACCTTCTCTCTTGCTGATCATGAAACCACCAACATTGTGGTTCAGCAAACAGAGTTCGTCCCCCCAAAACATGTGCTGGCTCTTCGGTTCGTTGCTAGACGGAAGATTGCTCCACCTGAGCTGAAATCTCTTCTTCAAAGAGTGTGGTCACTTAAACACCCTTTAACAGTCTCTGGTGTTGGTGTTGGCATTTTTCTTCTTGATTTTGCAGATGTGGTGGAAATGAAGAAGGCCCTGCATGGTCAACCATGGAACATCAGAAGATCTTTGGTGATCCTCAAGAGGCTGCAAGGGAATGAACGTCCTTCTACTTTAAACCTGGTGCATGTTCCTTTTTGGGTCCAGATTCATGGGCTCCATTTTAACACAATGTCTAAACAAATAGGGATGAGGGCTGGTGGCATCATGGGAGAGGTGTTGGATGTTCAGACGGTTAAGGAAAATGAAGCATGTGGTGAGTTACTTCGTATTCGGGTTGTTATTGATGTTTCTAAACCAATATGCAGGTGTTTCTTCATCACTGTTGAACAAGGAAAATCTGCGGCGGTGTTTCGTTATGAACGCTTGTCCGATTTTTGCTATCTTTGTGGTCATCTTGACCATGTGGAAAAAGAATGTGGTCTCGCTATGGGCAGAACGGATGCATGGTGCTCTTCTCATCGGTTTTTCCCTGAATGGTTACGGTCAGATCATCCCTCTGGACCTTCAGATGCGGACATGCAAGGTTTTTTAAACCTTGTTGAAAGAGGTGTGGAGGACCAGCCTCAGACTCGAGCTGTTCCAGATAATGGTGAAAAAGATCAGGCTACTATGGATGATGAGGCCAGAAGAAAAGAGAAAGGTAAGGGTGTGATGATGGAAGATGATATTGATCATCTTAATCTTAGTATGGGTCCCAGTGCAAGAAAGGAAGTGTTTCGTTTTGCTGATTTAATGGATCAGGATGGTGGTGGTAGGTGTTTTGAAGTTGGGGGAGGTTCGAATAAAGGCCCCAGATGGGATCCGGTTTCTGGTATGTTTTTGGAACCCCTTTCATTTGTTGTTCCATCTCAGTTTGAGTACCGTTTGTTTAAGCTGCCTCTATGGGGTAAGGATAATGGGATGGACTACCGTGTAGTTCACCATGTTGGGCGGTGTTTCAGATCTTATGACTTTGATGAATATGTGGAAATCATTAGGCATGGGGAACCTCCATACATTCCTATTTTTGAAGACCTTCTCAGAACATACTCGGAGGATGGTGGCACATGCGGTAAAAAACATGCAAGGGTTGACTCTTTTGATTCTGATTCTGATTCGTTGTTTAGCTCTACTGTACCTTGCAAAAAAAGGTGTTTTTCAGATCGTGCTACTCATTGCAAAGAACAAGAAGTGTGGGAGGAATATGCCAGCAGGAACCGAGATGATGGGGAACTAAAGAGAGCTAAAGTTCTGGCGGAGGAGCTTGGTGCTGAAATTAAGACTATCGGTAAGGCGGAGACCGATTTGAATCGGCTCCGCCATGATGAATGAGTGTCCTATGTTGGAACGCGCGAGGAATCAGTAGTCCTCGTGCGTTCAGTTGTCTTAAGCGTCTTGTTAGTTCTTATCGTCCGTCTCTCTTTTTTATTTGTGAAACTAAGTGCACTAAAATCAGGGTTGAAGCCCTTAGGATTAAGCTAGGATTTACTTATGCTTTCAATGTTGACTGTAGTGGTTTATCTGGAGGCCTTTGCCTCTTTTGGAATGAATGGAAAGTGCACATTTTGTCTTATTCTTTGGGCCATATCGACTGCCAAATTGATGATTCTTTTCAATGTTGGCGCTTTACGGGTTTCTATGGGAACCCATCTATGCAGCTCCGTCATAACTCCTGGACACTTCTTAAACGACTCCAGAATCAAAATTTCTCAGATCATATACCTTGGTTAATTGGGGGAGACTTCAATGAGGTGCTCTTTCAGCATGAAAAAAAGGGGGGTGATCCAATTCATATTAATCGTATGCTACAATTTCAAGATGCATTGGAGCATAACAACCTTAAAACATTGAAGTCTAATGGCCCTAAATTTACATGGATTAACAAACGGAAGGGTAATGATCTAATTAAAGAACGGCTGGATCGATTTGTTGCTAATAAGGATTGGTTAACTGTGTTTCATTCTTACTCAATCAAGACTCTTGATTTCTTGGGTTCCGATCATAGACCCATCCTGCTCAAATATGATCAGGCCCCTTCTCCAAAGAGAGCTCACAATGCCAGGTCGTTCAAGTTTGAGAATCATTGGCTAAAGGAGCCTGATTTTAAGACCATTATTCTCCAAGCTAAATCGAAGGTGGACTGTTTACATAATATGGATGGAATTCTGGACCCTATTCGGACCTCACTTTGTGAATGGGATAAGGCTAAAGGGGGCTCAGTGCATTCCAGATTGAAAGGTGTTGCTGCTCAAATTGAATCCGAGCTAAGGGATGATAACATGGAACCTAATTTTGTTAAGGTTGATTCACTTGAAAAAGAATTTTTTAAGCTGCAATCTCAGCAAGAAATTTATTGGAAGCAAAGAGCTAGAGTTGATTGGCTTCGGGAAGGGGATCGTAATACGAAATTTTTTCACTCAAAGGCGACCTCTAGACGAAAGAGAAATTTCATCAGTTCGCTTCTGAATTTTGAAGATGTGGAATTAAAAGCAACACAAGACATCTCTCTTTGTTTTGTCCAATCTTATCAGGATTTGTTCACCTCTTCTGAGCCAAGTAATGAGGATATTCTCAATGCTACCAGTGCCTTAACATGTTCGGTTTCTAGTGAGACTGCCTCTCTTTTGGATGCCCCTTTCACTAAGGGTGAACTTGATAAAGCGGTTGGAGACATCAGCCCTTGGAAGGCTCCAGGGCCAGATGGTTTCCCAGCCTCTTTCTATCAAGCCAATTGGCCAACAATTGGAACTCAAATGGCTAAACTTATGTTGAATGTCTTGAATGGGGAGGGCTCTCTGGAATCCTGGAACAAGACTATTATTTCTCTTATTCCGAAGATTAAGAATCCTTCCAAGGTAATTCATTATCGCCCAATTAGCCTATGTAATGTCAGCTATCGTATTCTGGCTCGTGCTATTACTAATAGATTGAAAGGCTTCATGAATGATATCATTGATCCTTTTCAGAGTGCTTTCATCCCAAGTAGGCTTATAACAGACAATGTACTTGTTGCTTATGAGGCTATGCATTGGATTAAAGCATCCAAGAGTAAGGAGGGTTATGCTGCTTTAAAACTTGATATGAGCAAAGCTTATGATCGGGTGGAATGGTCTTTTCTGGAGGCAGTGATGATCAAATTAGGGTTTTCTTCAAAGTGGGTTTCTCTCATTATGAAATGTCTCTCCTCAGTCCAATACCAGATCAATGTTAATGGAGAACTGTCCAATTCTTTTTCTCCATCCAGGGGTCTTCGTCAAGGCGATCCACTATCTCCCTATCTTTTTGCTTTGTGTGCTCAGTGCTTATCTTCTATGATTTCTAAAAGTATTGATGTGAGGAATTTTCTAGGTGTCAAAATTGCAAGGACGACCCCTATCCTCTCTCATTTATTTTTTGCAGATGATAGTTTGATTTTCCTCAAAGCCACCCCAGCAAATAGCTTCATCCTGAAACAGAATTTGTACAAGTATGAGAGAGCATCAGGTCAGTTGGTGAACTTTGATAAGTCTGCCATCTCTTTTAGTCCGTTCACTAAAGCTGAAAATCGGGAAAGAGTGGCAGCCATTCTGGGTGTTCGGCGGACACAAGGTCATAGCATCTATCTTGGCCTTCCCACGTTTTCTATCAAAGCCAAACGATTGCAGTTTGAGTATCTTGTTGATCGTATGCGCCAGAAAATCAATTCATGGAATCATCGATTTTTCTCAGAAGGTGGAAGGGAGGTTCTGATTAAAGCTGTTCTCCAGGCTATTCCCTCATATGCCATGTCATGTTTCCGGATTCCAACTTCTACTTGTGCTAAGATAGAGAGTTTAATGGCCAAATTTTGGTGGGAAGGTAATTTGAATGGTCATAAGATGCATTGGACCAAATGGAGAAATTTGTGTTATCCTAAGGATGAAGGAGGTCTAGGTTTTAGAAGTATGATCCTCTTCAATAAAGCATTGCTTGCCAAGCATATTTGGAGGATGATTACTTATCCTGATACATTGATGAGTAAAATCTTCAAGGCTAGATATTTTAAAAATATGGATTGTCTTGATGCTGGTCTTGGATCAAATCCTTCTTTTGTGTGGAGATCCATCATTTGGAGTAGAGACATTATTGATCAAGGTTGCCGATGGAGGATTGGAAATGGGGAAAAAATTCGCATCCTTAAGGATAGATGGATTTGTAATACAGAAACGGGGATTCCATCTTCCAGATTGGTGAGTGCCTCAACAGTAAAACGATTTATCACCAATGATTATATGTGGAATGATGATCTAATTCATCGGGCTTTTCCCGTACATGAGGCACATGCCATTCTTGCCACCCCTCTCCATGGTGCTGATAAGGATGATACTCTTTTTTGGCCAGGTAATTCGAAGGGCATTTACTCAGTGGCTGACGGATATCATTTTGCTAGGAAAATTGAGTGGAAGGTGCTTCACAAGGAGGATGATGGGCCATCAGATCCTAATTTGGATGCTCGAATATTCAAAAAAATCTGGAAACTAAGGATTCCACCCAAAGTTCGTATTTTTGGTTGGAAAATGATGCATGAGATTGTTGCAGCCGAAGGTAATCTTGCCAGGCACCATGTGCCTATTAATCCAGCCTGTTCCCTCTGTGGTTTCTCATATGCTGATACTCTGCATGTTCTTTGTTGGTGTCCACAAGCTAAGGCAATCTGGAAGCAGCAAAAGTTATGGCAACCTCTCAAAGACTCGGCAAGTGGGTATGTCATTGATTTTTTCTTTAAACTCATGAATCTTCTCAATAATCAGGATTTGGAAAAGTTTCTTATTATTGCTTGGGCCATATGGAGAAATCGTTGTCAATGGACTCACACGACTGAAAAGCCTAAGATTGATAAGGGCATATCCATGGATGTTCAATGGGCTCTAGATTATCTGTATGATTTAGATTCTGCTAAAAGTCTCAGTTTGAGAAAGCAATATCCTGGAACTAATGATATGAGTGTATCAATGGATAGCCATGATTTTAGTCTCTTTACGGATGCGGCGTATGCGGAGAATAAAAACTTTTTTGCTATTGGTTATGCTTTGATCAAGGATTACAATAAAGTAATTATGGCAGGATACAAAAGAATTGATCATCCAGGTTCGGTTTTAGCGGCGGAACTATTAGCAATACAGATGGGGCTGGATAGATGCCTAGAAGGAAATTTTCAGATCAAACAAATTTGCTCCGACTCCTCAATAGCTATTGGAGCCATTAGAGCTGAGATTCATCTTAATGGTTTTGAAAAAAAGGTGGTGGGGGTCATCCAGAATAAGCTAAGATCAATCCTAGTGTGGGATTATCGACATGTGCACCGGAACAAGAATCAGCTTGCACACAATCTAGCTCAGAAAGCTTTTATCTCTCCAGGTCCTTACGATTGGATTGGAGAAGATTATGTTGATTCCTTCAAGGAGAATTGGTTGTAATTTTTTCTCCTTGTTTTTGTTTTTTCAAAAAAAAAAAAAAAAAAAAAAATTAAAATGTACACTAATATTAAAATTTTGAATTGTATAAGATAAATTAATATTAAAATTATAATCATCTACTTTAAAAATAATTAATAATAATAAATAAATAGATTGATAATAAAATTTCATATACTCCTTATTAATTAAAAATTATGAATCGATTGAACTTTAAAATTATGAATCGATTTAACTTTAAAAAATTTTAAAAATTAAATATAAAAATTAATAATTACCATAAGAAATTATGCTAATATTAATGACCATAAATATAATATTTAACAAAATATCATGTAATTCTGTTCAATATAATTTTATATTCTAAAATTGAACGAAATAAAGGCTAAATTTTTTTAATTGTATAAGATAAATTAATATTAAAATTATTTACTTTAAAAATAATGAGTAATAATAAATAAATAAATAAATAAATAAATAAATAGATAATAAAATTTCATATATCCATATTAATTAAGAAATGTGAATTGATTTAAATTTAAATTTAAAAAATAAAAATATTAATAATTACCATAACGAATTATGCTAATATTAATGACCATAAATATAATATGTTAACAAAATATCATGTAATTCTATTCAATATAATTTTATGTTCAAAAATTGATTGAAATAAAGACTAAAATTATTATAAAATAAATAAATGTGATAACATACTATTTAATATTATCCAAAAACTATAATTACTAATTTATATAAATAATATATATATATATATATATATATATATATATATATTGATTATATACCTTTATGGCGACGAGGATATACCGATAATAAAATATAAGTAAACTTATTTGTTTAGATATGCATTACAAAGAAAATTTTAAAAAAAAGTATATAAATATCAAGTATATAAATTTAAAAAAAAAAAGTAAATAAACATATACAATCAATTAATCAAACAATTTCAATAAAATATATTTTTAGGTCCATAAGTATTCTATTTTTTCAAAAACGTCCCAAAAAAGTTAAAATTTTCAATTACGTCCCAAATTTTAGCTAACTTTTTCAATTACGTCCCAAAGTCGCCGGAAAATCAAAACGACGTCGTAACCATGACATAATACGACGTCGTTTTGATGTTTCCGGTGACTTTGGGACGTAATTGAAAAAGTTGGCTAAAATTTGGGACGTAATTGGAAAACTTAACTTTTTTGGGACGTTTTTGGAAAAGTTGTAAAATTATGGGACGTAAAAAAATTATTTCCCATTAATAAAGTTAGCATTCAAAAATTTTATCGAAATTTCAGTTTTGTTCATCCAAACAGATTAAAAATATGCTCTATAATATTTAAAAGAAACGTATGCATATTAAACATGAAATAAAAAAAATTTATTTCGTATGAAACTTAAATGGATTAGCTTAGTTGAGTATTTAGCAACCATTTAATTAATTTCTGGATAAATGGTTTAATGACTTATCAGTCTAATTTGTATATTACTCCATCCGAGAAAGCTACCCAACTTTCATTTTTCGTCCGTCTTAGAGAGAAAGCTACCCATCCCTTTTTTATAACTATTCCCCCTCACATTTCATTATATTTTTCTCTCTCTCAATCACACCACCTCTAATACATCTACTTATTATATTGATATTTCTTAACCTCCGTGCCCGAAGCTCATGGGGAGCTTTCCCAGGAACGGAGGGAGTATCATTTTCGGTAAAAAAAAAAAAAAAAGACAATTTTCTAAAAGAGCAGCCAACATGAAGCCAATTTCGGTATTTGATTTTTTTTTTTCGAATATTTTCAGATTTTATTAAATCTTCTCAATTTTTTTTCAAAAAATTTAATTGATTTATTAATTTAAATATTTCGTTGACTTTTTAAAAATATTTTCAAATTTTAAATATATTTTTTCAGATTTTTTTAAAAATTATTTTACTCCCTATTTATATAAGGGTTTCTTAGTCATTTTATCCATTTCTATTTTTGTCCTTAAAATAATGGGGTATGTATAACATTATATGTGGTGTTAAAAGTCGTGGATAGGTCTCCGATAGGAATTGAGTCCATTTTTAAAAATGGGTAGGATCAACAATAAAAATAAATTACGCAAAAAATATTTATGTTAATTGATGTAGCTCAAACGGTTAGGCGTAATCTATTTTACGTTGAGGTTCAACTCTCACATCTAACAATTTTCACATATATTATTTTTAATTATAAAAGTGCATGTTAAAAATATCACATATATTATTTTTAATTATAAAAGTGCATGTTAAAAATAAGGAAAAGTGTAACATGCATTTTACAAATTTTTTTGCATGTTATTTTGCAATGTTTGCAATAATAATTTCAGTTATAATGAACATTTTAATAATTTCAGTTATAATGAACATTTTTTAATGATGTTATGTTACACATTTTAGATATATTTTGTTGCACTTTTCAGTTGTAGTGACTTACAATTTTTAACAATATTTTTTCAGTTATATTGACTTACCCTTTTTAGTAATGTTATGCTACACCTTTTAGTCATATTTTGTTGCACTTTTCAGTTGTAGTGATTTACAATTTTCAACAATATGTTCAGTTATAGTGACTTACACTTTTTAGTAATGTTATGTTACACATTTTAGTCGTATTTTGTTGCACTTTTCAGTTATAATAACTTACATTTTTCATTAAAGTATTGTGTTGCACTTTTCAAGTATATTGACATGCACTTTTCTAGTTATAATAACTTACATTTTTATTAAAATATGTGGTGCACTTTTCAATTATAGTGACTTACATTTTTTAATAAAAAAATGTATTACACTTTTTTAGCAATATTGACTTACACTTTTCAACACACATTTTCGAAAAAAAAAATTATCAATAAAAAAAATATAATAATAATAAAAAATATAAGAAATTGATTTTATATAAAATCAATCCAATAATTACGATTATTGAAGGCGGTTTAAATAATAAAAATATATGATTGTTTAATATATATTTTTGCATGCATTAGATTTCTTTAAAAATAAAAATAATAGTCACTAGGAATATAACATGTTGTTTTCCTCCCAATTATTCTTTGTTTTGAGAAATGTATAATAAAATAGTATTAATTTATTATCTGTATTAAACTAACATTTTAATAATTATAAGTGAAAATTGATTTAAAAAAAAAACTAATTAATCTTCAATTAATTATTATTATCATTTTATTTTTAATTTTTACTAAAGAAGCTCCAAATTATCAATGATATATAGAGTTGGTCGAGTGCATGTTATACACCCTAGTCCATGTTGTACTTTTCAGTTTACTGACTTACACTTTTTGGTAAATGGTGTTGCACTTTTCAATTATTAAATTGTATAATAATATTTTTAGTAATAATTGAAAAGTGCAACACCATTTACCAAAAAAGTGTAAGTCAGTAAACTGAAAAGTGCAATATGGACTAGGGTGCACAACATGCACTCGAGTGCATACTAGACTTTACCTGATATATATGGATGTGACCTAATAACAATGATTTTTCTTTGTCATGTATGTTCGTGTTAACCCAAATTATATTTAGAAATATTCAATCCGTGCATATATGTGCAACATCGTATTGGTTGGAATTCATGAATATGAAGGGTGTTGGTAATACTAATGGAGATATCATTGGAATTTCAGAAGAGGGCTTGTTTTCTGCAGAAAATGGAAATATACTTTATATAGATGCAGCCTTCAATAATGCAAGAAAGTGTTATGTTGTAGGATTTGTGGTTGTGAGTGATCAGAAAAGGATCCGATTGGCGGGAGCAAGGTGTATTGATAACACGGGCACTGTTTGTGGTGCTGAACTAAAGGCAATGAAAATTGGCCTTGAAAAATGTGTTCAAATCGGGATTAAGGTTAATAATGTGTGTTCAGATTCTCTTGATGCTATTAAGGCTACTGCTGGAAGATTACAGGTTGGAGCATCTGAAGCAAAAACAATTAAGGATGTTCAATCTTTGCTACAATAAGAAATGATCATGGAATGCAGACATGTTAAACGAGATAAGAATCGAAAAGCACATGAGTTGGCTAAAAGTTCTATTATCACTTGATGTCTTTATGATTGGAATGAAGAAGACTGTCCTCAATATTACAAGGTTTTGGTTTGTTTGCACTCTCATTTATGAGAGTTTTTTTTTTTTTTATCCTTGCATGTATTGTAAAAAAAAAAAAAAAAAAAAAAAAACCAGGCCATTTTGCTAGAGAATCTAACCCTAAAAAAATAGTAAGGATAATAATCTGTCAGATATATATCATAATTAACCAATTAAAAAAAAAAAAAAAACAATTCACCCAATCAAACCTAAATCACTCCACCCCTCACATATTCTCGATTCTTCCATACACTCTAATCTCAAGAAACCCAAACCCTGTCTCTCTCGATTTTTTTATCTTTTATATGCATCTCTTTTTTTTTAAACGTTATTAAATAAAAATAATATGTAAAATTTTACATTATTTTTTGTGGACGGTAATTTGGAGGACGCGGTC
Organism: Galeopsis tetrahit; assembly: GCA_963675135.1. Classification (NCBI taxonomy): domain Eukaryota; kingdom Viridiplantae; phylum Streptophyta; class Magnoliopsida; order Lamiales; family Lamiaceae; genus Galeopsis; species Galeopsis tetrahit. The sequence goes on from OY776120.1 coordinate 76,443,378, forward strand.
CTATTTTTTTGAGTTTTGAAGAAAAATGATAATGATTAAATTAGTTTATGATATATTTTAAAAATAATTTTTTAGTATTGTTTTTTAGTTTTAAAACATTTCTTTTAGTATTGATTTAATTGTTGCCAGAAAATTTACAGATACATTTGAAAAAAATGTATGTTGTAATTGATAAAAACTGTAAAGATCGTGATTTTTTTGCAATTAACCCTATCATTTTAGCTAAATCATCAATTTTAGTCTATACTTTTTATTTTTTAATAAATTTAGTAAACACTTTTCTTAATTAAATTATACCCATATTTTTCATAATGCACTAAAATTGATGAGAAATTAAGATTAAGAATAAGAATTGAAAATTAGAATTAAGGTTAAAGATGAGATTTGACTAAATGTTTTGGATTGACATGAATAAAATCTGCTAATTGAGCAAATCCTTTAAACTAATAAATAAAAATTAAAAATATTGGCGTACATATAATATTAGGTCTCACCCACAACATACAGTAGTGAGAGAGTGCAAATTCCCGCGGCCACGCCTCGCCTCGCCTCGCCGGTAACTTCTCACCGTCGGTCTCTATCTCTCTCGCCTTTCAGATTTCACATACCTTTTATATATGCACAATTTTAATTCCTTTTCAAACTGTGTCGGAATACGGGTTTCGAATGCAAACGGGTTTGTATGGTTAATTTAGGTTTGATACTTGATAGTTTAAAAATTGCGAAATTATTTGCTGAAATTTAAACATTTTTTTGGAGTATGGTTTAGTGATGTTTATAATTCTTCAATTTCTTTTGAGCAATTAGCCAATTAGTGGTATGTATTAGAGTAAAATAATGGGCGTTTTTTTTAATATTAATATTAATGAACACTTGTGCTTAATAATAGGCATTTTAATGTCAATATAATTAGGTTATGTTTGCTGTATTGAATTGGAGGCCTTCTACAACAGCCCATTATAATTAGGCATTTGAATCATCATTGTGCAATACAAGAGTGAGGGATTAACACTCTTTAGCCATTCATTTCCACGGATGAGTAATTTTTCTTATAAATTTCTTGAGAATGCATGCCAGTTGCTAACATACAATTAGCTAGGGGTGTTTACTTTCGATTTTAAAAACAGGGTTTTGGGTCCTAACTCCTAAAATCCTACTACAAAACCTCTCCTATTAAACCTACTCATTGATTTGTTTTGTATTAAAGTTAAACCATTCCCTACTCAAAAGAATTTTGTATGGATGTATCTTTGGAGAAATATTGAGACAATAGTTTGAAGAAAAGTCAATCTCAAAGTTGGTCATGGTTTGAAGCATTTACATTGTAGTTCTTTGAACTTATGCTCTTCAAAGGTTGATGATTATCAAATCAAATTGGCATGTTGGATACAAGGCAGATTCTTATAAGTAACATATGAGGAGAGCAACACTCGAAAACCAATACAACCTACAACTGATTCTTTTTCTAAAATTTCTCAGGAGGTACTCTTGTGGTTTTCTCTTGTGGAGAAGTTACGTCGTATGGCAATGGAACCGTCTGATTGTTCTTACCTCAGGAAGAATGAAGGTGGAAAGTGGGCGAATAAGATGGCAGCTATTCCCGTGAGACTCCCAACATTACCGGATGACTTAAAAGATAGTCTTGAAAGTTTAGATATAGATGTCGCATCTACATATGACTTTGATGACGGTGCTTGGAAAGGTCGGGCAGCCATTGTATTGAAGCGTTTGCCGGCAGAACAAGTTGTAGAATTGGGGAGGGAATTGTTATCAAATCTTACGAGAGGTATATCACAGCGACATGTGGGATCAATCTTTCAGATTGCATTCAATCTAAAAAAGCCAGGAGAAGGGTTAACACAACATTTGTTGCCTGAGGTTGATGAGCTCAGAGAAACCACAGATGTTGAGCTGCAAGTACTTCATAACATAGTTAGTGAAGAATTTGGAGATGCTACCGACCCCATAGAAAAAGGCAGCCTACAACAGCTATCTCAAGCATACTCATTTATAGCAGCTTCCATGTTAAAAATGTTTACCATGTCACCTGAGAACTATGTGAAGTCCTGGGTGCACATCCCCAACGAATATAAAAGGTTCCATTCGTATCCGATGCCAATATTGGGTATTGTTCCCAATGCGGGAGTGATCAAACGGATACATGACCACTTCTCAATTACAGACTTCATGAAATCCACTCTTTACAGACTTCTCTACTCCGCGAATCGTAACGGAGATATCACCAGCATCCATAGATATCTGTATGATAATCATCTTTCACACAATGGGATGCACATTTTCCCAATTACATACAAGATTTGTATTGATATGAATGTCACTCCGAAAGACCTTTTATCAGCCATATACACTGGAAGATTTCATCTACAAACAAAAGGTCTTATTGCAGCATTCAAACTAATGCAAAACACGGATGATAATCATAGGAGAAAAATGTGGAAGTATGGGAGGATCTTTGACTACAGATTCTTCGCAAGTCTTCAAACAAAAACCTGCGCTAAGATGTGTTATCAGCTAGCTTGTGTATTGCAGAGAATAAGTCCAATTGCTAACGCAGGAATCTTAGAAATCAGACAGTTTGATAAGATTTGTGAAGAAGACAAGGATCGGCTGATGGAAGAATCCAAAGTGATTGTTAAAGCTCTGAATATGATACCCAAAGCAACTGAAGAAGAGTCATTGGTTGGTGAACAACATTCATTTTTAAGTGTCATTCTGTCTTGTAAACATTATCACCACAGTATCTTATATGTAACATGTGATTGCTCACATTTTGCCTTAATTTTGTGCAGAAGTCGATGGCCTTTTGACAGAAAGTTTCGAGATGGTCTTGTTAGCTGTTGACGACTTGGGAGAATCCGACTTGTTCCACTACTCTCTTCGTACAATCACTTTTTTTTTTAATGATCTCGAGACTAATAGTGAAAGTTGTGTGAATTTGATTGGTGTCTGTTGGTTTAGGGAGATTGAATTGCCTAGGGATTTTAATTGGTCAATAAACTTTCTTCTTTTCTTTTCTGTTGGATTTTAAGTTTTAAAGGATGTTCCATTTTTTCCCTGGTTTGTTTATAATTTCTGATGCTGCATCTTGTTTGAAGCAGTTGGGCTCTTGGATCTGGGGGGAAATTGGTTCTCGGATTTGTAAAAAAAATCAGAATTTAGTTGGTCCTCAAATTTGTTGAAAAATCATAATTGAGTTGGCTCTCGAATCCGTTGAAAAATTAGAACCGAGTTGGCTCTTGGATCTGAGGAAAAATTAGAACCAAGTTGGTTCTCGAATCCAAAGAAAAAAGCAGAGCCCGAATGAATGAAAGGAAATAAAGGAGGGTGTATATGAAAAGAAAACTTGAAAGTATTATGAACTGGGACTCCTAAGTTATTGCTTAAAGAATGAATCTTGAGTTTAGTAGACATTGGCCTAGGAAATCTTCGAAGGCTTGAAGGCTTGGGACTTAGAAATGTAGGACTTTAGATCTCAGGTTAAAACAACAATTTCTATTTATATGTGGCCAATTTATACAGAGTGGACGGACCTAGCTTGGGACATGGGTACAACTGTACCCCCAACATTTTCCTTTTTTTTTTTTTTTAATAATGAATTATTGAAAAATATCAAATTATCAAATATACGCCATATCTGATTATACGTGAATATCTAGCTAATTAGATATGTTCCTTATTTTTCTCTATTTTCGGCCATAATTAGTTGAGGCCTTCATGTATATAATGTACCCTTGTACATCAGTTTAACATTATGAGAAAATATATTTTCATGTGCCTTTTATTTGGTTTTATTATGTGCCTTCTATTTGGTTTTATCATGAATAGATGAAAGATGATGAAAAGTTCAATACATTTATCTTCTAAGTTCATTTAAATGTCTTTGAACTTATTTTATACTCCTTCAGTCTTATTTTTCATATTTTGTTATTAAACTATTTAAACCCTAATATTTCATATTAAAAAAAATTCTAATGAAAATTACAAGTATGTCATTAAGTCATCTAAACATTATTTTTCATATTTTGTCGGAATACTTACAACTCACACATTTATTTGCATATTGGTTCATTTATACATTTATCGTACCCCCAGATTCAAAATTCTAGGTCCGCCACTGGCGCAAAGCTCTGATTTTAAACAGTATTTGCATATATCTTAATGGTTCATTTATACATTTATCGTACCCCCAGATTCAAAATTCTGGGTCTGCCACTGGCGCAAAGCTCTGATTTTAAACGTGACCTCCACAAGTGGACGGTGGAATTGGTCCCCCGAGATTAGTTGGTCCTTAGACCGGATACCCGAGACTTAAAAAAAAAAAAAAAGATCTAAGATAATTCTCAGATTTCAATTATATTTGTACGTTTCAGTTATATTAGCCTTAGCCTGCATGTTTCAATTATAATAGTTTGGGCACATTTTATTCATGTGTCCAGTTGAATGGTGCATGTTTCAATTATATTAGTTTGTGCACATTTCATTCATGTGCCCAGTTGAATGGTGCAACTGATGAATGCACGATTTTTAATATATTTTTTATTGATATTAAAGGTGATAAAATTAACTTTTTTGGGAGAAATAGTGCAAGCATTTCTACTTTATTGGAGAGATAAACTTTTGTTACTATATAAAAAGTAATGACATTAATGTAGGGTGGGACTATTAACACCCCATAAGATGTTATACATATCCCATTATTTTAAAATAACAAACTTTATAGAATAAAATAAAATTAATCCAGTGTTATGGTTGCAAAAAAATAAAATAAAAAGATTCATATAGAATGAAAAGAAAGGTTTGGGCATTGGGTCGATCTATGTGTGATAACTTTAAGAAAATACTATAATGGAACTATGTAATAGTTGCATATCAGACACTAAAAAATTGAATAACAGGGTACGCATCCAAGATATTTTAGAAATATGCATTATACTGTAAAATTATTGAATAAATATAGTCAAACAAAACATTAAAAAGCTTCTCATCAAGTCATAAAAGAAGGAATGAACATAAACTATCGTATAAACCTCACAGATGACTTCATCAACAGACTTAGTTTGAGTAGTGCTTTCAACTATACAAATAATATAATAAATTGAGCATTTGCATATAATGTGGAATTATCCTAAGAAATCACCTACATTAATATCAAGTTGTTGCAGAATTAAATTGAAAAAAAAAAGTAGGGAGATCAATAAGTATAATGTACCTGCCTTCATTTTTCTCAGTGAGTGGTATAAATATTCAGACATGTTCTATTCGAGTGCATCTTCACATATATCTGATTACATTTGTGTATCTTAAAATATCGCAAGAAATAATCCGAGGTTGAACATAACTATCACTGTATTTTGTCATTAATATACATATTTTTGAAGTTTAATAAGACAATGTGTGATAGTTTAGATTAAATCTAAATTAACTTTATCTCAACTTTATAATTTGTTTGATAATATAGATTAAAGGTAGATTATACTTTAATCTAAAAAGTTTAGATATCGTCATTATCTAGTTTAATTCTTTACTATCAAACATGATCGTACTAAAAAAACATCAATAATTTTAATACAATGGGAAGCCCGGAGAAGTATTAAAACAAAAATATGATAACCCATCTTGACCAAAAATGAAGATATAGTCAACAGCAGGCGGAACAACCGTGAAACAAAATCACTGAAAATGTCGAGTATCCTAACATCGCCAGTAAATTAAAAACCCCGAATCTGATGGGGAAGATAGAAGATATCAGCACACTCATAAGAACTAAGAAAGTGATCGAAACTAATGATAAAAACGTGTTGCAGCTAATAACCAACAAAGCGTAAATCTTCTGAAATTTCATTTAAAATCTTAATTTAAAATTCTTGAAAAAAATAAATGTAAATAAAATTCTCACAAAAGTGGATACGTAAAATTGACTGAAACAAACCACATTCTTGTACCATAATGCAGTAAACTGAAGCTACTCAAACAATAGAATTCAATTGCAAAAGACTCTTACTGTGACAAATAACACAAGTCTACAATCAAAATGGGGAGTATTGGAGTAACTTGATCAGCGAATCGCCGAGAATGAATGCATAAACAAATATCATTGATTAACAACACTCAAATCCACAGATCATCAATATGTAATCCACACACCCAAGTTCTTTATTCAGAACTGCTGAATAAAACACGAAAGCCCAACTTCTTATTGAACAACTTATGTGTTGTCTAAAAAAAACGTAAGATATGTCGTATGGAAACGATTTAAAAAAAATTGAAAATAAAAAATTCATCTACCCATATCATAGGAGATTTCTCTTTAAGTTCAAATTTTAAATAGCATAACCCTAAAAATAAAAATAAATTTTAAATAGCATGGCTATTAATGTTTCAGTTGACTCACTGATATATGGGGAAATGGTTGAGAGCTACATTACCCTCAAAAGTTTTTCTGTTCAGTTTATGACTGGGACAGATACACCCAAGTGCTTCCCATCTCGTCTGTAGCACATCAATTGATATTTAATCCAGGTATCCACCCAGATCATTTAGGCCTCTTTGTTTTTGCTGATTTCTAAAAGCTTATGCTCGGCTTCTATTTGGATTCATAGCAGTAGGATTCTTGTTTCTCTAGTAGCAGAATTCTTGTGTTCTAATGTATTATCACATTTGAGTACTTCTTGTGCTCCTGGGTCTTGAGCAATAAAAGGGCACCATATTGAATCCATAGAATTCAAAATCTGGAAACACCAACTCTGCAATTTGAAACCCATATGTTCACATCGTGAATGAAATGTGAGTTTACACTAAAAGGTGTTCTCCATTGGTCACACTCTTCTACTCTTGCAATAAATCCTCTGTTAATTGCAAAAAACTCTACATAATTTTTCCCAGATGAGAAGCAATAAGTTTCAAATCTTTAAAAATCAATCTCGTGAGAGCAGAATCATCAGGCCAATGGTGATGGATCAATGACTATTACAGGAAATAGAATCAACATTTCAATTGTATGGAGACCTTAATGACGAATCATCCATAACACATGAACATGCAGACAGATTTTCAGGTTTTGGACTAGTATTGAACTTGTAACCCCAATATCGTTGATTCACATTCAGTGAGGTTATTTAGAAATTTTGATCTCTCCTATCATGAGAAGTAAAGACTGGAGGCGGTGACCTAAAATGCACTGAAAATCCTGAAGGGGCAGAAATCTGAGATGTTGAAGCTGTTTGAAGTCATAGGATAGGAAAAGATTGATTGAGAAGGATAAATAAATCCATAAAAGATACTGTATACTACTAATAAACAGAATAGCAAGCGTAATGATGGTTCCAGCAATATTGCAAAATATTTGTTTCTCCATTTACAGATAGAAATACACACTAGTTGAGTTACTTGATAAGGTGTCCTTTGAAGGATCTATCAAATTAAAAGGTTGGTCTAAAGGTGCATGTATATCAGATCTGACCATATATATGAGCACATACAAACACTTGTTCAAGTATTTATTAATCATGACCCTCAACTCATGAGACACACAAAACAAATGTAGACATATGATAACCAAAGTCGACAGACCACTAATTTTCTTTCTTATGGAATAGTGATAAAAAGAAAAAATTAGGTCAATTAATTGTTGTTCATCGAACAGATATGAAAAACTATACAACTTGGAACTGCAGTGTGTTTAATGCAATATAGGAGTTAGAAATGTCAATGAGATGTAACTTGCCATTTGTTATTTCTCAACAAAAACCTGCTGATTCCTTTTGATTGAATCTCTAGTATTATATTACAAGGGTAGCACTTAGAAACCTCGACAACACAACCAGATCACAAATCTAGAAAATACAGAATCAGTTAGGAAGGAAGCAATTTTTTGGAAGAGAAAACTGAGGATATATCGAGGCTCTAATATTCCACCATATATTTTAGCATAAATGAAACCATTATTTTGCTCGTCAGTAAATCTCAAATATTGGAAGTTCAGATATAAAGTCATCATCATCAAATAGACTAGTATAATTCAGAATGAGCAATTTGTAGAGTGAATACTTTCTCTTTCATTAGCATCAGTGCATCACTATATAAGCTAGATTCTAAATTGTATGGTTTGGAAATATGGCATTCATTGCATTGCATTGCAACTCTGTCTGTACTGTATATATGCTGAAGTTCACTACAAAAAAAAAGCAGTGATTGTAACGGAGAACTAACACTGAAACACCCATCTAACTAGACACAACCTGATTTCCTCCCTAGTCCCTCCATACATACAGATACTGTATTATTTAAATCACACGCTGCTGCTTATAATTAAATATGCTACCATGCTAATTAATACGTGTCATCTCTCTCAAAATTTGTAACATCGTGGAATAAACAGAATAGCTTACAAACTCACCTTCTAGAGCCCCAAAAATGACCATGTTTCCATCTCAAGAATAATCGATTTATGAATATGAGGTTACCTGAGTGAGGGAATTGGACGGCACAATCAGAAACCCACCCGTAAAGTAGCAAATTAGGGTCGTTATGCGCGAATCGCCATGGAGTTCTGTATCACGTCGATTGCCTGAAGCAGTTATGGCCAAATCCACCCACGAGTTGGTGATGGCTGCTCATTGTGCAGATATGGAAAAAAATGGGGGTTTTTCTCCGCCAAAATACTGGGACCAAAATTTGTCTGCCCCTTCAACCCCACCTCCACCCCCACTGTTCTGCTAGTTAGAGTTGAAGCGATTATATATTCTGCTTGCTTGATGAAAAATATATATATATATATATATGAAACTAGGATGGAGGAGAGAACAGAGGTTGGGGGTTGAGGTTGCATTGACAGCGATTTACAGTATAATATGAGTATTTGCTCAACTCCATTAACAATGACATGAAATTGTTTTGTTTTGTTTTTAATGTAATGTAATTTAATTTTAATAATTTATTTTTATTCTTTTTATTAAAATTTTAAAATTATTATAAGACTATTTTGGTAATTTTATATTTTTAAAAATAAAAATAATTAAATGTGAAGCGCAATCGCATATAGCAAAACTAAATGATGTGTCAGTTATTAATTGGACGTTTAATATTAGAAAGGGCAAAACCCCTGCTTACTCTATTGTCGACATATTTGATACTCCCTCCGTCCCGTGATTACTTGCACACTTTCCTTGTTGGGATGTCCCAAAATTACTTGCACACTCTTAATATGGAAATACCTCATAAAATTAATAACCTCACAACATCACTTTATTTTCAAATTTGTCACTCCTTTTTTCCATACATTTCACTTTACACATCATCAAATTACCTAAAATACCCCTCTTTTATCTTACATTATCAACCACTAAATTCACTTTTCTTAAACAACATGCCGATCAAACCGTGCAAGTAATCCTGGGACGGGGGAGGGGGAAATATTTTTTTTAGTCCTATAAGTTTTAGTGATTCAAAAATAAATCCTTTAAGTTTTAACTTTACAAAATACATCCTACATCTTTCAAGTTATTAATATTAGTCCTTTTTCAAATCTATTTTAATCCTTTAAGTTTAAACAAACAAAATACTACAATAAAATACTACTCCAAATCTCCGATCTACTAAAATCTAATAATTAGATTACTAATTCAATAAAAAATATACTCCCCACCCCGATCCGATTGTGTTTTCAAAATAAAAAATAAATTGATAGATTTTCTATATTTGAATTTAGAAAATGTATTAATAAAGCCTAAATTATATATATTAATAAATCAAGAAAATTATAAATATATAAATTATAATTTCAGATTTTAAATAAATTATTTAGTTGACTTAAAAAAAAAATTATTTAGTGTTTACTTTTTTATATATATATTTTAATTACTTAAAGAATCAAAATTGGATATTTGATCGGAGCCACTAAACGACTTTAAATTTTTTTTAGTGAGTTTAAACTTAAAGGACTAAAATAGATTTAAAAAAGGACTAAAATTAATAGCTTCTAAGATATAGGATGTATTTTGTAAAGTTAAAAACTTAAAGGATTTATTTTGGAATCACCTAAACTTATAGGACTAAAAAAAATATTTCCTCACGGGGGGAGTATTACTTTGCGGCCATAGCTTAATATAATGGGCATAGTTAAGGTAAAGTAATTATTTGTCTCCATACACAACAGCATCTCGCTTCTCTTGGAACCTCTCGAGTGAAGATTGCTCATTGGCACAACGGTTGCTTTGCGCTTCTCCAGCAGCTCTTTAGATTCAACAATTTTGGGCTTCTCCAACTGCTCTTTAGATTCAACAATTTTGGTCTTAAAATTTTTTTCTTGGTCTCAGTGAAAATGAGAAAATTGTAGATTTGGTCTCATTAACCATGGGTTCATTGGTTTTTGGTCCCATTATATTTGGATTTAGTCTCATACGAAATAAATCTTGTAAATTTGGTCTCATACGAAATAAATCTTGCAAACTTGATCCTATACGAAATAGATTTTGCAAACTTGGTCCCATACTAAATAAATTTTGCAAACTTGGTCCAATTCATGCAAACTTTATCCCATACAAATTTTTTATTACAAACTTGATCTCAAATGTTATGAAAAATGCAAAATTGATCCCAAAAACATTAAATATCCATTAAATAAATTAAATTGTTTCAAATCTCAATAATTTATTATTATACACTAATTAATTAATATAACATTTTCAAATAAATTTTACTGAATAAAATTTTAGAAAATTTAAATTATTTTTTCATGAAAATAAATATTGTAAAGTCTATTACTTTTCATAATGTATCTAAATATCTTAAAGTAAAGTAATAAAATAAGATTAAAATTTCTGTTTAAAAAAAAATTAAAATCCTGAAGTGCCTTAACTTAAATTATTTTAAATAAAAACTGTAACAGCTAAATTCGTAAAATTAAAAACCTTTAAAACTTGAAAAATCTGTTGTAGTATATATAAATAAATGAATTAAAACCCTAAAATGAAAAAAAAAAAAAAAACTACTCTATAATAAATAATTCCTCCCTCCGCATCCACACTCTGCCCTCCCATGATATTTATGTTTTTTTTTTTTTAATTTTATATTTATTTAATTGATTTTTAAATAATTTCTCATGATATTTTTGTAATTGGATTTTTGTATTATTTTATAATTTTTTTTTAAAATCAAATTTAATGATTTTTTTTCAAAAAAATGTTGCTAGAATTTTATGTAAAAATTAAGGTTTGTTTAATATATTTTTTTAAATTCAGGTTTTTTTTTCATTTATTTATATTACAACAGTCTTTTCAAGTTTTAAAGGTTTTTAATTTTACAAATTTAGCTGTTACAATTTTTATTTAAAATAATTTAAGTTAAGGCATTTATTTATTTTTTTAAATAGAAATTTTATTTTAATTTGATTTTATTTTATTTTATTACTTTAAGATATTTAGATATATTATGAAAATTAATAGACTTTACAATATTTAATTTCATGAAAAATAATTTAAAATTTTCTAAAAATTAATTCAGTAAAATTTATTTGAAAATGTTATAATAATAAATTGGCGTATAATAATAAATTATTGAGATTTGAAACAATTTAATGGATATTTAATGGTTTTGGGACCAATTTTGCATTTTACATAATGTTTGAAATCAAGTTTGTGATAAAATTTTTGTATGGGACCAAGTTTGTAAGATTTAGTTCGTATGGGACCAAGTTTGCAAGATCTATTTCGTATGGGACCAAGTTTGCAAGATTTACTTCGTATGAGATCAAATTTGTAAAATTTATTTCGTATGAGACTAAATCCAAATACCTTGAGACCAAAAACCAATGAACTCATGGTTAATGGGACCAAATCTGCAATTTTCTCTAGTGAAAATGTATCTTTAAAGATTTCTGAAGCCCATGAAAATGCTCCTCAAGTTATTTCCTTTTCAAATTAAGAGAGATGGTTTGATAACTTTCAAGTTCAGCAAATGCTTTCTGGAGATGTTGTATCTTGGAGGCTGTTGAGTCCATTAGTGAGGGAGCTGATAAATTGTTTTCCATGACATGGAAATCTTGGAAAAAATGTTAGAGAAATTTTAATTTTCAATGCATTTAATTTTCATCTTCTCTAATTGGTTTTCTCTAGGAGATTCCAAAATATTTTTCTGGTTTCTCACGCGACACTGTTTTGCAAAGTTTTTCAATCGAAGTCGGTTATGGATCTGAGAATCACTGAGAATCAGTTCTATAATTCCTTCGAATTTGATTTGAAGTAATTATTTTTTCTACTTTTGATGTGTTAGTATTTTAATTTAAGTTGATTTGGTTTATTGTCAATTTTGATTTTCTAAACATATGCATTATTTGTGAGTGGACTAATAAATTAGGTTAGGTGTGAGGTGTGATGAATTCAGCTTGATTAGACTACGAAGATTTGTAGTTGTTGAATGAGAAACTTGAAAAGGATAAAAAAAATTCATTCTCTAATTTTCATTTATTGTGTAATGTCATTTCGATTTTTATGTGACGTGGGTGTCAATTCTACCGGTGGATTATTGTGGGTCAAAATAAATTTCTCTCATGAATTTATATTTATGAGTTGTTCTAACAGGAAATCACTTCACATTTGTAAAAAATCTATATTTTTATTATTTACACCACTAGAATTCCATTGCACTATTAATTGAATAAATTTAGTTAGAGATGTGTATAATATATTTACTATACATGCAAATATTTATAAAAATGAATATATAAGGAGAATTTCTAAAAATGAATACTCCGTATTATATTTTTTTAATGGTGATATACTAGTTATCTATAATACCATTTACTCCCTATAATGATATTTGATAAACATAACCCCTACTAAAACCCTACTCGCCGTCTCTACAAACGGCGCTTGCACAGCGCTGTCGGTCGTCGCCTCTGTCGTCGGTCCGCCCAGCGCTGCTGCTACTGCTCTCTTTTCTCTTTCTTTCTTCAGTAAATCCTCCACCGTCGCCGCCCCCCTCCCTCCCACTTCCATCGCCGGCCGCCACTTCCGTCCAGGTATTGTGCTTTTTTATTTTTTAAGAAATTCGACAATAAAGGGCGACCATAAACATTCTAATCGACTCTATTGGTCGACACTAATTTGTCGAAAATATATTTTTTACTCCCTCCGTTCCGTGATTATTTGCACACTTTCCTTAACGGGTGTCCCAACATTATTTGCAAACTCTAAAAAAGGAAATAACTCACATACTTTTTACTAATATTACCCCTCCTTTATTTTACTTGGGCCCACAACTTAACTAAATTTATAACTTTAGTCAAATCTCCACTCAATGAATTACCAATTATACCCCTGATGTTTTTTAAAATTCAGGTTTTTTTTTCATTTATTTATATTACAACAGTCTTTTCAAGTTTTAAAGGTTTTTAATTTTACAAATTTAGCTGTTACAATTTTTATTTAAAATAATTTAAGTTAAGGCATTTATTTATTTTTTTAAATAGAAATTTTATTTTAATTTGATTTTATTTTATTACTTTAAGATATTTAGATATATTATGAAAATTAATAGACTTTACAATATTTAATTTCATGAAAAATAATTTAAAATTTTCTAAAAATTAATTCAGTAAAATTTATTTGAAAATGTTATAATAATTAATTGGCGTATAATAATAAATTATTGAGATTTGAAACAATTTAATGAATATTTAATGGTTTTGGGACCTATTTTGCATTTTACATAATGTTTGAGATCAAGTTTGTGATAAAAAATTTGTATGGGACCAAGTTTGCAAGATCTATTTCGTATGGGACCAAGTTTGCAAGATTTACTTCGTATGAGATCAAATTTGTAAAATTTATTTCGTATGAGACTAAATCCAAATACCTTGGGACCAAAAATCAATGAACTCATGGTTAATGGGACCAAATCTGCAATTTTCTCTAGTGAAAATGTATCTTTAAAGATTTCTGAAGCCCATGAAAATGCTCCTCAAGTTATTTCCTTTTCAAATTAAGAGAGATGGTTCGATAACTTTCAAGTTCAGCAAATGCTTTCTGGAGATGTTGTATCTTGGAGGCTGTTGAGTCCATTAGTGAGGGAGCTGATAAATTGTTTTCCATGACATGGAAATCTTGGAAAAAATGTTAGGGGATGTTTCTTTTTGGTTTTAAAAACCAGGTTTTGGATTTCAAGATCCAAAACCCGTTTTACTTCGGGATTTAAAAACCGGTTTTCAAAATCCACTCAAAACCACCCTTATCAAACATATTGATTTGACATAAAGTTATATATATATAATATTACTCCAATCATTATATTCTTTTTCAACAATAATATAATAATACTATAATAATATAATAATACAGTAATATAATACATTTAATCAACTAATCATTATAATCTCACCAAACAATAATATAATAATACAAACTCATTCAATCTTACAACTTGATTTGACATAAAGTTAAATCCTTCACTATTCCAAAACCCAAAAGAAACACCCATATTACTATTCATCGGGATTTCAAAAACCAGGATTTCAAAAATCTGGTTTTTAAAACCACCCAAAGCCCAAAAGAAACATCCCCTTAGAGAAATTTTAATTTTTAATGCATTTAATTTTCATCTTCTCTAATTGGTTTTCTCTAGGAGATTCCAAAATATTTTTCTGGTTTCCCACGCGACACTGTTTTGCAAAGTTTTTCAATCGAAGTCGGTTATGGATCTGAAAATCACTGAGAATCAGTTCTATAATTCCTTCGAATTTGATTTGAAGTAATTATTTTTTCTACTTTTGATGTGTTGTATTTTAATTTGAGTTGATTTGGTTTATTGTCAATTTTGATTTTCTAAACATATGTATTATTTCTGAGTGGACTAATAAATTAGGTTAGGTGTGAGGTGTGATGAATTCAGCTTGATTAGACTACGAAGATTTGTAGTTGTTGAATGAGAAACTTGAAAAGGATAAAAAAACTTCATTCTCTAATTTTCATTTGTTGTGTAATGTCATTTCGATTTTTATGTGACGTGGGTGTCAATTCTACCGGTGGATTATTGTGGGTCAAAATAAATTTCTCTCATGAATTTATATTTATGAGTTGTTCTAACAGGAGATCACTTCACATTTGTAAAAAATCTATATTTTTATTATTTACACCACTAGAATTTCATTGCACTATTAATTGAATAAATTTAGTTAGAGATGTGTATAATATATTTACTATATATGCAAATATTTATAAAAATGAATATATAAGGAGAATTTCTAAAAATGAATACTCCGTATTATATTTTTTTTTAATGGTGATATACTAGTTATCTATAATACCATTTACTCCCTATAATGATATTTGATAAATATAACCCCCACTAAAACCCTACTCGCCGTCTCTACACACGGCGCTTGCACAGCGCTGTCGGTCGTCGTCTCTGCCGTCGGTCCGCCCAGCGCTGCTGCTACTGCTCTCTCTCTCTCTCTTTTCTCTTTCTTTCTTCAGTAAATCCTCCACCGTCGCCGCCCCCCTCCCTCCCACTTCCATCGTCGGCCGCCGCTTCCGTCCAGGTATTGTGCTTTTTTATTTTTTAAGAAATTCGACAATAAAGGGCGACCATAAACATTCTAATCGACTCTATTGGTCGACACTAATTTGTCGAAAATATATTTTTTACTCCCTCCGTCCCGTGATTATTTGCACACTTTCCTTAACGGGTGTCCCAACATTATTTGCAAACTCTAAAAAAGGAAATAACTCACATACTTTTTACTAATATTACCCCTCCTTTATTTTACTTGGGCCCACAACTTAACTCAATTTATAACTTTAGTCAAATCTCCACTCACTTTAGTCAATGAATTACCAATTATACCCCTCATTTATTCTACTATACACATCACTATATTCCATTTTCTTAATTTCTGTGTCGGTCAAACCATGCACAAAATTCTGGGACGGAGTATTTTAATTTCTAAATTTCATTTTTTAATTTATATTTGTTTGGGGCGGTGGTGGCTGACGGAGGTGGGTTGGCGACGGTGGTGGGGCGGCACGGATGCTGCCTCTCCAATTAGGGTTAGGGTTAGTTTGAATTTTAGAAAAAGTCCATTTATCTATTTGTATTTTACTAAAAGAACAAAATAAGTATTTTACACGAATTTTAATTAATAAAAATTGAGGAAAAATGTATCTACCATTCCTGAAAGGGCATATAACCCAAGCCTTAGTTTAAATATTATTAAAAAACCAAATTATAAATTTATATTATTCTTATAAACTAATTAAACAGTAATATTTTTTAATTAAAAATATTAATAAAAAATTGATTCATACATTTTACATACTAATTAATAATTAATAAAAGGTGAAGTTTTTATTAAGAATTGATTAAAAAATCTGCTACTCATTCGACAACATAAATTATTTTTTTAAGTTAATTGTCAATTTTGTTTGAAACTATTATGATAAAAGTTAAAAGTGATAATATTTTTTTTTGGAAATCTTAAATGCACACTGTGCACGGATCAATTTTATGTGCATACGTTTTTTTGACCGTTTTTTTCTACAGATCATTTATGTATGCGGTTTGCAGCAATGTTTCCCACCCAAATCAGAATCACAGCGTCGTCGTTGCCTTCGTAGATTTTTCGATCAATCGCCGCTATTGGTACGAGACAGACCGGTTGCCATCTTCGTGTGTTCTGCCGCCGCTTCTGGTGTAAAGCCATTGTTCGCGTTGCCCTAAGCAGTTGCGTTCGCCGCCGCGCTGGTGTCCTGTTCACTGTCGTATGCCGCTGGTAAGAAAAGGTAAAAGCCGCTTCTGGTGTAAAGCCGTTGTTCGCGTTGCCCTAAGCAGTTGCGTTCGCCGCCGCGCTGGTGTCCTGTTCGCTGTCGTATGCCGCTGGTAAGAAAAGGTAAAAGCCGCCGCGCTGGTGTCCTGTTCGCTGTCGTATGCCGCTGGTAAGAAAAGGTAAAAGGTAAATTTTATTTCCCTCTTATTCCTTCGATCTTTGTGCACGGATTTGAAAGATAAAACGAAATTTGTTATAATTGCAGGAAAAATTAACCAGATCTACTCGTTTCGTTAGGGTAAAATAGAATGCATGGAATTTGGAAAACTTATTTTCATTTAGATTAAATAATTTTGGATGCAGAAAGGTATAAAGTGGGACGAACAATTGAAAAGTGGAAATTTTGTGACTGACACAGGATTCGAACATGTGACCTCATACTTACTAAGGGGGTCTATAACCACTCAGATATCAATTATTCAATTGTATATATTTAACTTTATTAATATATAGAGAGTTGACTTGTGCATTAGTGTGCACTGCACGCTGCTGTGCACAGGAGACCAACTCATTTTTTTTAAAGTTAATTGTCAATTTTGTTTGAAACTATTATGATAAAAGTTAAAATTGATAATATTTTTATTAAAAGTAACTATCACTTTTTATTTAAATATTATTAAATTTTAATTATAAATTAATGAATGAGATTTTATTTAGTGGACGTTCCCACAAATTTTCATTATTATCACATCTATTGTTGGTGCCCTTCTTTCTTCAAAAACTTTTACGCATATTTTAAAAATTATTCATATTTTAATAATAAAGAAGTTATGTAGTGTAACGAATATTGTTGGTACATCATCAACTTTGTTAATAAAGTAGAAAATAAACTTAAAAGTTAATTATTTAAATAAAATTATGAACACAAAAATAGAATTGAGTATATTTTTTGTGGAGGGTGGACACAAAATCGAAAAAATTGAATTTTCGAATCGAACCGACGATTTTTCAATTTATTTGGTTCGATTTATTCAGTTATTCGGATCGGTTTATATTTTTTCAAAATCGAATCAAATTTCTTTATATAAATTTAAAAAATACTTATTTAATTAAAAAGTATATGGAACAATAAGTTAATAAAAAGAAACTCTATTTAAATTTTGAAGTATGCTACTTTATTAATTTTCAATCACAATTTTTCAATTCGGACTTTGTTGTCTTCTTGCCCCACTAAAAAAATAATTATCTCCCTTGAAAGATGGAATTCATTGTGGAAAATGCAATAAAATCATTAATTTCTTGTGTGATATTTTTGTGGTTTGTAAATTTAAACTTTGAGGAATTTGTTAGTTTGAATTGTGAACTCTTGAACTTATAATTTGAATTTGATTTTTAGTGTAAAAATTCTTGAAAAATGTTTAATTGTTGAAAAATAATATTTTATACAAGAATTTCGGTTTAAACCGAACCGGATCGGACCGAACCAAACGAAATTTTATTCGGTTCAGTTCAATTTGGTTCTAACAAATTTCAGTTCGGTTTCGGTTCCATTTTTTAAAATTTCAATTCGATTAAAAAAAAACTCAAAATTAAATCGAACCAACCAAATGTCCACCCAACACGGAAGTAGTATATATAATTGCTTCTTTGACCACTCCTCTAACTTCTACAACCACCATGATAAGCCCACTTCTCAAGCTCTTGATTCAAATTCAATCCACAAAACCTACTTACTTAATTGCTTCTTTATAAATTCACAACCATTAAGGACTTGGTTAATTAATTTTAGTAGAAATATTGGAAGAGGAGTAACGTTGACAATGGATGTCCTATAAACTGTGAGTGGTGCTTATAATTTAAAACTCCAGTGAGATTATCTCATTTGTGGTTCACAAGCTTAATCATAGAGAAAATAATTAAGGTTGTATGGGGAACATGTCAAATTAAGTGAGGAACATACCGTTTTGTTTAATGTCTATTTAATACTCAGTTTAATTAACTGACAGCGTACAAACAAGAGAGAGGTCACAAGATTCTTGTGCATGAAACAAAATCTATTACTACTAATTTACTCACTTCAATTTCTAACTAAACAAAACAAACAGACACGTTAAACCTCCTTTGTTGTTCACATTAAACAAGATGCATGTCCCTAGTGTAATGTGTGTACAATTGAATCAAGCAATTGCTGCTTTCATTACTAAAGTAAAAAAATAAATAAAAACCCAACATACCAAACCAAACCATCTTTCATTAATTAATTGGGCTTGCGTGGCTGGGGCGTAGTAGACATTTCACGTAGACGCCTAGCAATTTCAGTAAAAGATGGCCTCACTGCAGGATTTGGGGCCCAACACTCCTCCATCAATCCACTCCATTCCGGATCACAGTAGCTCGGAATTGTTGGCCTCAACGTGTTGTTCACAATCCCTCCTGCAATTCAGATGCCAAATATTAATCACATTTTTCTGATACACCATTCTCAATTATCTCCCAGCAAACACTTTCAAGAGACATTAGATTCCAAGCCACAAACCTATGATTGCACCGTAATGCATATTGGCATAAGGCTCCTCTCCAGTCAGTATCTCCCACAACACAATGCCAAATGAAAACACATCAACCTGTCAGGTCAAACAACCAAAACAGAGTAATTATATATGCCTCACCACATTAAATAATTAGATATACAATATAGTTCAAATTACCAAGCAGAGTCTGTTTTCAAATATTGGAATAGCCGCAAGGAGTTTATATGCAGGTTATTATCCCAAAAAAACTCTACTTCATATCATTCTCATTCATTTTCTTGAAATACTAATAATTTTCCTCCGAATTCCTAAACAGAGGGCTGTGGATGGGAAAAAATCCTAAAAGGATCTGGAATCTTGAAACGCTTATTAATTTTCAGATTCTCTATCAATTCAATTTTGTGGAGATGGTCTTGTTTGTTTTAGGGCCTTACCTTCTCAGAAACTTTATTGCTACTACCATTTAGCAGCTCTGGAGCCATCCAAGGGAGCGTTCCCCTAACTCCACCAGAAACCAAGGTGTTCCGCTTTATTTTTGACAGACCAAAATCGCCTACCTGAAAAGTTGTATGATAACATGAGATTACAGTTGCAACAAAACCTTGGCCACGACGAATAGTACATGTTCCACTATGATGACTATAAAGAAATTCCTGATCAGATATCAGGAGAACCAGGAAGCATATCAAATAATCATGTTAGGGAGAAAAGAAAAGATTAAGTTGCTGAGACAACCTTGCATATAGGCCTTGAAGGATCTTTCAAGTTAACCAGCAAGTTGTCACATTTAAGATCGAAGTGCACTATATTCTTTGAATGCAAATATTCCATTCCAAAAGCTGCATCCATGGCAATAATGAGTCGCTTACGGCGATCAAGGTGTCTGCAAAGTGAAATAAAATACAATGGATCAATATCATGAAGTGAAATAGTCAGACAAAAAAAGAAAATATATTAAATTGGAGAATATGTTAACACCTACTTTTTTTTAATATACAATGTCAAAGTTGCTGAACAAAGTATAAGATAAGAGAAAGTCTGAGATAATTCTATGACTGATAGCAAATTTATACCTGTCTTTACGAAGTAAAACATGTCGCAAAGATCCATTAACCATGTATTCTGTCACGGTAGCCAATGTTGCCCCTGGTCCATCTTGTACAACACCATAAAATGCTACCACATTTGGGTGGTGAAGCTTTGAGAGAATTTCAGCTTCTCTCCAAAACTCATTGGTCTGGAAGTGTGAATAACCATTTAGCAAGGCCCAAAATACATGCAATTGTCACATTTGGTTAAAGACAATACTTCAAAAGAAACATTTTTACTTGATGTCTTCAGTTTGCTTATAAACACCCAGCCATGACTTAAATTTTAAAGCATATAAAGATGTATGCTCCAACAATGATGTATAACATATATATATATATATATATATATATATATATATATCTTAATGTATTTATGACGAATAAAAAAGAAAACAATAGAAAATATTGGGCAATAGAGGAACAATGAACAAAGTACCAGTCTCTCTTGCTCTGATTGTCTACCAGTGAAGCAACTCTTCTTTATGCGCTTGATTGCTACGTCAGAGCCTCTCCATTTTCCGTGATATACAGTTCCAAATGTGCCGGCACCAAGTTCCCTCAGTTCTTCAAGATCTGCATTCTGAATAATCTGCAATTCATCCACTAGACAGTTACAAATCATAATTGGTAGATATATTTAGTCAATAAGTTGAGACCCTCATTAAATTCATTATTCCAACTTTTGGGCTTAGGTTACGGTTTAGCTTTAAGAGTCTATTTATATTGCTCTGTTTTTCTGAGTTAGAGCATCTAGAGAAATCACTTTGAACTTTGACTATAAACTGGACAGGAGATTATCAGAATATCTTGTTCTTGTTGATTTTGCGTAATTAACCTTATACCCTTGTCTCCATCAATAACCAAATAGCGATTCAAGGGATATCCGTGATTCAAGCTGACTAAGCACCAGTTAGCAGTTATATTGGTCAGATCGGTGCAACCAGTTAATTAAGAATTTAATTATATTTTTTTATATAAAATGCTAGCATTATTATTTACTCCCTAACTTTAAAGTTAACCAAAAATTTTTAATTAATAAATCATATATAATAAATTTTAAACAACCAGATGTATGTGTGTGTGTGTAAAAGAGTATGACTTACCCAATGCCAAGTTTAAATCTAAAATCTCAAAACAGTGAAAAGAATAGAACAACAAAACTAAGCCTTCGTCACACTGCGTGTGGTTGGCTGTATAGATCATATTTTGCAATTGAGTTTGGCCGAGGCATATGCTTGCATTAATATTTAAATATAGCAAGTCTTTTTTTTATAGTTTCTTTCCATGTTTTCGTTGAAAAAGAAAAAAAGAAAAAAAAAATTTACTGGTACAAATGGTTGAGCAGGCCAAAATCAGTTCAGCCCACTTGGAGGCAGTTCAACTGGCCTTCTGGTTTTTAGGTAGATCAGACCAATTAACCGGCGGCTAACTATCCCAACCGATTAAACTGGCCTATTTCGAAACAGTTATCAAATGAGCAGCCATTCTGCTGATCACTTTTACCAGAATAATGCCTAATTATTTTGAAAGGTAAGATAACATTACAGCTAATTGAACCATTGACTTGTTATTCATTGTTTAAAGAATGCCAATAGTGCTAAAATTAGAACTAACCTGCAATGAGTTGATATCAAAATCCACCAATGATGAATCTAGAGGAGGTAAGCCAATGTTTCCAATCCCGTCCTGAAATCATAATAAAATTACTAGCACTATGTTAAGAAGATTCATTCAGTAAATGACAATAAATTTACTTCATTTAAAAATAATGAATACCTCATACTCTGATTCTTGAATTCTTGTATTATCCATGAAATCATTATACTGAACGCCTTCACTGACTTCCGTCTGTGGTGCAGTGTAATTGGAATGTAGAGCTATAGAGATAGGTCCCTCTCCAGCAGGTATATTTTTCTGCTCGTCTTTGCCATAATTATCTTGCAATCCTTGGTGACTAGGAGTCATTCCATCTCTTCCTAGTGGAACAAAATCATACACTAAAGAAGCCTCCTCCGCATCTTTGTTCAGACCAGTGGAAAATACAGCATGGTCTTGATCAATAAGAGAAACATCCCTTCTCGTAAAGCCATCCCCTGCCAGCCTCTGGAAGAAGGACCAGTGCTGAGGTTCATGGTTTTCTATATTCACACTCATACCAGCTCCATCCTTCTGTAGAGGGCCAAGGTCATCTGATAGAATAGCTTTTGAAAATATATCACTGAGAAGATCACGAGGGAATCTGTCATTGATATCAATAAGTATGTCTCCCTGCTCCGTTTTCGGAAGAACCTGGGGTTCTTCCTGAGCCCCTATCCTTGTTGAGGGTTGAGGATGCTGATTAGCATCATTAACAATGGGCTGACTGCCAACCCCATCAACCCAATGAGCTGCATGATCTTCAGAATGTTTTGCCGTATCCTCATGGCCCTCAGCAGGAAGCTTCAGTCCAGCTTCCGCTTCTGCCAGGACTTGATTTTCAAGTAATGAATCTTTAGCATTAAGTGGGTCAACCATTTGAGCTCTGGGATGCCCATTAGCAAAGGTTCCAGGCTTGATAGGAAAAGAAGAAATTGGTTGCTTGGTAGAAAAATCTGCATTTCCATCTTGCACTTTTTCAACAGAATCTCTAACTACGTCTTGCTGGGCACTATCAGCAGTTGACTGATTGACAAGAAACTGAGAACTGCGAGAATCATCCGACTTTGATATTCTGCTAAGCAGGCCTCCCAGATCTCGAGGAATTCGCTCAGAGTAAAAGGCCCTCTGAGGAAGAACAGAAGAATCAGAGTGGTTCAAATCAGTGGGATCAGATTCTGAATTGAAAGATTCAGGACAAGGAGCATTATGAGGCATACAATACTCATTGCCACTGGATTTAGGAAGTTGGGATGGATTAACGACACCAAGAGGTTCGGTGGCCTGCATGGGCTCCTGTAGTCTCCCTTCACTCTTTACTGAGGATAAATCCCTATCCAGTTTAGGGACCGAAAGTGGTGCCTCTTCGACAGGAAAATTAGCTTCCCTACTAGCGTTGCTTCCACTCTCCGGATGAACTGAACCATTAACTTTTGCTTTTGCCTCCTTTTCTTGAATTTGTGTTCCTTGTGCATCTGACCTACTTGGATTCTTCTCTTCAAGATTCTTTTGTTGAGAAATAGCCCCATAAGAAGACTGTGGCACAGAACTTTCCAACGGAATATGATAGGGATGAGGCAGATTGTAGCCAAAATGTGGAGCGTGATGGTTGTCTTCCTGACGATGCGCAGGTTGACCATGATGGTAATGCACAGTTTCATAAATATTGGAGGAATTTGGTAATATGGATTTAGAAGAATCAGTAACTGTTGATGGGACCACAAAGCCAGCCAAATTTGAGGTATTAATATCTACGAATTCATTAGAGGTCCTAGATGTGTCCCTTTCAACATTTAGCGTGTCCAACTTATTTAGATTGGTTCCGGAAGAGCTTCCTAACCCACGAAGAGTGGAGCCTTTTCGCAATCCAAAGTCCATGGTATTGACAGCAACTACATATTTTATCTCTGAATCACCATCACTGTTGGCTAAACTGAAATGAGCATCTTCCAAATCTAAAAGAGAGAACAGAAACATCCGAAGCTTTTTTGATACTTCTCTATCATTGAGTACATTGCACTCCTCCATCATGTTCAACAAGTCCTCATCGCTTGATACAGAAACTAAAGCATCAAGATCCTCCCCAGGAAGCTGATATTTTATGGTATGTGTCTCATCATATATTGCAATAGCTTTCAACCATAAGTCTTGCCAGGTAATGTCCTTGCTTATCCGGATGATGCGTGTTTCACCACCAACATATCTGAGCTTTCCATCACTTGGCCGAGGCAAAATTCTTCCACCAAAACTACAGAGAATCTTAAGCTTTAGTGATGAGATATCAGATGATCCAGATGAGGCATTAGCTAGTGTGCTGTGACTGCTGTAATTTGATGAGGCATGTGGGACATGTTGCATATAACTATGGTTGCCCCTGTTTCCATGTAACGACATATTACTTCTCTCAAATTCTCTCGAACTTCTTTCTGTTGCAACAACCATGGAAATATCTGAACCACTTTCAGAGCCAGTATGACTAATGCCTAAGATGCCTTTCAGATCCATATAAGCATGCGCATAATTGGGATCCCCAGATGTATTTGGAATAAATGGGTTCCTCGAATTGACCTTATCGAGCATAAAAAACTCCTCACCAGTCTGTATAGAGTAATTAAGTACAGGTTTAGGTTCTGAAAAATTGACTTCCTGAGACTTCAGACTGGAATTTGCATGACCTGAAGCACCTACCCTATGAACTAGTGATTCAGGACCATGATCTTCATTTCCATATTCTGAGGAATATTGCATAAAACTATGATTCTTCAGTGGTTCCATAATAATATTGCTATGCTTTCCCTCTTTCAAGCAATATTCAAATGTGTTCAGCTGCTGACACCAAAACACTGTGGACAACTTGCAATACTTCGCTTGAAAACAAGTTCAATCACAAAATACATAAGCATATAAATCTAGGAGATTTCTGACTCAAATCAAGATACAGGAACATTGCCAACACCGATGAGAATCCCGTGACTGCCAAAAGAAGGAACATTCCATGTTAATGTTGGAATCATGCCCAGAATTTTCTTGAGTGAACACTCTCTACCTGATGAAGATGTTTCTTTGTTGCACAATTAAAGATAATGCAATAGTTTCATGTAAAACAAGAAAACCGAAGAACATCTGTTAAATGAGACTGTACACAAATCACATGTTGTACTTGGTAATGAACAGGACTCACAAACTACCAGGGGCTCACTAACTGCTACCCATATTAAAGAATTTATCCACAGAAAGTTAACACATTAGAAATGTTAAACTCGAACAGAAAAATGTATGCCACATGTCATATCTCAGTCCATAAGCAGCTTCATCCTAGGTGAAAAAGATATGGTGAAAAAAGGGCTTTTATCAATAACACATTCCAATTGTACTCGAAGTAGGCTGAAAGCCCTGCATCAATAAATTTCACTAACAAGCCAAGGTTCTCTGAATCTACACATGCAAAGGGTAAACAACAAAAAAAAAACTATTTCACTCAATTATTAATTCTCAGAAACTTTAACCATGCAAATATTTAACATTAAAATGTTCAAAACTCAATTATCAGTCGGAAATGAGATATGTAATACAGTTGGCTAACAAAACGCCCACAATGTTGAAAAAAGAAACAGAAATGATTAAATTGCATCGCATCAATAACCCTAATTTTGAAAAAACAGTGAAGAAAATCTAATAACAACAGTGACGGTGGTATCACCGAGAAGGAAAAGTAGAAACGATAATCGGAATCAGTTGACTTAGAAAATATAGGAGGTTTTACCTCATTAGAATTCAAACTGTTGACTGAATCCGCCATTAACGCAGCTCCATTCCATTTCCAAAGTTAAAAGAAAACGTTGAGTACCAGGTACTGAACTTAGACACACAGGGCTTTTTTTATGGTCGGGTACGGTAACTTAACTAAATTATTTACCCTCATATTTTTTTATTTTTCAATTTATTATTTTCAAAATAATTTAAATTATACTCCAATATTTACATTGTTTTATCTTTACCTTGTTTACTCAAATTGATATTCATTTTATTAATAATTAATTATTCTACTTATAAGTGGAGCTACAGTAATTCATCATATCTTAAAATATTTATTTTATATATAAATTAATTAATATTTATTAAAAAATAAATAATAATAAATTAAAGCAGTCATTTGAAGATCTACAACAAAATCAAGTGAAATGGGTATAGATAGGTTCGGTCACAAAATCAGGAGATTCAATTGAAAAAGGAAATGATAAAAGCTTCCATGCAATATTAACACAACTTTGGAAAAGATATATAAAAATTAATGAGTGAAAAGCGGGTTTGGAAAGATATATAAAAATTCATGAGTTAAAAGCGGGTTAAACGTATCTTTCAAAAAAAATTACGAAATATAAATATAAAATCTTACACCCAAATCTAAGTTACTACACCTTCTATTCCACACAAACTTGCAAGTAAAAAGTAGATTAAGTGTGAAAAAATAATGATATACGTATAAATAAGAGTATATTTTATGAAGATACTCCGTATTTTTTTTTTATGGGGTGTGCAAATTGGTATGAGACATTTATTTATAAAAACTATGTAAATTCATGTGGAACGGAGGGAATATAAGACAAGAGTATATATTATTATAAGATTAAGTATATGTTAATGTTACTTATTTTTATAGTAACACACAATTTTGTTTATGATCACATAAACATATGAACACATTTTTTTTATTTGCCTTTACACTTTTTATAAATAAATTCATTTAACTATAGTAAATTTGTTGTATCTTTTAGATAAAATATATTGTAAGTGCAGTATTAAGCATAAGTTTTCCAAAAAAAAGCAAAATCCTCTTTGCTAAAATTTTCAATCTTACATGACAAAAGTGGCATAATTCGTCTGTAGTATATATTTAAAAAAAAAAAAAGGGTAACAAAATTAAATTATGGACAAATGGGTTGACCTTGATTTTTGTGCAGAAACTATGGGCTGGCCCACACATGGTTTTCCCTCTTTTCCAGTACTATGACAATTGACAACATGATTAAAGATTTTTTAGATTGGTTTTTTTCTACACATCTAATTATTTTCACACTTTTATTTGAAAGACATTTTACACTTTTAAAATAAAAAATTATTTATAAATTTTATTTTTATAATATCTTTAATTTTACACAAATATCATTACTTATTTTCAACACAGATACAAAAGTCAATTCATTTTTTTATTTTATAAATAAAAATTTATAAAATTACTCCTCAAAATCTCCACTAAATTTACTTTTTTTATTTTGTATGTCACTCCACATATGAAATAAATCATGGGTCAAATGAAGTAGTATTTTTTTAGATTGGTGAATATATTTAGTTAATCACTTGTATTTATATGAAATTAAAAAGAAAAGATCATTCAGAATTTAATTTAATTTTAAATAATGATTCTCATTCTGATTTATCATTTATGTATTTGGTGTAGACGACTGATCAAATAAAAAAAAGAAATTGTGGTTCTACGCCCACACATAACAATGTACATATATTGTACCTTTTTTTTCCATCTTTATTTTATATTTTTATAACTTGTCTAAAATTTTGGCTGAGAAGAAAAATAAATAAAAGTTCAATTCTTACCGAACCAATCAACCAAATCAATTAATTAGTCAAAACTTTAATTTATTGTTTTGATTAATGGAGTTTTACTATTTGATAACGAGTATAATTTAATATGAAAAATATCGTTAAGAACATATACAACGTATCACTATTTTAAAAATGTTTAATTTTGTATTTTATTTAAAAATTACTTAGAGGTTTTAGATGCATAAACATGATACTTCTACCAACCGAGTTACTAGAAATTTTTCTTAATTGATTTTTTTTTTTCAAAATTTAAAATTTTTACGGAGGAATTTTTTTCAAAAAATGAGATACATACATTTTATGAAAAATAATTATTTTTCCTTTCATTCGTCTTCTTTTTTTTCTAATAATTAAATTTATATTTCAAGTTTAGTTCTTCAAAAGTATTCTCTGTGGTTTTAATTTAAAAAAAAAAAAAAAAAGGTATACTAGCATTCCGCGTAATTTGGTAGTAATATGTTGACTTATTACGGCAATAAAGAAACTTCAATTATAAACTTAAAAGAAGAAATTAAATATAATTAATAATGATATTGAAATCTGAGCCGATGCTTGTTATTGCCGAAAGAAAAAAGTGTATGGACGGTTGAATTATTTTGTACTATTATTATTTTTAGACGGTGGAAGACGCCTTTATACAGTTATTAAATCTGAATTCTTCTTCATTTGCAAAATGATGACGACATTTGTGGATAATTATTTATAGGTTTCTTTATCATTTTATTCTTGAATAATACCTTTTAATTCAATATAGAAATAATACAATTATTTATAGGTTTCTTTATCATTTTATTCTTGAATACCTTTTAATTCAATATAGAAATAATACGTTTGTTATTTAAATATTCTTGAATTTAAAATTTTCAAAAAATAGTAACACAATATGTCAAATAAAAAATTATACCCCCTCCGTCTCAAGAGAATTTACACTCTTGGGATTGCACACATTTTAGGAAATGCATAAGAAAGTAATGTTTTGAAGGGTAATTTTGTATTTTTTTATGAATAAAGTAAAAAAAAAAATGTAGATTGAGTGTGTAAAAGTAATAACATAGAGATAAATATGTGTATATTTTAATGGTGAGGTTATAAAGATATTTCTTTGGGACTTTTTTAGAGTGTGCAAATTGATATGAACTAAATATAACAAGTGTGCAAATTTATGTGGAATTGAGGATTATGAAACGACCTCATGTGCAAAAATATCACACCTTATTATGAAAGAGTTTTATAGAGAATATATGAAAGAATGCTTCGTTTACACTTAATTACAAGTATAAATACAATTACATCAAGACTAATTTTATAAACGATGTGAGACAATTTATCGTACGAAAAATATATACGCATCCTAACATGCCGCCTTAAGATGGTGTATCATGAAAAGAGACAGGTGTGGTTGAGAGAGAGACTTTGTGAAAACGTCTGATCAGCAGCAGATAAGATGTGCGATACACGAACTAGAGAAGATTTAACCAAATCACGAATAAAATGATAATCAATGGTGATGTGTTTAATTGGGGAGTAAAAAACTAGATTAGAGCACAAATATTATCATTGGAGACCACTGAAATAGTTGGTAAAGAGACCCTGAGTTATTCCAAAAACAATAGTGATGTTGCGGCAAACCAAAAGGGCCTACCAACCTCGAATTTAATTTTCGGTATAGGGTTTTGTAGAGGGAAGAGTGACAACGAGCGGGGGCTAAGATGCTAACGGTACCAGAGTAGGGTGTATTAATGTCAGGAACTCTGGTACTCTACCACTATAATTAGTGTATATAATTACAATACATATATATAGTTAACTAGCTATTTAAAAAATAGACAGAGCTTCGTTTCATCCTAACTTATTTGCAAAAATTACATTGATAAAACGTCAAATCCAAAGCATATACCAAACAATACACATATTTAACTTTTTATAATCCTCAATTAAATTTTAATCATCTAACAAATTCAAACATATATCGATCATCAATTGAAATTCAATCATCTACGCATTAAATTCAATAATACACATGTATATTCTAACATATGTATACACATACAAAGCTACAAATTCGATCAATTAATGATACATATGCATAATGATATATACATATATGTAACACACATGATATTCTAACAACACTCAATATACATAATAATATATAAACATACATAATATATACATATGTGACAAAGTGGGATAGATACATAATATATACATATGTGACAAAGTGGGATAGCTCAAGTGGTTAGAGCACCACTACCTAGGCCCCTGATTCTGGGTTCGAGTCATAGGGAGGGAAAAAAAGGGATGGGTATTTAACTTTCATCTAAAAATAATAATAATAATAATAATATATACATATGTATGAACTTATTCAATCTACAAAACAAACGGAATAATCAACCAAAGTCGAAAACTTACCGTTAAAATGATCCTGGCAACATGTAGAGCAAAAGTCCCCGGAGTGATTTTTGAATTGAACGACGGTGGTGGCGAAACAACAACTTCCTCTTTTGGCAAAAGAACAGAGGGAAAGTGAAAGTCGTGATATATTCAAAAATGGCAAAGGCATGACGAGAGTTTTAAGCCCTCGCCTCTTTTTAATATTTACGACATCGTCTTGTTAAAATTTTGATGTTTCTGCACTCAAATTGTGAGTGTTCAGAAGCCCCGACTTATTTTAAAACTCTCCCCAAACCCTTGGCTGCTGCTCTCTATTGGCGTAATCCTTTTACGATTTTGGTTACCATATAGAGATGTATGTACTATGTAGGATGTTTAATCTATAAGTGAAATTTACAATACAAATAATACAAAAAGAATATATGCATATCCTAAAAGGTTTCATGCAAGATTTCTTCAAAATATGTTTACCCGTGTGATTTTTTAGGATATGATTTTGTTAAGATACTTCACCAACATTGGAAAAGTAGGTTGATAACTTGATGTTGTATTGTACAAAATTATATGTATAATAGGAGTAATTGATAAATAGACGAGTGATGGGATATTGGGAAAAAGGGGATATAAGTAAATGAAAGAAACATCAAACGTGTATTCAAATTTAAAATTATCAACAGCCTTAAAAATGATTGCAATCAACCACTCAGATACATTAAAACAAATCAAAGATTATGCCACACATTAAAATACTTGTGTTTACTACACATGCCATGAGCATGGGTAAGCCTTTTTTTTTTTTTTTTTTTTTTTTTTGTGTGTGTTTCTTTGATGACACAAGCCAACAAGTATTTCAATTTTTCAATGCAGGAAAAACCCAAGGGAAAAGAAGTTTTATATTACTATTAGAGACGATATAAATATCTTAGATATACAAGGAAAGAATCTCTTACTAAATGTACAGCACACACGAATTTCCATTAATCACAACAAACTCTTTTGATTTGATTGAGATCAGATTAAATATCTGATAAAAATCTCCAACAGGGATGGGATGATTCATGCACATTAACATACATTTCCCTTTTGACATTGAAGATATCTTACATTTGTACACTTACAGAGTACGGGAGATTGAGAGACGAGGATCCGAAGCTCACATAATGGTGCAGCTACCAGACTCCCTGAAATGACACATTACTCATCAAAACACGCGTATAAAAAGATTAAGCTTGATTTATGCAAAGAAAAAAGAAACAAATGTTGCCTACATTCTAGGTTGTTCATAGCGGTTCATTGCTTCCTCAAACTTATCCCAGAGAGAGTTTGTCTCTTGAATGCTCACATTCTGTGGTCCGGAGAGATAGGCTTGAACAACAAACTCGAGAGTTCGTTCCCTGTTCGAAGATTAAGGCAGTGTACAATATAGTGTCCCAATAAAAAATGAGAAATTCTCGATAACAGATTAATAAGGAAATATTGTTCGGATGACATAATCCTACCTTCCCTGGTATTCTGATAACCAAGTCATATAGGCTGCACCGAAGTATATGGAAATGAAAGGCTTGGTGAGATCTTCAACAGACTCGACCTTGTAACCTTTGTAGCCTAAGTCCCTAGTATCAAATCCAGCAGATTACATAAGCTATATTAAGCATAAGTAGAGAACTGAAAGGCATAAGTAATTCTGCCTTGTGAGTTGTGAAATAGATGATAGTTCTTGCTTTATAAGATTGTCGCTTCATACTAGCACATGCCTAATTTATGAGTCAGTATTCCATTTCTTCCAACCAAAAGTAAAAAAGAAAAGGGTCATTGTTAGGAATATAAGCTAGGGAGCTCTAACTTAACCCAAAACCATGGTCAAAGGTGAAGGATTGACTCCCACTTATATACCCTTCCACACATTCATGCGGAACCGATGTGGGATATCGTAACAGTCACGCTGATGTAATCTATTTCCATGTTTTATGTTGCTGATTGAAAGGAAGCTGAGAATTGAACGAAAAACAGAAAATAATACTTAAAATTGGAATTTTTTAGTAGGCATACTTGTAAAGCCAGCGTGCTGTGGGATAGTCAATTCCCATTAGCCCAAAGTGTTGTCCGACTCCATTCAGAAACCGCATGCTAACCATCTCACAGAGAGCACACAAAACAGACTGTCCAAAAAGAGAGAAATATTAGCGTTTTTTGTATTATGGCTTCAAAAAGAGAGGAAGGGAAAACTTTTACTTAGGCACTGAAAGAAACATATAAAGTTATAAACAGCCACAAATGTATCAAGGGCCTATAGGTGCACTTAATATTTGATTACTGTTTCATTCTTCACCATAACCAGCATCCTTAATTTTTATATTTTCTGCAAACTACATGTTAGTTGCAAAAGAGCTTAGTCTTACAAATCATCCTTTTTTTCATTCTTTAATTGGCCTCTTAACTTCAAAATAATGTATTCACTATATGTTTTGTAGCATTCCCAGTTAGACAAAATCTGTACCACTTTCTGAGAAACAAATATTAACACACTCTCTAGTTATGTGAAACGTAGTGACTTAAACATTTGGTCACAATGCAAAATCCTGCATCAAACTATTTTACATGCACCCAGTAGCTGAATCATAAGGCTACATGAATTTCAAAAGGTCATTAGTTGTATTCATAGTTTATTTCCAATATGCATGAAGATGAAAATTCACCCACCCTAAAATAATTTTATAAGGGCATGACATTGCCCTAATCCATGTAGATTCGCTAAAAATGTCACACAGCAGAATTTCATTCACAAAATGACTCAGTCAAGTAAATTGAAAGAAAAAGTGAACTACTAACAGGTTTATATCCTTTTTTGAAGTGCCTATCCATAATGATATCTGCAACCGCCTGCAAGGAAGAAAATTAGTTTGGTCAAAGGCTGTGCTGGAAGCCTATCATCCCTGCCTAAGAAATAAATACATTACCTAATGGATCAAATTAAAAGTCAGCAAATACAAAGCAAAAAGGTCTTAAGTTAATACTCTAAAATAAAATGCAAATCGATAGTGCTGAAAGAAAGCTTTTCAAAAATGTGCATAGGTTTGAATATAAATTTACACACACAGACAAGCTAAAATAAGTATTTATCTTTCTATCCTACTTGAATTGAAACTTAAGTGATACTAATAAAATAATAATAAGGGTAATTTATTTGTTTTACTGACTTCTGAATCTCAAATACTATTTTTATTAACATATTTTTATGAAAAAGGCACAACTGATCACATCAATAAAACTGTCTTCTTGTACTTTAGAACTCTGTATGTCCAAAACATTCTTTGCATAGCTTAACAAGGATCAGGATAATAATGCAAATGCACCAGAATCTGTAATGCAGACGAAATATGTGATAATTATGGAAAGATCTTCTCAAAACAGAGATAGTGAAAAGGGAAAGACCAGAGTCATCATCTTCACTATTTACCAGTTATCCATGAAACTGAAATATATCTGCAAACTCACCCTTAGTTCTACCCGTGAAAGATAAGGATGCTTTTCTACATCATGAGAAAAACGCACTTTCCCCCTTTTCTCACCAGAGTGGGTCCATTCCTTGTGTACGTCGGGATTTTTCCACATCTCTTCCATGTCTTCAGGGGAAGTCCTTGAATCCCAA
The DNA here is from genome assembly GCA_963675135.1 of Galeopsis tetrahit. NCBI lineage: Eukaryota > Viridiplantae > Streptophyta > Magnoliopsida > Lamiales > Lamiaceae > Galeopsis > Galeopsis tetrahit. The sequence continues at coordinate 76,477,080 of OY776120.1, forward strand.
GTAGCATTGAGAGGACCTGCTCCCACACAAACAGAAAGTCAGTCGACTGGCCATATTTTTAGAGAAACTAGATAGACTGAAAAAATCTTAGGCTAGCCTGTCTCATCACATACTGCTGAGCAACACTATCTTTTCCATATTTGATCAACTGAAAGTAGTTGCAGTGCATGAGCTAGGCACATGCCTAATTAATGAAATGCCATTAAAATTCCCATCAACTGCTTTTGATTTTTGTTTCAAATATTTATCAACATAATGAAGTGTAGCGTGTTGAGACTTGAGACTTGAGATAGTAATCTCTAAAACCCACGTAAAGGGCGGCAAATTAAGTTTTACTACCTTTAGGGGAAGTACAATATACACACAGAAGTGCATAACATTAAGGTGTTTCATTGTTGCACCTAATTTAAATGCATACATATCAAAGTACCACGTAGATTCTATCAGAAGTGTAAATTTAATTTTCACGACATGCCCATGGTGCAGCTACACCAAAAACCATGACGGATGCAGCTCTTATATGATTCAGATTAGGGACTTTTACATAATTATGATAAATCAGTACCGAAATCTAGAAAAAGGGTAAACTAAAAAAACTCCCCAGGTATGGGAAAAACCTCACAAAGTTTGTAAAATTACAAGTACCCATCAAAATTTGTTTGTAATTAGGAAATTTCACTATGGATGAGACATTTGTGAAACAAATAGGTAGCATCTGTAATTGCAGCATAAAGATGCTTATCTTGTTTTTATTTTCTTTGTCTTTTTGTCAATAAGTCAAACTCAAGGGTAATTTAGTGATTTACCCAAAAAAAAAAATGGGAATGGTAAAACAATATAAAGATAATTGTAAGCACTACACCTTCTCTTTGAGAGACTGCAGTGACAGAGTATGAAGGAGCATTAGATGCAGGACCAACTCCAAAGGCTTTTCTGCATAATTAAAGATTGTCCATATAACTATGAGAATGTCTCCGGAAAGCACAGTAAGATTAGAGCAGTCAATAAAAGACAGTTAAAAGTCATCAATTTCAAACTCTTACCTGAATAACATGAACAAAATTTTGCTAAAATTGGTTGTATTCATACAAGGGGATTTGCATATTTTCTTAACTAATTCAATCAGACAAATTATTGTTACCAAACTCCTAAAGACAGCACGCGTGATGCATGTAAAACAATAAATAAGCAGTCTACGACCACGTACTGAATCATAACATAATTCATGGAACTAAGTAGGCATTTTATGAGGGAAGGAAACCAAAAGGACAATAAATGACGGCATTCTATTCGAAGTGGACTACTGAATCTACACAGTTCTGATATTATGTAGCCATGGTCCTCCTTTCAGAACTAGCTCCACCAAGAAAAAGTTATCTGCATAATGCAGGGAGGTAATTACCTGGACGGAAGACTTTCCTTAACAGCAAGATATTTTTTCCAGTATAGTAGAGTTGACTTGTGAGTAGCTTTTTTTGTGCCACCTTTATAAGCCCTGACCATGAACTCTTCACTCCTCTCTCTGCAAATACAATTTTTTTTCCAGACTAATTATATTATTTTTTATAAAGTTTGTAAATGGGGTTAAGTGCAAGCAGAATATCTGTATGGCAGGATACCACATGGAAAGGGATGAGAAATCAAAATTATTAAGTTTGGAGAAGGGAATGCCACATTTACCAACTTACTTTTGGTCATAGTTTGATAGCCACCTTAAGATAGGCAGCTGCAAGATAAACATTAAGAAAAGGCTTGTACATAACTTTTGAGTCCTCAGCTACTTCATAGGTCCTATAACCCAACTCCCTGCAGGAAAACCCAACTTTAGCTAACTTACTCAAATTCCAGTTGGGAAAGTGGATCCTTGTAGGAGTTGTGTCATCCCTCATTCCCGAGAAAAGGGGAACTGAAGTAAGAGTTACCTGGTCAGCCATTCTGCAGTTTTTGGCGAGATTTGCATGATCCCCAGCTTAACCTCATCAGCTTTCTTGTCATAGCCTGTGGCAAGAGGCATTCTATCGCTTTCAAGCTCGGCAATAGCACAAAGCATATCCTGTGGATCATAAATAGAGAATATGTTAGAACTTAATACTGGGTAGAGACTGCAGAAGTCAACGTGATGCTTTAGGTCTGCTCTTTATTCAGTTGAGCCTGGACCAAAACCTATTCCAGGAACCACAGTATGTTTTCTAAGCAAATGTATGTTTTCTAAGCAAATAATCCTCGCATTTCCACTTGAGAAGGACTTTGACAAAGAGTAAAATTTGTCACTCCAGATAAAATTTAGAAGTAAAGATGTAAAATGGATTGCTGAAAGATACTTGAGTTAAACCAAAGATGATCCCCTGCTGCTTCATCTTCTTAAACCATAGTATAAGATTAAAAAAAAAAAAAAGTGGTCCATGATTATCAGAATTTTACTTTGCACCTTGCAAAACCACAATGAGAATCAGCAGATGTTGGAAAACTTTTCACGAGAGAATATTTTCCAAACTAATTTCAGTTTCAATTACACAATACATAAGATTTTGGGTATACACATCATGGCATAATAAAAAGTTGAAGCTTGGAAATGTTGAACAAGGTAACTAAAAACCATAACATGGGTGTTCTATGCTTGTATTACAACTAAAAACAAAAGGAAAGTAAAGAATAGACAGAAAAGTCATGATTTCAATAATCTGCAACCTGATTTAGAAAGTGAAAATTCCTACATAATTCATGATATTTCCCGTAAAGTGTGTGCTGATGAAGAAGTAGCATATCATACCGAATCTATCTGTGAGACGAAATGCCTTTGGCCAACAATTGCTGCCACACCCTGTTAAAATAAAATTATCACAAAGTTACATATGACTTCGACATTTTGCCTACTTTAATTGGAAGGTGAGCTCTACAAGGTAGAACTAATAAAATTATCTGGTGTTGCAGCTTATAGTTAGAGAAAATGTTGCAATATCATATTGTATACTGGACATCTGTTTTTAAGCAAGTAAAAACTGATGAGTGCTTCACAACCATTCTATTCACAACTCAACTACTGTGGACCATCTGAGATTCTTTAGAGTTTAATAAAATAGCTAAAGGATATTGAAGCTTAATAATTAATATTTCAAATAATCTGTGGTACTATAATATAAGGGATATATACATTTGCCACATCGACCTAGCAACTAAATTTGATTCCACTTTACCCTCATCTCCGTCTGTGTTAGATAAGGCTGGCCCTCAGGATCACGTGACATGTGGACCTTGGATCCCTTAGTTTCTCCAGCAATGATCCACTCTGCTCGTACATCAGGTTTTCCCCATAAGGCCTCCAAGTCCTCAGGATCCACACAGTCATCCCAGTATTTGAAACTGATCGCCGCCATCCTAATATATAAGTACATTATTGATCGAAGTAAACAAGAAGTAATTCATACATAGTAAAATCTGCCAAGGTTTTATTCGCGTACAACCTCATTAATTTCACAACCACAAATGGTGTTCGTTAAGTCTATGGCTCTACCTGGATGCTGAGGCTGTGTAAACAGGTTATGCATAATCACTGAGAGTAAAATGTTGGGAAACTTGCAAATATCTCCCCAATAATTGAATTATGTGGGGAGGCACCATATGACTAACCCCATGGAAAACTGATAAAAGTTAAGAAAAAACGGAGCAAAAAAGATGTAAGAACATTGTGAAGTTACCCTTAATACCTCCACTACCCAATCTTGTCATCCTTCACTTATAGCACTCTATCCTATGTATTGTTTTACCTCAACCATCAAATTATCGTCATCCTCCCTAAGGCAAGTAAGATTGCTATGCATTTGTTTACCTTGATAAATTTAAGAGGGAAACTTAATAAACCTATTATTCTCTTCTAAATAAAAAATGGAATATTAAGCAGATAGCCCATTAAGCTCAAGATTTTCCAAAATCAAGAACCGAAGTTCACCTAAAATGCCAGGGCAGTTTAAAATCTCCGTGTCCAGATAGCAATTAAGGAAGAATGCAGCAAGATAATTAAAAAAGGCACAACACAATCACGTTTACGATGCCTTCCAATCGCCACAAATAACCCAAAACACGTACGAATTAAACAATGCCAATAAAACAGATTCGAGTTGGTATAGCTTTCTACAACCGAGAAAAATCTTCTGCATTTGGTTGCCATATTGAATAAAAATAAAGGAATTATTGATAAGGCATCAAAAAACGAATGCTGTCAATCTACATGCACCAAAACAAAAATCAAACAGGAGACCAATGCAAATACTCCAACATTTATAACAAGAAATTAAAAACAGAAACGGATTAAATCGATGAGAAAGTAGAAAAAAGGGTATACCGGAGGCGAAGATGAAGGGGCACAAGAAGGGGTGCGGAGGAGCAAACCCCTTGCTTGTGAATGTTAGGAATAGAGGGAAATTGAGAAGGATGCCTTCATTTGTACTCCTGCTAGAATAGGAAAGCAATGTGCGGATAATACGGAGGCATTTGAGGCCATGTAAATAAATCATCAAATCAATTTGGAGGAGAGGGGAGGGGTTTGTTGGAGGGAGGCTTTCTGTGGCTTCTCCCGCCTATAAAACAACGATTTGCCACCATCAATATCAGTAGTATACTAGTATTTGATCTTGGTTTACGATACTTTTTTTTCTTTTTGTATCCAATCTAAAGGAGGTTAATAATATTAAAAATAAATTTTATTTTTCATCACAAATCTCTCTTATATACTAATTCTGAATTTGCACGCCTCCATTTTACAATCTCTTAAATTCTGTAATTTTAATTTATTTTTTTAAATATTTTTCTCTTTCCTCTCCTTTGCAGTTTCTTCAATTTTATCTCTCTTCTAACTTCTCTTTTTTACATTTTTTTTAACTTTTAAATTTCTATTTAAATTATTCTTTTTTATAATGCCGCGTAACAAATTTGTTAATCTTGTAAAATAATATAATTATTTATATAATAAATATTATGTATAAAATTATATAATAAGTTTTACATATATATTCTCGAGCTCAATTTTTTAAATACTATAATAAATTTAAAATAATTGCAAAAAAAATTACTTGAGATATAAGATAAAAGTAATTATAAAATACAATTTAATAACTAATTAAATAGAGAATTGTACACCCCAATAAAAATACATTTTAGATTGTATTTATTCAAAAGTACATTAAATAGTTCAAAAATAAATTAAACTAAAGAATAAAATGAATACTACACTACTAAAAAGTTAAGTAAATAAAATATATATAATATTCAGAAAGAGTTTATAAATCATATCTTACTCAACCAATAACTTAATTACACATCATACTTTTTAAAATTAACAACTTTATTAAATTATGACACATAAGTCAAATCAACCACAAAATGACACATAATACAAATTAACCACACAAAATGACACATCATCAATTTAAACTCCCTATTATTATATAAGGGGATATATCTAATAAAATCTATAATTGATTTTAATTAGATATCTTTATTTTATTATAAATCTTAAGTGTGAAAATTGAAGAGTAAATTCAAATAATTAATTATAATTTAGATTCACGAAGTTAATCTCGAGCTAACAAATCAATTACTATTATTGAATTTGAGTTTGTTTATTTATGTTAATGAGTCTTATTAATTAAACGAGCTCAAACGAATTGATTAAATTCCTATAAATTTGGACAAATTTTAAGGATAGTTTAGATAATTTACCCTGTGAAAATTAATGTTTAAAAAAAAGAACTTAAGGACAAACTATAATTATTACAAAATTTATGCAATTTATATTTTTAAATATTATATATGCAATATTAGTATGTTTAATAAAAGGGCAAAAAAATCACAGTTCGAAATCGATTTAAACGAATCTTTAAAAAAAAAAAAAACACACAAAGGTAAATAAAAATATTCGCTCTTAAGCCTGTATTACTATAAGAATAAATATGTTTTAACCATAAAAACAAGTAACACATCTTAATCATTGCAATAACACATACTTTGTCATTATGGTTATAGTAACACATCTAAGGTATTCAAAATTATATTATTATATAAATACAAGTACTATGAATAATAAAGGCGTGTTATCGTAGGAACAAAATAAATAAAATTGCAAAGTAAAAATCTCATATTATTTATTAAACCTTGATATTCAAAATCTTAATTCATCAAATGGAAATGAAATTTAACTAGGTAATTCAATCAATTCATTGAGCGAGAATAATATACTCCACTAAAGAAGGGAAGAAGACATAAGAAGCAACTGACGCACCGATATTTTAAGTATATTACACATAATTGAATATGTGTAATATTATATACAAGTGTGTTTTAAATAACAAGTTCTTTAATTGTAAAAATAATGAAAAAGATAATCATTCCATATCAAAAGTCCACATCAAATCTTTTTAAGCTAGTTGTTATATTAAACATTTTCTTACTTGCATTTGGTCTAAAATTATCATTTTAGTGTCATTATTCACATTTCATAAACTATTAAACAAATGATATATATAAAATGAAAGTGTCGCTCTTATATAAATAACAATTTATTTTTCTATTTCACTTCTTTTTTTCTCAAATAGCATATAGACCCTACCAAAACTTTACAAGTCAATATATAATTCATCCCTGAGTAAGTTTTCCACTTTTTTTTTTAATTAAGAAATATGATCAAATAATAAATGTAGTACAAGTGATGTGATGGTGAGAGAGAAAATAATAGATGAGTATGAGATGAAAGTAGAATAAAATAATAGATAAAGTATAAATGATGTGATTGAAAGAGAGAAAATCATATGTCAAAAATGAAAAAAAATGAAATGAGAAATTTATTGTGGGACGTCCATAAAAGAAAAGTGAGAAACTTATAGTGGAACGGAGGGAGTATAACGTAATATATGGTCAAAGAACAAGAAAATTCAAGAGAAAATCATTGCAAATGTTTTTAATGTGTTTTTTAGTTTTGGCCAAAATATTTTGAGCATTTAAACACAGTCATTCCACCCACCCTGCAAGCACCCTAAGTATTGCAAGTTATGAAGCAATAGTTCGTAAAACACAATACAAGATGCTTAACTAATGAGGTGTAAAATGATATGGACCACTTTAGACCGATTTTATTGGGTTCAACCCAATAAGTTTTAGCTTTGTCAAAAAAAAAAAAAAAAAACAAATAAGTTTTAGAACACAATTAATAGAGTGTGGCTTTGCTCTTGAGCAAGTGTCGTCTAAAGTAAACAAGTCTAATTCGATTAATATCTAATATTTGTTTATATTAGATATACCATTATAAACAATCCAAATCCAAAATAATGGCTCATTATAAGTCCAATCTAATAAAAACCCTAATTAGCTTTAGGGTGCTCTAGAGACGCAAAATTACCAAGTTACCCCAAGTATGAAAAAATATTTATAAATTCATCATTTTTCTTAGGTAAGGATCATCTTCTACACTATTGACATATATCTTTCCTACTTTCTCCCATCTCTTCCCCTGCTTTCACTAAGAAATTATATGAAAATTGATTTGGACGTCGGAGTCTCACATCTGGGCCTTTCCCAGTGTGGCTTTTGCAGGTCAAGTCTGATTGAACAAGCTCAAGTCAGCAATTCATTTAAAAGAATGAAAGACGGGAAAATTGAGATTACCGTCAATGACGGAGCGACATAGGGTCCAGGGGGGTCACTGGCCCCCAACAATTTTAAAGTTTTCTAATATATATATATATATATATATATATATATTATTGATTGTTTATTAATTATTAATTGATGCTGGCATGGTGGTTGGTTGTTATTCTATAAAATAAGTTTTCATTTTGCCAATTCAGGGTTCAATTCCCACCATTAGCAATTGCTCTTTATTGTTTTCCTTTTAAAATTTATTTTTCGTTTTCATAAATATAATGGTTGGAAACATCATTTTCAACTAAAACTTGATTTTTTTCTTGGAAAGGAAAAATAAGATTATTAATTTATTTTTTATGATAATAATATTTTAACAATTTTTACACTATTTTTCAGTCTCTTTTGAACCGAAACAATTAAAATGTTCCTTCCAAATATAATGAATTAAAAGTCAATGTGCTCAAATTAAATTAAAGAATGAAATTATTTTATAAGTATAATATTATTTTGTTGAGTAATACTTGTATAAATCCGATTTTTTGTTTATTGGAGTACGTTTTTATAATTGTTGGTCCCAAGTTGAGTTAAGATTGAGTAAGCTAAGAAAGTCTAGAGGGGAGGGGTGAATAGACTTTAAAAAATCTTTCAAAATATCAGAGTTTATAATGCGGAAATGTGTTCTGAACAGTACTGTTCTTACTGGATCAGATCAGTACTTCCAGTTTCAGTTTATACTCAACTTTTATTCAGATCTTTACTTAATAAATTCTAGTTTCGGTTTATACTCAACTTTTATTCAGATCTTTACTTAATAAATTCTACTGTTCTTGGTTAAACAAATATGAAACAAATATCAAACAGAAAGTAAAGAACACAAGATTTATAGTGGTTCGACAAATGTCTACATCCACTCTCACAACTCCAGTTGTGAAGTTTTATTAACTCCTTCTTGAGTTTCTTGTGGCTTAAAGTCCCAAAATTAAGACTGTGATCTTATCGATTACACTCCCAAGTGTATCTTCGATCGACTAGTAATTCTACAAGTAACTAGCACACTTGTTTACAACAATACAAACTTTAAAATGAAAAGTAAAACTTCTCTTGATTAGCCTCTGATTTTTTCTCTTCAATTTTGTGGCTTTTCCTAGATTTCTTGATCTCTTTGACTCTGTGAGTTCTTCAATGCTATGTAGACTTGCTCTCGAATGCTTTAGGATCAGTAATTGTTCAGTAGTCTTCAGCAATATGAGATCACACAGTATTTATAGAACTTAGTATGACAGTTAGTAGTTTGTGAACTAACTCTCAACTAACTCTAAAACTGTTTTGTTGTAACTTCTTTTTGTAACCGACTTTGTAACTTCCTTCAACTAATTCCAAGTCAGCATATCTTCAATATATCCAGTTACGCCTTAAATAAGTTTTCCAAACTTATTCTTCAATCAAACTAGCTCAGCACAGTAAACTACTCTTCTTAGTTTTACTGTTCTTAGTCAGTCAGCACAGTTCTCCAAAACTGTTCTGCATTTCTTCAGAATTCTTCTCAAACTTCTAAGCTTCTCTTCAACTCTTCTTGAAGTCTTCTTATTCTGAAGTAGTCTTATGAGTCTTCATAATCTTCTGATCTTCTTCTAATCTATTCCTAATCTACTGTTCTGAACTTTTACAATGCTGAATACACCAGAATACAAACTTACAAATATAAAACCTATCTATACATCAACTGAACTACATACAGATGAGTACATCTAAGTCCTATACTATAAGCTGTCTATACAATACAGACATCAGCTTAGTTCCTAACAGTTCTTATATCAGATCAGTTATCTCAATAAGATCAGTAACCATATATAAGATCAGTAAACATATACTCCGTATTTCATATAACACAATTATATCAACATATAATCACATATATCATTAACTTGAAGTTGTTTTTGGCCATCAAAATATACAATCATCAACTAGAACATTGTTTCAAGGATTCATATCCCAACAATAATAATGTTAATCGGACCCCCCCGAATCAAATTTCCTGGCTCCGTCACTAATTACCGCTCATCATAAAAAAAAAAAAATTATAATTTTTTAAATTGTCTTGTTCAAAATTGTACTACCGAGTAATTCACAATTTAAGAATAAAAGACGGTGTAATATTTGATAAACTATTGACAAGACATAAAAGCAAATTTGAACTCAAGTGTCAACCACAAAGTTTGATTACACAAACTTTATAGAGTCAATGGCCATATATCAAGTCAAATCCGTAAGATTCTACTACTCATTAGACAATTTAGACTCTGTTTTTTTTTTTTTAACGAATTTATAATTTGAGAATATTTAATGTTCAATTAAATTTTTTTTTTTTGAGAGTAAATTTAATTTTACTTTGGTTGCTGCAATTTTTTATATTTTGGATGTGTTACTCTTTTGTCCAAAGTTAATAAGTACACTTCGTTTGACATTGAATTTAAGAAATATTATGGGACAAGTTAATACAGAACTTAACTCAGACTTTAAACTCCATAAGTGAATGATGAAATTAGTCATCAAATTAATCTATTCTCGAGTTATATATCGAGACTTCAAAAATATGTAAATGTATAAAGTATAAAAGTAAATGGTGTATAAATGTATTAGTATATTGGGAGAATATATATATTTTTTAATTTTATGAAAATGTACCTATTACATTTGAACGGACTAAAAAGAAAATTAAACTTATTAAGTTAGAACGGAAGGGTGTTAGAAATAAATCCTTGTCAATACTTTTTAATTTGATTGTTGCATTTTTAATTTTCTTTTTAGATTTAATATTTTTTCTAAACTTTCATATTATTTTATACATTGCATTACTACATTTATTTTATTATAACTAATTAATAATATCATCATTTAAAAATATTTTACTTATTTAAAATATAAAATATGAATAAAGTAGAATGAGGTGATAGTAAAATTTTATATAACGAATATGGATCGAGATTTTAACGGTATAAATTTATACACTTGTCACATGAAACTGACTCAACCTATATAATTTCATAAAATACATTACAATAAATACAGTTATATTTTACCTACATATAACTATATTATTTCATGATTTCCGTTTGAATAAAATTTTGGTGGTGTAAATATGTTAATAATGATGATACATAGTACTACACCAAAAGTGTTAGTTGCAGGACCACGTGCAGGGTTTGGTGAATCTACCTAACACAAACCCCACCAATGCAGCTAGATTTGGTTTTGGGTCTACCTTAGTAACCTTACACTATCGACCGTTTAAAAAAAAAAAACATTTTGCAATGAATTTTTTTTACTTCATCACATAAGTTTATACGAGTTGTTTTTAACAAGTAAATTAAGAAATGTAATATTAAATATCTAACGTGTAATTGAAGTAAAAAGACGTAGACAGAATAAAATGATACAAAGAGTTAAAAAGAGGTTAAAAACGTACTAAACTAGAAATACATACGGAGTAATATTTATTCAAATTGTATTCAAACCAAATTACAATATGTTGTTTTGAGTTTCTTTGATTTAGGTATACCGTTGATCATTTTTTAATTGCATTGATAGTAAATACTAAAAATATACTAATAATTATGAATAAAATTATATAAAAGACATACCGAATGAGATCACCTGTTTCAGTTTTAATGTTCCACATCTTATTCTACCGTATGGATAATTAATATGTGTCATATTAAAAAATAATCGACATCATATAATATTGAGGCGACACGTGTTAAAAATTCAGCAGTGTAAAATATCAGTAGAATACGAAAAGTGAAATAGAAAAATCAAATCAAATATGAAATGGAGAGTCCAAATTTAGTTTAAGGTCGTACTTTTTTTAAACGAAGACTTTTACTAATTAATAGACGTCTAAACCCCTAATTGGACACCACTTACCAAATGTTTGAGCACCTTAAAATTGACTCTTTGATGCGACTGCAATGAACTCATTGTAAATTAACAGTGTGTTGTACTTTGAATTATTATTTAACAAAATAAACAAGTAGTATCACTTCCCTATCTAACTATAGTATACCCCAAAAATGTAAAATAAATAAAGGACAAGTGGGAGAGCAACTAGTTAGAAGAAAAGGTTGATTTTGCATAAACGTCTAAATAAATTATACTCCCTACGTTTATAAATTTTATAAGTTTTCTTTTACTTTTGCGTGTTTGAATTAAGGAATATAATACAATAATAAAAATAGTTTATAAAAAATGGAATAAAAAACTTATTGTGAAACATAAAAAAAAAATGAAAAACTTATAATGAAACGAAGGAGTACATTTTATATCTTTATAAAATTATACCCTATTTTTAACGTTAGGCAGGACGAACACAGTACAAACATTACGGTCCCAACATAGATATGTTTTATTAAGGTGGTCTTATTTTTATTAATCAATAAAAACTGTTTTCAGGAAACAGTTTGATAACGAGTAATTCATAAAAAAGTGTCATAAAGAAAAACAGAGCATAAAGAATTTGATGGCGTTTGCTGCATTTGTATTTAAAATTGGCATAAGTACTACTCCATTATTATATTTTGATTGAAATCGACATAGAATCCATCGTTTTCGATATATTTATTTTGCAATGAAGAGCATATAGTACGACTTAATTTAATTCATGGTTACTTTGACCATATTCTTCCATTCCAACATTAAAATAAGTAGTGCTAAAAATGGCAAAAGTCACAGTATACAATTTTAATGTAAAAAGTGAATTTCAAGTTATGGCATATTGCCACATGACACTATTTGTTGAAAGCACGGACCTCCTTATTGAATTACAATTTAAAATAATCACTCCATTTTAAAAATAGATTAGGGTACTTGGTTGAAAATTTCACTTTTCAATTCAAATACAACAAAGTGGGCGATTGAAGTTACAATTAGGGGGTGTTTCTTTTGGACTTTGGGTGGTTTTAAAAACCAGATTTTTGAAATTCTGGTTTTTGAAATTCCGATGAATAGTAATATTGGTGTTTCTTTTGGGTTTTGGAATAATGAAGGATTTAACTTTATGTCAAATCAAGTTGTAAGATTGAATGAGTTTGTATTATTATATTATTGTTTGGTTAGATTATAATGATTAGTTGATTAAATATATTATATTATTGTATTATTATATTATTATAGTATTATTATATTATTGTTGGAAAATAATATAATGATTGGAGTAATATTATATAGATATAACTTTATGTCAAATCAATATGTTTGATAAGGGTGGTTTTGAGTGGATTTTGAAAACCGGTTTTTAAATCCCGAAGTAAAACGGATTTTGGATCTTGAAATCTAAAACCTGATTTTTAAAACCAAAAGGAAACATCCCCTTAGTAGATGTGAATGAATCAGATAATTATAAAATGGACTTATAACTCGATTTACTAAGTTCGATTTGACTTGTTTAGTATATAAGTCAGGCTCAAACTTTTGAGTAGGAATATTTGAATTGTTTTATGTACTATTTGATGAATTTATTATTACTCTATCATTTGATAAACTATTTTTATTTTTTATTTTAAAATTTAATTATTATAATTTAATAATACAAGTGTGTTGCAAAAAAATATTTAGTAAACAGGACTAAAAAAACATTAAAAAAAAAACGGATCTATTTATTGAAAATATCATAGCAAACATATTAAAAAGTTCTATGATAAATAATAGGTAAAGTTTGGAACAAAAAAATTAAATAACATACCAAGACCTTTTTTTTAATGAGAAAACTGGTGTAACCCATCCCCACTCATAATCCCAACATTGGGAGATCCAATCAAACCCTTCCATAAATTGGAAAATCAAAGTTATTTGTAAATATTTTTTATTATACCGTGTGTGAAATTAATGCATGATATTTGATAGCATTAAACGATGTTTTAATATTGTTGCACATGTGCTAGCCTTTTATGCTAAGGCTGATCATACGTGTAACTTTTCTTATTCGTCCGTTTCAAACTTTCTCTTATTAATCATTGCTGGCTGATTCTAGTACCTTTATTAAATGAATATTTTTTCTTTCAGTTTTTTTAATAGCATTAAAATATTTATTAGTTATTTTATTAGAAAATATTAGTTATAAAATAAGTGTATGATAAAACTATTTACACAATATCAACTCCAAACACAAACGGTCTTTCTTGTGACACCCATTTTCTAATTCTAGGACCCTCTCATTTTTATATTTATCATTGCACAACTAAATATGTAAGAATAACAACTCAAATACAATAAATTGGAAAAAAACAATTATTTGTGTAAAATAATGCAAAAGCGACACTTTGAGAAAAAGAATTGACCTGAAATCGAGCTCAAAGAAATTATTGTAAAATTATATACTAATTGTTTATTATTTTTTAATTGGTATTTACTAAGTCAGGTTGATACTCCTCTCATTCCATAATAAATTTTATAAGTAGATGAACACACATATTTGAAAAGTGTAATGATGAGTAATATTTTGTGAGATAATTTTGTAAATTTCTATGTATAAAGTAAATAGTAATACTTGATGCAATTGATTACATCTATAATGTTGGAATTAGACTTTAATGAATTGAGTTAAATATTGGGTCAAAGATTAAATTGAAAAAATTAAGCATTAAAATCCAATGCGTTGTTTGGTTAGAGATTGTGGTGGATTGAAGTGAGATTGAAATATATACCGAAAAAAGTGGTTGTTGTAATCAATGAATAATAGTAATTACTAATTATGTTTAAATTGTTCTTGGATAGAGATTGAAATGTAGTGATGTAACTTTATGTCAAATTAAAGATAATATTGTAATATTTTATTAATGAATAGAAAAATAATATGAGAAACAATGAGTGTGTAAAAGTAAACTAGGAGATAAAATGAGATTAAAAAAATGTTGATGTGATTATATATAAATATGTGTGTATCTACATTCAATTACATTGAAGAATTTGTCTAAAATTAATAAATAAGTTGACTTATGTGTGAAATTAAAAGTAATAATATTTTGTATAAAATTATGGATATTATAAAAGTATATTTTATAAAATATTTTATATTTTAAGAGTTTTAAAAAAAAATGAAGGACAAGATTACAATAAAGATGAGTTGAGAATAGAGTACCAGAAAGCAGCGTGTAAAATTTGTCTTGTATTTTGGGCACACTAAAAGAGCAAAAGCGAGCAACTGAAAAGATGCAGTGGGCCCAAAAGATCGCAGGGCAAAACCCTTGGAAAGTCTGACGTGGCTGCCGCACAAAACGACAACCCCACCAGCGTAAGAAACAGAGAGCGTTATAGTTTTTTTAATTTCTAAACTTTAAAATCAAAGTGGAATTTTCGTTTTATTTTGCATTTGCATAGGCCATCATTCACACGAGCAACACATTCTTAATAAACTCCGCCTTCCTTCATTTTCTTTGCCTTTATTAAATAAATACTCTTCGAAAGTTGGCCAGCTCTTTCCCTCAAAAGCCAAGGACTCTTCTCCTCTCTCTAGGGTTTCCATTCCTTATATAATTCTAATTATCTGAATTCGGTTCTTATACCCTCTCTATTACGCGTGAAGAGTCCTGTTGTTGGTGAAATGGCCTCCTCTGTTATTAGATCTGCGCCGTCACCTGTTTTCGCTACCCGTCACTCCGATCGCTCCAAGGTTTGTGCTGTTTTTTTATTTCTTTTTGATAGAATTGAGCTCGGATCAGTTGTTTTTTTATATCTGGATTAATGCTAGCATTTTGATTTTCTGGAGCTATTTGGTGTTTGGTTAGTTTTTTTGTTGTTCAAAAATTGAATAGCATTTTTGATGGTTTAACTTTGATATGCTTCTGGATTTCCAGATTCTGAAATTCGTGCTTGTTTTTTGACTGAGCGACTTCTCCAATGAAAGTTTGCTTTGACGTTTTTGTTATTTGCGTTTTCCATACGCTAATCCCAGGGGAGTGCTCTGGAATGAAATTAAATTTATTCGATTTGTAATGTGTTGCACGTCAAGTTTGGAAATATACATGGTTGAATAAGTACATGAGCTTAGTGTCGTTTGTTTTCAATTTCGTTTTCTTGTTAACACAAGTGAAATTTCAGAACGCTCACTTCTGCTTCGTTGATTATTTTGTACCTCTCTATGCTGGAGTTCGATTAGTTGCTGCAAAGTAGTTGTAAATCTCCTATGGACTAGAAATACTACACTTTGCAAAGTGGCAAGATATTTATTTCTCAATGCATTTGATGACTAATGGATGGTTTAATTACAGAGCTATAATACATAATTTCATTATCTATTGTAGGTATCATGTGACGCCAATTCTTTGAAGTTCCAGACAACCATTTTTGGAACTAATGTTCCAGTGGCTTCATCCTCACTACAGTGCGTGAATATTGAATATGGTTTCGTTATTTTGAAATGCTAATTAATTTAGTTTGGGTTCTTACTTCAAATGATACTCAATTTGAACTGTAGGAAGCTTACTACCCGTGCTATTCATCCTATTAGAGCGACAGCAACAGAGATACCTCCAACTGTGCTTAGTAAGGCCTACACACTTGCATTTTGTTAACTAATTTAGAGGCCACATATGCTTTATGTGTTTGATAATATGCATCCTATGTTTACCTGATTCAGAATCACACAGCAGTGGGAAAACTAAGATAGGCATCAACGGTATGTGTTGTCATCCAATAACGTTCTGCTTCCTTTTATCTTCAGAAATACACCACTCTTTGTTATTGTTACTCCCCAATTTTCTTATTTTTGTTTGTTTCTCAAATTAGTAATTCCTATATCCTCAAATTCTTTAGTTTTCTGTATCAAGAACTAAATTATTTTACTAATATGCTGCTAAATTTCTGTAATTGCTATTTTTGGAATGGCGCCTATTTCTGGTCTGCTACTGGAAAGTATAATGGGAACATAAGACTTAACAGCTTGATACCATGCAGGTTTTGGACGCATCGGGAGACTGGTCTTACGCATAGCAACCTTCAGGGATGATATCGAAGTGGTGGCAGTTAACGATCCTTTCATTGATGCAAAATACATGGTCAGTGTGCTATTAAGCTTCATTTGTGTGTTTTAATTGCTTTCTGACATCAGAGTAGCTTACTAAAGGAAGTAGTTTTATGCTCAGCTTCAGTTGTCTTCTAAACATGTGTGTTAGCTGAGAGCCTGGGATGACTCCATATTTGGGTTTTAGGAGTCAGTTGGTTGACTATATTTAACAAGAACCTGTTATGTTTTTTCATTGATGTGTGGCCAATTTTAAACCGATTGCTTCATTACATTGCTGGAAAAGATGTGTGTGTCCACTTGTTGTTGGTTAGGGAATTTTTTTGTTCTGCAACAATTATGAAACATAAATATTCTGCTAGACTATTTGGAAGATAAGTTAAATTGATGTTTTAATATCCACCTTATTGAATTGATTTTGGATCAGAAGTGAATATCAAACATACATACTGTAATAGTGTTAATTGTCACTGCCTTTAATATACTTGTAGCAGACCTGTTTCTGGAGTGTGATTTGAACAATATGTGTATTTTTCAGGCATACATGTTCAAGTATGACTCAACCCATGGGCCTTACACTGGGAACATCAGAGTCATTGATGAATCCACTTTGGAAATCAATGGAAAGCAGATCCTAGTTAGCAGCCAAAGGTATCACTAGAGTGTTTGCAATTAGTGACCAGATACCAAGTCATGATTCGTGTGTATGAACTTGTGACATTTTCTCTGCCTTGCTAAATTCTAAATCTCTCAATACAGGAACCCAGCTGAGATTCCTTGGGGTGATCATGGGGTCGAGTATGTTGTTGAATCTTCTGGAGTCTTTACAACAATTGAGAAGGCATCAGCACACATAAAGGTTAGGAACAAAGTTGATATTTAAATATCATGTTTGTCCATTTCAAGTAATGAGCTCGTCATAATAGCTTATTGTTTTGTGTAGGGTGGTGCTAAGAAGGTCGTCATCTCAGCTCCATCAGCTGATGCTCCTATGTTTGTGGTTGGTGTAAATGAGCATACTTACAAACCAAGCATGGATGTTGTTTCGAATGCTAGCTGTACCACCAATTGCCTTGCTCCTCTGGCCAAGGTTCTAAGGAAATCTGAGTTTTTTTTTTTTTTGCCGAAAAATTAGTTGAGATCTTCCCACTTTTGTCATTTCACTTCTGTTCCTTTACAATTGCTAATTTTGCAGGTAGTGCATGAAGAGTTTGGTATCATAGAGGGGCTAATGACAACTGTTCATGCAACAACAGGTATGTGTTGTGCCTGCAGTTGCGTCCCTGCAGTGTTGGGAATTTTACACTTTTCTCATTATCATTCTTATGAATAGCACTGGATCATCTTTGTGACACTCTTGTTGCTGTCCAGCCACTCAGAAGACTGTTGATGGTCCCTCAATGAAGGATTGGAGAGGTGGCCGAGGAGCAGGGCAGAACATCATCCCTAGTTCTACTGGTGCTGCTAAGGTATTAGATAGTCCAGTTGCAAAGAATATAATCCAGCACTTCTCCTTGTGTAATCTAATTCAAATTTTAATTTCAGGCTGTTGGAAAAGTTCTTCCAGATCTTAATGGTAAGCTCACTGGGATGGCTTTCCGAGTTCCGACGCCTAATGTATCTGTGGTAGACTTAACTTGTCGGCTTGACAAGAGTGCTTCTTATGAAGATGTTAAAGCGGCCATAAAGTATGTGAATCTCGTCTTTACTTCCTGGTTTATTTGGTGTTCTTTCCTTTTTACTATGTGTTTGAATGGTGTCTCAAGGATTTGTTGTTTAAATTATCAGGTATGCATCAGAGGGTCCACTCAAAGGCATTCTTGGGTACACTGACGAAGATGTTGTATCCAATGATTTTGTTGGTGACTCAAGGTATCATGTTCTCCTCTGCCCTTTTTCTTCCTCTAGTGTCAATTGTCGATGGTCAAAAATTTGCATGTGAATTTTTCTAGTCCAACAAGTAATTTCGGGGCCTGAGTAATAATTATGGGCTAGAAAGTAGGCAGTGGCTCAACGAGATTAAAGGAGTGGGGAGGGTGTTGCATGGTGTTTGTAATAAAGGCCCAATTCAGGGCACTTTTCTTGGTAGTTGCTCTTTTATTTTTCATTTTAATCTGAATCTCTTGCTGACATTTTGAGGCTTAAACCTTCTTCCCATCTCTTACTGAATATTGACACATGTGAGCTTATGCGGTTGTTGTTTTCCATGATGTAACAATGTTAGATTTTGGTTGTTAATGATTCTCATAATTTGTTTTGTTTTTGTTGTTATAGGTCTAGCATATTTGATGCTAATGCTGGAATGGGTCTTAGCAAGTCCTTCATGAAGCTCGTCTCCTGGTATGACAACGAGTGGGGTTACAGGTATAATCTCTCTCCCTTGCTCTATCAATGCCACGCATCTTACAAGTTACAACTTGGTGCCTAAATGCGTTGGAATTTGCTATTCTTGCAGTAACCGAGTGTTGGACCTGATCGAGCACATGGCTTTAGTGGCAGCTACCAAGTGAGAAGTGGCTGGCCTGCTTGATACTATTTTTGTGTTGTGCTTGTACGAAAGTGACCCCTCATGCTTTAAATTTGAATGGGCCAGGAGTCACTGAAGCCGTTTAGAATAATGTACTCCTACTTATGATGTATGACAACTCTTGCAATTGTTCACTGAAGCCGTTTTGAAATACATGCATTAGTCTTATGTTTAGTTCTCTGCTGATTTGTACACCTTGCATTTGTACTGTCTTTTTAAACCATCACCTTTACTAAATTTCTGTCTACTAATTTCTCTTGCGATTGCATTTCTTAGCATGCCCGAATGATTGAAACGAGTGCTTGTAATCATACATTTTCTATGATCTCCAACTTTCGGACTGGAGTATAAGTTACTGAAGATAGTATTTGATAAGCGGTTTCGCTTAAATATTGGACTTCACACAGTTCGGCCAAGTTTTCAATTTTTTTTTTTTACACATAACAAGAAATTGGGGTCGGACTTGGTTGAATATATATATGTAATAACACAAGTGACTTCTTGGAGAAGTTTTCGCTTAAATGACTAAAATGATAAAATATTTCTACATCTTTGAAATCCTCAATCAACGCCGTTGCTTGATTCTCTGCTCTTGTGCTTCTCTTCTGTTTGCAGTAGCGATGTCATAATCATTTTTGAGCCTTGTTGTCGTCGATCTTTAATTTGAAAATTTCTGCAAATTGAGTCTCGAAATAGGTATGAGTTTTTTTTCGGAAATGGAGCGCATCATCTCCCGGCCTGCCTTCAATTTTTTTTTTGTTGCTTTTTTTTTTTTTGCCATTTGATATTAGTTTGATATTCGAGTTTTTCTATTTTGTATCGCATTCTTGGAGTGTAAATTGCGTTTTTGGTCCCATCAACCATGGGCTCGTTGGGATTTGACCACTGAGTTTTGGATTTGGTCCCACTTGATTTTTTTATACAAAATTGGTCTCATACGAAATTTTATTGCAAACTTAGTCCCAAAATCCGTCAAAATTTAACGGAGGGTGTGCCACGTGCGATTCATGTGGCCGTTAAGTGTACTTTTTGCAGACTTGATCCCATACGATGTAAACTTGGACCCAAACGTTATGAAAAATGTAAAATTAACCATAAATCCTATTCATAACGTTGAAAATATCAAGACCTTAACTTTGTGAAGATATCTCGAATATTAATATCGATAAATTTTAAAATTTATGAAAATTTAATAACAAATTTTTACTACACAAATTTAACAATTTGAACATAATTTACATTCGTGAAAATTTTACTTTTAATACATAAATTAACAAAAAAAATTAAACATATTTTACATTAGTGATAAATTTACATAAAATATCATATACGATGTTATCGAGCTTATATGAATTTATCAACATTTTTTTAATATTCTCTCGATACTTTATTGATATTAGACTCTATATTATTATTACATATCAATATTTTAATTTTTTTAAAAAATATCGTGAAATATCATTTTTTCTAATATCGATATCGGTGACCACCAAAATTAGATACATTGAAAAAATTTAACAAAAAATAAATGACGTAGACCCACGATCATTTCCCAAAAAAAAAAACATACTATTTAATTCAAATAGTAATGATAATCAAGGTTGAAAATATCAATGGACATATCGATAATTGTAAATTTTAAAAATCATGAAAATTTAATAAAAAATGTTTAATACATAAAATTCAACAAAATAATTTGAAAAAATTTTACATTTGTGATAAATTTACATAAAATATAGACTAATATACAATGTTATTTCATATGATATTTATCGACATTTTTCAAACAAATAAAATCGATATTTATTAATATTTTCAATTTTGAACAATGAGGCGCTTGTTATTTTTATTGCATATCAATATTTATCGATATTTTCAATTTTTTACAAATATCATGGAAATATCCTTCTTTCCGCCCAATATTGATATCGATGAGCACAAAAATCGGATATATCAATGAAATTATCAAGAAATTTTTCTCATATATCCTCGATATATCCAATTTTTTCGTTGCCGATATGATATTGAGAAAAATTATATTCCACAATATTTTCTTAAAAAAATGATAAATATCGGTATCCAATAATAATATCGAGCCTAATATCGGTAAAGTATTAAGAGAATATTGAAAAAAAAATTTCTTGAAAAAATGTCAATAAATATCACATGAGATAATATTATATATTATTCTATATTTTACGTAAATTTATCACACTACAAAAAACACCTCAATTAACAACCAATTAGAGACCGTAAAAATGGTCTCTACACGCATTAGAGACCGTTTTGAGACCGTTTTTGGTTGGTCACTATTAGGTTCGTTTTAAATATTTTGAGACCGTTTTCATGTATCGGTCTCAAATTATAGACCGATTTTTTTAGGTCTCTAAATTGTAGCGGTCTACAAATGGTCTCAAACAATTGGTTGACCCGAACTTTTTTCGAGCTCTGAGACGGTGTCAAAACGGTCTTTAATTTAGAGACCGCCACATCCAGTATTGAACCCCGACCCACGCGGCGGAACTAAACCCACACGTGACCCGAACCGAACCCACACCTGACCCGACCCCACACCCGCACTGACCCGACCCCATACCCACCCACACCCACTTTATTTAAATGACAATTTATTTGGTCTTGGTGGGAATTGATCCCGGGTGGATGGGTGCCCATTACTGGGCACCGACCACTTTGACAAGTAATTGTCTTGTGTAATTTTTAAAATTAATTATATATATATTAATTAATTTCTTTATTATATACTTCCTCCATCCCACTATAAATCTCACAATAAGTTTCTCATTCAATTTTTTTTTCATATTATTTTTTCTCTTCTCCTTCTCTTTCTCAATCACATCACTTATATTTTATTTATAATTTTATTATATTTAATCTCATACTCATCTAATATTTTTTCTCATCAATTTATTTCTCTCATCTTTTAATATTCTAGTATCAATTCTTTCAAATAGAATCTCAAAATAGAAAAACCCAAAAATTACCTTAACTTAAATTCGGTGGAGACGATTGATAACCAACAGGCTGCGACGAAGAGGCGGCGTCAGCGATATCTTCTTAAGAACAGGGACGGAGTTGGAGTCATCGCGGCTAGAGCCAGCAATTCGGGCCCGATCCGATGGTCTGGCTCGGTCAACCCGAAACATAGTATGGGCTGGGCTCTAAAATTAGAGGCCCATATAGAACTGGGCCTATTTGGCCTGACCCGATGGAACCGGTGGGCCTAATGGGCTAGGCTGAATTTGGCCCGCTGGCCTATGGACAACCCGTTTGGCCCGATCAATATTTTTTCTTTAAACAAATAAATAATTAAAATAAGTAAAGTATTTTATATTTAAATATTATTGTGTTTTTATTTTATTTTGACTTTGAAATTTGAACTTGTGAATTATTTATAATTTTATTTGAAGTTGTTATAGAGTGTAATGTTATACTGATTATGAGCGTTTATGAATTATGTATAGTTAATACTTTAGTATTGCATATTTTTAATCATTCAACCCGCTGGCCCATGGACAACCCGTTTGGTCCGATCAATATTTTTTCTTTAAACAAATACATAATTAAAATAAGTAAAGTATTTTATATTTAAGTATTATTGTATTTTTATTTTATTTTGACTTTGAAATTTGAACTTGTGAATTATTTATAATTTTATTTGAAGTTGTTATAGAGTGTAATGTTATACTGATTATGACCGTTTATGAATTATGTATAGTTAATACTTTAGTATTGCATATTTTAAATTATTATTATTTGTATAAATAAAAATTATATGTGAGTATGTGATCAATACAACATTTATATATATATATATAATTTTTGCTAAAAATATTTTTAAAAAAAATTATTGCATGGGCTGGGCCGGCCCGGCCCGCTAGTCTAGTGGGCTAGGATGGGTTAGGTTGGACTCACATTTTATAGGTCTGAAAAATTCATGGGCCGCCCCGACCCAACCCACGAACATCGCTTGGCCAGATGGGCCGGGCCGGACGACCCAATTTGCCAGCTCTAGGCGCTGCAAGAGAGCAAGAGAGAATCGTGAGGGCCGTGAGAAATTGCATAGGATGAAAGTGAATGAGGCTGTACAAATGAACTAGGGTTTATAGACGAGTTACAAACGGGTTTATAAACGGGTTAGAGACCGTATTCACAAAACGATCTCTAAATGAGCGGACAAAAATGACGGTCAAAATAAAATTTGGGAATTGGAATTCTTAATACCAATTAAAGACCGCTAATGCGGTCTCAAACAAAATTTAAAATCAGAAATTTAATTTCAGGTTAGAGACCGCCAATACGGTCTCTAAACGGTCTGAATACATAAAATTAAAGACTTAAATGAAATCGGTCTCAAAATTCGTAATTTTTTCAAAATGGTCTCAAATCATTTAAGCATTTTTTGTAGTGACAGATGTAAATTTGTTCAAATTGTTTTGTTAAATTTATATGTATTAAAATTTTGTTTGTCGATCAATTCGATATTAATATTTTTACAAATTTATGGTCTCAATATTTTCAACGTTGAAAAAAATAAATGCAATATAATGGTTTTAAATCGTGTGGGACCATAAATGCAACGAGGGTTAGGTTTTTTCCTCTAAAAAATGGCTAAAATGTGCCAAGTTTAATTAACTTTTGGATCCTATGGGACCACATTTGCAATGACATTTAACGGTCAAGTTAATGGCAGTCGGCAGGACCAAAACTGCGTAAAAAATATCGAGTGGGACCAAGTCCAAAACCCAGTGGTCAAATCCCAACTATCCCGTAGTTGATGGGACCAAAAACACAATTTTCTCCATTCTTGGAATTCAATTGAAATTCATTTGCTATTTATTATTTGTTCTTGAATTTCGTTTGCTATTTATTTGTTCTTGATTAGATTTTCTGTCGTCGTCGATCTCGGCCACTGCCTCTCCCCGTTCCTCTCTTGCTGATTAAACACATGTATTGAATATCTACCTTTTTAATTAACAATTGCATTCTTTAATTCTCTTGCAATTTTAATTCAAACTTTTTGTACGTAGTTGGTGTTGTTTCTGTAACTAATCTGAAAAATTTACAGGTAAATTCAAACTTTGCCGTTATTTCATTCTCAAGGTTATGTGTATGTGGTTTCAGTTGTGAAAATTATGCCTCAGACTCCTATAATATTCTCGCTGGTTGCTGGCGTACACCTCTGATGCCTCTTCATTTGTAGGTCTAATAATCTCAACCGTTTATTTATTTGTTGTCTTTTTCTTCCATTCGGTTTTGTAGGGTTAATATAGTGAATTTTCACTCTTCGCTTTCCTCATGCCCGGACACAATCATCTTCTCATCTACCATTAAGTTCTATTTAAGGTTTTCCTCTTTCCACTGCTTAATTTTAGTTTCTATAAATTTTTTAGTTTGATATTTTTTTTAACTATAAAAGAATTTTAGTTTCTATAAATTTGCGTTTCCAATTTCTGCTCATTACATTATATTTAGAATTTGTGGTTTTTTGAGGGATTTAGTGTGTAGACTTTGCTGAAGGCACATGTGCATGACAAGATTTTTTAAAACAGTTACACACGGTTAGTATTTCCAATGTCAGGTGTAGGCAAAGACGGAGCTATGTAAGGCCCGGGGGGCCACTGGGCCCCCCACTAATTTTTAAATTTTTTTACTATATATTTTTATATATATGCATTTTTTCATTAATTTCAATTATTTATTGAAGTAATAATCCCCTATATCTCTCTATTCATACATTTTCGCTCTCCTCCACTTTTAACACCCCTTCTTTTTTGTGCCTATACTCTATATTATGATGTTTCCCTTTTTCTTTCTTTCTTTTTTTTATTAATTTTAAAAGTTTAGTTTAATTTCAATGATTGTGAATTTATTTAAACAAAAAATATTTAATTTTGTATGTATAATTTGTTTACACGAGTTTTAAGGAATACCCCTTCTATTCAAAATGTATATTACTTTAAATTTATGCACACGTATTAAGAAAATTAATGACTCTTTACCATATATTATAGATATATTATGAATAGAAGATACTATTTTTCAAAGAAATATTTTTGACACATATATACAAGAATTTTTTGTATTGAAATTTCAAAATATAAATAATAGAAGATAATTATATATAATTTATTATTAATTCAAATTATCATTTTCAGTGATAAAATTTAAATATTTAATACAAAAAAATATTTCAAAGTTTTAATTTGAACTTTCAAAATTTTACACATTTAAACATAAAATACATCTACATGTTTAAATATACATCTACAAATTGTATAGAATATAATATTAATGAATTAAAAAATATATAATACCTATAATATTCTTACATTTTTATTTTAATATTAATTAGGTCCCCTACATTAAAATCCTGACTCCGTCACTGGGTATAGGATTGGAAAGAAAGAAGAGTTTGAAATCCTAAACCATTATTCGACGTATTCTTCTTCTTTATGAAGGTATACTCTTCCATACTACTTTCTCCCCTCAATTATACTCTTTTTCATAAAACATTATATTTTCCTTTTTAGAATTTTATGACTTGATTTTTTTTTTCATATTCAAATAATTCGTGATCATTGTTCTCGATCACTAAGATGCATCTGACTGTTTTTCGATTTGTGTGTTATTAGTAAATTTATTTCTTTGCATTTGATTGAAATTTATGGTTCTTGCCTTATGTTTTGTTATGTTTGGACGAATGGTTAATATATATATAAATAGCTTTACATTATAATGAATTTGAATTAATGAAGTAACAAAATTCCAATTTCCTTTAAAAGTAGTTCATATATAAGTAATTTAAACCTCTATTACACTACAAAAAATGCCTCGATTAGAGACCGTAAAGGCGGTCTCAACACACGTTAGAGACCGATTTGAGACCGTTTTATGGTGGTCCTTATTCGCTTGGTACTTGATATTCAGATACCGAATTTATGTAACGGTCTCAAATTAGAGACCGACCAAAAATCGGTCTCTAATTTAGAGACCGACAATTCAGTCTTATAACAGTCCCTAAACGTGAGTCGGCCCGACCTATTTTCGGGCCCTAAAACACATATCGATCTCTAGTCTATAATTAGAGACCGAATATTCGGTCTCTAAATAATAAAATCCTACTCATTATCCGACCCATCAACCGACACCGACACCCACACCCACACCTTCACTCAGGACTTTCATCAAACACAACCGCCTGATTTGGGACCGATTTGGGACCAAAAAATCGGTCTCTACTGTTTAAAATTATTCATATCTCTTAAAATATACATATAATCACCAATCTGATTTGTCTATCCCAACGATGGATAAATATTCCTCTTCTTCTAAATTCGATTCCTCCATCTCGAACAAAGTCATAAAGTCAGATTCGTTGGAAGTGGAGACGATAGTGCCCAATTCATTTTATTTAGAGATCGTAGTGCCTGATTTAGAGGAGGTAGTGAAAGATTCCACTAATTTAGATAGTATAGTAAAAGATTCTTTTTCAGATGTGGATACTTTGTCCGAGTTTAAAGGATTTTCGCCTGATCCCGACGGTAAGTGATCGATTCACATACGTATAAAACAACCTGTCGAAATTTTTTATACCAATTAAAGACTGAATTTTTAGTCTCCAATTAAAATTCAAAATTAGAATTTTAATTTCGATTTAGAGACTGATATTCGGTGGCTAAGTGGTCTAAAAAATATAATATTAAAGACCGAACTGAAAACAGTCTCTAAACGAGCGGTCAAAATTGCTAGTCAATTAAAATTTTGGGATTCAAATTTTTTTATACCAATTAAAGACTGAATTGTCGGTCTCTAAATAAAATTCAAAATCAAAATTTTAATTTCGGTTTGGCGACCGAATTTCGGTCTCTAAGCGGTCTGAAAACATAATATTAAAGACCGAATTGAAAACAGTCTCAAAACTCGAATTTTTTTCGGACCAGTCTCAAATCAGTCTCTATTTGAGACTGATTTATGTCGGTCTCAAAACTTTGGTCTCTAATTGAGCCATTTTTTTTAGTGTTAATTCGAAGTGGATGATTTGAGGAGTTTGTCATTCTTTACTTTAATTATAGTTTCTGAATTCGAAGCTTACTCATTATCAGAAGTGCACGAGAAAAACATACTTTCCATGCATCAGATTCATCATTCAAATATGGATTTTGTATCATTTTTTGATTGTGTTTGTAGTTCAAATAGCAAAATTCTGGAAACATAACTTTCGAAATTGGTTTGGAAGACTTTGTCTGCGTCGTTCGACAACTTCCGTTGTGCATCGAATTATCTCAACTCAGGGCATTTTCAAAATTTGATTTGAAACTATTGATGCAAATGTATATGGAACGCACTTGTATATGCCCCAGACCCGTTCTAATGTATTATGCTCTGGACCCGTCCCGCACCCCGTACATGTCCTAAATAGTCTCCCCGTGCCCCGCCTCATTTTTTCATATCATGTTGAATTTATTTAAGTTGTTTCTCACAATTGAAAATAATAATTTTCATGCTTATATACATTGAAACAATTCACAATAATATAAATATTTTTCATGTTATACTCCCTCCGTCCCACAAAGATAGCTCCATAATCCTTTTTTGGATGTCCCAAATTATAACTCTATTTCATTTTTTACTTGGGGGAATTGCACCCAAAGACACCTCACTATGTGTTTAAGCTAATTAATCCAATTGACTTATTGTAAAGCAATTAGAGCCACATTCGAAAATTGATGGACACAAATAACCTTTCATTAATTATATTTCATAATCCTAAATTAGTCAAATTATTTAAAATTTAAAATTCCTAATCAACAATAGTTCCCGCATTTCAAGAGTATTACCTTTCTTAATCCCCGACCTTTCCAAAAAGTTTTGTGCATTCAATGCAATCAAATCTACCGAAATATTTGGGCTAAATTACCTTCATTCTCCGAAAAAGGTAGAATGGTTTTATGCATCAACGAGTTTAAGGCAGAAAAGCGACACACTACACTGGAATACAGTTTTCACGGAGACAAATAATCGTCGACGGTTGCATACACGTTTGTAGCTGGAATTAAGGAAATCGAATCTGAATCATGGGTTTTTTAAAACGAGAGTCTAAATATCCCATACAATCCGATGTTATGCAACAAACACACGGTACGCTGGATTGTGGTGTGGTTGTTTGCAGATTAATTGAGATTTTTTTTAGAGGGGCAGAGCCAACGAATGCAGCGTTTGGCCGAGATGATGCAAGCAAGATGCGTATCAGAATGGCAAAGACATTCGTTGGTCCGATTCGAACCACGTGGGATTGAATATGCAGAGATTGTGTGTCGTGTCGCTTAGTACCTAATATTAAAACTGTTGACGTATGCTTTTGCTTGATTATGTATTTATTGGATTTAATATGGTTCTTTCATTACCTATGAATGAACTCCATGTTGTTATCGTTTGTGTTTTTTGGATTAATTGTGGTTGCTTTGAAAGATATTTGTTTTGAATTCTGGTTTTGAGAAAAATGTTGACTGAGGTTATGCAATTTCATTGTTTTTTATATGAAAAATTTGTTATATCTATTTGGCGAATCTACAGTTGATAATTTTGAAGTGATATTAGTAGGTTAATGAAATTTATTGGTGTAATGGGTTGCACACATAAAAATTCACATGATGCAATTATATGTCGTATGATGGCAGTTTGTAAAATTGACAGATGAAATAACAGATGCAGTTAAGATTGAATAACAATACTAAAAAATGCCCTGGAAATTGCATCAGGCAACACTAATGCAGAAGTGTGATAAAAAAATGCAGTTTATAGAAATCGAAAATGCATTCAGGATGTATAAAATTCAATCACCTTAGATGGAATTTCGAGTGCATGTTGATGTTGATCACGAAATGTAATATGTAGAAATGGTTGTAAAAATAATAAATAATATAAATACAAAAGTATATTTATGTAATTACAACATTCAATTTTCGTTGCATATGTAAAAATAATAAATAACATAAATACAGAAGTATATTTATGCAATTACAGCATGCATATGTAAAAATAATAAATAACATAAATGCAGAAGTATATTTGAATTTTGAAAAAATAATAAATGGACGTTCGATATACTATTATTTTTTTTTACAGATTTTGACCTTATTTGTATTTAAAAAAACTTATATATTAATAATTTTAATGGAATTCAATATTTAAAATTCGAAATTTATTTAAATAAAAGGTATAGTTGTACATCCAAAAAAATAAAATAAAAATTGTCCTCAATTTCAAATTCGAATTGGACAGATTTCGCATTTTGTTGGAATGCTGCATAATTATGAGTGTAATTTAATTATGGAGAGGGCATGTTAGATATCTTAAGTGTTGATTTGGTCTTAATTGAATTACTGAATTTTTTTGGTTTTAATTGAAGACCGGGGTTGGATTTTATCTTTTAATGTTAATAAACTCTTTTTACTTTAGTATTAAATGCTTTATTGTCAATTTTACCCGCCCCTAATTAATAAGAGTAATTAAGGCTTAGCAGATTTTGAAGAATGTGATTCCAAGGACAAAATTGACACATTAGCTAAATTTGACTACATTTATTAATTTTTCTTAATCTGTGTGTAAAGTCAAATGTAGTTATCTTTGTGGGGCGGAGGGAGTATATATATATATATATATATATTATATAAAGTTTATATAATAATTTGGGTCAGATCGGATACTCGTGGGTCAGATATAAGATTCAGACCCGGTCCGTTCACATACGGGGCGAGGCAGACCCTACCCGTTCTCAATACGGGGCAGATCCGACCTGATCCAAAGCTCGCGGGGCGGGACGGGTACTCACGGGTTAGGTCAATATTGCCATCCCTTCTTCTCATCTTTAGTCTTCAGAGTTTTCTGAGAGTATCCGTTGAAATCTCTGATTTTTAGAAGATATTTTGAATAGTGTAATATATTTTTATTTTTATAGGAGAATCCAACAAAATTCATAGGGTATTAAAATTTATAGACGGTTGAATATCCAAAGATTTTTTAAGACTTTTTAAAATCCGTATTGAATACCTCAAAATTCTTAAAGACTTTTAAAAATTCGAATTGAATACCCTTAAACTTTGAAAGTCTAAAAAAATCCTACAGAATCCACAATTAATACACCCCGTAAAAGTGATGGATCTAGAATTTCATTTCAAACATCACATGCATTTTCAAAAATTATTCAATTACAAATTTTATAAAATCCACACCTCAAACATAATATGGGCCAAACATAATATGAGTGAGGTAATTCATAAATTGTAATTGAATAATAATTGTATTTGAATAGAAATTAAAAAATAGGTATAAATGAAGATTTTTATGTGAAATCAATAATGATGTTATATTATTTTATTATTTTTAGTTAGTGGAGTAATTAGCGTGAGGAAGAAAAGTAGGAGATATAATTAATGTGTCGAACAAGAGTAGGAGAGTGAAAATGAGTGATTGAAAAAAAAATCGTAACACAATTGTATAAAAATAAGTATATATGTGTATTATAGAGATGTATGAGTATTTAAATTTATATTTAAATGCAGAGAGATTAAGAGAGATATGATTGAGGATGACTCATCCAAATTCGGATGGGTCAATCATAAACCAAACACACCCTTAATTATTTCCTCACCTAATCCATGCACTAAATTTCAAGGATTGGTCTCATATAGAATCAATTCCTTATAAGGAATTGAGTTGACTTAGTCAACTTAAATCTTAAATATTCAAAAATATTGTGAACCCTAAATATTCATGATTATTGTGAATAAAAATTTTGATTTGGTTAATTTTTTTTTATTATTAATTTTTTTTTTGTAATTTTTTTTATTGATAATTTTTTTTCGAAATTGTGTGTTGAAAAGTGTAATTTAATATTACTAAAAAGTGTAACACAATATTACTAAAAAGTGTAACACATTTTTTTATTAAAAAGTGTAAGTCACTATAATTGAAAAGTGCAACACAACTTTTAATGAAAAGTATAAGTCATTATAACTAGAAAATGCAAGTTAGTATAAGTAGAAAATGCAAGTTAGTATAACTAGAAAGTGCAACACAATATTATTAAAAAGTGCATGTCAATATACTTGAAAAGTGCAACACAATATTTTAATGAAAAATGTAAGTTGTTATAACTGAAAAGTGTAACAAAATATGAGTAAAAAGTGTAACATAACATTACTAAAAAGTGTAAGTCACTATAACTGAACATATTGTTGAAAATTGTAAGTCACTACAACTGAAAAGTGTAACAAAATATGACTAAAAGGTGTAGGTCATATAAGGAATCGAGTTGACTAAGTCAACTTTCCATTTTTTATTTTTGATAATTTTTTCCCGAAAATGTGTATGTTAAAAAGTGTAGGTCATTATAACTAAAAAGTGTAACACAATATTACTAAAAAGTGTAACACATTTTTTTATTAAAAAGTGTAAGATATTATAATTGAAAGTGCAACAGCAACAACACAGTTTTTAATGAAAAGTGAAAGATATTATAACTAAGTGCAAGTCAGTATAACTAAAAAGTGCAACACAATATTATTAAAAAGTGCAAGTCAGTGTAACTGAAAAATGCAACACAATATTTAATTAAAAGTGTAAGTTATTATAATTGAAAAGTGCAACATATAATATTACCAAAAAGTGTACGTCAATATAACTTAAAATATTATTTTGAAAAGTGTAAGTCATTATAATTAAAAGTGTAACAAACAAA
Source organism: Galeopsis tetrahit (assembly GCA_963675135.1). NCBI lineage: Eukaryota > Viridiplantae > Streptophyta > Magnoliopsida > Lamiales > Lamiaceae > Galeopsis > Galeopsis tetrahit. The sequence continues at coordinate 76,509,012 of OY776120.1, forward strand.
AAACAGTTGACTTGGTCAACTCAGTTTCTTATAAGAAATCAATTCTATAAGAGACCTACCAAATTTCAAAACCTTTTAATATTCATATAATCCATATACTAATTTCAAATTCAATGTTCAAACCTATCCGATTCATCTCCTAATTGTTTCATATCATCCCATCAGTATAAATTAATACCCAAATTCTGATGGCAAAATTATACTACTAGAGAAATCATAAGGATGAATACTAAACACGTTTTTATGTTTGTGGTACTTCTGGCCTTCACTTTTGCCACTGCAGGTACTTCTTCTTAAACCTTGCAACTTAATATATATTTACATAATATTCCAAAATTTTGTTACACACACACACACACACACATATATATATATATATGTGTGCCTGCAGCATTTTTTATGTACTCACTCGTGAAAGTTACCCATATGTTAAGAAATATGATATAATAAGTAGATGTATTAGAAGTGATTTGATTGAGGAAGAAAATAATATAATAAAAATGTATTAGAGGTAATATGATATACTCCCTCCTTCCACCAAAAGTGTGATCACTTGTTTTTTTAGTTCCACAAAAAATACATTTATTCTCATTAAATAGTTCACTTTTGAATATTTTTTTACTTTAATAACAAGATTGAGTATCTACGAAATATATTCTTTACTCGTTATTCAAAATATATTCTTTATAAATAAAATATGATTTTTTAAAAAACATGTATAAAAAAAAGTGAGCAGACTTTTGTTGAATAGAGGGAGTAATAAATAAATGTGATTGCAAAAAAAAGAAATGAATTAATAACTATCAATGAGATAACGAAAAAGGTAAATTTGAATAGATTTTACTGTAATGGAGAGAGTACTGGAGTATCTATCTTCTTGCACCACAAATAAAACATTGACTATTGTCTTTATTTTATTCCCCAAATATGCTCATCACATAATTGGGTTAATTGAAAAATATAAATAAAAAATCACCGTCTTTATGTTGTTTATGAGTGTAAAGGTAATTTAATGAGATACGAAGTTTAAAATAAATAATAATGTTGAAAATAAATGATGTTACGATAGCATTAATTTTATGTGTTATTTTTATATTAAAAAGTGTGAAAATAATTTTGAATGGACCAAAAAGTAAATTATGCAATAATTGCAGAATGGTGGGAGTATATTATCTTATTTTCATCCCAAAAAAAATATTATCTTATTTTCTTGGAGTATTTATTTATTTATTACAAGTTTAGGTTACTTAGATAGTTAGATACATACTAATAAATTTGAATCATTTGATAAATAATACTAGTAAAACATAACTGAATCGGAAAGTTTAAACAAACAATTGGCTTTGTAATCGTGCGTTATTAACACAAAAATAAAATTATAATATTTCAGAATCATTCATTATTAATTCCAATCAATATTATTCTATAACAACTGATTTTAGAATCATGAATGAATCCCAATTAATTATATATTATATTCTATAAGAAGTGATTTCAGAATAAGTACCATAATAAATTTGAAATTAGCAGTATAAATTCAGACATGCTTGGATTGGTGATCGATCATATACTAATTATCATCAATTCGTTATGGAGGGTAATAAGAGGTTTTGTACCACTATTGTGTTGTTGATGGTGGTTATTTTGGGCTCTAGTAGTAGTAAGCACTTTTGCTGCATTCCATTTCATATTTCAATTTATATATTTAATAATAATAATAATGTTGCAATTGTAATTTGTTAATTATATAGGGGAGAGTATGGGTGATGAGCAGTGCTACGTTATTGTGGGAAGTTGCGGCTCTGATACACAGTGCAAATTAAAGTGCCCTCCAAATTATCCGAAAGGCACGTGTGAATTTCAAGGACCCTCCCCCCGACGCTGTGTGTGTAGGAGTAAAAATAATTGCTCATGAGAATCACGTTTGAATCTTTAGATAATTAATTAATGGTTGAAATAAACATGTTATTTTCTTGGAGATGACTAATAAAAGCTCAGATTATTAGTATTTAAATTTTGCTTCTCTTTTTAGTTTTGAATTCTCAATTCCTCTTGTCCTTTTTTAAATCTCAAGTTATAATTCCTTGTGAAAATCATTTGTCTTCCCAAAATGAAAGCGAGGGTTTAAATGGATTTAATTTGACACGTATCCCAATTAATTAAAAAAAATAACAAGTGCTGAAAATTGGGGTTGCACGACCCCTTGTGCACAAAGTGGGTGCTCGAGTGGGTTATCCATCATCGCAGCTCAATCGTTTGCTTGTGCACAATCTTAGTCATGTACGAGTTCTATACCATTGAAAAAAATCCACCTCCCCTTAACATGCTTTTTGAAAGAGAACACTCAATTGTTTCAATATTCATGGATTTTTTTTTTGAAAACGGCAAAACTTTATTAGGAATACCCACAAATGATTACAATCATGTTAAAGGGAGACAATTCATACAATAAAAAATCTACTGATAAAAAACATGAATTAAAAAAGTCATTCCCAATTCAACATAAACAAGCAATATGACCCCCTCTCCAATTTTTCAAAGAAATTCAAGAACTGATCATGCCATGAGCTTTGATCCATTGAAAAGTAGTACGCATGATCACCTCACAAGTAAATTTCTCATAAAAAACAGTGCCCGAGAAGCAGGTCTCGTTTCTTGATTTTCATAAAGACCAAATTGTGCAATGCCAAATTAAGAGCCATGACCTGCTTCCATTTATTTTTGACAGCTAACCCGTGAGAACGAAAAATGTTCGCATAACCTAATTGACGCAACGCAAGCCTCAATCTTATCAACGATCAAGAAAAACGAACACATAAACCGAAGGGATGATCATAAACCGAAGGTACAAAACCATCTATTTTCAAATCAATTCAACTCCCTAAAAACAATGTAGAACTGATGTATTTATAATATGAAATACTAAACATAATAAATATAATGAAATCAAAACAAATCTCCTAAATATAAGGATAAATATCTAATCAAATATTAATATTGATTCTCATCAATATCTCCATCATTCTCCTCTTCTTGAAGATGATTCACCCTCGAATCATGTTGGTTCTCATCGGAAAGGTATGAAGACGAGCTGGAACATTTTTGTATTCTTTTGACAACAAAACACTAACAACTTGATATGATGTCGCCAAAACAGTGTAACTTCCATCATCATTGGTAAAAACCACAAAATAATTATTCTCAGTCTCCATATTAGGATGGACACCCTCAATTACAAAAATATTTTCCTTCTTTGTTTCCTCATAAAAAAATTGGAAAAATATTTTTCTTCTTTGTTTCCTCATAAAAAATTGGTGGTCCATAATCTTCATCAAAATATTCATCGAATATTGGTGATCCATCATAACCACAAACTTCATCAAAATATTTATCAAAAATTGGTGGTCCATCATAACCACAATTTTCATCAAAATATTCATCGAACATTGGTGGTTCATCATACGTTGATTGCTCATCACGAATAGTATCGTAAACCGGTTGGAATCTCGAAACCATCATCGAGAATCGTACCTAGGCTCTGATACCAACTGACGCAACGCAAGCCTCAATCTTATCAACGATCAAGAACAGCGAACACATAAACCGAAGGGACGATAATAAACCGAAGGGACAAAACCATCTATTTTCAAATCAATTTAACTCCCTAAAAATAATCTAAAACTGATGTATTTATAATATGAAATACTTGGAGAATAAGAAACATAAATATTGATGAGAATCAATATTAATATTTGATTAGATATTTATCCTTATATTTAGGAGATTTGTTTTGATTTCATTATATTTATTATGTTTCTTATTGTCCAAGTATTTCATATTATAAATACATCAGTTTTAGATTCTTTTTAAGGAGTTGAATTGATTTGAAAATAAATGGTTTTGTCCCTTCGGTTTATTATTGTCACTTCGGTTTATTATCGTCCCTTCGATTTATGTGTTCGTTGTTCTTGACCGTTGATAAGATTGAGGCTTGCGCTGCTTCAGTTGGTATCAGAGCCTAAGTACGATTCTCGATGATGGTTTCGAGATTCCAACCGATTTACGATACTATTCGTGATGAGCAATCAACGTATGATGAACCACCAATGTTCGATGAATATTTTGATGAAAATTGTGGTTATGATTGACCACCAAATTTTGATAAATATTTTGATGAAGTTTGTGGTTATGATGGACCACCAATATTCGATGAATATTTTGATGAAGAATATGGACCACCAAACTAACGCAGCGCAAGCCTCAATCTTATCAACGATCAAGAACAATGAACACATAAACCGAAGGGACAAAACCATTTATTTTCAAATCAATTCAACTCCCTAATAACATTGTAGAACTCATCTATTTATAATATGAAATACTTGGAGAATAAGAAACATATAAATACTAAATATAATGAAATCAAAACAAATCTCCTAAATATAAGATAAATATCTTTGAAGATGATTCGCCCTTGAATCATGTTGTTGGTTCTCATCGGAAAGGTACGAAGACGAGCGGCAACATCTTTGTATTCTTTTGGCCACAAAACACTAACAACTTGATATGATGTCCCCAAAGCAGTGTAACTTCCATCATCATTGGTAAAAACCACAAAATAATTATTCTCAACCTCCATATTAGGATGAACATCCTCAACTACAAAAATATTTTCCTTCTTCGTTTCCTCATAAAAAATTGGTGGTCCATATTCTTCATCAAAATATTCATCGAATATTGGTGGTCCATCATAACCACAAACTTCATCAAAATATTTATCAAAAATTGGTGGTCCATCATCACCACAATTTTCATCAAAATATCCATCGAACATTGGTGGTTCATCATACGTTGATTGCTCATCACGAATAGTATCGTAAACCGGTTGGAATCTCGAAACCATCATCGAGAATCGTACCTAGGCTCTAATTACCAACTGACGCATCGCAAACCTCAATCTTATCAACGATAAAAAACAACGAACACATAAACCGAAGGGACGATAATAAACCGAAGGGACAAAACCATCTATTTTCAAATCAATTCAACTCCCTAAAAACAATCTAAAACTAATGTATTTATAATATGAAATACTTGGAGAATAAGAAACATAATAAATATAATGAAATCAAAACAAATCTTCTAAATATAAGGATAAATATCTAATCAAATATTAATATTGATTCTCATCAATATCTCCATCACTAACCCTCCACATATTGTAGGCCAAACCATTCGTAGATCCTCCTCCAAACACTGCTCGAACGACAACATAAAAAGAAGAGATGGCCAGAGTTCTCCTCAGCAGCGCCACACCACTTACACTATAACGAAAAGTGTTCATTGTATGCTCCCATTCTCCTCAAGTTTGATAATGTAGAAATTTTATCTTGAAGCATTCTCCATGAAAAAGCACTAGCCTTTAATGGAACCCCTTTGACCCAGATGTGTTTGAGATCATCCATCTCCGGAATGTCGTCCATAGCGTTTTCCATAAGCAGGTTATATGCTGATTTCATTGAGTAAGCCTACTATTATCCAACTTCCACGACCAATAATCTTCTTCTTCCGAATGTGATAAATACTTGTCAATCAACTCCATGAGCTCATTAGACACCCCCTTCTCCCTCTCCAATAGCTACATTTTCCACTCCCAGTTGATAGCCCACTCCTTGCTACCCCTCACCCACTAAACCCTGTTGGACACAGTGCACTCTGGGATTGACTCTAATCTGAAGAGTCTAGGATACATGTCTTTAAGACATTCCCCCCAACCCAATTATCCACCCAAAATATAGATTTCTTACCATTACACACCACCAAAGAGTAATTCTCCTGGAACCAGTCCCTCGATCCCACCAATTTGATCAGATTGCCCCACTACAAAGACCATGATTTTTGGCACTTTCCTTCCCTCAGGAAAAACATCACACAATTAATGAGTGATCCGTATTTGGACAGTAAAACATCCTCCCACAAATGCCCCAGATTATTGAGCAAATTCTAACACCACTTTCCAAGCATCGCTAAATTGAGCAAATCAATATTTTCAATACCGAGCCCACCCCTATTTTTATCCCTGCAAAGTAAATCCCACCTAACCCATGAGATCCGCTTAACTTTCGAGTCCCTACTACTCCACAAAAAGCGTCTCTGTGTCGAATGGATAGTCTTCACGACACCAATAGGGGCTCGGGAGAGAGATACCGAGTAGATGGAGAGACTGGTTAAGACATATTTAAGTAAAATTAGTTTGCCCCCGAACGAAAGAGATTTAGAGTTCCAGCAGTCCAATCTCCTATCTAGCTTGTCTATAACTTCTTTCCACCTTGAAACCAACCTATCTTTTGCTCCAATTTTCAGCCATAAGTATTTAACCGGGAGGTTAGCAGATTTACAATTAAGAATAGTAGCCCAACCTTTAACATCCCGGTCACACGTGTGAATCCCCGACAGAGTACTTTTGGAAAAATTAATCTTCAGCTCGGACCATGCCTCAAACATTCTTAGAATACTTTTAAGCACCATAATATTCACACTGCTTGTTTCCCCGAAGAAAAGGGTGTCATCGGCGAACTGAAGGTGTGAAACCTTAACTCTCCGTGTGCCCACGATAGCTGGTTTGAAGATGCCAATAGACGTAGCCTTACTCATCATTAATCTTAAACATTCTCCCACAATGGTAAAGAGAAATGGGGAGAGCGGGTCTCCTTGTCTTATGCCTTTTTCCATAACAAACTCTTTGGTGGGACTGCCGTTGCCGAGGACTGACACCGACGCCTACACCGAGCTAATGCACACTTGGATCCATTTGCGCCATTTAGGGCCTAGGCCCATGAGAGACATCATATGCATCACAAAGCCGTGGTCCACAGAGTCATACGCCTTTTCGAAATCCAATTTGAAGAGAAATAAGCTCTTCTGAATTCTCTTCACATCTTCCATAATTTCGTTCGCCGGCCACCACACGCTGTCCAGAATGTTTCTACGACTAATGAACGCAGACTGGTTCTGGGAAATAACCTGGTCCAGGACTTTAGCAAACCTCCCGACTAGCAGCTTCGAGAGGATTTTGTAAAGGCATCCAACAAGCGAAATGGGGCTATACCCCTTGAGATCAGTGGGATTTCTGGTTTTGGGGATGAGTGAGATAAAAGTAGCATTTACTCCTTTTATTAGAGGTAATATGATATAATAAGTAAATATGATTGCAAAAAAAAAAAGAATGAATAGCTTTTAATGAGACGGACGAAAAAGAAAAGTTGAATAACTTTCATTGGAACGAATAGAGTACTATATATCTTCTTGCACAACAAATAGAACATTGACTATTGTCTTTATTTTATTCCAGAAATGTGCTCATCACATAATAGGGATCACCACCGTTGTTTATCAAATTGTTTATCAATTACCTCCTCCGTCTCAAAATTATCTTCATATGTGTAACGACACACAAATTAAGAAAAATGAATTTAATAAGGCGTGAGGTAAAATGAAAGAGAGGTATTTTGGGTGATTTATTGATTTAGTGAGGTGTAAAAGGATTTGGTGAGGTGCAAATGTGATTTAGTGAGATACGAAGTCCAAAATGAGTGACAATTTTAAGAATAAATGATGCTGTGAAAGTATTAATTTCATGTGTTATTTTTATATTAGAAGTGTGCAAATAATTTTGGACGGACCGAGAAGGAAATTGTGCAATAATTGTGGAATGGTGGGAGTATATTATCTTATTTTCTTGGAGTATTTTTTTATTAGGAGTTTAGGTTACTTAGATACATACTAATAAGTTTGAATCATTTGATAAATAATAGTAGTAAAACATAAATGAATCAAAAATTTTAAACAAAAAAATTGGCTTTGTAATCGTTATTAACACAAAAATAAAATAAAATAATATTTCAGAATCATTCAGTATTAATTCCAATCAATATATTCTATAACAACTGATTTTAGAATCATGAATTAATCCTAATTAATTATATATTCTATAAGAAGTGATTTCAGAATAAGTACCATAATAAATTTGAAATTACCAGTATAAATTCAGACATGCTTGGATTGCTGAAAAACAACTAATTATCATCAATTCGTTATGGAGGCTAATAAGAGGTTTTGTACCACCATTGTGTTGTTGATGGTGTTTATTTTTGGCTCTAGTAAGCACTTTTGCATTCCATTTCATATTTCAATTTATATATCATCATATTGAACATTAACTATGACGTATTTAATAATAATAATGTTGTAATTTGTTAATTAAAATTATATGATGATATATAGGGGAGAGTATGGGTTAACGGTGCTTCGTTATTGTGGGAAGTTGCGGCTCTCGAATTAAAGTGCCCTCCAAATTATCCGGAAGGCACGTGTGAATTTCAAGGACCCTTCCTTCGATGCTGTGTGTGTAGGAGTAAAAAGAGTTGTTGAATTAATATTTTGTAAAATGAATACTATATATCTTTAGGTAATTAATGATTGAAATAAACATGTTATTTTCTTGGAGATAACTAATAAAAACTCAGAATTAGTCTCATTTTACTCCCTCCGTCCACCAAAAGTGTGCTCATTTCTTTTTTTGAGGTCCACAAAAACGTGCTTATTCTATTTAAATAGTTAACTTTTGAATATTTTTTCTACTTTATTAACAAGATTGAGTATCTACCAAATATATTTTCTACTCATTATATTAAATATATTCTTTATAATTAAAATATGATTTTTTAAAAAGCACATATAAAAAAAAGTGAGCACACTTTTGGTGGACAGAGGGAGTATTATTTAAATTTTGCTTCTCTTAAGATTGATTAATGTAGGGTAGAGAGAGAGAAATATCAATTTTCTCTGCCTTCTCTCTACACCAAAAACATCCATCGTCCACTTTTTCAATCCAACCGCCGACCTTCTTCAACTTACACCACCTAAATAATTCTTACATCCATCTATCCTTGAATTTAGATGTTATCTTGATCAATCGTCTAAATAATCTTCGTCCGCTTTCTGCGTAGAAAGAAAGTCGCCTCGCCGCCTGTATCACCGCCGGTAGCGCCGCCGCTATGTTCAGATTTTTCAGTGGGTGAAGGAGTCTTTTTCAGGGGTTTTGTTGGGATCAATGGGTGAATCTCCCCGTCGGAGCCACGGTGGCCGACCGGGTGAGTCATCCGTTTGATCCCATTTTATTTTCGTTTTTATGCTTTTTGCATGTTAGTTTAGTTTGTTTCCTAGTTTAGATTTCGTGTTTTTCTACGTTATTATTTTTCGGTTACTGTATTTTAGTTTCCCCCTGTTGTTATGGTTTCCTCCCTGATGAGATGGGTTTTCTTCCCGTTTACGGGTTTTCCCATGGTGGCGCTATGTTGTGCCTGTTGGAGCTGGTAGCCCTTGGGTCCGTACTTATAAGATTTGGGAGGTATATTGTACGAGTCGTTGTGTGCGACAATCTGTTCCTTCTCTGGAGCCGATTTACTATCTCCTTATATCGCGGAGTTTCAAGGAATGTTGGCTTAATCGATAATCCTTCCACTATCTCACGATTGAGTTTGGAATATGTGATCTTTTGATAGAACTTTACTCTAAGGATAGGTGAGGGTGTTGAAATGTAATTTTCCCTAAAAAAAATAATTTTGCATCTCTTTTTAGCTTTGAATTCTCAATTCGTCTTGTAATAACTTCTCTCTTTTTTTTAAAATATCCCTTTCATTTGTCTTACCAAAATGAAAGTGAGGGTTTAAATACTCTTGTGTGGATTTTAGCACGTATGTATCCCTATTAAAAAAATAACAAGTGCTGAAAATTGGGCGCTCGAGTGGGTTATCCATTATCGTAGCTCGATCGTACAATCTCAAGCCCTAGTCATGTACGACTTCTATACCATTTAAAAAATCCACCTCTCCTCAACATGCTTTTGAAATTGAACACTCTTTTTTCAATATCCATGGAATATCATTTTTCGTCTTAACGCAACCTTCGTGGCCGTGGGTAAAAAATATCTCCAATACCAATGGTCTTCTTTTCTTTGATATGAGTTTGATTCTTCACTACTCTCAAATTTTATACTCTTTCCGTTTCATGATTACTTGTACGATTTGACTTTTTAACAAAATGAAATTTAATGAGGTGTAAAAAATGTGGATAAAATATGAGTAACAATTTTAAAATAAAATGATATTATAAAAATATTAATTTTTTGAATTATTTCTATACTGAAAGTATACAAGTACATTCCAATAAAAAAAAAGTGTCCAACCAACCAATCAAAAAAAAAAAAAAAATTTCTTTTTGTACCCTTAGGGCATGTTTGTTTTAATGGGTTGGGATAAGATGAGTTTAGATATGATGTTGTGGGTTGGCTAGATAAACTCAAGGAGGAGGCTAGATAAAATGCTAGATAAACTCAAGGAGGAGGCTAGATAAAATGCTAGATAAACCCAAGGGGAGGTTAGGTTGTTTAAACCCATGAAATCTGTCAAAGTGTTTAAAGTTATGAGAAACCAAACATGAAAGAAAATGAGTTTACATGTCAAACCCATCACTAAACTCCCTAAATTCATGAATCAAACATGCCCTTACATTATACCACCCCTTTAGCCCACTGGACCGACCATTAGAATTTAATTAGTTGTATGAAATCAATGATAAAATAAGAAAGAATAATAACCCATCATCTTTTTTTTAAAGGGTACAAGATTAATACAAAAATATTTTTATCCATCCATAAAAAGACGTACATAACATTGAAAATTACGGAATGAGACCACCTGAGCTCCATATACCTTTATTTAATCCATACTCTAAGATAAAAACCCACATAGAACGGATCCCATTAACAATACAAAAACTTGTATGAGATGGTCATATACATATATGAAAAAATTTTTCATCACTTATAAATTTTTTTTTGACAGGTTACAAAGATCAGATCTAACAAAAGAAAAGTCAAATCCAAGTTCTAGATCGTCAAATCAGACAGATTCAAACGACGTCATTGTCACCTCCAATCGTGAGGAAGTAAATCAACGAGCGACAACTTTGTCCACCAAAGAAGCATAGATCTCCATTTCTCAACTCGAGACACCCCACACTAAGGTATCAACAAATCAAAAAAACTAAAGATAGAAAAAGTAAGGACAAAGAATCACCAAGCGCCATATTCATCTCACATAACCAAGTCCCCACGGATACGTCTTAAAAGAGGACAATCAGGAACCAACCACCCAACATCTCAAAAAACCAAAATCCACCAAGGCCAACACCATAATAGCGCCGCCAAACACCTGAAGGGAAGAAACACCACAAGGGAAGAAAAAACCACCAAAACTGGGGAAGGGGCTTCATAACAAAAAAACTAAAATCTAACTAAGAAACAAAAGAGATAGAGAATACGTCAAAAGAAAATAAAAGCAGAAACTATAGAGAAACAATGAATTGTGAAATTATAATTTCATTGAGTGAATGTAAAGAGTACATGAAAGAAGTATTTATAGATACAAAACGTATTTATCCTAAATCTCTAATTAAGGAAAATAAAGATATACTCCCTCTGTCCACCAAAAGTGTGCTCACTTTCTTTTATATATGGTTTTAAAAAAATCATATTTTATTTATAAAGAATGTATTTGGGATAACGAGTAAAGAATATATTTGTTAGATACTCAATCTTGTTATTAAAGTAAAAAAAATATTCAAAAGTGAATTATTTAAATACAATAAACGTATTTTTTGTGAACCTAAAAAAAACAAGTGAGCACACTTTTGGTGGACGGAGGGAGTATAAAATACTCCCTCCGTCCCAAGATTACTTGCACGGTTTGACCGACACGTTGTTTAAGAAAAGTGAATTTAGTGGTTGATGATGTAAGATAAAGGAGGGGTATTTTAGGTAATTTGATGATGTGTAAAGTGAATTTGATGATGTGTAAGTGAAATGTATGGAAAAAAGGAGTGGCAAATTTGAAAATAAAATGATGTTGTGAGGTTATTAATTTTGTGGGGTATTTCCATATTAAGAGTGTGCAAGTAATTTTAGGACGTCCCAATAAGGAAAGTGTGCAAGTAATCACGGGACGGAGGGAGTATATTATACAAGATATATATAATATCTCTTAATATATTTGTATATGACTAATACGCCCCCTCAAGATGAAGCACCGTAGGAGAGTCAAATCTTGATCATAAGTGGTTGTAGGCGAGAACGAGAAAATGACTTGGTAAGAGCATCAACAAGTTGATCCACAGACGAAACATGTAAAACTCGAAGTTGATGGTCGGGTACGAAAAAGGGGCAGTAGGGGGTGTATTTAGTAAGTTGGGAGTAGGTTGATCGGGACAGTGGGTGGATTTGAGGGGCGGGATGTATTTAGTGTATTAGGGGTGTATTTACCAGAGTTGGGGGTGTATGCAACAGTGGAGTATGGGATCTGGCCTATCTGGGCAGCAAGCAAGTATGTAGTTATGGAGGGAGTGTGTAGATTCGAGGGGGTGTATTTACCAGAGTGTGTAGAAGAGTGTGCATGGATTCTGGGAGGGGGGGGGATGTTTTTACTAGAACTGCGGGTGTGGTTACTTGGGGAGTTTGCATGGGCTTCAATGGATGAAGATTTTGGAGAAGAAAGCATCTCGTGAGTCACGGTTGTTTTAACCAAAATTGGTTACCGTGAGAGGGTTGCAACCGTGAGTTTTGATCGGTGTTGGGTGTGAGATTGCTCGTTTTTGTGCTCATTATTGCTATATTATTGTAGCATTTTGATGTGATTTTGGTTGTAATTGATAGAAATGATGCTACTAACCTTGTTGTCGAGAAATATGTTCAAAATGTAGGAAACAAGGTGAAATAGTCCACTTTAGAGGGAAAACGAGCATTGGCGCGTGGGAATTGAAGTTCGGTTGGAGGACAAGAAGGAAAGCCAAGAAAAAGTGTTAGAAAAATCAAAGTAGCAGAAGTCACTCGGCCGGCCGAGTGGGATCACACTGGCGGCCGAGTGAGAAAAACTTACAGAAACTTTCTGGAACTCCCTTGTCACTCGGCCGGCCGAGTGATTTCACACTGGCGGCCGAGTGACTTAACACTGGCGTCCGAGGCACTCACACTGGCGGCCGTTTGACATCTGGAACCATTTTTGGTTCTAGAAGTCCCTCTCACTCGGTTGACCGAGTCAACTCTCATCTTTCGGGGTTTTTCGCGAATTTTGAAGAACTTCAAGGACCCAAATGCTAATTTCGTCTCACACACTTTTGGAAGCTTTAAATAGCTTCAAAACTCAGTTTGTAAAGCATCTTTGGCCCTCATTTATTACAACTCTTAAACCCTAGTTCATCTCAACTCCATCTTCCACATTTATTGCACTTTAATTCATAGTTTAGCTTCAAAGTAGGATACTTAGCATAGGTTTTTGAAGAACAAGGCTCCACACTTTTGTAATAGCTAGGTATTTTGAAGAAACAACAAGGTGACTTCAAACCATTCTCTCATTGTCTATATAATTCCATATTTAATGTTTATCTTGATTTCTTTTGATGTTTTAGCCATGGGTGTTTCTCAAAACACCATGGGCTAAGTTTATTTATGCTTTGGGTGTTCTAAAACCATGTGAATATCAAGTTTGGAATTGTTTGAGCTTTGTTATTGCTAATATTAGATTTATTGCTTCTTTTAATGGGTATTATGGGTACTTTGTATGTTAACTTCTATTAATCCATATTTAGATGCATGTTTAGCGTAGACGAGAGTTACATGGACATGTTCATATCTATGGTGTGAGTTGTTGGTATGCAAATGTGTTAGTTATACTTTTAATTCGTCGAGAGAGAGTTAATCGTATTAGAACCCCATTAAAGGACATTAATTACTTGAATGGTTGTTTGAGTAGTTGGTGAGGATTAGGAAGAAAACCTTATTACTGGGTTTGGGAACACCTTAGAATTAAGGCTATATTACCCGAAGGGAAATGGTTGTCATCCTAGCATTTAGGTGCTCTTAGCAAATATTGATTAAAGCAATTAACAAAGTAAAAGCAATTCCTCTCTATTTCACTAGGTGGAGAACACCCGAAGCATTCTCTCACCCTTACACTTCTTCGAATTATATTCGTAGTTGTTCTTTGTTTTAATTGTTAAATTCTTGCTTAGTACTCCCTCCGTCCCGGAAGTGTTTGCACCACAAAATGGGCACACTTTTTAAGAAAAAAGTGTAATGAGTGGAGTGTTGAGGGGTAGTTTTGTAAAGTTATATGAATAAAGTAAAAAGGTGATTGGAAAGAGAGTAAAAGTAATGGCATTTTGTGTAAATATGTGAATATTGTGAGGGTGGGGTTTATGAAGAACTTTCCTTTTATGGGTGTGCAAACAATTGTGGGACGGACAAATAAGGTAAGTGTGCAAACAGTTGTGGGACGGAGGGAGTAGTAATTTTCTTTGTTAAGTTGTGGTAATTTCTCTTATTGGTGCTTTTGTCACTTTTAGTAGTATAAATCACTTGTTAGTTTCTAGGTTGGTAGTTGATTTAATTTCTAGCATCTTGGTAGTAATTTAGCTTTAATTTTAGAAATCCAAAAACCCGAAACCGTAGTTACATTAGCTATTACAACATAAAACTCTAGGGATCCATTGCACAAACCCACCTCCTAGGTCGATACTACTTGGTCGAATACTTCCATTACTACTACGAACCCTTATGCTTAAGGGGAAGTAGTTAGTCAACCTATAGTGACCAAAAACTCGTTCAAGTCAATGGCGCCGCTGCCGGGGAGGCGACGTAGTGCTATAAGTGGGACTTAGAGTTAGTTGAATACTAGTGCTAGCTACAATTACTTGCTTTATTTTGATTTTATTTTTGTTTCAAGAATTTGATATTTGCAATTTTTCATAGGTGCATGTTAACAAGAGCACGTGGTGGACAAATTGAACCTATCAATCTTGAGATTGAAGCCACCGCAAGAAGGAATCGAGCTATAAATCGAAGATTGGCGGAGAATAGACAAAATCAACCTCCGGGTGCCGTGGTAGATGATGAAAGTGATGAGATCAATACCCAAGAAAATCTCCAAGTTGAACATCAAGGAGATGTTCAAATACAAGGCGGAGGAGGAAATGGTATGCAACACCCACCTAATGTTCAAATGGGTGGTGTGCTCAATCAAGGCCACTATGGTGGACAACCTCAAGGGTATCCCCCTAATATCCAACAAGGAGGGTATCCCCAAGGCTATCCACCATATCCGTATCCACATTATCCTCAAGGGTATTATCAACCTCCACCTCAAGGGTATTATCCCCACCCTTATCCATACCATCCACCCCAAGGTGCATTCCCTCAAGAAGTACACGCTCCACCTCCACCGGAAAGACAAGAACCTCGTCCTCCAATGCAACATGGGAGGCCCATGAGAGAGTACTTTGAGCCTCAACAAAGGGAGCATTATGATGGGATAGCAAGGCCAAATGTGGAGGCCAATAATTTTGAAATTAATGCTTCTTTGTTGAGAATGCTTAGAGAGAAGCAATTTGAAGGGAGGACCGAGGAAGGCTTTGAAGAAGATCCAAATGAGCACTTGGCTCAATTTTTAGAGATAGCCGATACACTCAAACAAAATGGTGTGTCCGAAGATGCAAAGAAATTGAGGCTATTTCCTTTCACACTTTCCGGAAAAGCAAAAGCATGGTTGCAAACAAGCATTCCGGCGGGAGAGGTGAGAACTTGGGAAGAATTGAAGAAGAGATTTTTATTGAAGTACTACCCTCCTTCCAAAACAATGGAAGCAAAGCAAAATATCTCTCAATTTAAACAAGGAGCTAATGAGAGCCTTAAAGAAGCATGGGAAAGGTATACCAACCTACTCATAACTTGCCCTCAACATGGTTTTCCATTAGAGCAAACGACTTGTTGGTTCTTTTGTGGGTTGAGAGAAGAAGACCAACAACATTTAGATGCTTGTGCCGGAGGGTCTATATGGTTGAAGTCCGCGGAAGAGATCAAGGAAATAATGGAGGGGATAGCAAACAATGCTTTTAAAATGAGAATTGATAGATGAGGAAGGCATCAAGTTGCTCAAGTTAATGAGGTGGACGCTATGAAAACAATGATCACCACGTTAATTGAGAAGGTGAATGCTCTTTCGTCTAATCAACCAAGTGAAAGCCCATTACCAACGGTTCAAGGAGAGCTTCCGATGAATCAAATGGAAGATGTGAACTACATGGGTCGGTCCCAATATCAAGGAAACCATCAACAAAACTTTCAAGGTGGTCGCCCATATCAAGCTCCTCAACAAAACCGCTTCCAAGGTGGTCAATCTTCAACATTCCACCCCAATCAAGGACCATCCACCTCATTTCAAGGGAATCAAAATCAAAACTTCCGAAGGCACGATAACTTGGCTTATTCTAACCCAAAAGGTGCAATGCAATATCCACCCGGATTTGATCCCGGTGCAAAGCCTCCTAATGGAGAAGGAAAATCCTCAACCGATGAGCTCCTTGCACTTATCATGAAAAAGATAGATGCAAGTGACAAGAGGATGGAAGCAAGTGACAAGAGGATGGAAGCAATTGAATTTCAACTTGGGCAATTGGCTACTTCGATTGGGTCTCAACAAACCAAGGGAAAATTTCCCTCAACAACCGAGGTAAATCCCAAAGAGCATTGCAAGGCAATAGAGCTTCGAAGTGGCACCAAATATGAGGGTCCATCCATGCCCTCTCAACCGGGAGAAGATGATGTCAAGGAAAATTGTGAAATTGAAGAAGAATGTGAGGAGGTAGTGATGGAAAGAGCCGAAGATGAGGAAGAGATTGGGATGGAGTCAAAAGAGAAAAAGAAAATTGAGGGTGAAGAAAGAATACCAAAGTGGAAAAAAATGAAGGAGAAGAAGATTAATGAAGAAAAGAGCATACCATGTGATGAGTGGGGGGTACCGAAGACAATGGTACCATTCCCTCAAAGATTCATGAAGAAGAAATTGGATGAAAAATTTGCTAAGTTTCTTGAAGTCTTCAAACAACTTCACATTAATATTCCATTGTCCGATGCTTTAGAGCAAATGCCCCACTATGCCAAATTCCTCAAAGATTTGATCTCCAAGAAAAGACGGATTGATGAACCCGAGCTTCTCAAGTTCAACAAGGCATGTAGTGCTATGCTACAAAAGAACATGCCACAAAAGATGAAGGATCCGGGTAGTTTTGTCATCATGTGTGATATTGGCAATGAGATCAAGAGGAATGCTCTTTGTGATTTGGGGGCTAGCATTAACTTGATGCCCCTATCTTTGTTTGAAAAGCTCGAAAGGGGGGAGTTGAAGCCCACTTCCATTGCACTTCAACTTGCCGATCGATCAATCACAATTGCCAAGGGCATAGTTGAGGATATTCTTGTTAGAGTGGACAAGTTTGTATTTCCCGCCGACTTTGTGGTGCTAGAAATGGAGGAAGATGAACAAGTGCCTATAATTCTTGGGAGACCATTTTTAGCAACGGCGGGAGTCGAGCTTGATGTTGGGAGAGGAGAGATCACATTGAAAGTTGGGAGAGAAGAAGTGAAGATATCGATGTACGATGCGATGAAGCATCCCATGGATGTGGAACAATTGAACTTCGTCGATATCGTAGACTATTGTGTCCAAGAATCTTTGGAAGACCCTTCTTACTCTATTTTCTTTGACGATTTAAATGATATTGATTCTCATTCATATTTTTCCTCTACTTATGAAAGTTTCAATTTTGACTTTGATAATAGGGAACAAATGGAGATTAAAGAAACTTTAGAGATCAAACATGGAAATTTCACTCTACCACCCTTGTTGAAATCGGAGGAAGGAGAGCCTAAAGTGGAGGAGAAGAAAGAAGGCCTCAAACCACTTCCCGAGCACTTAAAGTATGCCTACCTAGGAGAAAACGAGAAGAATCCGGTAATTGTATCATCTTCTCTTGCATCACATGAATTAGATAGGCTACTAGAAGTGCTACGTAAGCACAAATCGGCCATCGGTTGGTCGATTGAGGATTTGAAGGGCATTAATCCATCAATTTGCATGCATAGGTTCCGTCTAGAAAAAGATAGGAAGCCTATAGTCCAACCCCAAAGGAGAGTGAACCCTATTATCCAAGAAGTTATTAGGAAAGAAGTCCAAGGATGAAAATATCGCTATCGCAACAAATATCGCAACCTTAATTTTACGGATATATCGCGGGATATATCGATATCGCAAAAAAATTGAAAAAATGACGGAAATCTTATTAAAATCTTGGAAATTTAACATGAAAATTTAGGGATTATTAAAACATACTATTATACATGTATTTCATTCAAAAATCATTAAAATTATATGTTTAAAACAAACATATCGATAATAAATTATATAAATACTGGCTGACGAAAACTAATTGACAACATAATATCATATAGAATGATTAAATATACATGATGAAATACAATTAATATCAAAATGATGACATATGAGGTTCAAATATAGTAGGTGAAATGACATCTTTGTCCAAACAACATTGATAAAATACAATTAAATATTGACTGACGAAAACTAATTGACAACATAATACAATACAAAATGATTAAATAAATATACATGATAAAATACAATTAATATTAAAATAATAACATATGGGGTTCACAAATAGTAAGTGAAATGACATATTTGTCCAAACAACATTCATACTAACTCATCACATTATAGTAATTTAAGATATAGTTATGCACGTGTAATTCATATGTTTAAACAAAAACTACTAAATATATGAGGTGAATTGAGAATATATTCGCTTGCACTATTAAAAATAAAATAAAATATATAATTTTGTACATATAAAAATAAAATTTCAAATAAGTTTGCGATTTTTTCAGATTTTGCGATATTGTGCGATATCGTGCGATATATTTGCGATATTTCTCGATTCCCGTCCAATTTTACACTATGGTTGAACGATATCGACATCGATATTTAGCGATATTTTGCGATATATCCGCGATACTCGGGAAAAAATACATTAGACCCCAATATCCATATCGCAATATCCAAATTTGCGATATATCCGCGATATTTCGCGATATTTTCATCCTTGAAGAAGTCATAAAATTTCTAGATTCGGGTATGATATTTCCTATTTCGGATAGTCCATGGGTGTCACCTTTGCATGTTGTATCTAAAAAAGGGGGAATGACGGTTGTACAAGGTGAGGGAGATGAGCTAATAGCCATGAGAGTCGCCATGGGGTGGCGTGTGTGTGTTGATTATCGTGAATTGAATAAGGCTACTTGCAAAAATCATTTTCCCTTACCTTTCATGGACCAAATGCTTGATAGGTTAGGAGGTTTTTCACACTATTGCTTTCTTGATGGTTATTCGGGTTACAATCAAATCATGATTGCACTGGAAGACCAAGAAAAGACCACTTTCACATGCACATATGGTACATTCGCATGGAGGCGTATGCCTTTTGGGTTGTGTAATGCACCCGCTACTTTTCAACGTTGCATGATGTCAATTTTTCATGGTCTTATTGAACGTATCATGGAGGTTTTTATGGATGATTTCTCCGTCTTTGGAGAGTCATTCGAATCTTGTTTGACTAACCTTGATATTGTTTTGCAAAGGTGTGAGGACACTAACTTAGTGTTGAATTGGAAAAAGTGTCACTTTATGGTGAATGAAGGAATTGTGTTGGGCCATCATGTGTCATCCAAGGAACTCCAAGTTGATAGAGCGAAGGTGGTGGCAATTGAAAAGTTACCTCCACCATCGAATGAGAAGGGCATTCGGTCATTTCTTGGCCATGCGGGTTTCTACCGCCGATTTATCAAAGATTTTTCTAAACTCTCTAAACCCTTATCTCATTTGTTGGAAAAGGATGTTCCTTTTGATTTTACTAATGAGTGTCTTGAAGCTTTTAGGAAACTCAAGGAGTCTTTGGTGAGTTCACCCATCCTTGTGACACCAAATTGGGAGAAGCCGTTCGTGTTGATGTGTGATGCGAGTGACTATGCGATGGGGGTTGTTTTGGGGAAAATGAGGGAAAAGAGATTTCATGCCATATACTATGCCTCAAAAACATTCAACACCGCACAAGCGAATTACACTACAACCGAGAAAGAGCTCTTAGCGGTTTGACACGTATTTTTCAATACTCACCTCTCAAGTGTAAGAGGATCCTCGTAGTAAAAGTAAGTGCCCGGTTAAATTATCGAACCACGGGACTAGTTAGCTAGCGTAGCCTTAGTGTTGTGTGCGTCACGTAATTATAGTGAAAGAGCATGGGGTGAGCTAAAGACTAAATGTAAAAATCAACAAAATAAAAACTAACTAGGAAAAACAAGTAAACAATGATCAAATATCAAATAAAAAAGGATAGTGTTCGGGTGTTCGTCATTGTGTGAAAATAGTGTTAAAGCTCAACTTCTATGTGTAATTCGTAGTTTGGTGTTTGGTAGAAGCAATCACTAATGCATATATCTCATAATGCACCTAGGATCGGGAGAAAGAATAGAGACGTTCTTGCCCGGGTAATCACACAATTAGGGGGTTCTACTCTATCTAAATTAAACTAATCTAATCCCTAATCATGCTTTTCCACTTGAATACTAGAAACCAAGCTCCTATGATCTTCTCATCAATTACCTAAACTCACATTCAAGCAATTAATGTAGATTAATGGGGTTCTAATGAAAATTACCCAACTCTCGTTGCGATAATCCAATATTAACTCAATCCACTCGTCCTCAACCCTCGATTATACGATCTATCAAGACTAACCAACTCTCGTTGCACTAATCGAGCTTCAACATATAATCTACTAATTAAATTCAAGCAAATGATCATTTAAAACCCATAAACCTAACCAATACACCTTCCAATTGAATTACACAATCAAAATTAAGCTAATAACACAAATTCAATCACAAATCAAAACACCCAAACACCAACAAACCTAGCTAATAACTAAATTAATAAATGAAAACAAGCTTGAGAAAGATAAACAATAAAACATGAAATTAAGGAAAAATATCACCTCAATTGTCTTCAAATTCTTCAATAATACTATGAAATACTTAATTTAAAACTAGCTAAGAAATTGAAATTGACTTAATCTAATCTATTTTGAGTGAAGTGGGGTGGGAGAATTTCCCCCCAATTGGAGCTGCTGTGTATCTGCGTGTGTGAGTGTCCTCTCCCTCCTGTGTGCGTGTGTATCTTCCTCTATTGCTGCCCCCAATTGGCCGAATCCAGCTGAATGAGATAGGCCCCCTTTAATTAATTGCAGCTGCTTTTCATTTAATAAAATGTGCCTGGGCCTAATTAATTAAGGTGAAATGGGCCCATAAGCTATTAGAAATTCCAGTGCTTCCTTCCCATTTCAGGAGCTCGGCCGTGCCATGAAGCTCGGCCGTGCACTCTCACTTTTGATTTGTTGCTGTATCGGGCACGTCCAGCTCGAGCCTCGGGCTCGGCCGTGCCCCTCCTTCACTCTCTTCTTGTTTTGCTCATATCTTTTGATCCGGGTATCCGATCAACTCGATTCTTATCACGTTTCAACCCCCACTTCACCTTCTTTCATGTGGTCAACTCATGGACTCGATCTAAAGGCTGTACTTTTCCGTGATTTGATTCAAAACACCTCGTTTTACCTACAAAAATAGTAAACCATACCACTTCTCCAAATCGAGTGCAATTAGTCAATTTAGTGTAAATAATGCACGAAATCCTATAAAATTAAACGAATTAAACACATGAATTTCGAGCAATTTTCACACTAATCAACCCCCCAAACTTAAAGTGTTGCTCGTCCCCGAGCAACGAAAGAAAAATAGAACAAGTGGGAGAATTGCAAAGGAATTCATTCAAGACGAGATAGAATAAGTGATGGTCAAGTTTCTCAATCTAGTCAAGCAAAGAGGTAAAGCTATCAACAAACAAGTTCACATGCTATGCTCAAATCCATGCAAGATTAAGTGCTCAATTCACAACTTCCTCACAAGTAAGTGTATCACTCTTCACACAAAGTGTATATCAATGAATGTATGCTCTCAAAATTAAATCACACAAATGTACTACCATATGCTTGCCAAAAGTCTCAATTCTCCACCACATGTTATGTGCTCAATTCATGAATCAACAAGGACTTATCATTTGGTTGTAATGTAGGCTCTTTGGTTAGGGTAGGGAAAATTTGGATAAAGTGACTCGTAAACTAGTGGAGCGAGAAGTAAAGACGCCCCGTCGAACATCTCTAAAACTCAAGAGAAAGTTGCAATTGATCATGTTGCAACTCAAAATTTCAACCCCATAATTCACTTGCTCACTCTTTTAAACACATTTTTCACCACAAAAACTTTTTGAACACTTTTGGACTTCAAGCTCTACCAAATGCTTGTACTCAAGAGAGTATTCTTTTTTTAATTTTTCTTTTCTTTTCTCATCAACTCAATCTTTTTTGTGTACAACTTTCAATTCATTTTTTTTTTTTTTTTCAATCTTTTCACTTTCAAACCAAACTCATCCACCAAATTCACATTTAAGCACAATTCAACCTCATTTGCCAACATTCAAGCTCCACTAGTTCATAGGAAATTAAGCTCATAAAAGATGGACAAATGGGCTAAATTTTGTAGGTTGCCAAAGAATACAAGTCAATAGGCTCAAAGTGGCTAACTACGGAAAAATATCATTTGGTATGGACAATTTGGCTAAGTGACTATTCAAAACAAAGATGGCCTCATATCCCTTCCACAAATCTCACACACAAAGTAGCTTCAAACAAGACAATTGACAAGTTCTAGAGCACACAAGCATGAATGATACTCACATGAAGGAAAATAGACCAAAATATATAAAAGTCTAAAGGCTCTAAAGCTCACGGACTTGTCTATCATGAATTAAGAGCACCAAACCAAGCAAAGATATTCACATAAGCAAATGAACAAGCAAGTATCAATCAATACCAACAAGCTAAACCAAACATCAAAAACCAACAATCACCATCAATGAAGTCCCAAACACTTTCTTTCACAATATATCATATCCACCAAAGCTAAACAATTATAGGACAAACGGTGCAATAAAAATGAAGGTAAACACACGAAATCTCCCCCCAAACTTAAATGAAACTATCTAGTTGAATGCAAAGTTTGGAGATGAGTGTGTTACCTTAGAATTTGTCCACCAATGTAGCTTACCAAAGAAGCAAGCTACCACAACCGAATTATCAATCGAACCTTGTAGCATCAAAACATCTCCAACTTGAGCTTCCCCATGCACATCTCCCATCCTTAAACATCCACCACAACACTCAACCTACAAAACATAAACTCACCAAAAAGATCAAACAAACTACAAAGCTAAAATAAAATAAAAGAAAGCAATAAAGAATGGGTTGCCTCCCATTTAGCGCTAAGTTTAACGTCTTCAAGCCGGACGGAAATGAATGAGCTCATCGAAATGGCCATGGATATCGGTCCTCCTTGCCATTATATTTCAATCTTTTGGCCTCAAAGTCAAGGAGGCTCTCATGGATAGTAGGCCAATCACTTGCATCTTTCTTATGCATTTTCATCAATTGAAGTTCCTCTTGCTCTCTCCCTATCATCTCTTTCAATTCCTTCTCTTTTTGTCCAAGAATACCCAAAGTCTTCTCAATTTTCTTCTTTGGGTCGAAGTGATAAAGAGGCAAAATGAAATCAATAGAAGCATCAATATCATTAAAAGTGAAAATTGAAGAGTGTAAAAGTTTAAAAATGCTTATTTCGCTCTCCAACTCGTCTTGTAATGCTTCTTGACCTTCTTGCTCTTTGTTGACCATATGCATCAAGGGACATTCATCTTCCTCTTTGTCATCTTCATCAATCTCCAACAAGCTCCTATCATCACCACAAATAAGAGAAGAGACATTGTCAATCCCAATATCAAATAAAAGATTATCATGAATACGAGTAAAGTAAGGCTCAAGAGACATTTCAAATGTCTCTTGAACACAAGGCTCTCCACTATCAATTGCTCTGCACTCATAATCTTCCAAATTATGCTTCTTAGCACCATGAGTGTCAAAATCAATATCATCATTGGTAAGCTCGAGAGCCAACTCTCTCGTGCTCATGTCTTCAAGTTGATATTTCTCTTTATCTTCATCCTCCTCTTCGCTTGAGCCATCTTCTTCTTCAATTGTCATGCTTGGCCCTTCATAACTAGTCTCACTTGAAGAAGGCATTTGACTCAATTGGAACGCCACATTCTTCATTCGATTCACAAGTGTGACCATTTCCTCATCCATCTTTTCCAATCTTGCATTGTTGTGAGCAGACACTTGATTGGATTGAGTTATGAAAGTGACTAACAAGTTTTCCAAGTAAGCATTACTTTCATCATTCGGTGCACGTGCACCCGGATCAATTCCCGGTGGAAGAGTAAGAGCGGCTTGTGGTGTTTCATAATCTTGATAGTCGGGTGGAACTTGTTGAATTTGATAACCATAGTCATACTTCCCCCAACTATCGTAGCAAACATCTTCTTGATAAGGAGGATAAACCATATCATATTGATCAAATGATTGATTCCATGAATATTAGTTATATCCGTCCATCTTCAAATTAAGCTCACCTACACAAATGATCAAAGATCAAAAGCACAAGATAATGTAGAACAAAAAAAAAAAAAAATCACTAGTAATTACGCTAAACTAACACTAAGTTACACAAAAAGCAAAACTAATCCCCGGCAGCGGCGCCAAAAACTTGACACGTATTTTTCAATACTCACCTCTCAAGTGTAAGAGGATCCTCGTAGTAAAAGTAAGTGCCCGGTTAAATTATCGAACCACGGGACTAGTTAGCTAGCGTAGCCTTAATGTTGTGTGCGTCACGTAATTATAGTGAAAGAGCATGGGGTGAGCTAAAGACTAAATGTAAAAATCAACAAAATAAAAACTAACTAGGAAAAACAAGTAAACAATGATCAAATATCAAATAAAAAAGGATAGTGTTCGGGTGTTCGTCATTGTGTGAAAATAGTGTTAAAGCTCAACTTCTATGTGTAATTCGTAGTTTGGTGTTTGGTAGAAGCAATCACTAATGCATATATCTCATAATGCACCTAGGATCGGGAGAAAGAATAGAGACGTTCTTGCCCGGGTAATCACACAATTAGGGGGTTCTACTCTATCTAAATTAAACTAATCTAATCCCTAATCATGCTTTTCCACTTGAATACTAGAAACCAAGCTCCTATGATCTTCTCATCAATTACCTAAACTCACATTCAAGCAATTAATGTAGATTAATGGGGTTCTAATGAAAATTACCCAACTCTCGTTGCAATAATCCAATATTAACTCAATCCACTTGTCCTCAACCCTCGATTATACGATCTATCAAGACTAACCAACTCTCGTTGCACTAATCGAGCTTCAACATATAATCTACTAATTAAATTCAAGCAAATGATCATTTAAAACCCATAAACCTAACCAATACACCTTCCAATTGAATTACACAATCAAAATTAAGCTAATAACACAAATTCAATCACAAATCAAAACACCCAAACACCAACAAACCTAGCTAATAACTAAATTAATAAATGAAAACAAGCTTGAGAAAGATAAACAATAAAACATGAAATTAAGGAAAAATATCACCTCAATTGTCTTCAAATTCTTCAATAATACTATGAAATACTTAATTTAAAACTAGCTAAGAAATTGAAATTGACTTAATCTAATCTATTTTGAGTGAAGTGGGGTGGGAGAATTTCCCCCCAATTGGAGCTGCTGTGTATCTGCGTGTGTGAGTGTCCTCTCCCTCCTGTGTGCGTGTGTATCTTCCTCTATTGCTGCCCCCAATTGGCCGAATCCAGCTGAATGAGATAGGCCCCCTTTAATTAATTGCAACTGCTTTTCATTTAATAAAATGTGCCTGGGCCTAATTAATTAAGGTGAAATGGGCCCATAAGCTATTAGAAATTCCAGTGCTTCCTTCCCATTTCAGGAGCTCGGCCGTGCCATGAAGCTCGGCCGTGCACTCTCACTTTTGATTTGTTGCTGTATCGGGCACGTCCAGCTCGAGCCTCGGGCTCGGCCGTGCCCCTCCTTCACTCTCTTCTTGTTTTGCTCATATCTTTTGATCCGGGTATCCGATCAACTCGATTCTTATCACGTTTCAACCCCCACTTCACCTTCTTTCATGTGGTCAACTCATGGACTCGATCTAAAGGCTGTATTTTTCCGTGATTTGATTCAAAACACCTCGTTTTATCTACAAAAATAGTAAACCACACCACTTCTCCAAATCGAGTGCAATTAGTCAATTTAGTGTAAATAATGCACGAAATCCTATAAAATTAAACGAATTAAACACATGAATTTCGAGCAATTTTCACACTAATCACGGTTGTATATGCTTTTAACAAGTTCCGCCCTTACCTTGTGGGAGCTAGAATCGTTGTCTACACCGATCATGCGGCGATCCGCTATTTGATGAACAAAAAGGATGCCAAACCGAGGCTCATTCGGTGGGTCCTTTTGCTTCAAGAATTTGATATAGAGGTGAGAGACAAAAAAGGAAGTGAGAATGTTATAGCCGATCATCTCTCAAGGTTGGAGCAAAATGAAGAGAAAAAGCAAGATGTGGTTGAGGTTAAAGAAAGCTTTCCCGATGAAAGCTTATTGATGATTGACACTATACCGGTGATGGGAGTAAAAGGAGAGATCCCATGGTATGCCGATTTTTCCAACTTTTTGGCAAGTGGAATGATCCCCGAAGACTTAGGTCCCTATGAAAGAAAGAAGTTCAACAAGGAAGTGAAAAGCTACATATGGGATGAGCCGTTTCTTTTCAAGAGAGGGGTTGATTCGGTGCTTCGGAGATGTGTACCTCAAGAGGAATGGGAGGACATAATCAAGCATTGTCACTCTCTTCCTTGTGGGGGACATTTTGGCACTTCAAAAACGGGAATGAAAATTCTCCAAGCCGGGTTTTATTGGCCAACAATTTTCAAAGATTGTCAAACATTCATCCGAGGATGTGATCGTTGTCAAAGAATGGGGGGCATAACAAAAAGGGACGAGATACCTTTAAACATGTTCATTGAAGTTGAGCTATTTGATGTTTGGGGCATTGATTTCATGGGGCCGTTTCCTCCATCATGTGGATACACCTACATTCTTGTTGGTGTTGACTATGTTTCTAAGTGGATCGAAGCTATTCCAACCAAGATGAGTTATGCAAGAGTGGTGATTCAATTCTTGAAGAAGAATATTTTCACTCGATTTGGAGTTCCAAGAGCTTTGATAAGTGATGAGGGGAGTCATTTTGTGAACAAAGTGATGGCTAATCTTCTAGCCAAATATAATGTGAAGCACAAGGTGTCAACCGCCTATCACCCTCAAACAAATGGGTTAGGGGAGGTGTCTAATCGTCAAATCAAGAAAATTCTCGAGAAGACGGTCAACACCACTAGAAAGGATTGGGCATTGAAGTTGGATGATGCTTTGTGGGCCTATCGAACGACATACAAAACTCCATTGGATATGTCCCCATACCAAATTGTCTTTGGGAAGGCTTGTCACTTACCCGTGGAACTAGAGCACCGTGCTTATTGGGCAATCAAGAAGTTGAACTTCGATTGTGACTTGGTTGGAGAGAAGAGGTTGCTCCAATTAAGTGAGCTTGAGGAGTTTCGAGAGCATGCCTATGAGAATTCTAAGATTTTCAAGGAAAAGACCAAGAAATGGCATGATGCTCGTCTCAAGAAGAAGGAGTTCGAAGAAGGGGATGAGGTGCTCGTGTTCAACTCCCGTTTGAAGTTGTTTGCCGGAAAGTTGAAGTCAAAGTGGAGTGGTCCGTTTGTGGTGAAAAAGGTGTTTCCTAGTGGATTTCTCGAGTTACAAAGCAAAGATGGGAGTCGCTTCACCGTGAACGGTCATCGTGTGAAACTCTACTTCAACCCGTGTCAAAAAGATGGTGGAGGTACAAAGTCTCTTGAAGAGACTTGAACTCGAAAGAGTTCCGTCCGGCATAGGACGTTAAACCTAGCGCTAAATGGGAGGCAACCCATTCGTTTATTGCTTTCTTGTCGTTTTTGTTTGTTTTAGTTAGTTTTAGTGCTTTTTGATCTTTTTGGTTTAGTTTTGTTTAGTAGGAGAAGGTATGATGTTGATGCTTAATGGAGCTTGGACATGAACTCTACATGAGGAGAAAGGATACAAAGAAGAAGATGGAATGGTGTATGGTGCAAACTCAAAGATAAACACTCATTTCCAAACTTAGATTTGCTTAGCAAAGTCTAAGTTTGGGGGGGGGGGGGGGTGTGGTCATTTTTACAATTTCATTTGCACCGTTACACATTCGTCTATTGTTTGAATGAACTTGGTTCAATTGATATGGAGAAATGTTGATAATATCGGGTTTTGAATTGTTTTGAGAGCTACATTGCATGTTTTACATGAATTTTGGGGCAAATTTTTTGTGAATTGAGGTTTTGTGGTGCTTGAGCATTGCTATGTGGTAGTGTGTTGATTTGTTGTAGGATTTTTGGGTGTAAACATTGAAAAAAAAGGGTAAGAAATGTTAGAAGCAGAACCCAAACGGCCGTCCGTGTGGTCCAAACGGGCGGTCGAGTGAGATCTGTGGTGGGCGATGTACTGGAAGTAGAAAGCAAACGGTCGACCGAGGCATATCACTCGGCCGACCGAGGGACCTCTGGTCGAGGGAGACCCACTGGAAACGCGAATCACTCGGTCGACCGAGGGACATCACCCTGGCGGCCGAGTGACTTCTGGACGCGATTTTGCCACTAGAACTCGATGGAAAACGGCCGATCGAGGGAACCAATCGGTCGACCGTTTCACTTCTGGAGACACGCGAGGTAAGTTTTTATTTTATTTTTCTCGGGTCGACCCGACCCAAGGCCCGACCCACTCGGATGTTACACTCATTTAACCCTACTTCTATCACTTTTTCACACACAACACACACTTTTACCCCAAGAACCTCACACACACTCTTACCCCCTCTCAATTCTCTCTTCAATTTCTTGCAACAACTTCAAGGAATCACTCCCCAAGGTATGTAAACTCTTCCCCCTCTTTAATTTTGCAAGAATGAGAATGATATTGTAGATTTTAAGGCTATTCTTGTGTGATATATAGGAGATGACGAAAATTTCAAAACTTGATGGGTTTCTTGATTTCTTGCAAATTTCTTCCATGAGTTATGTTTATTGGTGATTATTGATGATGGGTAACTCATATCTATGCTTAATTTGTGCTATTATTGTGTGATTGGTGAGAATTTAGGCTAGAAATTGAAGGAATTTTTGCAAGAATGGTGAACTTGGGAATATTCATGAACTTTTGTGTAACTCTTGAGCATGTGATATTGTAGTCTTGTGAATGTGTTTTATTTGAGAGATTCATGCTAGGATAGAGTTAACATTAATGATAGCAAAGTGTTTTGTGCTTTAATTTCTTGTGAAAACTTGGACCAACACCTTGTAAGCATGATTGTTGTTGAAGAAGGGAGTTCATTGAGAGAAAAATAAATGTCTATTGTTGAAGAGGTGGGATGTGAACTTGAACATGGTGGATGCATATGAACTTAAATGCTAAAGAGCTCTTGTGAATGATGAATTTAAATGGAAAATTTTGTGCACATTCTCATGAGTTTCTATTCTTTTGGTTGTAGAAAATGGCAAACAATGATGGACCAAGCTCTCAGGAGATGAATGAATGGCTCGAATGGCATCTCTATAAGTTGTGTGGCACCTATCCATACCACTTTGGAATTGATCTAGGAGAGAGAGGAGCAGTGCCGGTCCTGAGATTTTGTAGGCCTGGGGCGAAAAAAAAAATGGGCCCCTTTTAAAAAAAAAACATCAACTAAAATAAGTGAAATACCGTATGCACATATTAAAAATGTATGAATTTTATAAAAACTTTTAAAAAAAAACATCAAATAAAATAAGTGAAATACAAATGCACATATTAAAAATGAATGAATGTTATAAAAACTTTTTTAAAAAAGGTAAAGTCTAGTATGCACTCGAGTGCATGTTGTGCACCCTAGTCCATGTGCACTTTTTAGTTTTACTGACTTACACTTTTTGGTAAATGGTGTTGCAGTTTTCAATTATTAAACTGTATAATAATATTTTTAGTAATAATTGAAAAGTGCAACACCATTTACCAAAAAGTGTAAGTCAGTAAAATTGAAAAGTGCAACATGGACTAGGGTGCACAACATGCACCCGAGTCCATAACAGACCAACCCTTAAAAAAAACATCAAATAAAATAAGTGAAATACGTATGCACATATTAAAAATGAATGAATGTTATAAAAATAAATCATTTAAAATGACTTCTTCTAGCATTTTGAGAAGCAAATTCTTCAATAATATCTTCATAATTAATTTGTGCTAGCATATCTTTTTCAATACATAAAGTTGTTAGTCCATTTAATCTTTCTTGTGACATAGTGGATCGGTACGTTTTAGCAATTTTAATTTAGAGAAACTTCTTCATTAACAATATTAGATTCATTTTCATTTATATCCTCATTTGAATTATTTATATCTACATTCACTATATGACTAGTTTGTCCATTCAAGTTATTTACATTTATGTTGTTTAGCTCTGATCCACTATTAACATTATCATTCAAGTCTTTTAAACGACTCGATTGTCCTAATTTTTTTGAAAAGAGTTTATCCAATGCTCATTTTTGTGATAAAATTAGTTGTTCAAATCTCTTTCTTTTTTGCCTTTTCTCACTACAAAATTCATGTTTTTTAGAAAACATATTTATATTAAAAAGTAAAAATTGATAATTAAATGACAATAAATAGTAATTTAACTAAAAGTAAATGAAAAAAACAACAACAAGTCAAATAATCAATATTCAATAAGTAAAAATAAAAATAAATAAATAAGTGAATAATATAACTGTGATTTTGGACTTTGAAACACTGAAAGAGAAAGTCGAATGTTGAATCTCCAAATGAGATAAACCATTTTGGATGCAATAATATATTATATAAAATAAATAAATAAAAAATAGATTGAAATTGAATGGAATGGAATATAGAAGAGAAATGCATATCCTAATTTATAGGAATCGGTACTTTTAGATATTAATAATTAATTATTAATTAGGAATAAACAATTTTAGTTAGATATTAATAATTAATTACTAATTAAAAATAAATAATTGTGTTTAGTATTAAAGTCATGATCATTTTCAAGAATACAATTAATGCTAGTTTATTAATATTTTTTTTTACCTTTTATGCACTCAAATTAATTATTATATTTATCTTTTAATTTTTTTAAAAAATATTAATTATAATATTATATATATAAAAAAGTAGGCCCCTAAAAATTCGGGGCCCGGGGCGGTCGCCCTTCTCGCCCTGCCTTAGGGCCACCCCTAGAGAGGAGAGATGCTAGCCGACAACTTCGTAACGGTGTCTCGTATGATCTTCCACCATACGAAGTACATCGATGACAACTGTATAGTCCACATGGGGATCAAAGAAGATGTGGATAGACTATTTGCTGCGATTGGATGGACGAACTTCTTACAAATTCAGAAGCCGTCCTATACTGAGCTTATGGTGGATTTCTTAACCACCATCGACATGGACTTTGACGGGCAACATGTACCTAGAAGATTCACTTTTCGTTTGGGGAATGTTGACAGAAGCTTAACGGTACAAGAGCTGAATGGACTTTTTCAAGTCCCCAACAATGCCGACAACAGGATCTATTTGGGGATCAGGAGTTTCAATGCTCAAGATTTTTGGGTGAAATTGGCTCGACAAGACAGAGACGACGTTCCAATCTATAACTCGAGTAGCTCTAAGGCATCTCTTATTCGAAGTCCAGTCTTCCGTTACATTCAGAGGGTGTTAGCGAACTCGGTCTTCGCGAGATACGAGGTTAGGGCTGTGAGAAAGGATGAGTTGTATGTCATAAAATGCATGGTGGATGGTAAACCCGTGAATATGGCCGCCTACCTCATGGAACAATTGGCCCGGCAGACTAGATCAAAGGTCAGGTACTCCCAAGTGGGTGGATTTATTACCCACATTGCTGAGCATTTCAGATTAGTGCCTGGGGAGATGTATGTCCCCATTGTTGGAGACTCCAAGCTTGATCTTGGAGTGATTATTCAAATGAAAATACTAAAGATGTAAAGGGGTACATACTATCTGAGACTTGATGAAGACACCCTCTTCCCTTTGCCTAATACGGAACTGACTAGCTTGAGGAGACGGAGGTACGGTTCATGGGATTTGCTATCCAGCGCCCACCGTGCTTGGATAGATAACTTTGATGCTGGAAATCCCATCAACCCCGAGAATGTTGGAGGAGTCCCCATGCATATCGATGAGCAGGAAGAGCCTGAAGAGCCCCAAGAGCAAGAGAGAATTAGTCCATGGCGGACAATTTCGGATCAAAGAGGGAATTTTTCCCAAACTTATGAAAGAAGGGACATGGAGCTTGAGTCACTTAGGGCTAGTATCGAGCAGTTGGGTCTAGCAAGTCGTGAAGATAGAGCGTGGCGAGAAAATGTGGACACTCGTCTAGCCAACGTGGACACTCGCCTAGCCAACATGGAAACTCACTACGCGAGTATTGATGCACAACTCCTCGAGATGAACAACATGTTCCCCCCCAACAAGGCTACTATAACCCACCTCAACCACCTCAATGATGCCTCAAAACTCCGAAGATGGTGTGGTATAAGTGTCCTAATTTTCTCTCATTTTCGGTGTGTTCATGTTTATGTCCGTAGCATTTTGTTAATTGTACCTTTGGATCTTTGTTTTGGTTTCTTGTATTTTGGATATTTTTGTGGATTTTTGTTGATGGGGATGTTTTTCTTTTGATATTTTGTTTGGATGGATGTTAGGGAATTTTATTTTTGTGATGGTGGATTTTTGGAGAATTTGTTGATGGATGCATGAGTTTTCTATAATTGATCTTGTGATGTTTCTTGATGAGTGGGAAATCGATGCATGTATGACTCTATCATTTGATTGCATTTTGTGTGAAGGGCTAGGCTTAGGAAAACACTTGAATTTACCATATTGAGCCGGAGAGACTTGAGCCTTCTTGAATCGAAATATCATTCCGGTTCAATTTTTCTTGAGTGAGTCATCCACGAATTATGCATGCTAGAACTTGCTCTTTGACTTGTTTGATACTTGATTTATGAGGAAATTGTTAAAAATGATAGGGGGCATTTCTTTGAATTTGAGTCACTTGACCAAAAAAATCCCACCAAATGATACATTTTCGTAGTTAGCCCCGTTGAGCCGTAAAACCAATTTTCTTTGGCAAGCTACAAAATGTCACCATGAAACCACATCTTTTGAGCCTAATTGTCCTTATCATTTGTAGAGCTTCAATGTTGGTTGACATGGTGAGGGGATTGAAGTGAGTGGATTTGTTTTGATCAAAGCGAATTCAAGAGAAAAGAAAAGGGTTGAAAAGAAAAAGAAAAAGAAGAGCAAATGAGCTTGTGCTTAGTGTGAA
This sequence comes from Galeopsis tetrahit, assembly GCA_963675135.1. Taxonomy (NCBI): domain Eukaryota; kingdom Viridiplantae; phylum Streptophyta; class Magnoliopsida; order Lamiales; family Lamiaceae; genus Galeopsis; species Galeopsis tetrahit. Next base: position 76,542,541 of record OY776120.1, read on the forward strand.
AAATAAAAAGGAAACAAAAAGTCCCAAAAGCTCAAATCACAAAAGTGAAGAGAAATGGTTCCAAAATGTTGAGAAAAGAAGGAAAAATGAGTGAAGTTCATTTTGAGTGAAAAGAAAAGAAAGAGAGCAAGTGTTGTGTGAGAGTTGAATGAAAAACGAAAGAAATACAACAATTGTTGCTCTACAAGTTGAATGAGTCACTAATTCCAAATTCATCTCACCCTTCCAAAGAGCCTACATTACAACCCTTGAAAGACCTCTTTGATTGACAATCGATGCCTAAATAATTGGTAGAGAATTGAGTTGAAAAGCAAGCCTATGGTCTTTGTGTTTTTCGTGGATTGACATTTGAGAGCTTACATGCCCAATATACACGTGTGTGTTGAGAGAAACACTTCTTGAGAGAGTGGTGAATCAAGTGTGTTGAATTTGTCTTAGCTTGGATCAAATTTTGTCTTGAAAGTGGTAGAGAAATTGCATGTGTTGAGAAACCATTCATTGTAGATATTGTTTGATCATGCCTACTATGCATTGTATCCATTCACAAATCCTTCACAATCACCCTCCTTTGGTTTCTTTTTCTTTGCTTGGGGACAAGCAAATCTCTAAGTTTGGGGGGGTTGATTGGGTGTGAGATTGCTCGTTTTTGTGCTCATTATTGCTATATTATTGTAGCATTTTGATGTGATTTTGGTTGTAATTGATAAAAATGGTGCTACTAACCTTGTTGTCGAGAAATATGTTCAAAATGTAGGAAACAAGGTGAAATAGTCCACTTTAGAGGGAAAACGAGCATTGGCGCGTGGGAATTGAAGTTCGGTTGGAGGACAAGAAGGAAAGCCAAGAAAAAGTGTTAGAAAAATCAAAGTAGCAGAAGTCACTCGGCCGGACGAGTGGGATCACACTGGCGGCCGAGTGAGAAAAACTTACAGAAACTTTCTGGAACTCCCTTGTCACTCGGCCGGCCGAGTGATTTCACACTGGCGGCCGAGTGACTTAACACTGGTGTCCGAGGCACTCACACTGGCGGCCGTTTGACATCTGGAACCATTTTTGGTTCTGGAAGTCCCTCTCACTCGGTTGACCGAGTGATCCTCTCGGCTGACCGAGTCAACTCTCGTCTTTCGGGGTTTTTCGCGAATTTTGAAGAACTTCAAGGACCCAAATGCTAATTTCGTCTCACACACTTTTGGAAGCTTTAAATAGCTTCAAAACTCAGTTTGTAAAGCATCTTTGGCCCTCATTTATTACAACTCTTAAACCCTAGTTCATCTCAACTCCATCTTCCACATTTATTGCACATTAATTCATAGTTTAGCTTCAAAATAGGATACTTAGCAAAGGTTTTTGAAGAACAAGGCTCCACACTTTTGTAATAGCTAGATATTTTGAAGAAACAACAAGGTGACTTCAAACCATTCTCTCATTGTCTATATAATTCCATATTTAATGTTTATCTTGATTTCTTTTGATGTTTTAGCCATGGGTGTTTCTCAAAACACCATGGGCTAAGTTTATTTATGCTTTGGGTGTTCTAAAACCATGTGAATATCAAGTTTGGAATTGTTTGAGCTTTGTTATTGCTAATATTAGATTTATTGCTTCTTTTAATGGGTATTATGGGTACTTTGTATGTTAACTTCTATTAATCCATATTTAGATGCATGTTTAGCGTAGACGAGAGTTACATGGACATGTTCATATTTATGGTGTGAGTTGTTGGTATGCAAATGTGTTAGTTATTCTTTTAATTCGTCGAGAGAGAGTTAATCGTATTAGAACCCCATTAAAGGACATTAATTACTTGAATGGTTGTTTGAGTAGTTGGTGAGGATTAGGAAGAAAACCTTATTACCGGGTTTGGGAACACCTTAGAATTAAGGCTATATTACTCGAAGGGAAATGGTTGTCATCCTAGCATTTAGGTGCTCTTAGCAAATATTGATTAAAGCAATTAACAAAGTAAAAGCAATTCCTCTCTATTTCACTAGGTGGAGAACACCCGAAGCATTCTCTCACCCTTGCACTTCTTCGAATTATATTCGTAGTTGTTCTTTGTTTTAATTGTTAAATTCTTGCTTAGTAGTAATTTTCTTTGTTAAGTTGTGGTAATTTCTCTTATTGGTGCTTTTCTCACTTTTAGTAGTATAAATCACTTGTTAGTTTCTAGGTTGGTAGTTGATTTAATTTCTAGCATCTTGGTAGTAATTTAGGTTTAATTTTAGAAATCCAAAAACCCGAAACCGTAGTTACATTAGCTATTACAACATAAAACTCTAGGGATCCATTGCACAAACCCACCTCCTAGGTCGATACTACTTGGTCGAATACTTCCATTACTACTACGAACCCTTATGCTTGAGGGGAAGTAGTTAGTCAACCTATAGTGACCAAAAACTCGTTCAAGTCATGGTGCCGAGCAACGGTTAAGGGTGGTAGTCGGGAGTTTGGACGGCGCTGAACGTCGAGCAACTACTACAGGGGAGGGTTTCAGATCGAGGCGTTAGCCGTACGACTCGTTGCTGTTGGGGTAATGGTGGGTTTTGTACGACAAAAATATTGAACCACAATTACGGGGAAAAAGAAGAAATGTGTCTTCTTGAGGTTGGGGTAATCGTGAGTTTTGTACGATAAGAACGTCGAACAATGATTACAGGGAAGAATAAACTTGTCTTCTTGAGGTTGGGTTAATCGTGAGTTTTGTACGATAAGAACGTCGAACAATGATTACAGGGAAGAATAAACTTGTCTTCTTGAGGTTGGGTTAATCGTGAGTTTTGTACGACAAGAACGTCGAACAATGATTACGGGGAAGAAGAAACTTGTCTTTTTGAAGTTGGGATAATCATGAGTTTTGTACGACAAGATCGTCGAACAACGATTATAGGGAAGAAGAAACTTATCTTCTTGAAGTTGGGATAATCATGAGTTTTGTACGACAAGAACGTCGAACAACGATTATAGGGAAGAAGAAACTTGTCTTCATGAGGTTGAGGTATTTACTGAATTATGACTAGGGGGTGTAGTGCAGGTATGACGGTGGAGAGGTGGCGGAGTGCAGGTATGATGGTGGAAAAAAAAAGGTTTGGAAAGTTCACGACAGTGGGTTATATTGGGAATGGGGAAATTGATGGAAGAAGGCAGGTAGGCGATCAAGGATGATGATCAAAGAAGTGCTCGGTGGGTAGGGCTGGCAATTCGTGCTATCGTGTCGTGTTTCGTGTCGACACGATAGTGACACGACACGATAAGGCCAAACACGAACACGACACGATAAGGATCTGTGTCGACACGACACGAACACGATAATTTTCGTGTCGACACGACACGATAACAACACGATAATTTTCGTGTCGACATGACACGACACGATAATGACACGTAACACGATAACAACACGATAACGACACGATAAGAAAATAAATCAATTTAAAATTGTATTAAATATATAAAAAATAATATATTTATATAAATATAAAAAATTATCGTGTCATTATCGTGTTATTATCAGATACGTGGCATTATCGTGTCGTGTCGTGTCGTGTCATATCAGGTAAATAACAGGTTAACGGGTTGTTAACAGGTTAATGGGTTACCTGTTAATTTTATCGTGCTTAACGGGTTGACATGAACCCAACACGAAATTTTCGTGTCGTTATCAGGTCGACCCAGGGGCGGACCCAGGATTATTTAGTGAGGGGGGCCAAAATAAAATGAAGTGAACAAAATTAAAGAGAAGATCAGTCCAATTAAAAATTGATAAAATCAAACATATATATATATTTAAAGTATTAGTTACGACTTAAATACGTATAGACTAATTCGAAATTATACTACTAATATATCATACATATATATGTGTATATATAATTTACTTACACTGAAAAGTTTAATTTGTATACTCGCACTCACAATATACATATATTTATCTTCATGTAATATTTTTTGGGGTTCCTCATACACTCAATCAAATTACTTTATTTACTTTATATATAAAAGTTTACAAAATCACCGCAAAACTCTAATTATTAAATTTTTTCTTAAACTTTGTTCCATTAAATGCAAGTTTTTCAGTGACGGAGGGATGAAGTATTTATTATAAACCACATGCCTACATAAATATGAATTACAGAACTTTGAACTTAATTATCATTTTCATAGATATACATGTACATATTAGGCATACTGTTTTTTTTTTTAAAGAAATGATACACATGAGACATATATATATATTTACTAAATTGGAAGAATGTTGAGGGGGCCATGGCCACCCCCACCTTGGCCGTGCGTCCGCCCCTGGGTCGACCCGATAACGACACGAACCCGATAAGGCCAAACACTAACCCGTAATTTTCGTGTCGGATTCGTATCGTACTATCGTTTCGTGTAGAAAATTGCCACCTCTATCGGTGGGTTTAACCGTGTGATGGTTACCGAGGTGGAGGGTATTGGAAAATAGGAACTGTTCCTAAATCTCAAAGATGAAGACATGATCGTGAGGAGCGTTAGCATGTAAAAGCTCTGATACCATATAGAGAAACAATGAATTGTGAAATTATAATTTCATTGAGTGAATGTAAAGAGTACATGAAGGAAGTATTTATAGATACAAAACATATTTATCCTAAATCTCTAATTAAGGAAAATAAAGATATATAAAACATATTATATAAGATATATATAATATCTCTTAATATATTTGTATATGACTAATAGAAACAACTAAAAATGCAAGAAATAAAAGAAACGAAAATAAATACAGAAAATAAAAGGGATCAACGGATGACTCACCCGATCGGCCACCGTAGTGCCGTCGGAGAGGATCCACCCATTGATCCCAACTAATATCCTAAAAAGAAACCCCTAACCTCACTTGATGATTTACTGAAAAAGATGAAGAAGAGAAACAACGTCACGACGGGCGGCGGCGCGGCGGCGCAATGAACAATACATTAGTGCAAAAAACGAGCGGTACGACTACCCTTTTATGATGGAGATGGTGTGAATGTTGGATGAAACTGAGGGGAGAAGGAGGAGCTTGATTAATGGAGATTAAGGCAGTGGGCGGTGGGCGGTTGAATGAAGGCTGTAGAAATTTTAGAGGGAAGGCAAAGAAATATTTCTAGAGAGAGAAAAGGAATTTTTTGCTAAAATAATAGTAACTCTTATCACTCATAAATTTATTGATTATGAACTTAGGGTCATATTAATCGTATTATTTTTTAAACAAAATAAAGTGTAAATACTATAGTGAAAACCCTATCTTATACATAAGATCATCTCACACAAGAATAAACTTGCTAATGGGCTAACGGTGCGGGCCGATCCAAAACCCACCTTAACCCATCATTTTACAAACTTTAGTGGGCTGGTCCACGATGGGGATGGGTTGAAAAATAGTCAACCCAACCCAATTCATGGTGGATGGCGGACTAGCCCACAAACTTTTTCATTAAATATTTATTTTTTTACACGTATTATTATTATATTTTAAACACTATATAAACAATTAATATAAAATAGAAAAACAAATTTTACATAAAATTAAAATTCAAGTAATCATTATGTCCACAAAATAGTCCAAATAAATAAAAGGTACATATAAAAGTTTATCAACATAAACATAAAATATTAAAATAGTAATTTAAGTTCAAATGCACCAACACTTTCTAAATTAAAAATCATCTTCCATATCATCATCAAAGTCCTCTTCATTTTATTCTTGTTCATCCTCACAATTTTCAACAACATTACTACATTAAATAAAAAATCCTCATTCAACAAAGTTGTCTCAGTACGTGCACAATCCTCATCTATATATAAAACACAATAGTTAAATAGATAAAAATAAATATAAATTATGGCTTAAAATGTAATATAACTGACCACTAGATGCAAAACCATATAATGATATAACCAATTGCGAGTGCAAATCAAAGATTGAAATTTCTCAAGAAACATAGAACTTCTATACTTAGAATGCATATAAAAAATAAAAAAAGTCCGCGGACCAACCTGCCCTGTCCGCAGTCTAAATCGCCAAAACCCGTGACGGCCGTACGGACTTACTTCTAAACGAATTTTCAAATACTTAGTCACACCTTCAACCATATTAATAGATAGGGACGAGTCGACCCAACCCATTTTAACAGCTCTACACAAAGAACTCTTTTATTATATAATTCACGAGTATATGGAGCTCCTACCAATTATATTAATTTTGAAAGAGAGTATAACCTAAATAATGAAGTGGAACACCATCTTATATATGCACGTAAAACTGATGGTCTATTTGGGGAAGTTTGTCAGGTTCGAGTTGAACAAATGAACATTTTATTAAATTACCTAAAATACATATTTTTATTTGATTTCACATTTCATAAAATATAATTTCTATAGAAGTTTGTCGGTCACTGTGACGAGTCATCTCGAAACGAAAAAAGTATTATAATATGAATTTTTTTAGCCTATAAAATAAATGTGATTGGGAGAGTACGTATTTAATCATCCATGTAGATGTGTTATTTTGTACGTAATCCCTTCATTTCATAAAGTTTGTCGCATTTGGTCTTTATTTTTGTTTCAAAATTTGTCTGCTTTTTCTATTTTTACCACGAATTTTCCTAAATCGCCCCTTTATATATGACTCCTACAATATCACTTTTAATTGAAAATATATTAATGATTCATTTTCTCTCACTTTATTTTAAAATGATAAAAAGAAAAGGTAAATGGGGAGAGAGGAAAATTAATGAGGAGTGAACGTGTCAAAAAAATATGTTACTTAATTTTTATACAAAATGAGAAATTGACAAACTTTATGAAACTGATTGAGTAATAAATAAAGAAGAATTTGAAAGTATATCGGTTAAGATGAAGGTACGTGTCGCGGCGCATGAAGAGTTTTGGACATGTGTAGCAACATATTTACCGCCCTACCCTCAATAAGGACCTCTTCTCTTTCTATATATAATTATGCTATGTATCTCATGAACTCTCAACCATATAAATTAACTAATAATTTATTTATAAATAAAGAGAGAGAGAGATGGAGAAATTAGGGCGTTCAATTTCAGCGTGCCTTGTTGTTCTACTGTTGTTGTTGTTAGCGTCTCGTAAGTTGTAGTAGCTATATACATGCATAAAGTATTTAAAATTTATCATTTACTAGCTTACTGTATGCACAAAGTTAAATAATAATAGTATTCATTAGTTGTGTGAAGAAATGAAATTTGATAATTTATAGTATATACTACTTTTATATGCAGCGTGGGAGGTTGAGTCACAGAGGAGATGCGAGTCGCAGAGCATAGGGTATAACGGGATATGCGTGAGCGACCACAACTGCGGCCTCGTGTGTAGGGGCGAGGGTTTCAAAGACGGATCCTGCCGTGTTAGAATTGGCGTCGTTGGCCCCAACTGCTTCTGTATTAAGCCCTGTTAATTACTACTAGAATTTATTTATGTATTATCATGTAATGTTATGTAATATTGTAATGTTTTCCACTACACTTTGTATTTTGCGATTCGCCTGCTTTTATCTTGCTTTTTCTGCCCATATAACTTTAATAATCTTTTTACTCCGTATCATTTATTTAAAGCCAGTTTTAGAATAATACTGTATGCAATTACTTTGCATACTTAAACTGACTAATTAGAAATAGCATGGGCATATTATTATTGAAATCAATTGAAGGGGACCAAGAACAAGACGAGAAAGTAAAATATGAAAGAAGGCCCAAGCATGAGCCCATAGACGGAGCCAGGCAATGGGACCCCCACTCTTTTTATATACATATATGTTTTTTTTGTTTCGTAATTGTTTGTACACCCTTCTTATTGAGATGTTCCAAAAGATGTTCCAAAATTATATACATAATCATAATATGTAAGTAATTCACAAAATTAATATTCTCATTACATTCGGTTTCAATTTCAGTCTCACCATAAGTGGTTAGAAGCTTTGATTTTGAGAAAGACTACTGGAAATATTCATGGCTCGTGGCTTCATTTATGAAGGCTAAGGTTTTTCCGACTACACGAAAAGTTCATAGGCAATCGAATGAAATTTTTGTTTGAGGTTCTATCCACAAGGTTATATTAATAAGGTTAGCTTGCTTGTTTCATTCAAGGCAAGGGGTGTTTTGTCCCCCTGAATAAATGAGTATCTTGATATGGAATGCACGAGGATTGCGAGGGATGCAGTACAGAACCTTCAACGGCTTGTAGCCGAAAATAACCCTCTCATTGTGTTTATTGTTGAATCTAAGCTTATGGTGTCTGCTGCTAGGAGATGCTTGTCAAATTTATGTTTTAATGTTTGCTTGGGGTATGATGCGAATGGATGTAGTGGTGGTATTTTACTATTGATCAAGGAAAGAGTTCAACATTTCCTCTACTCCTTGTCTGCTGGTCATATTGATGTTCTTCTTAATTTTGATGGCTTGGAATTTCGATTTACGGGTTTCTATGGGCACCTAAACACACATCTTAGACCTCAATCTTGGAATTTGCTACGTAGGGTTAAAGATAGTGTCTTTAATCAAGATCAACCTTGGATTCTTGCTGGGGATTTCAATGAAATTTTAACTCAAAATGAAAAGCAAGGGGCTGAATTTAGTAGATTGAGGCCTGTGTCTCAGATGGATGACTTCTCCAAAGTATTGGATGAATTAGACATGAGAGAAATCAAAGCAAAAGGGCCCTTCTATACTTGGACAAACAAGAGAACTGGTTAGGGGTTTGTGCAAGAAAAAATAGACCGCTTATTTGGGAATTCAGAATGGTTTGATCTAAATATTGAATTTAATGCCCATAATTTGGGCTTCTTTGGGTCCGACCATAGAGCGGTCTTACTCCGATTCAAAAATCAACGAGAACAATACCACACTCGTACTAGTAAACAATTTGTCTTTGAAAGATCATGGGTGGTGGAAAGTGAGTACGGGGACGTTGTGAAACAGAGTTGGAACGAGGGGGCCTCCGACCAGTCGTTACCTTCACGGCTAGCCAAATGCGCGACACACTTAAATAATTGGGCTAAGTCGAAAAAAGGCACTTATGCAACTCAGATTAAGGCATATAGTGATGAACTGGAGAGGAAGCTCGCTTGGGTGAGCCCTTCAACTGATTGGGAGGATATAAAAAATTTGGAAACAAAACTGGAACGATTGCATTTTCAAGAAGAGCTGATATGGAAACAACGATCCCGAGTCACTTGGATGATTGAGGGGGATAGAAATACCAAAATTTTCCACCAAAGAGCTTTGTCACGACGCAAGAAAAACAGGATCAAAGGCTTGAATAATGAAGCTGGGGTGTGGCACACACAACATGATGATATTACAAAGATTGTGGAGGACTTTTTCTCCAAACTTTTTACTACTAATAACCCGACGAATGAGAGCATTGATCAAGTTACGAATGGGTTAAGCAGAGTCGTCACAGACCAGATGAATAGTGTGTTAATGGCCCCTTTTTCTAAGGAAGAAGTTAAGGTGGCATGCTTTGACCTTCACCCATCTAAGGCGTCTGTTGGTCCTGTAAGGAGTATATAACAAGTTTATGGGGGGGGGGGAATACACTTATATGCAAATTTCTTTTTAAACTTTGATCAAACCAGAGATCAACAATGTTGTCTTGGACAACTCTGATGAAGATGTATAACCTTTTTAAATATAACCAAGCTACTAGGTACTATTGAGTACTTAGTTGAATGACTATCTAAGTTGGTTATAGGTGCGGAATTAGTGGTTGGCCCTTTAGTTCAAACTCCTTTAAGTTCTGAAATAACTTAAGCAAGATAGTCCAGTTTTCAGGGAACTTGTCCAATACAGTTTTTGCACAGTCTTTGAATATATGTCATTTGAAAGATCAGTTTTGTGTGCAGTGTTTGAATGATGAAAGTACTTTGAAAGTAAATTAACACAAGAATTTATAGTGGTTTAGAGACTCAAGCTCCTACATCCACTTTCCCTGATTTAACAGGATAATTCCTTCACTCTTGGAATTAACTTGTTTTATAGTGCCAAGGTGCACTTGATCAAGAACACCACTCCTTGGTGAATTGATCCCTAGGATGTCTAGAGTCCTAGTACCCTCTTCTCAACTCAGAACTTAACTGTTCTTCTCTCAACAGTCAGCTCCTACCACTTCTACTACTACAACCTTCTCACTTTCTCACTTGAATGGGGTAAGGGTTGAAGTAAGGTTCCAACTAATGAGATATCCTTTACAATGAAGATCAGTGTATAGGGATAGGATATCTCTTTTAAGCTTGTATGGATATACAATGGGGTTCAACTTAGATGAAGTGTTTGAAGACTAAGATAGTCTCTTTGAAAGCTTGAGAGCACTTGACAACTTGTAGGATAGTTGGCTTAGTAGTTGGTTGGATGCCTTCAAATGGTCTTCACACTTCTGTATTTATAGACAAATTTGAGGATTTGCCCGTTGGAGAGGCAGTCCCAAATTGCTATAAATGTCTTCCTTGAGCTCTTCAAACTGGAAGACATATTCTTGATAGTGACATGTCCTCATTTGGGTAATAAACGGCTTGTAAGACTTTGTCTTCATTCTGCAACACTCTTCCCAATGTCTGACTTTAAGATTTACTTGTTAGGACTTGGACATGGCTTCTGAAGGTTGATCCAATGATAGGACAACATTCCTTATCAAATGGACAACTCTTCTTATCACTATCAGCATACATGCCTATCAGCATAGTTGGCTTTCTCTTCTTCAGATGACTTGGCTCTTTCCCTTTGCTTCATCTAGATGATCTCAGCATGATTCATTGAAGCCTTTTAGGGTGTAGTTGTCTTGAGCATAGTTGGCTTTCAAGCTTCAGAACCTTGTTCTGGTTTAATTGTACTGAGACAACTCTCTTGATCAGCATACTTGGCCTTTAAGCTTCAGAATCCTTGTTCTTGTTTTAATTGTGCAGAGATAACTTCTCTAGACAACTCTCCTGATCAGTATACTTGACCTTCAATAACTTAGGTGATTGTTCCAGAATTTGAGCCTTAAGGGAACTTGTTCTTGATAGACTTCAAAGCATATGTTCCCCCTCAAGTTGTGCATCTAATCATCTAAGAGCTGCCTAACATATCAACTTCTCATCTATCCTTATTCTATATGTTCTAACAATCTTAGAACATAATCATCTTGACTTAGGCATGTCTCAGGGGGTTTTTGGTATTCAATCAAAACATTTATCATTTTATTCCCAACAATTTCCCCCTTTTTGATGATGCCAAAACCTATACATTTTATGCAAAAGTAACTTGACTACACCTATTACATTTATCCTCAAAAGACATGACTAGAGTCAATTTTCCTGGAAAAAAATGTGTTAGTGTACTCACCATTCATGTTGTAAATAGGTTTCAAGGATAGGCATAGAGAGATTTTTGTAACAGTGTTTCTTGATTCAAAGGATGTTCAACTATCATTCATTCAAAAGTACATTACAAACATGTTGATAGTTGAAGTTAACATATCAGAGCATGAATCCAAAACACTATTACATCAGAACATATACTAAATACATAAGATCTTCAAGTATCAGAGCTACAACTTATATTAGAGCATATCAGAGCAAACAGATTTTCAAAGCACATTAACATTCTTGACCAAACTTCAGCAAATATGACCAATTAGACATATCTTCAGATAAGATAAGTTTTCAACCACCAAGAAGGTCAGAAGACTTAGCCATTTTAGATATCATCTTCTTTAGGTGGCACCATCCCATATTATGCCCACACTCTTCTTTTCAGCTCCATGGCTTCTTGGTTGGTTCCTTTGGGTCCAAGGGTCATCTTGTTCAACTTGAGGATCTCTAGAAACTCTCTCAGGATCCTTGACTGGTCAATCCATCCATTAAGCTTTGGAGGCATGTAAATGATTGGCTTGAGAGCATTGAGTTCAATTCTTGCAATATCAACAGCTGCAAGCAATTGTTGATACATCTCTCTGTAATACTCTATCATGAATTCAGCAAAAGAAGAGTTGGCATCTCCTCCATTCCATCTGTCAATGACATAATAATCATAGAAAAACTCTCTTTTAGCCTCTTCCCATGTGTCATTCAGCTGAATGGGCACCCATTTATCCAAGTGTGGATATTTGGTGTCCATTGGGACTAGTAGCTGAGGCTTCATCTTGCTGTAAGTAGCTCTCCTTCTTCTTGGCTTTTGGAAGTCAGCTCTTCTCTTATCTCTTGCTCTGTTGGCCTCTTCCATCACATCCATTTTTTCTTGGGCCCTCATCATGGCCAGTTTCTGTTGAGTTTCAGGGTCTTTGCCATACCCTTCATGAAACAACTTTGATGGATCAAGAGCTAAGACAATTGTCTTCTTTTTGGGCTCAGGTCCAAATCCTTCAGCAAACAGCTCTTCAATATTTTCAGTGGACTTGGGATCTTCAGCACTCTTGTCAGTTTCAGAAGATTTATCCTTTTCAACACTCTTGGATACTTCAGCAGATTTGTCCATTTCAGCACTCTTTGCCTTTTTGGAAGTAGGCTTATCATCATCAATTCTGAACTCAGGGGGCAGATCAAGGCTGTTGGGAAAATCAGTGAATGTTTCAGCTTTTCTTTTGTTTCCTTTGGCCTTCTTAACCTTTCCTCTAGTTTGGACACCTTCAGCATCTTTGTCCAAACCAGATACCTCTCCTCTTGGTCTTTGCTGTAGCCTAACTCTTTCCTCTTGTGCTGAAGCCATTGAGTTCTTCAAGGCAATTGCTAACTGCTCTTCTTCATCCAAATCTTCTAAGTTTAGCACTGCTGGCTCTTTTCCTTTTCCTTCAGCAATTTTGTCCTTTCCCTTAACTGGGCTTCCAATGACCAATGCACCTTTTGCTCTTTCCCTTTCCCCCTTTTTGGCAGCATCAAAACACTGGGGTTTGAGCTCACTCATGGTTGTGGCCATCAGGGATTGGGCTTGGTTTAGAGACTTCATCTCTTCCAACAGATATACATTCTCATCATGTATATTCTGCATCCTATCACTGCTCAAGCTAAGGAAAGCTAGAACAAGCTTCATCTTTTGTTGGACAACCTCCTCCAAGGTTGCTTTCAGAGATGCATCAAGTTGGGCCTTAAGAAGCTCAGTGAGGTTGGCCACTGCACCTTCAGCAATGTTGGCCATCACTTCTTGGGAAAACTTTTCTGAGGCTGCTTTTACCATAGCAAGCCTTTGCTCCTCAGCTCTTTTTCTTTGCAATGCTGTCTTCTTTCCAAGGGCTTTTTTGGCAGTCAGTCTGAGAGCTTTGAAATTGGCATTGTGATTATCTCTCAGCAGCTTTTGTTCCTTCTTGACCTCCTCTGAGATGGATTCCATGGTGGATTTTACTTTTTGAACTTCAGTGGAAATGGTTTGGAGACCAGTTTCCACACCACTTATCCTTGCTTCCAATGTGGGTAGCACCACATCCTTAGAGCCTGTTAATCTCATCTCCACAGATGCTAGAGTTCTTCTTTGCTCATTTAATGCTCTAGATGTTTCAGCATGAGCAGATTAGACTTGATGAGCCAAGGAGTCCAACTTCTCTGACTGCATTCCAAGCAAGGCTTGTGCTAAGCCTGTATCCACTTGGATGGGAGCATCTGTCAAGAACTCATCTGCAAATATTTGGTCAAGGGAAATACCTGCAATATTAGACAGATAAAAAATGTTAGGGAATAAACACTCATCACCCTCAATTTCTTTTTCATAAGACTCTGATACATCAACAGCCTTCTTCTCATTTTCAACTCTTTCTTTTCTTCCTTCATTTATAATGTCCTCACCCAAGGAATCAGGCCTCCTTTCATCAAGGGATTCTTGAAGTTCAGATTTGACTTCAAGAATAACCTGTCCTTCCTCACTTATACCACCCTCTATTTGTGGTACACTCACTATCTTAGTGATCACGACCTCTCTTTAATCCTCCACTCCCTCTGATTTTTTGACTAATCTCTCCTTTTCAACACCTTCACCTAGACCTGCAACATCTCCACCTTCAACAAGGTTCAAAGATGGCAGTTGTGGGGAGATCACATTGCTTATTGCAGCAGCCACTGAGTCATCCTGAATGATTAAGGGCTGATCAGTGTCCAACTCTTCTGACACTGAATAGGCCTTAACCAAACCAGCCTCTAATAAAGGAACCTCAACATCTTTAGGCTGTGCCTTGGGTTCAGAAGAACCTTCATTGGCAGATGTATCTTTGGTTGTGTTACCACCCTTGGTCAACACCTCTGATGAAGCGGAGCCTTTCCTATGATAGGTTAGGAGGGGGGTTGAAGGCAGATTGGATTCAGAAGGGTTGGGATTGGAGGGGTTTGAGGGATCATCAGGGGAATCATCATCATTTGAGCTACTATCAGGGTGTTTGATGCCCCTAGCCTTCCTTTCCTTCTCCTCAATAATCCTCTCATCTACTAACTTTGCAAACACATTCTCATCAATGAGAAATCTTGTTTTTAGCACACCAGCAAAGTGTAGTAGTCTGCTTTCTTCTACTTGCCACCAGTTTGCACCCTTATCTTGGATGACTTGTGATATCTCCGTTATGGTTTTGTCTTTAACATCCACAAGCATCCTCAAATCATGAAATATCTTCTGAATTCTTGGAAATTCAGCAAGTTGTGGATACAAACTGTCCACAGTAGCCTTGGCTCCACCTCTGAGCATACTCTCATAAGTATACTCCTTCTCATCTCCACTTGAATGGGGACTTTGGGTTATAGGGGAGTTGGCTCTGTCTTCTCCTAAGGTGGCTTCAGGTAGGTTAAGTTCAGGAATGTTAGCTTCAGAAGGGTTGGGTGCAGTTGAAGGTACTTTAGTTGCTTTTGAGAGCAATGGATCTGAAGGGGTTTTGCTCAGGGGGGTTGGCTCATTGAGTGAAGATTCTAAAAGCTTTGAATAATTGAGCATGGATGAGTCAAGGGGTGACAACAACCTTGTCTCATCTACAGCTAAATCTGCAAACACATCTATGCCACTTCTTTGCACACTCCCTTCTGGAGAATATCTCTTAGTAAGATTGATAGGGGTGATAGGTTGGTTGGAAGGGGTAATTTGGGTTTCAGGGGAGTTGGGTTCAGGATTTTTGGTTTCAGGGATGTTGGCTTCTAAGGATTGGCCTTCAGGGATTTTGGACTCTGGGGTTCCAGAACCAGAAGAGTTGGTCTTGGACTTAGATTTTGTCCTGCTTTCAGCCCTGCTTTCCCTTAAAGTAATTTGAAGATACCTTTCTTCCTGAAGTTCCAGCACCTTCTCAGTGGGCTTGGCTCTCCTCTTGCTTGCCCTACTGCTTCCACTACCTTCCACTTCTTTCTCTTCCTCAGGGACAGCTTCCCTTGGCCTCTTATCACCCTTGTGCTTTTGCCTTGTTTCATTGTACTCCTGCCTCAACTCTTTAGAGTGATCAGATGACACTTGCACTCCTTCTTCTGCTACTTCATCAACTTCAATTGAAGCTCCTGAGGCTTCTTCTGAGAGTACTTGAGACATTTTTCTTGTCTTCATAGCTCTGGCCTTTGTCCTCTTTTTCAACTTTGGTTTCTCCTCAACCTTCTCTTCAGCAGATTTGGCCAGAAGCATCCTTCTTTGCTCAGTTTTCTTGCTGGGCTTTCTGAACAGTATTTTCTGGGCAGGGAGGGGTTTGGCAAAGGTTTGTATCTCAGAGTAGTGAGCAAACTTTTCAATCAAGAGACTTGCCCTGGTGCAATATCTCAACTTTCCTTCCTACACAACCTTGTTGTGAGCTCTTACTTTGAACTTGGCTTTTTACTTCATCATCTCAGACAAGATGAAGGTCCTCCAGTTGAACTTGATGCCTTTGTCACTGACATCAATCACAGCTGCCATAATCCTTATCCTTGGATGACTGACTTGCTCTAAACTTCCAGTGTTGCTGAGCAAACTCTTTGCTACAACCTCAAACAGGGTAAGAAACTTTGGTTTGAGGGTTCTCTTGTGTTGTGTAGAGGATAATGGACCTGGAGTGATAAGCCAATCTTGAGCAATTTCTTGCTCAAGTCCATTTCCATAAAATTCTGGATTCCTTCCCTCTGAAGGCAATCCAAAAGCAGCATCAACTTCCTCCTCAGAAAATTTCACCCTGTGAAATCTTTCCTCCTCTTCTCCTTCTGCTACAAAAGACAGTCCTGTGGCAACTTCTCCATCTTCAGGTTTGCCTCTCCATTTGAGAAAAGCAAAGAACTCTGCCATGTAGGATTCAAGGCAGGAGTCTGGCTTCTCTTGCATGAACTTCTGGAGACCTGCCCTCCTCAACCATCTTAAGGTTGGAACTACTTCAGGTTCCTCACTTTCAAAAGAGAGGATTGGTTCAAAGGTGAGGTTTTTCTTGTGGCTGAGATAACCAAAATCAAGGTCAAGTTCCTTGTTGGTGAAATCAACAACCATCTCTAGTTTTGCTTTGGGAGCCATTGAAGGTTACAAAGAGAAATTTAAGAAGGTTTAAGAGAGTTTGAAGAAGATGAAAGCTAGGGTTTTGAATACTTGGAGAAGAAGTGTTTGTGGGGGTTCTTAAGACTTGTGAATATTCTAAAAAGAATGTTTGTCAATGAGTTGGTGGAGTCTTGAGGCAATTCAACGGTTAACAAAAATGGAAAACAAAATTGGACGACCAGGATTGATTTTAGGGGAGTTGGCCAATTTTGATCAAATGGTTAAAAACCAATGTAACAGGGAGTAATTGGTTTTATTCAAAACGTGGAGGTTATTTAATATTAGTTAATGGTAGATGGTCTAGGCTGTTTGTTGTTCCTTTGTGCATGCTTGGGGTTAACTTGTCTTTTTCCCTTTTTGGTGTTGGGATAGTTAACCTTAGCTGGTACAGATGCCTTTTGGTTCATATTAGGTTCATTGTGTTTAGAACACTCACCCTTATCATGTGTCTGAGTAGTGCACTGATTAGGTGTACTACCCCCAGCTGGAGAGGATGTTGATGGATTAAGTTCATAGCCAAAACCCATCTTATTGCCATTTGATCTATAATATTCAGAGATACTTTCAATAGTAGTAGATGCTTTATTGAACTCTGATATCTTTTGATTTAGGCATTCCTTCTCCTTTTCTAAGAGCTTGTGTGCTTGGAAGAGGTCATCGAACTTAGATTGTAGTATACGAAATTCCTTGGTTTCTAAGGCTTGAGTTTCTAACATCCCCTCATACAACTGAGTTGTTGTGGTATTTTCTTCCTTAAGAAGTTCCACTTCTTTGGTCAATCTTTCATTCATTGTGACCAACTCAGGGGTGTTATCAAACTTAACCTTTTTCAACCTAGCAATTTCTTTCCTTAAATCCTTATTCTCCTCTTCCACTTCTATAAAAGCTCTAGTGGCAATATCCAGATCACCTTTTACCTTTCTTAAAGATTGATAATAGGTGTCTTCTGATTCGCCTTCAGATGAATTTATATCATCTGTTTGTGAGAAAATAGGTGAATGGAAAGTAGTAGTGTAGGAATTTACCTCATTTTCTCCTATGGCCATCATAGCTAGATCATCTGAGAAGATTTGGCAGTCTGGTGATGTAGGAAGTTCATCACTTTGATATTCAGATTCTTCAGTCACCATTGCTTGCTTATCTGAATTTCTTTTGTCTCTTCTTGGCCTTCTTTCTTCTTTGTCATCTAAATTCAGCTCAGGACATTCATAGACATAATGTCCTGGTTTGCGACAATTGAAGCATGCTCCGGGTTTTTGATTTGAACTGCCTTTCCTTGGAGGAGTGGCATCTCTTCTTCTGGAGCCTCGGCTGTCAGATGACTCCATATCCTTTCTAGGATACCTTTCTGGTGTTCTTTCTCTAGATTCTCTAGGGGATGGACCACCTCTCTTATAATTCTTGTAGAATTTTCTATATTTGCTGTTGAGAGTGTTCACCCTTTCAAATCTTTTAATCATAAGAGCCATTTGCTCTTTCAGACTCATGTATGATCCTTCAAAGTCTTCTGTTTTCAGTGAGGTCTTGCCAGATGAGGTGCTTGCAGCTTTTGTATTTGCTGCCTTGAAAGCTACAGTCTTGGAGGTAGATGGGGTTGCAGTAGGCTCATCATTTTCTGAGTTTTATTCTCTTTCAAGATCATACTCATGAGCTTTGAGGTTCTGAAACAGAGTTTGAGTAGACCATATCTTGATATCTTGAGTATCTTTGATGATGGTCTTCTTGAGTCTCCATTTCTTGGTTAGAGAGTCTAAGATCTTCAAATTTTTCTCTCTATTTGTATATTTCTTGCCTAGGGACTCAATCTCATTTATGATCTTGGTAAATCTATTGTCTAACTGATCAATAGACTCTTCTGGCTGCATCTTGAAATGTTCAAACTTTTTGACTGCTGTTGATAGCTTACTTTCCTTGATCAGCTCAGTTCCTTCACAGAGAAGTGCTAGAGCATCCCACATATCCTTAGCTGTCTCACAATTGATTACTTTTTCAATGTACTCATTTGGAAGAGTTTGCATGATATAATCTTGAGCAATGCTGTCAAGATTTGATTGCTTCATCTCTTCTGGTGTGAGGTCCTTCATCGGCTTGGGGGCAAGTTCTCCAACTGGAATTTCAGGATCACCGTTTGCTGTGTTGACTGCCATGATGGTGATTGGGCCTTCGGTGATTACTGACCACATCTTGTAGTGGACTGATGTGAGATTCTTCCTCATCCTGATCTTCCAGTAATCATAATCCTCCACTGAAAACTTAGGCAACTTACGCATATTAGCACTCATGCTGTATGAGTTTTCAAAAACAAGTTCTTCAAAAGAAAGAGATCTGTTCAAGAGGACTACAGAAAGACTCCCTGAAGTCTTCTGATAATCTAGAGACAGTAGTCCGTTAGAACCACTGCTCTGATACCATTTGTTGGTCCCTGAACGAGTAGTGAATGGGATTAAAGTCTAGAGGGGAGGGGTGAATAGACTTTAAAACTTTTTCAAGAGAGTTGGGAACCTCTTTTGATCTCTATGTCAGCTGGACTACAAGTCTGCTGGTCCAGATGACTATAGTGATCTGATTGCAGAGATTATATGTGGAATTATGGTAGGCCTTGTTTAGACTCGTTCTTTTTGTTTCTTTTGAAAATGCCAAGTTGTTTACTTAAGAAAAATACTCAGCTGATGCTGGTTTGAAAGTTATGGCCTTGATTTGAAGACTGTTTAAGTCACAGTATGCACTATATAAGATGTATGGAAATGACAATTAAGTAAAGTGCAGAAAGATAAATAACACCAGGTTTATAGTGGTTCGGATATACGATCCTACGTCCACTCTCACGTCCACACGTGGTATTTAATCCCTTTAATTTACCAAAAATTACAAGGGCTTGTCCTTTATAGTCCCAAGGGTAGGACTTTGATATCTGAGCAGTCTTAACTGCTACGGTCTCCACAAGTGATTGTAAGCACTTGCACTTTGCAGGGGTTCAAAAACTTTAACCTTTCGGTGGGGGTTTGGGGTTTTTGAATGTTTCCAACTAATGGTTCAAGCTTATAATATGCTTAACCACTATGCCTAAATCAAAGGATTTACAAGTATGAATATGATTCAGGTTCTTGGGTTGGATAGAAATCACTTAAGAGCTAGGGATGTTCTTATGGATTCTGGCTCTTGGAGAACTCTTAAAACAATATGGGTTTTAGCTTGATTGCTTGCTTAGCTTGTTGAATTCTCTCGTCGTGATCTCGTACTTGTGATTTCTCATCCTCTTGTATTTATAGTGGTGATTGCTTGCAACTAGCCGTTGGAGTTGACTAGCCGTTGGGGCAATCTTTCCATGTTGGCTTGATTCCTTGATTCCAGCTGCTTGATTGCTTCAATCCTGGGATCATGTCAATCTTCTAAGTAAGGTAAGTCTTCATTCGAATTGCAAGATGACTTTGGGAATCAGCCGAGTCCTGGACGAGTACTTAATCTTCTGATCTGCACTACTAGTCTTCTGACTACTCGTCTGGCCTTGTGCATTTGTCTTCTGATATCAGTCGAGTAGAGCTCTTCTGATCTTGTAAATACTTGTGTTGTATTAGGGCCATCTTCAACTTGGACTCCATCAGATAAGTAGGTATACAAGCACCTTAACTTATCTGGCCTTCAAGGATCTTCTAGTCTTCATATCTTCTACTCTTCTCATCTTGAGGGAGCGCATGTAAGCCGGGACTGTGCTAATCAGCTGATATACATTCAGTTGATTACACAAGACTAGTCTAAGCTGTTCTATACAAAATCAGCTGATCCTATTACTTTTATAAACTCTAAGTGTTTTGGCCATCAAAACTATTCTAACATCAAGTGGGGCTTAGGGTGAATTTACATCCCGACAGGGAGTTTTCAAGGTAGATCATGACTTGAAAAGGTGTAATGCAAACAAGAGTTAAATCTTGGCATTTAATGCATGGAAAGTGACCTTTTGGGTGGGAGAAAAATTAAATCCCAAAAAGATGATATTTGTATATGGAATGGGACAGATTTCAAAATAGCCAATGATTACCCAAAATAGGTGCTTATCAGACCAAGATTTGATTTGATAGCTAGGACAACTTATCTGACCCCACTTGGACAAGTGTCCTGAAAAGATGTGGACAAGTGTCCTGAATTTCAATGGACAAGTGTCCTGAATGATTTAGGTCATCTCTTCTGAATTTCAGTAGACTTGACCAAGTCTGCTGAACATCATTTCTGTTCCCCTTACTCCCAATAATTTCAGTGGAGTTTACTTGTCCAACTTCCCTAGATCAAGTAATCCCAATTCTGTTGATAGCTCTAGAAATCTTGCCTCTGCAAGTGGCTTAGTCAATATATCAGCTTTTTGATGATCTGTGTGGATTTTCACCAACTTTATGTCCTTCTTCTCCACATGATCTCTAATGAAAAAGTGATGCTTAATGTCCACATGTTTGCATCTAGTGTGCAAAACTGGATTCTGTGATATTGCAATGGCACTATTGTTGTCACAGAAGATAGGCACTTCAGTAGAGTTGACATTATAGTCTCTCAGTTGTTGTCTCAGCCATAGAATCTGAGCACAGCAACTACCAGCTGCAACATATTCAGCTTCAGTGGTGGAGGTAGCCACTGTATTCTATTTCTTGGAGAACCAAGATATGAGTTTGTTGCCCAAGAATTGACAGGTCCCTGAAGTGGACTTTCTGTCAATTCTACATCCTCCATAATCAGCATCTGAGTAGCCAATTAACTCAATGTTGTCATCAGCAGGGTACCAAAGGCCTAGATTTTCAGTGCCTTTGAGATACCTCAAAATCCTTTTTGCAGCCTCAAGATGGGTTTTCTTAGGATTTGCTTGAAACCTTGCACAAACACCTACTGCAAAGGTGATGTCAGGTCTGCTAGCAGTGAGATAGAGGAGAGATCCAATGATTCCTCTATACTCAGTAGAGTTGGTTGGAACACCACTCTCATCAGGGTTCATCTTCCAATTTGTGTTCATTGGGATCCTTACTGGCTTGCTAGTTGTACACCTAAATTTCTTGATCATTTCTCTGGTGTACTTGGCTTGATTGATGAAGATTCCTTCTTTGGATTGCTTGACTTGAAGTCACAAAAAGAAATTCATCAGACCCATCATGGACATCTCAAATTTGCTTTGCATGAGCTTGGAGAACTTCTCACACAGCTTCTCATTGGGGGATCCAAAAATTATGTCATCCACATAAATTTGGACAAGAAAGACGTCCTCTCCTTCAGTGATTCTGAAGAGAGTTCTGTCCACAGTTCCTTTGATAAAACCATGATCCAGTAGGAACTGTGACAGGGTGTCATACCAGGCTCTTGGAGCTTGCTTGAGTCCATATAGAGCTTTCTTCAATCTGTAGACTTGATTTCCAATCTCAAAGCCAGGTGGTTGCTCTACATAGACTTCTTCTTTTAAAACTCCATTCAAGAAGGCACTCTTGACATCCATTTGGTATACTTTGAACCTCTTGTGAGCTGCGTAGGCTAAGAAAAGTCTGATTGCTTCTAGCCTTGCCACAGGTGCAAAGGTCTCATCATAGTCAATACCTTCTTATTGACAGTAGCCTTTTGCCACTAATCTGGCCTTGTTTCTGACAATCACATCATTTTCATTCTTCTTGTTCTTGAACACCCACTTAGTTCCAATAACATCTTGATGTGAAGGTCTATCCACCAACTCCCATACATCATTTCTGGTGAATTGGTTTAGCTCTTCCTGCATTGCTGTGATCCAGTTTGCATCTTGAAGTGCTTCATCAATGTCTTTTGGTTCCTGTTCTGATAAGAAACAACAAAACATAGCACTTTCACCATGAAAACTTCTGGTTTTGACTCCTATACTTGGATCACCAAGTATCAGATTGGTAGGATGGTCAGATAACCAAGTCCTCCTTTTTCTGATCCCTTCAGTAGAGTTGTCTTCTACTAAAGTTGAGTCACCAGTGTTATAGAATTCAGGATAATTGAATGCAGGATCTAATTCAGGATCATATTCAGGGGTGTTGTCCTCAATGTTTGGAACATTGACATTTTCAACATTTATGGTTCCCCCTTGAATATTGGATCCATTAACTACCTCAGCAGAGCCTGCTTCTTCATTGGTAGTTGTTACCTGAGGGTGAATTGGGATTGGATCATTCAGTTCATCATTTCCTTCAGTGAGGTTTTCTTCAGGTATATTGCCTTCAGGATTGTTGTCCAGTGTAGTATTTTCAGGGAGATTTGCTTGGACAACATCTATGAATTCAGTGTCCTTGTCTTTTAAGCTTAATCTGGTTGTTCTTTGTGTGATCTCTTCAGTGTCCAGGTTTTTGTTCCTGATCTCAAAGATAGATTCATCAAACACAACATGAGGTGTTTCCTCCACAATAAGGGTTTTCTTGTTGTAGACTCTGAAAGCTCTACTAATTTGATAGTACCTAAGAAATACTCCCTCATCAGCTTTGCTATCAAAGGCTTTCAACTGTTCTTTCCCATTATTGTGAATGAAACACTTGCAACCAAATATGTGAAAGTATGACACTTTAGGCAATCTTCCTTTCCAGAGTTCATAGGGGGTTTTGCCTTGCCCCTTAGTAATCAAACATCTATTCTGAGTATGGCATGCATTATTTATGGCTTCAACCCAAAACCTCTTGGGTAGATTAGAATCAGCAATTAAGGTCCTAGCAGCTTCTTTTAGAGTTCTATTCCTTCTTTCTGCAACTCCATTTTGTTGAGGGGTTCTAGCTGCTGAGGTTTCATGAGCTATTCTATTTAAAGTGCAATACTCATTGATGTATAAATTTATGAACTCAATGCCTTTATCAGATCTTATCTTAATAATGCTATGGCTTTTCTCATTTGACAGTCTCTTTAAAAGTTCAGGCAGTTTGACTCGTGTTTCCTTCTTATTAAGGAGAAATACTACCCATGTGAACCTAGAGAAGTCATCTACTACCACCAATGTGTATTTCCTTCCATTTATGCTTGAAGGGGTAATTGGTCCAAATAAGTCCATATGTAAAAGTTCAAGTACCCTTTCAGTAGAAATAACTGGTTTTCCCTTGAATGAGGCTTTAATATGTTTTCCTTCTTAACATGGTTTGCAAACATGCTCTTTAATGAAGACCTCATTGGGTAGTCCCTTTACTAATGCATTTCTAGCAAGTTTGTTCATTGATTTGAAGTTCAGGTGGTTTAGCCTTTTATGCCATAACCAACTTTGTTCATTAGAGCTCTTAGCAATAAAATATGCAACATCAGTAGACTTGTCCCAGTCTGCAAAATACACATTTCCTTTCCTAGTTCCAGTCAATAGAGTTTGTTGAGTCTTATCTTTGATTAAGAATTTTCCACTTGAGAACTCAACATTGAAATCTTTATCACAGAATTGACTGATACTTAGGAGGTTATATTTGAGACCAGCTGCATAAGACACATTGGATACTTTGATGTTACCAATCATTAATGTACCATAACCTTTTGTTGTTGCTTGTGAACTGTCTCCAAATTTGACATTTGGGCCTTCTTTTTCAATAAAATCAGTGAGGAGTTCCTTGTTTCCAGTCATGTGCCTTGAGCATCCACTGTCAAGATACCATGCTGACTTTTTGCTCATACTCCTCTTTTTGTGGCCCACAGGTACCTACAATTAGATAGGTTTAGGTACCCTTTGAGTTTTGGGACCTGAGAGGTTAGCTGTACCTTTAGGAACCCAAACTTGCCTAATAACCCTGATTGATTCAAGGTGTCTAAGTTGTTTTCCCTGTGAATCAACATACACTGCCTTTCCCTTAAATGCCTTTGGGAAGGTGTGTGTGAAAGTATTAACTTTGTAAGTTTCAGGAGAGTTGTCAAATCTCCTGAACTTATGAGTTCTTTGTGTAACTTGATGAAATCTTTGTGGAAAGGCCTTTTTATGACCATTACCCTTTGGCATGAAGGGTTTTGGTTGTCTCATTTTATTCTGCTTTTGAGGATGGTTGTCCTTAGGTCTATTCAGCTGAGGCTTTTTCAGAAGAGTTGGCCTTGACTGATTATACCTTAGATAACTCCTCTGAACATTGTTCAGTAGAGTTGCCCTTCCAATGGGTCTACTCTGCTGATCAACATTCCTCTTGTGTTCAGGGACTTTGGCCATTTCCTTAGGTTTGGGCCTAGTCTCCTGAAGCACTTGAGTTGGCAGATCATCCATTTTGCCCTTTCCTTTGTTCAGTGGCTGGATTATTTCATTTTCAGCTTGTTGTGCCACTGATTTGACAAAGATTTTCTTAGTGTTACTTGTAGAAGCAACACTAAGACCAGCACTACAAAAACGCTCGTTTATGCCGACGGACGTATACCGACGGATTACCTTTCCGACGGCTGTACCGACGGAATTCAAAGTCAGAAGACTCTGCCGACGGAATTCAATTTTCGTCGGCTTTCCCGACGGGATACCGACGGATATGCCGACGGACACTCAGAACTCTCTACACGGTGTCGTTTTTGGGTCACCGGCCGACGGATTGTTCAGTCGGTATTGTAAATATTCCGTCGGTAACCGACCCGCATTAACTAACCGCCTTCTTGATCGACTCCCAAAATTAAATGTGGTCATTACCGACGGAAATGTCCGTCGGTAGCCGACCCGCATTAACTACCAAAATTAAATCTGGTCATTACCGACGGAAATATCCGTCGGTAAAGGCAATTTTTTTTTGTATATAAACTGAAGAACAGATTACAGAAACCCTCCCTCCTCCCTGTTTCCGTCTTCATCTTCATCGCGCGAAGAAGAGGCTCGGCCGAGGTGATCTCTCGACTCGATTAGAAAATCTATACGGTACGCTTTCTTAATTTGTTAGTAATTAATTTTTAAGTTATATTGTATTGCCTATAATTATGAATTAAATTGCATGTGTTAATTTAAATTGTTATATAGATTAATATGAAATTAATTGTTTGTAGTTGATGTATATAGTTAATTATTTTGAATGTATGTAGTTGATATATCTAATTAATTAGTTGATATTGTAAGTGGATAATTGCCTATATATATACCTAGTTGATGTATATAGTTATTTATAATAAATTGATGTGATTTGTTAAGATCGATATTGCATGTTTTGCATAATTGATGTTATATATATAGTTGATATTATTGTTTAATTTGCATATACGTTGGAGTGGAGTTAATTACATAATTAAATTATGATATTGTACGTTATAATTAGCTAGATTAATATTGTTGATTTACTAATTATGAAATTATTGATTAAATTAGGGGCTTTGTTAATTATATTAGGAAATTGTTATTTTAAAGTTAGAAAAAATTGTTACTAAATTTATTAGGTTATAGATTGTTAATTAAAATAGAAAATTGTTAATTAAAATTGGAAATTATTGAATAAATTAGTTATTGTTGAATAAAATAGGAAATTAGTTATTGTTGAATAAAATAGGAAATTATTTATTAAAATAGGTTATTATTGATTAAATTAGGTATTGTTGATTGAATAAAAAATTATTTATTAAAATAGGTTATTATTTCTTAAAATAGGTTATTATTTAGGGATTAAATTTTAATTTATTAGATTATTGTTTTTTATTAAATTAAGAAATTTATTATTAATTAATTAGTATTATATATATAATTTATTAATTTAAATGTTTAAATTAAATAGATGACTGGAAATGGTGCTGGTGCCTCTGGTGGCTCGGGATCTCACGGGGCCTCCGGGTCACGTAGCCGATCGAGGAAGAGTCGATCCAAACTTAGACCCGAGGCGCCGGCGCCTACACTGCCACGAACACCATTATCGTCGCCTCCGCCACCCATTCCACACCTGTCGCCTGATCAGTCGTCGTCTCATTCGTCTGTCCGGGACCATCCTGTTGTTCCTGCTCGGGATGGCCGGGAGCGCGTTTGGGCTACAAGTGGAGGAGTGTAAGTAATTAAATACTTTTATTGTTTAATAATTAATAATTAATTAATTTCGCATTCGTTTTAATTTATAATGTGTTTTGTTTGTTAATTAATGTCACAGATTGTTACCTGGTAACGAAGTCTCCAGGGCATGCACGATTGCTTTTGGCTCTTTACCGATCTCTGCGGGTGCAATTACCTGGTCGAAGGTCCCAAAACAAAAAAAGTTGGCATACTTCGAGGAATTTCAGGTAGTAATTAATTACTTAATTATTTAATTAATGTTTGTTAATTTGTTCAATAATAAAAAATTTGTTATATGTGCAGAAACAAACCACTTGGGATCGGAATATGTACTCAGACCAGGCTATGTTCAAGTATTTCTGTAAATCGGCGCAAGAGCGGTATAAGGATTTAATGTACGAATGGAGAATGGCATGGCGAAGCGATGGGACAACGCAGAGCTTGGGTAAGGATGATAATGATGTTGTGTTGTGGGATTCATTGACGAGGGAGTGGCTGGATCCGGAGTACATCAGGAAGTGTGAGATTGCTAAGGCCAACCGGAGATCCGACGTTGGGGGTGGGATGTCCAGGCATCGGACTGGAGCCCGGTCCATCCTTGAGCAGTCGATGGTCATTGTAAGTGTTTATTAATTTTTTAATTAATTTCAATAAATTTAATTATATATTTAATATATATAATACATAAATTTAATTATTAGGAACGGGATACGGGGCGTGTACCCACTCACTTGGACCGGATGAGCATTGCTCATCCGTTTAATGCTGATACACAACAATCCACATACGGGCGCACAACTAACCTCCACGTAAGTAATAAAATTGTTTAATTAAATACATTTTTTTATAATTTATTCTATTAATTTAAAATTATTAATTATGTAGTTGGAGATGAACCGGAGGATGGCCGAGATCGGAACTCAAGTAGACCCTACTCAAACCGGAACCAACAGTGCCCCTACAATCGAGGAGGTGGACCGGGCTTATTTGGAAGTTGCCCCCACCACCCGCGGACGAGTTCTGGGCCTTGGTCGTATGAGCGCTGATGTCAGGTCCGGCGTTGGTCCGTCCCAGACGGCATCGCAGGGTTCCGTATCTTCCACCCCAACTCCTGATGTGACGATGGCACAATTCAACCATTACATGCATGTGATGCATGTGAATATGGGTCGAGAGATGGGGTGGTCGAACGAGAGGATCGAGGAGGTTTATCGGAGAACCATGCAAGCTCCTCCACCGACGGCCAACGTGAACGTGTCTGTTCCCCCAGGCCCCTCAGCCCCCCCAGCCCACTCAGCCTATGTCCCGACCATGCAGCAGGATGATGAGATCATGGGTCAGCAGTTCGGTGGTGGCGCCGACGTTGATGTTGATTTGTGGGACTTTGGTCCATGAGTGACTTTGAACAATTTTTTTTTTTATGTGTTTAACAATTTTATTTTTATGTCTCGTAGAACTATTTACTTTTATGTCTCGTAGAACTATTTATTTTTTATCTGCATTTTTGTTGAACTATTTACTTTTATGTTTAAGTATCAGTTGTTTAATTTTAGTTATGTGTGTTTTATGTGTTAAGAATGTGTATATTTATTTTAGTTATGTTTTATGTGTGATTTTGGATGTTATCTATATTGGATCTTCATTTATGTTTGAATGTACTCTATTTTTTCATGTTTGTGTTTATGTGAATGTGAATGTGATGGGAGACTATATGTGATAGATAAACAACATTTTCATTGAAAATTGCCTTGAAGAAAGGCTGTTGTTGTGGTTACATTACATGCATACACTTAACATTACATAAACTTAGCAATACATATTAGAGACATAAACTTAGGATTACATCCAACCTATAAACTTGAACACATAGGGTAGAACACAGAATACTATGGCCACAATAAGAAAGTTCCTCTGCTTCTTTAGCTCTTCAACGTTTCCAGCTTCAAATCCTAATTCTGAGGTTAGTTGGTCAGATGTATCCTTATACATATCCCCAACTAGTTGCGCATGATTCAACTTGTTGTTGAGCTCTTGATTTTCAAGCAAAAGTGAGTCAATTCTCCTCACCATGCCCGGAAACATTCCGTGTGAACTCGTTCCTTGTCCATGAATTTCGTGTTCATCGGCCCAAACAAAAAAGGAGCATCCAGAACCATTTAGTGAATCTGGGCAAGTATAAAATAGTCTACCTCTGCTTTTTTCTTGCTTCGACATGCACACACGAGCTTCTTTTCCACAATGGCATACCACATTTTTCATGGATGTCGAAGATGAAGACATGAGTTTCTGTATTTTTTTAATTTTTGATGTTTGTGAAGAAGTAGGTTGTTTTGAGTGTGGTTGGAGTGTTAAGAATACGCAGTTTAATTTTTTTTATACGCGTCTTTTACCGACGGAAAGTGATTCCGTCGGTATTGACACATGTTTTAATGCCGACGGAAATTGTAATTACCGACTGAAATTTGGTCAACGGAATCTGACTGATTTGACATACATTTGAAATATGTGTTACCGACTGAAATTATCCGTCGGTATTGCCAATACCGACGGAATTTCGGCGCGTGATATACCGACGGACTGATTTGACATACATTTGAAATATGTGTTACCGACTGAAATTATCCGTCGGTATTGGCAATACCGACGGAATTTCGGCGCGTGATATACCGACGGACTGACATTTCCGTCGGCATGTAGTATTGAAAAATGTTCCAGAACCTCAAAACACGCGAAAATTTTGGAGTGGAACAAAAAATTAAGGGAAAAATTTGGATTGTAGCGAAAATTTAAGGTATGTTTTTCAGTGTGTAATTTTAATTTGGTGTTTAATTTTTTAGTGTGTAATTTTACTACATAATTTTTACTTTTAGTGTTTAATTTTTAGTGTGTAATTTTAATTTGGTCAAATTGTTTAACAGATGGAATTGCCGGATCGTCGGTGGATGTATTGTACTCCTAGGCTCGTTTTAGGAAATGTGAATGTTGAATTTTATGATAAACTCGTGTCATTTGTTGAATTTGCAAAGCTACACCCACATTACATGTCTGAGGATTATATTAGGTGTCCGTGTAATGCTAAGAAATGTAAGAATAGATCATTTAAAAGCATTGATGAAGTCTTATGCCACGTTGTTATGAATGAGTTCGTTGATAACGGTGGCCTTATAATTTTGATCAAGTCTTGTACTATTACACTACTGCAATTTATGAACAACCAGTACACGTTGAGCATGTCGGCACCAATAACGATCAAGAGTTTGGGGTGGAAGAACCCGATATGTATCAAACAATGGTGATGGAAGCCGGTATGTCAAATATAGAGGAGGAACCAACGGATGAAGCATTTCAGTTTTATGAGATGCTCAAATTAGTCAATCAAGATTTGTACCCAGGGTGTGATTCTCATTCTCAGTTGTCATTTAATGCTCGACTTATGGCTATCAAGACGGAGAACAAGCTATCTAACAGAGCATATGCAAATGACACAATTATGCAGTGAGATTTGTCCTGTCGATAATAAAGTACCTACGACGTTTCATCAGAGCAAACAACTGATGAAGAATATGGGTTTGCCGGTTGAGAAGATTGATTGTTGTGTGAATGGTTGCATGTTATACTGGGGTGATGACGATAGCGATCTTCTTATGTGTAGAATGTGTGGCCATCCCCGGTACAAAGAGCCACGACAGAAGGGACCAGGTGGTCAATCGAGCAAGACAAAAAAGAAAGTGCCACACAAGAGGATGTATTATCTTCCTATCATTCCTCGTTTAATGAGATTGTTTCAATCTAGTGCTACAGCTCAACACATGACGTGGCATGCAAGAAATTCTGAAGATACTGAGGCTGGGGATATGAGACATCCGTCCGACTCTGAAGCCTGGAAACACCTTGATAACGTGTTTCCAGGATTTGCTTGTGAACCGAGGAATGTGAGATTAGGCTTGAGTACTGATGGTTTTGCACCGTTTGGGAGTTATGGAAAGAAGTATTCTTTGTGGCCGGTGATACTGACTCCGTATAATCTACCTCTATGGTTGTGCATGAAACCTCAAACAATGTTTCTGACTGTATTGGTGCCTGGTCCGTCGAATCCAAAGTATAAACTTGATGTTTATCTCCAGCCTCTTATTAAAGACTTGATCTTCCTATGGGATAACGGAGTCCAAACGTATGATGTTTCTAGGAAACAGAACTTCACGATGCGTGCTACTTTATTGTGGACCATTAGGGACTTTCCTGCATATGCTATGTTGTCCGGGTGGAGTACAGCCGGAAAGCAAGCTTGTCCGTATTGTATGGAATATTCTAAAGCTTTCAGTCTCCCGAAGAGTTGAAAAGTTTCATGGTTCGATAATCACCGAAGGTTTTTACCTCGAGATCATCCATTTCGAAGGAATAAGGTGGACTTCACGAAGAATAGAACAGTCACAAACAATCGACCGCCCCTTCGAAATGGTATTTTATACATTTATTTTAACATGTTTTTTTGGGTTACATTTATTCTAACATTTATTAATCGTACAGGACAAAGTCTGTTACATGAGATTGAGTGAACGGGTTTGAAAAAAACTACGGAGGAAAATGCAGAAGAACACAACAAAGGAATCCCAGGTAACTGGAAGAAAAAGGGTATTTTTTGGGACTTGCCATATTGGAGTTCACTATTGCTCCGACACAATTTGGATGTCATGCACATTGAGAAGAATGTGTTTGACAATGTGTTTCACACAATCATGAACACAGAAGGAAAGACGAAAGATACTCCAAAGTCCAGGGAAGAGTTGAACACTATCTGTCGCCGTGATGAGTTGGAACAGGATACCCGTACAGGTAAATATCCAAAGGCTTGCTACACACTAGATAAGGCACAAAAACAGGAATTGTGTAGGTGGATTAAAGAGTTAAGATTTCCTGACGGCTACGTGTCAAACATGAGTCGATGCGTAGACACAACAAAAGGCAAAGTTGTAGGGATGAAGAGTCATGATTGTCATATTTTTATGCAGCGCTTGATACTTATTGCGTTTCGAGAATTTATTCCTCTGAATGTGTGGAGGGCTGTCACTGAATTAAGTCTCTTTTTTTAGAGATTTAACGTCTACAACAATCAAGGTTGATGATATGAATCGTTTGGAACGAGACATTCCAGTTATTTTGTGTAAGTTGGAACGTTTTTTCCCACCTAGCTTCTTTGACTCGATGGAACACTTACCTGTTCACTTAGCGTATGAAGCTAGGATTTGTGGTCCAGTGCGGTACAGGTGGATGTACCCATTTGAGAGGTGAACAATTCTATTTCTCTCATTTAATTAGTTTTTAGTATAAGAAGCCTTATTTTAATTTGTTAACTATTATAATTTTAGGTATCTCCACAACTTGAAGCGCAATGCTAAATAAAAGGCAAACGTCGAAGCATCGATTGTTAATGCGTATTTGAATGAAGAGGTTGGCATGTTTTGTTCATATTATTTTGAAGACCATGTCAACACGAGGATCAGGAATGAACCACGTAACTTCGATGGTAGAGGTACGCAACAAGAAGTCGATTGCATGCTCTCTGTATTCAAGTCTAAGGGGCGACCTATAGGAAAAGCCACTGAACGATATTGGTCAACAAACACAGAGGCTGAAATAGCACAAACGTACGTGTTATTGAATTGTGATGAAGTTCAGCCTTACATTGAGTAAGTATTTCATATATTTATCATCTAATTAAATAGCACTAAACGTGCGTCATTTATCATCTAATTGTGTTGTGAATTATTAGGATGTATACATAAGAACTACGACATGCAGATCAAAACATCTCAGATAGAGACATAGATACTAGTCTTCAACGTCAATTTGCCCGATGGTTCCAACGTTATGTGAGTATCATTAATTGAATTTTACGTGAACAAATAATTGTTTTGATTAATGTTAATTTTAACTGTACGTATAGGGACAATCGCACGATTTTCAGAGCCGGTTCTTACAGGATCTCAGCCAAGGACCACTACGGCGTGTGAGGACTTACAACGGCTATATTGTGAAAGGCTACAGGTTTCATACATCAGAGTATGCATCAACAAGAACGACTAACAACAGTGGTGTTTGTCTTAGGGGTGCGAATTACAATGCAGATGCAAGTGATTACTTTGGGGTGTTGCACGAAGTCGTTGAAATTGAATATCCGGGATATCCAGTGAAAACCGTAATGTTGTTCAAGTGCCATTGGTTTGACACATCCCCTTTAGGAACCAAAATTCATCCAGAGTACAAGCTTGTGGATGTTAATTCGAAAAGGAAGTATAGCGGGGATGATCTGTTTGTATTTGCCTCTCAGGTATCTCAAGTCTACTACTGCACGTATCCAGGAGCTGGAAAACGTAATAGATCAGAATGGCACGCTGTTTGCAAAGTGAAGGCAAGGTCAATGGTGGAGGTCCCCCAAAAGGAAAACAACGATGAAGATGAACCTCCGTTTCAAATGGAACAAATAGAGAATCAAACTGAAGTGTTTGCGGGAGATTTTAATCTTTCGGTAGACTTGACGGCTGCAAATCCACAATTGATTGTTATTGAAAACGATAGTGGACATGAGGAGGAGGATGAACATGACGAGAGGGAGGATGAAGAAGATGAGGATGAAGAAGATGAGGAGGAAGATGTGGCAAATAATGAAAATGAAGACGAAGATGAAGATGAATATTAAATTAATGTAACCTAACTATTTTATTTTGTACAATTTATAAGATTTCATTATTTATCATTTGGTTATAACTTATAATTTAATTATTTATCATTTGGTTATGTTATAACTTATAATTTAATTATTTATCATTTGGTTGTAAAAATCCAATGGCGACGGAAATTTCCGTCGCTAACGGCAACGAGCCAAAGCCGACCGACATATCCGTCGCCATTTCCGTCGCTAACGGCAACGAGCCAAAGTCGACCGAAATATCCGTCGCCCCTTCCGTCGCTAACGGCAACGAGCCAAAGCCGACCGAAATATCCGTCGCCATTTCCGTCGGCATTTCCGATTATAAATGTAACTTTCTCTCATTTCACGCGTAATTTCCCTCCCTCTCTCTATGTCTCTCCCTCTCCCCCACTCCGACTGTCTCCTCCTTTAGGCTTCGCCACATGCTGCCCCTTGCCCACGTTCGTAGCGGCGCCACCCCCTTCTCCGGCCGGAGTCCGCCCATCCCACCGTCCGCGTCGCAGTCCGGCGACACCGTACCGTCCCTCCCCGACACGCCACCGTCCACATCTACGAATTACGTTTTGATGGTTAGTGTGCTGCTTTTCTTGAATTCTTCACGAATTGTTTTGATTATTCTCGTATTGTTAAGCATGAACTGTGACCGTTCGAGAATTTCGCCCCAATTTTTTGTGGAGTAGTAATGTTTTTGACTTGATTAATGTGCCTCTATCTGTCAGGAATCTAATTTCATAAGATCCCAGTTCGTGCTTTTGATTGTCGTGTTATCTTTGTTGAATTGAATTGTGATTTTCATTAGGGCTGTCCTGTAATATTCAATTATTGAAATGTTATTGATAGTTTACTTTGCGAAATTTGATTTCATATTCTGATTCCGAGGGACA
The DNA here is from genome assembly GCA_963675135.1 of Galeopsis tetrahit. NCBI lineage: Eukaryota > Viridiplantae > Streptophyta > Magnoliopsida > Lamiales > Lamiaceae > Galeopsis > Galeopsis tetrahit. The sequence goes on from OY776120.1 coordinate 76,576,528, forward strand.
AACCAGTTGAGAAAACCGTGTTATGAATTCCTTAAACAAAAGATAGAACAGGGTTTTTTTTTTTTTTTTTTTTGAGTGAGCCACAATTTCTGTTTTTCAGTTTATCTTCTTTAATGGTTAAGGTGTAATTGTAGTAATATATCAGGTAATGCTCTATGAAATGAGTCTGCAAGAAAAAGATTAGATTTCTGCTTTTTTTTGTTCCTGCATTAAGAGTCTTTTTCAAGCATTGTGTCCAAAATTGAATTTTATTAGACTGAAGATAGAGTGAATGGATTTTTAATTCATGATGTTGTAGTAATGAAGTTTGCTGAGACCGACCGAAACTATGCGAGCCTAATGAAGTTACTTGATCTCTGTTGAGGTATGTTCAATTTTTATGATAATTTAATTTATGTTTAAATATATAAAATGACAATTGAATCTTGATTCTTTGGAATTGATTTTGAAATGGCAGGGATGGAGTCGAGTCAGCGAAGGACAGTTTAATATACTCCACGGTTCGTATTAATATACTCACATTCTTGTTAAATTATTTCTCATATAAGTTTTTGTTAATGTTTACTACGTTGTTTTAATATTTCAGAGCTTTTTCAACCATTCTAGTGAGGGGTATAGTTGTCATAATTAGAAGCAAAATTCTATTTGCTTCTTACTTGATCGATCCTCTGCCAATTCCGGAACACCATTAGATTCCTTCGATGCCTTAGCACTCTGGTCTACATCATCAACTGGTCTACATAATCAAGTTTTTGCTGTTTGCTCAAGCAAAGGACGACGATTTTGTTTATTCTGTTGGATCTAATGTAGATTTGTGTATTGAATTATTTAAGCAATTTTGATCGGGTCGGATCCCGATCGCAAATAATTTTTTTTTAAATTATTGGTACTTACCGACGGACTATTCCGTCGGTTTAGCGTCGGTAATACCGACGGGCAAGCCAACAGAATATCATTTTTTTTAAAAAAAAATTAATACTTACCGACGGAAAAATCCGTCGGTAAATAAAAATAATAAAATTTAAGTCCAAAATATACCGACGGATTTACCGACGAAAAATTGATTTGGGATCCGTCGGTACAAGCGACCCGGTTTGAAAACTTGGTTTGAAAACGGGTTGGCTTGACTGCCGAAGGAATTGAATCCGTCGGTACAGGCGACCCGGTTTGAAAACGGGTTGGTTTGAATCCGTCGGGAATCCGTCGGCATATACCGACGGATGCAAATTTTCCGTCGGTAACCACTACCGACCAATTGATTGACGACGGATGAAATCCGTCGGTAAATCCGTCGGTAAGAGCCAATACCGACTGAATATCCGTCGGCATAACCGTCGGTAAAACACCTCTTTTTTGTAGTGAAGGTGAAGATTCGAATGGATCAAAACCTAATCCACTTCTTTGAGCCATAGGTCTTTGATAACTTTGAATTTCCTCTATTGCTCTAGATGATTTGTTCAAAGCAGACATCTTTAATTTCAGGCTCTCTTCACTTGATTTGAGAATGTCATACTCATGTGAGAGGTTTTCAAATTTTGCTTGAAGAATTTTTAATTCAAACTCTTTTCTCTTCTGAGTAAGTAATTGAGCATCAATCTATCCTTGTTGGTCAACTATCCTGAGATTTGCTTCCTCAAGCTCTCTCAAGACTTGTTGGTACAACTCAGTAGATTTAGTGTCAACTACTGTCTCAGTAGGTTTTGAAAGCTCAATTGAAAGTCTTTCATTTTCCCTCACACAATTGTCATGAAATTCTTGTAGCCTAGTGAAGTCTTCCATTAACTTCCCAAAGGAAAGTTTCAAGTTGACTTCACTAGCGTTCTGTGATAGAAAGGATGGTGAGCTAGAAGTGGAGGATACCTCATCATCCTCAATAGCCATGTTGCACACATCATCATCATCATCACTGTTTGAGAACAGTCCATCAGAAGAGTTGAAGCTTTCAGCATCATCAGATTCTTCACCAGCCATCATGGCCTTCCTATTGGTGAACTTTCTGTCTCTTTTTGCTTGTCTTTCTCTTTGTTGGGCTATGAATCCTAGAACAAGTCCTAAATGATGAATAAAAGATGAAGTTTTGATAAAGCCAAAAGTAGTATGAATATTTTCTAAGTGTTGACTGATCTAGTCTAGTTGAGTTAAGTCATCTTGTACAAGACCAGTAGAGTTCACATAAGTTCACATGAAAAGATAAGTACAGTTTATAAGTACTTCATATGTGTTGACAGTATTTGTTTAAGTTTGTTACTGAGCTATTTAAATGTTGTATAGAGCTCATGATGTTCTTTATATGTAATAGATTAGTGTTATTGTATAGTTTATAAGTTGACTAAGCTTGCATTATAAAAGCTTAATGTAATGTAATAGTCTTGATAGGTTTAGTATAGTCTACTGTTTAAACAAGGAAGACCAGACAAGAAGAGTTGAAGTCTACTACTCAAGACAGAAGGACTACATGACAAGACAAGTACATACAAGTCTACTCAAGACAAGTAAACGTGAAAGTTAGAAACGCGTGAAAAGAAAAAGATATAGAAGTTAGTTATGGAATAACTAATTCACAACAAGAAATGCGTATATGGATATAAGAAGATTCAGTTGAAGGTAGTTATCAAGAAAAGTTGGTTACAACTTATTAGTTCTTGATTTCAGAAGTTTATAAATACTTCATGATGGTAATTAGAGAACGATACGCTGAAAATCTACATACTCGAAGTAAAGATATATTCGAAGTTTACTCTCAGAGTTGATTGAAGTTCAGATAGAAGCCAGAAGACAAGTGAAGAATCAAGAAGGCTACTACTGAAGATCAGAGAAGTTTTTAGTTTTTGTTTTGTTATTTCTCAAGGTGCTAGATACTTGTAAAATTTCTAGTTAGATCATAGACATATCTGGAGGTATAGTCTGTTGAAGATCTAAGTCTTCTTCTTGAGACTTTAAAGACAGGAACATACACTTGTACTCGATTGGAAGAGTTTAGTGGAAACATCACAACTGGGTTTGTGAGAGTGGATGTAGACAAGTTGTCGAACCACTATAAATCTTGTGTTTGATTTACTTTACTGTTTTGTTTGTTGTTTAATTGATTAATTGATTAGTTAATTGAATTACATAACTGAACTAGATTAGCTGAGTATACATAAAATAGAGTTCTCGAATTAAGTTGAGTATAAACTTTAATTGGGCTCATTGTTAATTTCGTATTCCGCACATTGTAATTCTGATATATCGAAAGATTTTAGAAAAGTCTATTCACCCCCCTCTAGACATTTTCTTTAGCTTCCCTCGATATTAACTCAACTTAGGGACCTACAAGTGGTATCAGAGCAGTAGTTTTCGAACTGCTGTTTCTTGATAACCGACTTAAGACTTAGGGTGAAGTCTTGTTCTTTGATTGTTCTTGTATACGTGTTCTTGATCAAATATTCTTGTTATATCTGTTTCGTGCTCCCTGTTCTTGACTTATCTGTTATTCTTGATCATAACTCTACTTAGCACTTATTTCTTGAAATCATGTCTCTTGAGATCAGCGCTAACAAGTTACCTAAGTTCCAGGTTCAAGACTATGACTATTGGAAGCTAAGGATGGAAGCCATCTTCAGTTCCACTCACGACTTAATGATCTCAGTCATCACTAAAGGTCCAATTGTGACCATGATCCCCAATACTGCTGCCCTTGACGCAAATCAACCCGTGGGTACACTCGTCAAGAAACCAAGGTCAGAACTAACCTCAGAAGAAATGAGACAGAATAATTTGGATAGCTTGGCCAAGAATTACATCTTACACACCCTTCCTAACGAGTATCTGGGAAAAGTGTTAAAATGTAAAACTGCCAAAGAAATGTGGGATCGCTTAGCTATCATTTGTGAAGGGACATCCCTAATCAAAGAAAGCAAGCTTTCCACTGCAGTCCAAAGATTCGAATCATTTCATATGAAAGCTGGTGAAACAATAGACCAGTTGGATACTCGTTTTACTAAAATCATGAATGACTTGGAAGTCCTTGGTAAATCCTATACTCCACGAGAAATAAATCTTAGGATTCTCAAAAGCCTTGATAGTCGATGGAAAATGGTAAAAATGCTTGTTAAGAATACCCAAGATATAGACGTATGGACAGCAGAAACCATATTTCAAACTCTAAAGGCCCATGAGTTTGATCTAGACGAAGATGAACCCATAGTAAGTAGCGACAGAGAACATGCTGTATCTAAGAACGTTGCCTTTAAGGCTAGTTCGTCTAAGGTAGACAGGTCTAAGACTAAGACTAGGTCTGCTTCTGTGAAAGACGAGTTAGATACTGATTTTAGTCTGAAGGATCAGGTAAGCCTCATGGTTAGAAAGTTTGATAGGCTGAATAAACGTTTCGGAAGATATAAGAAGTTCTATAGAGAGCATAGAGGGTCTGCTTCTAAGAACTCGTCTGAGACCAAACGAGACCGAAACTCGTCCGAAAGGAGAGACGAAGTCTCGAAAGGTAACAGACAAGATAGAGAGTCTGATGGTAGGAAGATTACTCGTTCTGATAGACGTGATAAACGAAGGAACAACTCTCCTATTAAAAAGGCTACTAATGATATCTTGTGCTATAACTGTGAGAAGCCAGGTCACTACATATATGAATGTCCAGACCTGAGTACCGATGATCGAGAAGAACGCAAAGCACGAAGGGAAAGAAGATACAACCGTGGCAAGAAGGCAATGATGGCCAATGATGACTCTGAGTCTGACTCAGACGAGTTGCCATCATCCTCATCTAGCTACCCGTCTGAACCAGATCACGATGAAGCTTTTATTGTAGATGATGGTCTATGCTGCATGGCTAAAATCGACCAAGAGGTATCATCTGCTACTTCTTTTCAATCTTGTGATGAATCAGACTCTGATGAAAGTGACACTGCCAGTAGCAAAATAGGGAGTAGTCTTCAGCACTCTACTAGTGCAGTTGAAGACGACCTCCTACTTGCCAACAAGGCATTCATTGAAGTCAGTGACGAAAACATCATTTTAAGACAAGAAATCATTGATCTTAAGGAAGCCCAGTCTAAAGTAGATCCTAATACAACAGTCCTAAATGAACGCTTGCAAGAAGAGTTGAGTCAACTCAAAGAGAAGTGTGCATTGACAGACAAGTTGTATCAAGACCTACTTAAGACACATGCTACTGAGAAACATGAATTCAATGTTTTACAAAGCAAATTCAAAAAGCTTGAAGAACGTAATAAGTTCTTAGAAACCGAGGTTGTCACTCTAGACCTTAAACTTACTGACCCGGTTAACTCATCTAAGGTTAACCTTGAATTGTCAGATAGGTATAGGGCTCCTGCTGACAAGACAGGCATAGGTGCTAAGACATCAAGCTCGTCTACTCTAGTTCCTAAGAACCCTACTATTTTCATCTCAAGCTCTTTGACTAATGATAAAGGAAAAGAACCAATGATATACGATATTGACACTCCAACTAAAGGTACTGTACCAAAACAAGCTCGAGTTAACATTCCAATTACCAAAGGAGGTAAAAAGAAAGTTAACAACAAGCATGTTCCGTTTAAGACAAGTCAACAAAGGACTAGGAATCATGGACGACCAAATCAGGTCAGATACGAGGATTGGTATCCCGAGGAGACTAGTAATAGACAAGTACAGACTAGACGACAAGAGTCTAGACCTCCTTTTATAAGGCAGTCTCAACTCTACTCGTCTAGACCTAGACAGGAAGGTCCAAAATATCGTACACAAGCTGTTCTATATCCTCCACCTTTGTCATATGACATCGAAGGAGAAGAAAGACCTAAACATGTATATAAACCGTATGGACCTAATGCATACAAACCTTACTCTGACTATCATAGACAAGTGCCTGCTCAAGTAGAGATTAAGTCAAAAGGCTATCTCCAAAGAGTAGACCCGAACTCGACTGATAGGCCAGATAAGGACAACAAGGTCTTATTCTGCAACAAATATGGTCGAAAGCTTAGAAGGTCAAACTTGTTCAGGACTCCAATGTACATTTGGATTCCATTGAACTCGACTAACCCCCAAGGACCCCAATAAACAAGGAGGGTACCTAAATTATGTAATATCATCTATTGCAGGGTCGACTCGATCTATACAAGAAGGGTGGCTCAACAGGAGAAACTTGGTACATAGACAGTGGCTGTTCGCACCACATGACTGGTACCAAGACTCTCTTATCAAGCTACCATGAGCAAGAAGGACCAAAAGTGATATTTGGTGATAGCTCCACTGCTGTTACTAAAGGATTTGGTTACATTCGGAATGGAGACATAGAGATCCAAGATGTCTCATATGTTGAAGGCTTGAAATACAATTTACTCTCTGTTTCACAATTTTGTGATCGAGGCTACAAAGTGCAGTTCAAGAGTCACAAATGTGAAATCATTGACAAAAGGACACACTCAGTCCTACTGGTCGGCATAAGACAAGGAAGTGTGTACATAGTGAACTGGAACAGTTGTCCGAGGGACACCTGTCTACTTACTAAGAATCCGAAAGAACTTGGGTGGCTCTGGCATAGACGCCTCTGTTATCTAAACTTTAAGGTTCTTAATAAGATAACCAGAGACTACCTTGTGGAAGGTATTCCCAATGAAGTCTACTATAAGTCACATGTATGCACATCCTGTCAGATAGGTAAACAGGTAAAGGGTTCTTTTAAATCTATTCCATCCCTCTCAACAAGTAGAGTTCTTGAACTTCTACATATGGACTTACATGGCCCAATAACTCCTCCAACTTTGAATGGTAGAAGGTACACACTTGTTGTGGTAGACGACTATTCTAAGTTCACTTGGTTAGTCTTCTTACACAAGAAGAGTGATACACAAACACTTTTGCCTGATCTGTTGAAGAAGTTACAGGTTGAGAAGAATCAGTCAATTGTCAAGATCCGTAGTGACAAGGGTACTGAATTCATTAACTGCTATATTAAAGATTTTTGTTCTAAGCGTGGCATCCAGCACCTTACTAGTGCAGCAAGGACACCACAACAAAATGGAGTAGCAGAGCGAAGGAACAGAACTCTTAAGGAGGCCTGCAGGACCATGCTGACAGAGTATAATACGCCTCAGAAGTTTTGGGCAGAAGCTATCAATACAGCATGCCACTCACAAAACAGAAGTGCTATCAATAAAGCACTAGGTAAGACGCCCTATGAGGTATGGAAAGGTAGAAAACCCAGAGTTTCATATTTTCATATATTTGGATGTAAGTGTTTTATCCATAACAATGGGAAAAGCAAGTTGAATGCATTTGATGCTAAAGCAGACGAGGGGATATTCTTAGGATACTCCTCGACTAGCAAAGCATTTAGAGTATTCAACTACTCAACTCTTTGTGTGGAAGAAACACCACATGTGGTTTTCGAAGAATCTCAACAGGACACGTCTGCCAACAAGATTAGTGAGAAAGTTACTGAGCTAACTATCGAATCTGACAAAGATTCAGAGATATATGAATCCGTTCAAGCATACAATCCATTCATGAAAGCTCTCGAGTCAGATGACCAGAAGAAGGTAAGTGCTCAAGGTAACTCTACTAGACCAGTTGACATGCCTAAACTAGTCGACTCGTCTACTCCTATTAAATCTTCTGATGATAATGATGTTGACATGCATGATGCTGTACATGATATAGATGATAGTACTATTGTTAAGAATAGAAATACATGGAAATCAGCGCATAATACTGAAAATATTATTGGTGACTCTACTGTTGGTGTGAAGACTAGACGACAACTCTTTGAGTCGCAAGAACAATCTAGTCCATCTCTGTTTTGCTGGTGTTGTTTCCTCTCATCTATCGAGCCTAAAACCATTAATGAGGCATTGGCTGATAGTAATTGGATCATTGCTATGCAAGACGAGTTGAATCAGTTTGTTCGAAACGACGTCTGGGAACTTGTCGATAGACCGAAACATCATAATGTAGTTGGCACTCGATGGATTTTCAAGAATAAGAAATATGAGAATGATGTAGTTGTTCGTAATAAGGCTAGACTAGTCGCCCAAGGCTATTCACAAGCTGAAGGCATAGATTATGATGAAACATATGCTCCTGTTGCTAGACTAGAAGCCATTCGATTATTCCTTGCATATGCTGCTTACATGAAATTTACTGTATATCAAATGGATGTTAAAAGTGCATTTCTTAATGGTATTCTTGCGGAAGAAGTGTATGTTGAACAACCCCCAGGTTTCGAAGTCAAAGGTAACCAGGTATACAGATTAAAGAAGGCCTTATATGGACTAAAGCAAGCTCCAAGAGCCTGGTATGATACTCTTTCTCAATTTCTATTAGAAAATGGTTTTACTAAAGGCAAGGTAGATAGAACCTTGTTCAGAAGACAAGAAGGGAAAGACATTTTACTCGTCCAAATTTACGTAGATGACATAATTTTTGGGTCACCTAACAAAAAGCTGAGTGAAAGTTTCTCAACACTCATGCAAAGTAAATTTGAGATGTCTATGATGGGTGAAATGAATTACTTTCTTGGACTTCAAGTAAAACAGACCCCAGAAGGGATTTTCATAAATCAAGCAAAATATACTCGTAATCTACTAGACAAGTATGGTATTAAGACATGTAAATCTTCTGGAGTACCTATGCAACCTACTTACAGGATGGATCCAGACGAGAATGGTAAATGTACTGATCAAACTCATTACCGTGGTCTTATTGGTTCATTACTCTACTTAACTACTAGTAGACCTGATATTGCATTTTCTGTTGGTGTATGTGCTCGTTTTCAAGCTAATCCAAAAGAGAGTCATATGGAAACTACTAAAAGGATATTGAAATATTTGAAAGGAACTATCAATCGTGGTATATGGTATCCTTCAAATGATGATTTATCTCTAAGTGGCTACTCTGATTCTGATTTTGGTGGTTGTAGAATAGATAGGAAATCTACATCTGGTTCTTGTCAATTCTTAGGCACAAAACTACTAAAAGCAGACAAGTGTTGCTACCTCTACTACTGAAGCCGAGTACATGGCTGCTGGTAGTTGTTGTAGTCAATTATTATGGCTTATTCAACAGCTTAGAGATTATGATATTTGTGAATCAAATGTTCCTATATTCTGTGATAGTAATAGTGCTATTGCCATTACACAAAATCCTGTTCTGCACACACGTTGTAAGCATGTTGATGTGAAACACCATTTCATACGTGATCATGTAGAAAAGAAGGATATTCGCATGGAAAAGATTCATACCGAGTTTCAAAGAGCTGATATTTTCACAAAACCATTAGCTGAGGCCCGATTTCATGAATTATGCATTAGTCTAGGACTAATTGATCTTGATCCTACTAGTATGTAGCAATGTACTAACCAGACAGGTACAGTCCTAAGAAGAAGGGAGAAATAGACAAGTTACCACAAAAGGCACAGAGCACTCATCTACTCACTCAACAGACAGGTATACAAGGTCAGACAAGTTGACCAAACAACCCGATGAGGAAGCTGGTAAAGCTGAGGGTAATACTAAGGGAATAAACATTTAAGGGGGAATCCTTGATTTCTTAAATATCCTTATGTTGACTCTTTAGTTTGGTAACAGTCATCTTGTTTGAACCTTGATCATTGACTTAAATTAATATTCATTCAAAAGATTCTACTCTACTATCTGTTGTACAAAATAAGACAGGTACATAAAGTTGTTCGATGTTCAGAATAGATACGCACAGTCGAAGTGGGAACTCGACTAGTACTCATAAGACTACTCGTCTTGTGAAATTAAGTCTACTCGCCTTATGAAGATTAGGCCTACTCATCTGTTCTGGATGGACTCGAACAGACAAGCTAAGTTTTCTTTGATTTAAATGAGTTATGTGTTAAGTGTTTACTCGAAACAAATTAAAGATGTTAAAGTAATTTGACAGTGTTAAAATCTGAATTTCCTAGAATTGGATTTATACACTCCCAGTTAATGAGGTGTACACATTCATCTCGCGCCAAAATATGAATATGTTAGGTCAGATGAGTACACTCCTCTTTCTACCAATAGGAAAGGTGGATCTCAATTTTTACAAAATCAAAACACATTTACGTCTCGGTTCCGTAACCGAATGCCAAAGGTCTTAACCGTTGGATCTAATCCCTCGATCTTGACCGTTGGATCAAAAATTTAGTTTTTAAACAAAACCCAATACTTGTACACATCTTGCCTCACGTTTCATAACTCCTCTACTACTTGCTAACAGTGATTTACTGCATACTCTACTTTCGTGTTCATTACAAATAATTTAACATGTCGATTCGATCTATCTTTGATGTCAGTACCAACATTCAGGCACCATTTGATCTAGGCAGATATATAAATGACAACAAGGTGCATGTTGAGCCATCTCTGTTTTTCGAAGGAAATCATACGGTCGGAAATGCAGAAATCTTGACCAAATGTACCAGATGCGGTCTAAGACCCTACTTGGAGGCGTTTCCTCAAGTTGTTCTGGAGGAAGAAGTTTTGGAATTCTATGCTAACGCCAGCAGAAGGGGAGATGTTATCGAATCATTTATCGGTTCAAATCGAGTGGAAATCACTCGTGAAGCTCTATTTGAAAGATTGAAGTTGCCCATCGGAACGATTGATGTGGAAAAGTACGCTGAAGGACAGGAGATGAGATATTTAAGTATCTTATGTGGGAAGAAAATGAAGTTGAAACCGGATGGTAAAGCTATTACAGCCAAGAAGGGTGAATTATTGGAAAAATATCGCACTCTTCTAGACATAGCAAGCAAGATGCTTCTATGTGCCACTGGGTCTCATGACTCAGTTACCCAAGTCAAAACAAGGATTATGGCAGCCATCTATGATGGAATTACTGAGGGTAATTGGTTCAAATTGATAGCTGACAGGATGATGCACTTCGAAAGAAGTGTTAGGGTGGATATTGATACTCGGAATTGGGTAGTATCTCAAGCAGTTGGATATGGAAACAAGCTGAGCATCTTACTCCCACTTTTGATGACCAACAAGACTACTTGGAGCAAGGGAAAGCCATTTCATCCTCTGAAGTTCTATTTAAAGAAAGAAGCACTGAAGAAGCAAGCTGCTGTAAGGCCAGCTGCTCCTAGGCACGTTCAATTTGATGAATCTGAAGTGTTGCCGTACGCGGATTCAGAGAGTTCTTCACAAGCTGGGTCTGAGGAAGCAGAGTCCAGTGCAGACGACTCGGAAAAGACTCAATCAGATGAAGAGTCGCTACACGAGAAGGAGTCGAGTGACCAAGTTCCAGAGAGGTATACTCTTGTGAGAGTTGGAACCCCACCTCCACTAGAAGAGACGAGTCACCAGGTTGGTACATCTTCACAATCTTTGTCAATTCCGTCTCTCTCTCTCTCTACTGTTCGAACCAAGGCTAGATCACATCGATCTAGACCTCGTCCTTTATCCTCAACCTCACATGTACTGGCGGCATTACCGCTTAGAGCCAGTCATCCCCAAATCACTCCCAGACACGATACAACTGATACTCCTACAGTTGTCATACCTGACCTAGCCACATCAAAGCCCATAGAAACCACTGCCTTTACTCCCTCTCCCTCACCAGAATATGGTGAACCCTCCAACCCATCTACTTCATACAAGACGCCAGTTGCCACTGCAACAGCTGAGTTAGAGACCCCATCTACTCAGGACCCGTCTGCTGTTAGATTTGAATCCCTGGTATATTATCCGATGTGTCTACGAGAGAAGAGGATTCGTGCTCGAGTTTCAAGAAATCTGCAGAAGACGCTCTCGACTCTTGACATTGACACAGCTTCTGAACAGTTTGAGAAGCTAGTCAGGATTTGCACATGGTTCGCGTTGAAGAAGTCATCTACGGATGATCTTTTTGAAGTCATTCAAGGCAAGGGCGGAATCTCCAACTTTATGGATTGGGAGATGGAACAGAAAGAAAATAGTGGAGTTAAGGATCACTCCGAGCTATTCCCTCGCAAAGCCTTGGTTGATTTAGTCAAAAAGTTGCTGAATATTCCTGATGGTGTCATTGAGGATGTGTTCGCTTTTGACGTCGGAACCCAGACTGATCTGATGGAAGATGAGATCAAGCCGGAAGTAGCTGAGATAGCAGTACAGACTTCAGACCAATTGGAAGAAATTGTTGACAGTGATGAAGATGCAGTCGACTCACTCATGCTTGGTAAAGAAGATGATGAGTTCCTGGATGCTGAGATGTTTGATGAGGATGAGATCAATGTATTTGATGATGAAGTTGTTGGAACTCCCAGTTCTACTCAAGCTGTTCCAGAAAGATTTCTGGATGAATTAAAGACGGATCTAGGAAATGTTGTTCATACTGCCATAGACAAGTTTTTAAACTTGAAGATGAAGGATGTGCTAGTTGAACAGAATCAGTCACTTGTTGACAAATCCAGAGACTTATTTGTTGGTGAAGTCAACAAGATGGACTCAACTTTCCGAGAAGAGATGTTTGCTCAATTTGAAGACTTTCTGAAGAAACAAGTTGATTTTTCAGAAAAGAGATCAATCTCGTTTGCTCGATCACTAGCTGAAGAGTCAAGCAAAATGGAGAGACTTTATAGAGTTAAAGTTGCTATTGCTGATGAACAAAGACGGGAAGCACAGGATCAATTGATGCGTTCTCGGGATGTTCTAAATGAGTTATCTACACAGAATACTCTTCTTCGACAGACGGCTACGCATTTAAAAGATGAACTGGTTTCATGTACAAGGAAGCTGGAACTGGTTACTGATAGATTAGACAAGATGAGCCATGAGAAAACGCATCAGATGCACATTGAGTCAGCTGCTGAAGCCATGAAGGAGGCTTTGAAAGAAGAGATGACTCGCTTTACTTCTCTTTTCACTCTTACGGCAAGTGATGAAGCCAAAAAGGGGGAAGAGACAAGTCTAGTTGAAGTTGAAGTTGTGAAATCTGCTAGTGCTGAACCGGAGATGAAAGCTGCTGCTACTGCGATTGAAGAACTAAGAAGACCTAAAAGAGGTAGATTAGTGAAGAAGGCAGATCTAGAGCATGCTGAGACAGAAAAGCAGAAGAGATTAGAGAAAGGCAAAAGGCAGATCTAGAGCATGCTGAGACAGAAAAGTAGAAGAGATTAGAGAAAGGCAAAGCTGTTGCGTCTCCTGAAGCAGAGATTCAGACCAGACGAGTTAAGAGAAAGCTGGATATTGAAGAGCCTAATGCTACTAATACTACAGTTGAGAAGAAACAAAGAATTGCTGATGATGAGATTCATTATGCAAGCAAAAAGAAGATTACTAAGCATATTGAAAGGCTGCAGAAGTTGAAATCTGATGAAGACAAAATGGAAGACAAGTTCATTGATCACTTCATAGATAATGAGCATAGAGCTGAATGGATTGAAGTGAAGAGTCAATGGGAACTTGATCATTGGATAATAAGGAAGTATGGTGATGCTGAAAGTCAAGATGAACTGTATTCTTTATTTGACAGGTTCATGGAAGGACAACACAGGAAGTTATGGCATCTAATCTTGAGGATTTCTACTGGTGCTAACTTCAACATTCTTGTTCCTATATTTCCTGAATGGAAATGTCCCATGACCAGCTCAGGTAAAAGAGTTGATCATAATCAGATCAAGAAATTCGAAGAAGAACTGCTAGATAAAGAGAAGATTGAAGATGAAGACCATATATGTTTAATTCACAAGAGACTCCTTGATGCATTCTGCGTTCCAAATCCAGAAGGAGGTACTCTTTCAGATTAGTTTTTTTGTTGCTCTGATACTTAGTTTTTTTTTGTTATTCAAAGTATGTGTAATCTACTGATCTATTTTGAATGAATGAAAGATAAGTACTATTTGATGATAAAAGACAAGGTAACTACTTAACTAGTCTACTTATGAGAAAAGGTTCAAGTAGTTTTGGCTTCATCAAAAAGGGGGAAATTGTTGGGATATGAATCCTAGAACAAGTCCTAAATGATGAATAAAAGATGAAGTTTTGATAAAGCCAAAAGTAGTATGAATATTTTCTAAGTGTTGACTGATCTAGTCTAGTTGAGTTAAGTCATCTTGTACAAGACCAGTAGAGTTCACATAAGTTCACATGAAAAGATAAGTACAGTTTATAAGTACTTCATATGTGTTGACAGTATTTGTTTAAGTTTGTTACTGAGCTATTTAAATGTTGTATAGAGCTCATGATGTTCTTTATATGTAATAGATTAGTGTTATTGTATAGTTTATAAGTTGACTAAGCTTGTATTATAAAAGCTTAATGTAATGTAATAGTCTTGATAGGTTTAGTATAGTCTACTGTTTAAACAAGGAAGACCAGACAAGAAGAGTTGAAGTCTACTACTCAAGACAGAAGGACTACATGACAAGACAAGTACATACAAGTCTACTCAAGACAGGTAAACGTGAAAGTTAGAAACGCGTGAAAAGAAAAAGATATAGAAGTTAGTTATGGAATAACTAATTCACAACAAGAAACGCGTATATGGATATAAGAAGATTCAGTTGAAGGTAGTTATCAAGAAAAGTTGGTTACAACTTATTAGTTCTTGATTTCAGAAGTTTATAAATACTTCATGATGGTAATTAGAGAACGATACGCTGAAAATCTACATACTCGAAGTAAAGATATATTCGAAGTTTACTCTCAGAGTTGATTGAAGTTCAGATAGAAGCCAGAAGACAAGTGAAGAATCAAGAAGGCTACTACTGAAGATCAGAGAAGTTTTTAGTTTTTGTTTTGTTATTTCTCAAGGTGCTAGATACTTGTAAAATTTCTAGTTAGATCATAGACATATCTGGAGGTATAGTCTGTTGAAGATCTAAGTCTTCTTCTTGAGACTTTAAAGACAGGAACATACACTTGTACTCGATTGGAAGAGTTTAGTGGAAACATCACAACTGGGTTTGTGAGAGTGGATGTAGACAAGTTGTCGAACCACTATAAATCTTGTGTTTGATTTACTTTACTGTTTTGTTTGTTGTTTAATTGATTAATTGATTAGTTAATTGAATTACATAACTGAACTAGATTAGCTGAGTATACATAAAACAGAGTTCTCGAATTAAGTTGAGTATAAACTTTAATTGGGCTCATTGTTAATTTCGTATTCCGCACATTGTAATTCTGATATATCGAAAGATTTTAGAAAAGTCTATTCACCCCCCTCTAGACATTTTCTTTAGCTTCCCTCGATATTAACTCAACTTAGGGACATACACTCTTCTTTCTTTAGAGCTCAATTCAGGGCAGTCATACTGGAAGTGCCCTTTCTTCTTGCAATTATAGCATAGGTCTTCATCATCATCCTTCTTGGATTCATCTCTTCCCTTAGATGACAAAGGGTCAGCTCTACTGGACCTTCTCCTATCAGAGTACTTGTCCTCTGATCTTTTCTCTTCAGGCTTTTTGTCCTTGGCCTGATCTTCAGGAGAGTTGTACCTTCTCCTGAATTTGTTGTCTTGGTAGAACTTCTTGTATCTACCAAACCTTGTGTTGAGTTTGTCAAACCTCCTTGCTATGAGGGCCATCTCTTCCTTTATTTCAGCCTTAGAGACTGACTTTGATGATCTTGGAGTGGACTGCATTTCTTGTTCAGCAGTTTTGGCTTTAAATGCCATTCCCTTGGTTGGTAGAGAGGACTCATCTGTTGGCTTTCTTCTGTTGAGGTCAAACTCATATGCTTTGAGTTCTGAGAAGATTTGTTGCATGGGCATGGAGGAGAGATCCTTGGTATTCTGCATCATTACAGCATATACATCCCACTTTTGAGTGAGACTTCTCAGGATTTTTAAACCAACTTCTCTCCTGGAGTACACCTTGCCCAATGAGTTGATTTCATTCATTACATCAGTGAATCTACCAGCAAACTCGTCAATGGACTCATCTGGCTCCATTGAGAATTGCTCAAACTTCTGCACAGCCACTTGGAGCTTGTTCTCCTTTATCTTTTCAGTACCCTCACACATTTCTGCAAGAGTATCCCAAATTTCTTTGGCTGTTGTGCAGTGGTAAACTCTTCCCATGATTGCATCTGGAATTGTTTGATAGAGAGTATTCATTGCAAGATAATTCAAGTTATCTTTTCTTTTCTCTTCAGCAGTGAAGTCATCTTCATCTTTAGGGATTTCTTCCCTTATGTCAGCTCTTTGATCTTCAGTTAATCTGGGGTTGATTTGAGTGAACATGTAGGGTCCTCTCGTTATCACTCTCAGCATGTCAGTATGAAGAGATGCAAGATGAGCTCTCATTCTGATCTTCCAGAAGTCATAGTTCTCAATTGAGAACATGGGCAGCTTGTGATGTGATATATGGTTGTCTGGATTGGTGGCCATATTGTTGATTCCTTGAACAACATCATTAGGAACAACATTGTTGTTGGCCATAGCTTAAGAATAAGATGTTAGTCAAATGATAGGATTTCAAATAGATCAGTTCAGTGACCACACTAAATATGTGATTTTGAAAAACCAAGATGGATTTTCAGAAGCAGTGGTCCTTGAACCCCTGCTCTGATACCACTTGTTGGTCCTGTAAGGAGTATATAAAAAGTGTATGGGGGGGGGAATACACTTGTATGCAAATTTCTTTTTAAACTTTGATCAAACCAGAGATCAGCAATGTTGTCTTGGACAACTCTGCTGAAGATGTATAACCTTTTTAAATATAATCAAGCTACTAGGTACTATTGAGTACTTAGTTGAATGACTATCTAAGTTGGATATAGGTGCGGAATTAGTGGTTGGCCCTTTAGTTCAAACTACTTTAAGTTCTGAAATCACTTATGTCAGCTCTTTGATCTTCAGTTAATCTGGGGTTGATTTGAGTGAACATGTAGGGTCCTCTCGTTATCACTCTCAGCATGTCAGTATGAAGAGATGCAAGATGAGCTCTCATTCTGATCTTCCAGAAGTCATAGTTCTCAATTTAGAACATGGGCAGCTTGTGATGTGATATATGGTTGTCTGGATTGGTGGCCATATTGTTGATTCCTTGAACAACATCATTAGGAACAACATTGTTGTTGGCCATAGCTTAAGAATAAGATGTTAGTCAAATGATAGGATTTCAAATAGATCAGTTCAGTGACCACACTAAATATGTGATTTTGAAAAACCAAGATGGATTTTCAGAAGCAGTGGTCCTTGAACCCCTGCTCTGATACCACTTGTTGGTCCTGTAAGGAGTATATAAAAAGTGTATGGGGGGGGGGGAATACACTTGTATGCAAATTTCTTTTTAAACTTTGATAAAACCAGAGATCAGCAATGTTGTCTTGGACAACTCTGCTGAAGATGTATAACCTTTTTAAATATAACCAAGCTACTAGGTACTATTGAGTACTTAGTTGAATGACTATCTAAGTTGGATATAGGTGCGGAATTAGTGGTTGGCCCTTTAGTTCAAACTACTTTAAGTTCTGAAATCACTTAAGCAAGATAGTCCAGTTTTCAGGGAACTTGTCCAATACAGTTTTTTGCACAGTTTTCAGACAACTCTTCTCGACAACTCTCCTGATCAGCATACTTGGCCTTTAAGCTTCAGAATCTTTGTTCTTGTTTTAATTGTGCAGAGATAACTTCTCTGGACAACTCTCCTGATCAGCATACTTGGCCTTCAATAACTTAGGTGATTGTTCTAGAATTTGAGCCTTAAGGGAACTTGTTCTTGATAGACTTCAAAGCATATGTTCCCCCTCAAGTTGTGCATCTAATCATCTAAGAGCTACCTAACATATCAGCTTCTCATCTATCCTTATTCTATATGTTCTAACAATCTTAGAACATAATCATCTTGACTTAGGCATGTCTCAGGGGGTTTTTGGTATTCAATTAAAACATTTATCATTTTATTCCCAACAGCGCCCGGGCCTAACGGCTTCTTGGCGGCCTTCTACCAGTTCAGTGACCACACTAAATATGTGATTTTGAAAAACCAAGATGGATTTTCAGAAGCAGTAGTCCTTGAACCCCTGCTCTGATACCACTTGTTGGTCCTGTAAGGAGTATATAAAAAGTGTATGGGGGGGGGGGGGAATACACTTGTATGCAAATTTCTTTTTAAACTATGATCAAACCAGAGATCAGCAATGTTGTCTTGGACAACTCTGCTGAAGATGTATAACCTTTTTAAATATAACCAAGCTACTAGGTACTATTGAGTACTTAGTTGAATGACTATCTAAGTTGGATATAGGTGCGGAATTAGTGGTTGGCCCTTTAGTTCAAACTACTTTAAGTTCTGAAATCACTTATGTCAGCTCTTTGATCTTCAGTTAATCTGGGGTTGATTTGAGTGAACATGTAGGGTCCTCTCGTTATCACTCTCAGCATGTCAGTATGAAGAGATGCAAGATGAGCTCTCATTCTGATCTTCCAGAAGTCATAGTTCTCAATTGAGAACATGGGCAGCTTGTGATGTGATATATGGTTGTCTGGATTGGTGGCCATATTGTTGATTCCTTGAACAACATCATTAGGAACAACATTGTTGTTGGCCATAGCTTAAGAATAAGATGTTAGTCAAATGATAGGATTTCAAATAGATCAGTTCAGTGACCACACTAAATATGTGATTTTGAAAAACCAAGATGGATTTTCAGAAGCAGTGGTCCTTGAACCCCTGCTCTGATACCACTTGTTGGTCCTGTAAGGAGTATATAAAAAGTGTATGGGGGGGGGGGGAATACACTTGTATGCAAATTTCTTTTTAAACTTTGATCAAACCAGAGATCAGCAATGTTGTCTTGGACAACTCTGCTGAAGATGTATAACCTTTTTAAATATAACCAAGCTACTAGGTACTATTGAGTACTTAGTTGAATGACTATCTAAGTTGGATATAGGTGCGGAATTAGTGGTTGGCCCTTTAGTTCAAACTACTTTAAGTTCTGAAATCACTTAAGCAAGATAGTCCAGTTTTCAGGGAACTTGTCCAATACAGTTTTTTGCACAGTTTTCAGACAACTCTTCTCGACAACTCTCCTGATCAGCATACTTGGCCTTTAAGCTTCAGAATCTTTGTTCTTGTTTTAATTGTGCAGAGATAACTTCTCTGGACAACTCTCCTGATCAGCATACTTGGCCTTCAATAACTTAGGTGATTGTTCTAGAATTTGAGCCTTAAGGGAACTTGTTCTTGATAGACTTCAAAGCATATGTTCCCCCTCAAGTTGTGCATCTAATCATCTAAGAGCTACCTAACATATCAGCTTCTCATCTATCCTTATTCTATATGTTCTAACAATCTTAGAACATAATCATCTTGACTTAGGCATGTCTCAGGGGGTTTTTGGTATTCAATTAAAACATTTATCATTTTATTCCCAACAGCGCCCGGGCCTGACGGCTTCTTGGCGGCCTTCTACCACCAATCATGGGAGGTTATTGATGAAACTGTTATGCGAGATGTTTTGGGAATTCTCAATGAAGGGATGGATATTGCCAGCTGGAACACAACTTGGATTACTTTGATCTCCAAAACGGATGAACCGAGGTCAGTGAGGGATTTCAGGCCTATTAGCCTTAGCAATGTGTGTTATCGTATTGTTGCTAGGGCTATTACTAATAGGCTCAAGAAGATAATGCACCAGATTATCGATGAAAGTCAGAGTGCTTTCATCCCGGGTAGACTGATCACGGACAACATACTTGTTGGATATGAATGCATGCATTGGATTAGACAAAACAAAAAGCAAAAGTGGATATGCAGCGCTGAAACTCGACATGAGTAAAGCGTACGATAGGGTGGAATGGAGATACTTAAAGAGAGTTTTGGAGAAAATGGGTTTTAAAGAGAGATGGGTGGCGCTGATATTGAGATGCGTGTCTACGGTGAGCTATAAGTTTAAGATCAATGGGAGGATTGTTGGGAGGGTCAACCTAACTAGAGGCTTGAGACAAGGAGACCCATTGTCTCCCTTCCTTTTTTTGATTTGTACTCAGGGCTTCTCTTCTGTTGGTCCCTGAGACGAGTGTAAGATCAGCTGACTTGATGTCTGCTGATGGTGTGGAAAATATACTAACTCTTCAAAGTAACTAGTCCGCTGATTTCACTAGGGGCCTAGGACTAGTTAGTCGGCTGATTAATTACCTATCGGAGTTAAGTGCGGAATTGTAGTGTGCCCATAAATATTATACTCGTCTATTTATTAAATACAGTGTGTAAAACGTTTTATGCACAAATATGTATGAAAAGACTTGAAATGTAAAGTGTAGAAATGTAAATAACACATTAATTTATAGTGGTTCGGATATACGTTCCTACGTCCACTCTCACGTCCACACGTGATGTTTAATCCCTTTAATTTACCAAAAATTACAAGGGCCTTGACCTTTATAGTCCCAAGGGTAGGACTTTGAGATCTGAGCCAGTTCCTTAACTGCTACGGTCTCCACAAGTGATTGTAAGCACTTGCACTTCCCCACAAGTGATTGTAAGCACTTGCACTTGCACTCCACAAGTGATTATAGAGCACTTGGACTCTTTACAGTGACGAACACTCAACTTGACTTCTAGGGTTTTATGGTAGAAGGTGGGTTTTGTGTATATGAACTAGGTGAGAATTTCCCTTACAATCTGTTTTAGCCTCATGCTAGGATTGGGAAATTCTCTCTAAGCTATGGATATATATGAGTGGCTGCACTGGCTTAGATGTTATGAGTTCACTCACTGGGGATGAGGTGATGCGTGTTGAATCTTCATGTATGATCTTCTTGAGCTCTTCTTATTTATGGACTTTATGACCTTTGCTCCACCTTTGCATCTCACACGTCTTCACATTCCCAATGATGTATGGACTCATTTATATAGTGTTGAGTTTGAATGTTACCGTTGGATGATGGCATTCAAAACTCCACTAATTGAGGAATTGGCAATCTCTTGATATGATATGATTGAATATTACCATTGTCATGTAATTTCAATCATATCTTTGACTTTCCTTTCTTGTGCGTATCTTGTAAATCCTTGACTTCAACTCTGATTGGCCTTCCTTTAATTGGGTACTCATCTGATCTTTCTTTTAGGCTTCTGCTGTCTTTTACTCAGCTGCTGTCTTTACCCTGCTGCTGTCTATACTCAGCTGCCTTTTACTCAGCTGCTGTCTTTACTCAGCTGTTGTTTCTTCTCAGCTGCTGTCTTTACTCAGCTGCTGTTTCTTCTCAATTGCTGTCTTTACTCAGCTGTCTTTACTCAGCTGCTGTTTCTTGTAAGATGACTTCTACTCAGCTTGTAAGAAGACTTCTACTCTGCTGGTAAGAAGACTTTTACTCATCTTACTCTTACTCTTCTTATCCTATAAGATGAGTTCAACTCATCTTATCAGGAGACTTCTGGTCTTGGTCTTCTCTTCTCTTCTTGAGCATTGAAAAGTCTTCTCTTCTAACCAGAGTCCTATCTATTAAAAGATGTATAATAAAGTTGTTTATACAATACACCTTATCCTATTACATGTTTGATTTGGTTTATCAAAACTAAACTAAGGATATTCATATCCCAACATCTTCGATTCTAAACAGAATGGCAAATGATGGAGATATTAAGGGGGTTCGGATGGCGAGAGAGGCTCCAACAATTAGTCATTTATTCTTTGCCGACGACAGCCTCTTGTTTTTCAAAGCTGATATTTGTGGAGCGACAAATCTTAAAGCTGGTCTTGAACAATATGAATGTGCTTCAGGCCAGTTAATTAATTTGGATAAGTCGGCTATTGTTTTCAGCCCACTGGCCACACAAACAGTGAGAAATCAAATCAAGGTTGTCCTCCAGGTTAAAGTTAGACAAGCACACGATCTATATTTGGGGCTTCCGACTTTTTCGCTTAAAGCAAATAGGTTTCAATTCGGCTACTTGAGAGATAGATTGGCTACGAAGCTGAGATCATGGACTAATAAAACTTTCTCTGAAGGGGGCAGGGAGGTGATGATTAAGGCGGTCTGTCAGGCAATACCTACTTACGCTATGCCAGTTTTTCGAATTCTATCCTCCATATGCCATGAAATGGAGAGACAAACAGCGCACTTTTGGTGGGGCCAAAAAGATAATAAAAGAAGGATGCATTGGAAGAAATGGGATACCCTGTGCAATCCAAAGTCAGAAGAAGGTATAGGATTTCGACAATTAGAAGCTTTCAAAAAAGCCCTATTCGCTAAACAAATCTGGCGTTTTATTTGTCAACCTTCTTCCCTTGTGGCACGAGTTTTTAAAGCACGATATTTCTCTAGGTGTGATGTTATGGATACGGATATTGGGCATGCTCCTTCCTTTGTGTGGCGATCCCTTTGTTGGAGCAGGGACCTGATTGACATTGACCTTTTGTGGAAGATTGGCATGGGTCATGATATCCTGATTCATAGAGACGCTTGGATCCCATCTTTGGAATTCGGTAGAACTAGCTCCAGAATTGCAAGTGGTTCGAATGTACACAAATTTATTAATGAGCGAGATGAATGGGACACAGAGTTGGTGAATCGGGCCTTTCTGCCTTTCGAAGCTGCTGCGATTGTTAAAACCCCAATTGGAGGGCAAGGAACAGTGGATACCAGGTATTGGAAACTGAGCAAGCAAGGGGATTTTACGGTCAAAACCGGGTATTGGGCGATGATTAGAAAGCTACGAGAACAAGAGATGAGACCTTCGACGTCGGGTGTTAAAGAGAATCGGCGAAGATGGACAAGAATATGGGAACTAAATATGCCACAAAAGATAAGAATTTTTGTGTGGAAGATAGCTTGGGATATACTGGCAACAGAGGCCAACCTAGCTCGCCACCATGTTCCAATAGAACCGAGATGCTCACTGTGTGGAATGATAGAGGCGACTACGAGGCATGTGTTGTTTCACTGCTCGACTGTGAAACCTGTGTGGAAGAGACATAGATTGTGGGGAGTTTTAAAAGATGGGAGGGAGCTTGATACTGAACAATTGCTGCAATTTCTTTGGGATTCGCTTGGATCAGATAAATTCGAGCAGACTATGGCGATAGCGTGGGGCATTTGGAAGGAGAGATGCACAATGTTGCATGACAAAGATGCTGACCAAAGAAGGCGTACAAGTGCAACCCTATCTACAATGGACTGGGTTGTGAACTTCATTGCGGAGTTTCAAAGTACAAGACGAGCGACAACAGGGAAGGAAGCAAATAATGGCCGAACAGGTGTGGAGATGCGGGCGGATGATGCACGAGGGACTGATCGTGTGCTACGAGTAGACGCTAAATTTGATGAAATGAGAGGCAAATTTGGAGTCGGCGCAGCTCTTTTTGTTGATGGGAGTAGAGAGACCAATTCCATGTCTATGAAGATCCGAAATCCGGGTACTGTTCTAGGAGCAGAGCTTCGAGCCATCGAGGAAGGGTTAAAATGGGCGCTCGACCAAGGAGACAACAATATTCGGGTTGAATCTAACTCGTTAGAGGCAATAGGGGCCGTCAAACATAAGAAAACTTTTTTCGGCCAGGAAGGAATCACGATTGAAAGAATATTAAATATGATCGGACAGATGCCCATGATTACCTTTTATCATATTAAGCGGGATTGCAATCGTGTGGCGCATGAGTTGGCGAAAAGAAGCTGCGAGAGGGACTGAGTGGGCTCTCCAATTTCTCTAGAATGGAATGGAGTAGACGCTGATCTGTTTTCTTAGGAAGCATTGCTGGGAGTCATGAGATTAGGCTTTGCCTGTTTGTTATGTTTGCTTTGCTCTCCTCTCAAAAAAAAAAAAAATTCTCATTACATTATTTATTTTCATAATTTTCACATATTTTGGATCCCATATTCTTCTCTAAATCTCATAAAATTATCTTTTACACCTCACAAAAGTCTCTTTAAATGTTACTAAATCACCAAAAATGCTCATTATTTATAGGACTCCACACCTCACTAAATTTTCTTTGAACCTCACTAAATCAACCAAAACACTACCCAATTATTTGATCCCACCCCTTACTAAATTCACATTTAAAAAAAAAGTGAGCTTGTCAAAAGTATATGTAAGTCGTCATGGGGCGGAGGGAGTATATTTTAAGTTCCACATTTGTTTAATATTGATTAATGAATCTCAGCGGGATTACACGTTAAATTTTAATACCGTTCACCTATTATAAGCCGGAACAATCAAAATTATTGGAGTATTTTTTTTCAAAACATAACTTCATTATTGAAAATTTCATAATAACTTTTTAAGGTATAATATTATTTTTTCTTTATAGTAATGTAAATCGGGCCCCCCAATGTATAATTTCTAGCTCCGTCACTGCATGAGCGGTGAGCCCATCTCGAAGTTTTGTTCTTAGTTTAGTTCTGTTTCGTATTTTGTTGTCTTTTAGCTTTCTTGTTCTTCTTTTCTACGGTTTTGTTGGCAAAGCGTTCACTCGTCTCCCCATCTCTTCACGACTGGAGTGGGTAGTGATATCGAATTGATCAGTCTCGATTATGTATTATCTTTTGTACTGATCTTGCAATCCTTAAAATAAAATAAAAAATTAATTAAAGAGAAAATACATTTTTAGACTATATTACCCTTCTATCAATTTAGAAAAAGCAAAAGAATTAATTATAATTATGAGAATGAACATAAGACAGAGTCACATAGGGATGGGTCCAAAACTGAATTTTCGAATCCATCCGACAATTTTTCGGTTTAGTTGAAATATTTTTTAAAAATTAAGTTTTCGATTTAGTTTATATTTTATAAAATCGAATAAATCGAACCAAATCGATTTTTTATATAAATTAAAAAAATATTTATTTAATTAATAAATTATATGAAACAATATGTTAACAAAAAGAAACTCTACTTGAAGTATGCTACTTTATTAATTTTCAATCTTAAATTCTGAATTGAATTCGACATTTATCGTCTTCTTGGCACACTAGCAATTATCTCCCTTAAAGATGGATTTCATTGTGAAAAATGCAACCAAACCATTTTTTTGTGAAATTTGTATGGTATGTAATTCTAAACTTTGAGAATCTTATTAGTTTAGATTATGAACTCTTAAGCTTATAATTTGAATTTAAATTTTAATGTAAAAGTTTTTGAAAGATGTTTAATTGTTGAAAAATAATATTTTATACAAGAATTTTGGTTTAAATCGAACCAAACCAAACCAACCAAACTTTTAATTGGTTCGGTTAAATTTGGTTTTAATTCATTTTTTAAAATTTCGATTATTTGATTCAATTGAAAAATGCTCAAAATGGAACAAAAAAAACTGAATGTCCACCCCTAAGACATGCATCACCCCACAAAATTATAGGAATGTTTGGGAGGTTTACTTTTGTGATGCATGGTTGTGGAACAAATTCGTTTCATAATTTAAAAAAAGAAAAGTAAAAAAAGGCAGAGGGAGACCGTTTGGGTAAATGAGGAGGATGGACTAACCTAATGAAGGTGAATGCTAAACTAATTTAATTCTGAGGATGTAATTAACGGTAGGGTTTGAATATTTACACCTCCATTCCATTTCGGAGAGATGCACTCCCCAATCAGTTTATTAATAAAATAATAGGGCAAAAAAATAAAAAAATACCCTTCACTAATATACAACATACTAAATGCACCCCCTACTGTCATTTTTTTCACCTTCCCCCTAAACCACTACTTCCGGCCGCCGTCGACACCATTTTCGCTGACCATCAAATAAAAAAAAATACAGAAATTTTAAAATATACTTAAAAAATCACAATATATTCTTTTATAAATTTCGATCAACCAGTGTCGACCATATACACTCCCGTCGACAGACGGGAGTGTATATGGGCGAAAACGATTGGTCGATTTTTTATTTTTTTTTAAATTCGACCATGTAATGTCGACTAAATGCACTCTCGTCGACAACAATTTATCGACGAGAGTATATTTGGTCGACATTACATAGTCCAAAAAAATGTGGATTTATGCAAAAGCAGAAAACCCTAACAAAACGGGGCAGACAAACCTGGGTGGGATGGGGGCCGCTCCGGTTAAAAGAGGGTGAGAAGAGAGAGAGGGGGGGGGGGCGGTAGTTGAGATTTTTTTTTACAGAAATAGGAGCTCAGCGGCGGCGACCGAGGGAGGAGGTCGCGCCGGTGAAGAGAGGGAGAGAAGAGAGAGGGGGCGACTGCTGTAATATATATATATATATATATATATATTTACATAAATGGCGAGGGGTGAAGAGGAGGAGAGGGGCACGGCGGCCGGACGAGTGAGCGGCGAGGGTGGGCGCCGCGAGGGCAGGGGCGGGTGTCAGCGTGGACGGCGACGATGGGTGGTTGAGATGTTTGGGGGAGGTATGAGGATGAAGAAAAAATTAGGGTTTGCTGTTGGAAATTAGGTTTTGGTTGGGGGTTTGGGTAGTAATAGGAATTTTATGGAGGAAAGGGTATTTATGACAATTAAGGGGCGTGTGACCCAATTTTGAGGGAGTGTATAAATCTGGGGAGTGAATCTCTCAGAAATGGAGGTATAAATAGTCAAACCCTTAACAATAGCCATTGAAGAATACAGCCCATTTCCTTGACATTTTGAAGCCCAAATTATAGGCCCCATAGGTAAAAATACGCATGAAGCTTATTGTGGGGACTGATTATTTACACCGCCATTTAGGTTGGATGCACTTCCTCCATTCACTTTATTAATTATGTGAATACTCCGTAATACCCCTTTAAGTAATATTACACTATTAAATGCATTCCACTACTAACTACACATCTTGTTCAAACTTTAAACCTTAAATCTAATTTTTGCAGGTATCACGGCCGCCGCCACCACCACCACCACTATTATTTCCGGTGGCCACGAAACAAAAGAAATTCAGAAATTAAAAAAAATGGTTAATTCTAAATAAATACACCACCTTTAATCTCAATATCAATTTAATCACGATCTTTACTATTATTGTAAAAAACTCCAACCTTTCATCATGTTGTAATTAGATACACATTTTTTTCTCCGGCCAACAATTGATGACGTGGCTTGTCGGAGCTTACCACATCAGATTACACATATTCTTTTTTTTATTTTTTTATTTTCCACAACAACAGATTACACTTTATAGAAATAAAAATGAAATTTTATAAAAAATAAAAATTACGGCTGCGTCTTCTCCTGCTTCTCAAACTCAATAGAGTTCTTCTTTTCAAACTCATTATTCTTTTTCTCAAACGCAATCAAGTTCTTCTTCTCAAACTTAATAGAGTTCTTCTTCTGCGTCTTTCTCACTTCTCAAACTCAATTAAGTTATTCTATTCTAACCCTAAAAATAAAAATCCCCTAAAAATTATCCAAAAGCAACCACACATCTAATCCATGACCATGATAAAAATATACAAATATTTAATAAGATAAAAAATTTACCCTCATATAATAGTGCAAAGGCTTCGCACCCATGTCTTAGTTTGCCATTTTTCTTTAAACATGACAAACATATAACATGACTTTTTTTTTTTTTGGAAGAAATAACATGACATTTTAAATATGCGTGCCAAAAAATCAGTATAAATGACCATAAACAAAATCTTACATGCAATTTCTCTGGTCCTTTGCACGGGGATAATTTTTTTTTTGTTGTGGCCCACTACACTACATACAGAGCAAGTCATTTGTATCCCATGTCTTATCAATTTTGTAGAATATTTAAGATTTTCCTCAGGACCTCTCTTTCTTATCTTCCACACCCTTCTACCATTCAAGTCATTTGTATCCATGTCTTGTCAATTTTGTAGAATTTCTAGGATTTTCCTCAAGACATCTCTTCCTCATCTTCCACACCCTTCTACCATTCAAGTCATTTGTATCTCATGTCTTGTCAATTTTGTAGAATTTCTAGGATTTTCCTCAGAACCTCTCTTCCTCATCTTCCACATCCTTCTACCATTCAAGTCATTTGTATCCCATGTCTTGATTTTTAGGGTTAGAAGAGAGTTTGAGAAGTAAGAAAGACGTAGAAGAAGAACTGTATTGAGTTTGAGAAGTTGAGAAAGACCAGAAGAGAAGAAGCGGAAGTTTTATTTTTATTTTTATAAAATTTTATTTTTATTTATATAAAATGTAATCTGATGTGAAAAATAAAAAAATAAAAAAGAATATGTGTAATCTGACGTGGCAACTCCGACAAATCACATCATCAATTGTTGGCCAAAGAAAAAAAATGTGTATCTAATTGCAACACGATGAAAGGTTGGAGTTTTTTACAATAATCGTAAAAGTCGTGATTAAATTGATACTGAGACTAAAAGTGATGTATTTATTTAGAATTAACCCTAAAAAAAGAAAACTTAGAAAAATTAAAAAAAAAATTAAATTTCAACAAACCAGTCGACCCTATACACTCTCGTCGACAATAATTTATCAACGATAGCGTATATAGTCGACCTAAAATTGTCGAATATTTTTTCGATAATTTAATGTAGATCGTATACACTCTCATTGACAATAATTTATCGACGAGAGTGTATATGATCGACTATAATGTTTTGGAAAAAAGAACAAACAAAATAGAAAACGCATCCAATACAGAAGAAAGAGAGAGAAGAAAAAAATTAAAAAAAACTACCTAAGATGGAGTTTTTTTTTTTGGTTTGGGGCAGGAGCTGTGGAGGCGGGGGCTAATGGGATTGGTGGGTGGATGGGGAAATTTGTTTGTTTTTTTTTTTTTTTTAACCGCACAGCGTTGCGTGAGCGTATCTCCAATGTTAGTGATGAATTTTAGGTTTTAAGTTTGCCACATGTGTGCCACCTCAAAAGTTTTCTACTCCTATCTCAAAAAACTTCTACCCTCTTCAATGTCCAATTATATATATTTTTCTCTTCACATCTTTTCTTTCATTCATTATTTTTATTTTATAATTTAAGTATGAGTATAATTTATACTCCCTCTATTTTTTTTTAAATAAATGTTAATTTGATTTTTTAATTATTTTTAAAATAAGTATCACTTTAAAAAAAAAAACTTTAATTTTGAGTATTTTACCCTTATTCATTTATAACAAATATTTTTCATAAATATTGTTTATAGCAAAATTTATTTAATTTATGAATATTAGCTACATTCTTGACTCCAAAATTATTTATTATATAACATAAATATTGTTTGTACCAAACATGTCGCTATTTAGTTTGTCAATCATTCAAAATATACTAGGGTTGGCAATGGGGTGGGTAAAAATCCGGACCCGCATAAAACCGGTCCGCACGGGACGGGTAAATACCCGGTCAACCGGGTTACGGGGCGGGTAAATACCCGGTCAACGAATACCCGCCGGGTATGGGACGAGTAATGGGATTGTAGATATCCGACCCGAACCCGACCCGCATATATATATATATTTACATATATAATAATTAATATATATATATATATTAATATAATAAATATTTATTAGAAAAACTTTCTAAATTCTAATTTTAATGTTTACACAGTAACAAAAAATACACACATCTACTTTCTGCCTTTCTAATTCGAGAAAGAAGACGCACGTGAAGTTGAGAATTGAGATATTAATTGTATTATGCATTTGATTTTATTAGGTTAATTTTGCATTGAACAATATGTATATTTTTTAAGATTTTATGTTCTATTTGATGTTGGAATTGATATTTTATTGTGATTTTAAGAGAAGATTTTAAATGTGCTATTTTATTTAAATAACATTTAAAAAAAAAGTGATGCGGGGCGGGGCGTGTTTACCCGCCGGGTTCGCGGGACGGGACGGGGCGGGTTTTGGCGGGTTTTAAGACGGGGCGGGGCGGGTAACGGGTATAACTTTTTTTGGCGGGGCGGGTCTTGGGATAGGCCATACCCGTCCCATACCCGCCCCGTTGCCAACCTTAAAATATACCACTAGCTTTGTAAAATTTTCATGAATTCTTGAACTTGTTTACTTGATTTTAATTTTTAAAAAAATATATTTTTTACTATTATATATAAAAATAAAATAATGTTAATATATTTTTTGACAAAATATTATTGAAATAATACAAAGAATACAACATAAAAAATACATTAATTGTAAATACAATGAAAATATAAATTATAAAAAAAATAAGAAAAAAATTGTTGGGACCACTTGAAATGGGGTAGAAGTTCTTCTACCCCATTTTTCCTCTCTCCTCCACACCATCCAGTGGTGGGCCTGAGGGGCGATCGCCCTGGGCCCCGAATTTTTAGGGGCCTACTTTTTGTTATATATATATATATATATATATATATATATATATATATAATTAATATTTAAAAAAATTAAAAGGTAAAAAAAAAAATGAATCTGAATATCTAATCTAAGTTTACAATAATAATATAACCGTAAAATATTGAATGTGAATTTATTATGCATTATTTTTCGAAAATGATCATAGCAATTACCCCAAGGAACCAAGGCCCAATATCTAATTAAATGCACATTACAGTAGGCACATGGAGAACAGTACAAGAGTAATGCCTATAAATTATGAAGAGTACTTTCAAACTTTGTATTCCATATTTCTAATTTCAATTTCAATATACTTTGTTGCATTCAAGTGGCTATATCTCATCTTGACATCGGATCGGTTTTGGCAATCGACATATGGCTTTCCCTTTCAGTTTTTCACGATCTACAATCACGGTTATATTATTCATTTTTTTATTATTATTTTAGTTTCTTTTATCTTTAATTCTCTTTATTTACTTTATTGTTTTATTGTTATTTAGTTATCAATTTTTACTATTTGAATATAAATATGTTTTCTGAAAAACATGAATTTGGTAGTGAGAAAAGAAAAAAAAAAAGAAAAAAAAGAGATTTGAACAACTAATTTTATCACAAAAAGGAGCACTGGATATGGATAAATTCTTTCCAAAAAATTTAGGATAATCGAGAGACTTGAATGATAATGTTACTAATAGTGGACCAAAACTAAATAATATAAATTTAAATGATTTGAATGGACAACTCTTTAAATATTGATTCAAATTATTTATTTTCTGAACTAAAAGTGTTGCAAGTTACTTTATCAACAGAAAAAGAGACTGCTATTGAGATTGTAGAATTTGCAAGTTACTTTATCAAGTTACTTTATCAACAGAAAAAAAAAACTGTTGTTGAGATTCTAGAATTTGTAAATGTTTTAGGTTGCTATCCTAATGTCTGCTTATAGAATATTATTGACTATTTCTGTGACTGTGGCTATTTCTGTGACCGTGGCATCAGCTGAAAAAAGTTTTTCTAAATTAAAATTGTTAAAAACATATCTACGATCCACTATGTCACAAGAAAGTTTAAATGGACTTACAACTTTATGTATTGAAAAATATATACTAGAACAAATTAACTATGAAGATATTATTGATGAATTTGCTTCTCAAAATGCTAGAAGAAGCCATTTTAAATGATTTATTTTTAAATGTTCATTCATTTTTAATATGTGCATACATATTTAACTTGATGTTGTTCAGAGAAGGGGCCAATTTTTCTTGTTCGCCCCAGGCCTACAAAATCTCAGGACCGGCTCTGACACCATCTCTCCCCCAACCCCTTCTACCCTTAATTTGAGTTTTGAGCATTGGAGATGCCCTGAGAGAGGGGGGAGTGGGAGAGAGGGGCGGGCGTTTGTGAAAGGAGAAAAATGAGGAAGAGAAATAAATCTCCCCTCATATACTAATTCTGAATCTATCTCTAGCTGACGTGTCTCCACTAAAACTTTTATTTTCTAAAACTTTTAATTCATGTAATTTTAAATTTTTTTAAAATAATTTTCTCTTTCCTCATCTTTCTCCCTCTTCTTCAATTTTTCTGGTTTAAAATTTCTAATTATAATTATTTTTTAAAGTATTTTTAATTTTTTTCATCGTTCTCTCAATTTCTTCTAAAATATATAAAATAACATATATATGTATTTTAAATAATTATATTAAAATTTATTAAATACTCCCTCCATCCATCAAATGTAGTCCCATTGGGGCATAGAAGTTTTAAGAAAAATGTAGATAAAATAGATAAAGTAAGGGTATTATAGGGTATTGTGGGATCCATTGTGAATAAAATAATTGTTTGTGAATAAAATTGATGACAATGAGTAATTAAGTGATGGTTTGAAGGGTAATAGTTTTCCTAGAGTGTATGAGACTACATTTGGTGGACAAAGAATATGAGTCAAATGGGACTACATTTCATGGACTGAGAGAGTAATATTTATTTTACCATCCCGCGAATTTCACGGGTTTTGCACTAGTAAGTTGATAAAACTTAATTTTGGGATGGGGTTGCATCTAACGGGGGTGTGAAAAGTAAAAGATATTAAAATAAAAAAATATTTATGACAATTAGGGAGAAGGTGCATTTATTCTAGACAAATTTTGGGAGGGTGCTCTAAACCTCTAATGCAGCCCCTTTGATTAATTTTTCTTCAACAACAAATAATAAAATGAAATTTTCTTCAACAATAAATAATAAAATGGATGCACAATTTTCCATTAAGGCTGTATTCCCCATTTCTTTTTAATCAGGTTAGTTTACTTTTTAGTTAGTTGGTATTCTTCTTACTACTTAACTGAGTTAAATCTGTGTTAGGATTAATGTAATATTAAGATGCTAATTTCTATCAGAAGAGTAATTAATTATCTGATCTGAAGTCAGTACAAGCTGAATAAGGTCTACTTAGTTGATAAAGTTAGTCATCTGATTTAAAAGAGTAAGGACAACTCTGCTGAGTGCAAGTCGTCTGATCAGATCATAAGAGTTGGTGTCTAAGTCAGCTGAAGTCAAGTCAGTTGATAGGCATATCAACTGAGTTCTAGTCGTCTGATTTTAGTCATTCCAGAGTTAGTTATTTTCAGTTATTTTGTTAGTTTGTTAGTGACAGTTTCAAGAGGCATTGTACATCAATAAATACACCACCAAGTGCATAGATTAGAATAATGAGAGTTCGTATAATCTTTGTGAGAGAGAGCAAGTTTGTAAGTGAAACATACTTGTAATCTGTAACTTTTGTTCGAGTTAGTGAAGAGAGTTTTCTATCCTCCGTGGATATAGATCATTTGATCGAACCACGTAAGTCCCATATTCTTATTCGTTTTCTTACTTATTCAATTCATTATTTTCTTATTATCTTATTTTATCAGTTGCGATTGGAATAACTAAATGTCATATTCCATAACAACCTGTCAATAGGATATATAATTTATGTAAGAACAAATAACCATTATATTATTGGGATACAGTTTTTTGTTCACGGAAAAAAGTTTACAAAGCGAATTAAATACTTGTTCTCCAATTATGCATCATTCCCATGCCATGAACAATATATTTTCATGTTACAAATCATTCTTGAACCCATAGAGCTTCTCAACAAGTGATCGACCATCATGGCTACACAATTCACGACTCTAATTAACACTGCTTCTCTTTTCCTTCTCTTAGACTTTTAGTAAGTTAAATTAGTTTCTTAAGATTTAATTTCTAGTAGTAGCATTCTTTCATTCATTCAAATTTATTATGTCCATTTATTTGAGTATAAAATTTAATAAATACTCCATCCTCACTACAAAATATTGCCCAAAAGGCATCGGCAATTGGCAACGGCAGGCGAGCCGATGCGAAATGGCATCGGCATTTAATGGCCGATGCAAAATGGCATCGGCAGTGGGCCCCGATGCCATTTGGTAACGGCCCCCCCGATGCAAAATGGCATCGGCAGTGGGCCCGATGCCTTCCCCGTCGCCCTAAACCCTAAACCTCTAAAACCCTAAACCCTAAACCTCTTAACCCTAAACCCTGAAACCCTAAAATTGAAAATTATGATTTTTTTTAGGGTTTAAAGTTTAGAGTTTATGATTTAGTTTAATTAATTAATGTAGTCATTATTTTTCAATTAATTATTTTTATAAATTTAATTTTAATTTTTTTGTTATTAAAAAAATTATATATATAAATGTATGGTTTTTTTTAATTTAATAATTATATACTGATAATAAACACGTTAATAAATAATTTTAAAAAATCTTAAAATAATTAACCTTGATTAATTAAAAAATCAAAATAATTAATCTTGATTAATTAAAAAATCAAAATAATTAGCATTGATAATCTTGATTATGGTATCTTTGTCCTACATTTCCTAATTTTATAGGAATATCCTTTAATTTTTTAAATTTCCATAAAATAGTGTTAATTATGTAAGTAAATATAATGATGTAGATAATGACACATCATCATTTGACTCCATGAGACCATCTCCAACCGTAGGCTATAAATGAAGTTTTACTTCATTTATAGAGTTTTGCTCCCTCCAACCGTACTCTATTTTGAAGTTTTGAATAGTAAACTCTATATATGAAGTTCACTATTCAAAACTCTATATTTTATATCTATTATTTTATTAATATTTACTATTTTGTATTATAATTCTATATTAATAATTTGTTAAATATAATTACAATTCTATTGTTATACTAATTTATAATATAATTTTAATTGTGTAACTTTTTTTTTTTTGTGTATTATTATTACCAACAAAAAAAATAACTTAAAATACAATAAAACATACATTATACTCACATGTTTCGTTTTACGTCATTATGTGTTTTGTAATTTTATATTTAAATAAAAGTAATATTTAAAAACTACAAGTTTATTTACATTTTATGATTTTGATAAAATCAACAATATTTAATTTATAATTTAATTTACTAATTGAATATTTAATTGTATAAATTAATTTAAATATGAAGATAAATATATTATTTAATGATTGTAATATATTGAAAATGATTAAAATAATAAATAGAGTAAGATATAGAGTTTCATGGTTGGAGAAGGTTTTTAAAATAGAGTATGAAAAAGTGTATTTTAGAGTTTAGAGATCTTCATTTGAGAGTTTGTGGTTGGAGATGGCCTAAGGAGCCCATTATATGGGCTCAATATCATTTATATATATATATGTCATGTATATTTGCGTGGATTTTGATAGTTACGTGAGTATGACTTATGAATTTAGCATTACTCCTGATCAGAGTGAAACAAACATTATATATAATATACTACAACAATTAGAAAATTAATCAAGCTTATTCTCTGCAATTAAAAAAAAAAGTATTCACTAGTACTCCGTATTAGATAAGTGTATTTTAATTGAAAATGAACTAGAGAATAATTTTATAATAGATGAAAATATTTTTAATTAAATGGATAAGTGAATTCATATTTTTAAATGGATAAGTGAAAATAATTATATATATTTAATGTTGTGAATTGAAAATTAGAATGAATTTAAATGATTTGATTATAATAAATTTAAATGTATAAGTGAAAATAATTATATTCAATGTTGTATATAATTATAATGTTGTGAAATTAAAAATTAGAATGAATTTAAATGTTGTAAATTGAGGATTAGAATAAATTTAAATAGTGTGAATTGATACCGTAATTAAATTATTTAATTTGAAAAACATAATTTAGTTAATTTGAAAAACATAATTTAGAAATAATTATGATATGCTTTGATAAATAATTTAATAAGCAACCATTAAAGTTAGAATGGATTGAATTAATTAAAGAATTAAAAACTCAAATTAAATTGAATATATATTAATTGCATTCACAACATGTCGACTAAAAGCTCCTAGCCTAAACGGCACACAGGGGGCGCTCAAAAGCCTTCGAGACCGCGAGGTCCCGAGTTCGAACCCCACAATTCGCGAAAAATGTCAAATTTCCGAGAATTGGGGTGGCCCAGTGGTGGGGGGTGGGTGTTGGTGGCCTCGATACCTGGGTTCGAAACCCAAATTCGTCTTTTTTAAATGTTAATAAAATGGCATCGGCTGTCCCCGATGCGAAAAGGCATCGGCAGTGGGCCCGATGCGAAAAGGCATCGGCTGTCCCCCCGATGCCAAAAGGCAACGGTTTTCCCCAAATCCGATGCCATTTAAATAGCATCGAGCATATTGGCATCGGCACACTGCCGATGCCTTTGCCGTTGCCTTCATCATTGGGGACGGCAGATCCGATGCCTTCCCCGATGCCATTTTCAAATTATTTTGTAGCGCCTATTCATTTTATAAGTTGTTTTGACTTTTCGTTTTATTTACAAAATATAAGTCGTTTTGCACTTTTCAATGCAAATTTATTGCATTTATTCCAAATTTACCCTTAATATCAATAAATATTTATATACATGTATTTTTTTTAATGAAAATTATAAGCATTGATTAAGGGTAAAATGAGAAGTCATTTTTTTTTCTTAATATGTGTGCATGAGTTTAAAATGACATATATTTTGAATAGGAGGGAGTATTGAATAATTCACCCAATTGCAATGAAATGTAATTCTCCAGTTATTTTATCTATAAGAGGACTCCACAATATCCGAGTCATACCCAATCAATATATTTTTGAGAAAATTACAATACACTACAATTAGGAGATTACTTTTTACTCTCTACTACAATCACTTTAAATCATTACTCCCTACTACAAAATACTAACACATAAAGTTACAATTCTACATTCACTTTTGATTTAATATTACAAAAAACCTACGCAAAAGTTTTCTTGGGTAGTATGTCGTTAAAGACTTGACTTTTGTGACATATTTATAACCTCCCTTTTTAATTAATTCTTTAATATTTTATTCATATTTTTTATTCAAAATTTTTATTTATATTTTATTCCATTTTTACTTAAATTTTTTATTCATTTTTTTAGTTTTTTAATTCAATATTATTTTCAAAACTTTTCAAATATCTACCAACTTTTATAACATAAAAAAAATAAAATATTCAGACTAACCTCTTATTTTTATATTATATTAACCATTTATTAATTATAATATTATTATATTATACTTAGTACCTTCTAAGGTGTAAACAACTATTAACATTAACTAATTAATATAGATATTATTATATTATATTTCTTTAAATACTTAATGTGTATTATTATTTGGCAAAAATTTATATGCAATATTGTATACATACAATATTGATCAATTAAGTCAAAATTTATGGTTAAATGCGGGTCAACCTTAATTATAATATTTATTTTTGTTCTAAAATATTATCGTACTACATGACATAAATTTTGTCACTACAAGACCAAAAGAGTATTACTGCAAGTCCAAAAATATTCTGAACACTTATTTTTTTTGAGCAAAATTACTAAAATAATTATGATTTATTCGGCTACTACATGACTAAAATAATGTTACTACAAGACCAACATTTTATCACTACAAGGTCAAAAGTATATTACTACATGTTCAAAAATATTCTGGACAGTTAATTTTTTGGATGAATTTGCAGAATGTTTTGACATGTAGTAT
Organism: Galeopsis tetrahit; assembly: GCA_963675135.1. Lineage (NCBI taxonomy): Eukaryota > Viridiplantae > Streptophyta > Magnoliopsida > Lamiales > Lamiaceae > Galeopsis > Galeopsis tetrahit. The sequence goes on from OY776120.1 coordinate 76,613,803, forward strand.
TAAATTTTTGGCCTTATAGTAGTAATTTGTTGACCTTGTAGTAACAATAATTTGGTCTTGTGGTAAACCACTTGTTTGCGACCCACAAATTTTCTGGGGAATCCGGATCCGGACTTATGACTCGCGAATTTTTTAAAATTATCTTAATTTAACTTTTAAACTAAATGGGCTTAGGATTTTGACTTGGTCAAATTAGTATGAAATGTACAATATTTCAAATAAAACTAGCCCTAGAAGAAAAAACCAAAAACTAAGTATAAATTTTTTTTTGAATAAAATAGAAAAATAAACGGATTTTTTGTAGGGGTAAAGAAGGGAATTCAAAATACATGCATTTGGCATCAAACTTAATATCAACGTGTCGGGGCGCATGAAGAATTTTGGACATGTGTAGCAACATGTTATATGTGTTGGCTCTCGGTAAAGAGCGCACCGCTATTAATGCTAGCTTGTTTTCACCTATATATAGATATATAATTCTGTAAGTATAGCATCAATATTTGGATCATAAAGAAAGAAAGAGATCGAGCCATGGATAAATTCGGTCGTTTAATTGCATGCCTTGTTGTTCTGATGCTGGTGTTGGCACCCGGTAAGTTTTTTTTTTTTTAGTCTGTTCAAACTTAATGTGTACACTTTCGTCCGGCCGTTTAATTAAACTTTGTATGTATGATAACGTACTGCAGGGGAGGTGAGGTCGTTGGAGGAGGAGAAGAGGACATGCGAGTCGCAGAGCCATAGGTTCAAGGGGAGATGCCTTAGCGACACAAACTGCGGGTCGGTGTGCAGGAACGAGGGGTTCGGACAAGGCAAGTGCCGTGGATTCCGTGGTCGCTGTTTCTGCACCAGGCCTTGTTAAATTTCAATTACTAATTATTAGTAGTATAATTAAGCACTACTTATGTGCACTACTTATGTTGCGCCTACCTACTATCATCAATAATAATAAGCATCCCCTGTGGCTGTGTACTAATTAATGGGGCATGTAGCCTATCAGCCTATGTATACCTCTCTTCCCTTTTTTTGTGTTACACTATAATTTTGCTTGCTTTTTCACTAGGATAATTACTAACGCTGTTAACAATTTTAAACTTAAATAATTAATAAAACATTAATGTTTAAAGTATGATGCAAATTGAACCAAATAATTAAAATATACCTTACCATTCAAATTAAATTATAATTATAATTACAATTCCTTCTGCTGACGTCTATGACATTATCATTGATTTTTTTATAAATAAATACACATCTCTCAATAAAAGAATGTGATACAATCGAAATGATCGACGACAAACTCACAATTATTATTTATTTCAATGAAATTAATTTAACATACGAGTATATATGAATATATTAACTCATGGAGGCACTACAAAATAATGGAGAAATGGGTAATGAGGAAATGGGGACGGGGAAGGCATCGGATCTGTTTTCACTAATGATGAAGGCAACGGCAGTGTGCTGATGCCAATATGCTAGATGCTATTTAAATGACATCGGATTTGAGAAAAATCGTTGTCTTTTGGCAACGGGCCCACTGCCGTTGCCGCCTTTTGGCGAGGACAACTGCCGTTACCAAATTGCATCAGGGCCACTGCCGTTACCAAATACTGTGGTTATATAACAGTTAACTCATGGAGGACGCAAATACTGTGGTTATATAACAGTTAAATACATCTAACTATATCCAATTTTTAAATGGGTTGGATATCCATAGGTTTGGGTGTTGATGATATATATACATTGGTTATGGGCTGGTATAATTTTCTAAATAGATATATTGGATGATATCCATAAACTATGAGTTGAGTTTTCAAATAAATCACCATTGTTTGCCTCCTCTTTTATGTGTTCATTTCATTTTTAAAAAAAAAATATGTGTAAAAAAATTATATTACAAGAAAAAAGGACTTTTGCCACATAGCTTTTATCACACTATAAAATAAATATGGTAAAATGTATTATGTAGCCACACTAAAAAAATAGTGTGTTAATATGTGAGTTTTTAAAGACATTAAATAATAAGTGTGTGGATATATACTCAATTATATTACCACACACAATAATAAAGAGTTTAATTAAGATTAGAGACAATCCTATATACACAACTAGAAAAAAAGACAAAAAGATATAGCATTAGGAATAAGGTCAAATTCATAACTAAATGACCAATTATGCCCTTACTCTTTCATCACACCAATATATTAAATTAAAATAATAATTAAAATTAAAGCTACCGGTATTTTTTAATTTCATATCAATGTAAAATAAAATTATATCTTAAATTTAAAGCATTTCATGGTCAACATTGAAACACTCCCTTTTGCTGCAAATCCAATCTGCAGATCACAGCTTCAATAATCAGTAAATCGATCTCCAAATCCCAATTGCGCATAATCAATAAATCGATCTCCAAATCCTAAATTTCGCTATCTTCGATAACAAAATCATTCCAATTTGGGAGGTACGAATTCTGTTCGATCTTCAAATCCCATCTTCGATATTCGATCATCACCGAACCACCTCCATTTTTGCTGCAAATCCCATCTGCAAATCAAATCTTCAATAATCAATAAATCGATCTGCAAATCTCAATTGCGCTATCTTCGATACCAGAATCATTCCATTTTGAAGGTATGAATTCCGTTTTGATGCAATGATTCCATATTCAATTTCCAACTGTGATAATCAATAATTCGATCTTCAAATCCCATCTTCGACATTCGATCATCACTGAAATACACAAAATAGAGTGAATTTTGAGTTTCTAAATCTCATCCGAGAACCATTACATTATCTAGGTAGGCAATTTTATTCCTGGTTGTTTTAATTCAATAATCAATAATTCGATTGGTTCATTGTTATTTCAATTTATACCCTGTCCGATTCGATCTTCGAGTTTTTCTAATTCTACCCTGTTTTATTTTGTGCGATTTAGGGCTCTATTGAACGTGTTAATTGGAGAAGTTATTTTACAGTGTCAGAGATGGAATATGCTGTGATATTAAAGTTCGAATTCGAGGAGAAAACCAAGTTTCTAGATATTAAAGCTATTTTAGCATATATTCAACTAATATTCACATATGTGCATCAATCTTTAGCATATATTTTTCAATATGCAGTATCTAGATATGTACTCGTAGTTTTCTTATGATAGGGCCAGATATACTTAACTTAAGCCATAATGTAATGTTTTTTATGCTATCCAATGATATCACGGAAATATCGTAATAATGAATATCTTTTGGAAAGTTACAATCCACAATTTTAAAGTCAATCATCATCAATACAATATTATTAATTTAAAATAGGAATATACCCACTACTCGCCACAATTATCTCACGTAATCCAAACAAACAATATATTTTTGACATTTTCAAACATACTTATATTCAAATGTAATTTTTTTCTATAAATAATATTATAATTACAATTTCTAAAATGAATAGTTTATTGATATCCACGTAATAATAATATGATTATCGTAGTAGTCATAAATATATAAAAAAATGGTCTAATTTTTCTTCCATAATGCACATATCACAATGTGCATATTTGTTTGGCATATACTTTCGCATATATTCACTTTCGATACTCCCCACGTTACTTACTTAATTACATCATATGTATTTCTTTTTTGTTTGTTTTGTTTTTGTGTATGTAACGGTTTACCATCCAGATTGTATAATATTGTCTATTCTGGTTCATAATCCGTTTTTTTAGTTCCCCTAAAGATAACATTAATGCATTTTAATTTAATGGAGAAGTTACAATTATAATTAATATGACAATCTTTAATATTTATTCTATATAATTATAAATTATTATATGTAATTATTGAACGAATTATTGTATATTTTTTTATAGAGCATTGAATATATTTATTTTTGAATAATAATTTTTAAAGATGTACAGAGTTGAAAAAGTCTTAAATAATCTTTGTATATAATTAAAGGTAATTTAATATGACAATCCAGCTTGATTTAGGAAACTTTGATTTTCGAACGCATTTATGCCCTGGATTTCCGGCAATTTAATATTCAAATCATGTTTTGAATTTCCTATTTTATCTTAATTGAATATTCAAATTTTGACTTTATTTTAAAAGGAGGATAAAACTGTACTTTTATAAATCATATTGTCCTTCTTCCTAACTTTAAAATTTATTGTCTTTATTTCTAGTTTCTATAGGTGAAATGTCCTATATACTAATTACCCCAATAATAAACATTGTCTATTGTCACATCCCTATTAACACACTAAAAATAGATGTGTTTATAAGTATCTTTTAAATACATCATATTTTAAATGTTTTAACAAGTATATTATTACCACACTAAAAAAAATAAGTTGTGTTAATATTAACTCTAATGTCACATTATTATGTTAGAATTATAAAAAAAAATCCAAATTATATTAATTTTTCATTTCATTTTATATGGCCTGATAAATAATATTTTTAAAAAATATAAATAACGGTTTTATTTATTGAAATTTATTTTTTACTTAGATGAGAATTTTATATTCATAAATTATAAATTTTAAAAAATAAATAAAATTAATTTGAGTTTTTAATCAACAAAAATTATACATTTTTTTTCTAAAAAGAATTAGGTATATATATATATATATATATATATACACGCTATTTCTAAAATAATATTAGATTAATTTAATAAGCACAATACACTATTTTTCAAATTTATATATATATATATATATATATATATATTTATATTTGTGTAATTGTAAAACTAAATAAGTTGTAGCATAGTGGCAAAGTCATTGCATTAGATTCCTGAGGTACAGGGGTCGAGTTATTTTTAATTTATATTTAAATGTAGATTTTAAAGTGTGATAACATCTACTTTATTTTCGCATTCTAAAGTGTGATTATATCTCATTAGTAAAAACAATTTTTTTTGTAGTGAATCTAATTTTTCACAAACATAAAAAAAAAAAAAGCCAAATTAAAACTCATGTCTTCAACTTCCACATCCATGATGAAAAATGTGGTATGTTATTGTGAAAAAGAAGCTTATGTGCATTTCGAAGCAAGAAAAAAGTAGAGGTAAGATGTTTTATACTCAGATTCACTAAGTGATGTTGGATTCTCATTTTTTGTTTGGGCCGATGAACACGGAATGCTTACGGGCATGGTGAGAAGAATTAACTCACTCTTGCTTGAAAATCAAGACCTCATCAACCAGCCGAAGGATGCAAAACAAGTTGGAGAAATGTTGAAGGATACATTTGACCAACTGACATCAGACGTAGGATTTCAAGCTGGACAAGTTGAACAGCAAAAGAAGCAGAAAAACTTTCTTATTGTGGCCCTAATATTTTGTGTTCTGCCTTATATGTTCAAGTTTATAGGGTTTATGTAATCCTAAGTTTATACTTCTAATATGCATTCCTAATTTCTGCTTCTATGAATGTAATGTTACCACAACAACATCCTTACTTCAAGGAATTTTTCAATGAAAATGTTGTTTATTTATCAAATAGAGTTTCACATCACATTCACATAAACATAAACATGAAGAAACATAGTATATTCAAACATAAATGAAGATCCAATCCAGATAACATCCAAAATGACAATCCAAAACAGAGTATCACAAAACATGGTTCAATACACCAATCCTAAACATAAAAATTCCAAACAACAACAGTCTGATAATACCAAACACCAAACACCAGTCTGACAACAGTTTGATAATACCAAACACCAAAACATCAATCCAAATATCAGAAACAAAATAAACAAAGTCTAATAAAACATAATTCACTGAAAACACCAAGCACCAATACCAAACAAACTAATTATTCTTCTTCTTCTTCCCCTTTCCTTTTTCCCTTTTCTCATTAGCAACATCCACTAAACTATACATTGTGACATATTTCTTATCTCCCGAAATTGTCACTCTCATTCCATCCTTAGTAGTTATTGAACCACCACTGCCTCCCACATTCACATTACATCCAATGAATGTGTTGGGACTGAAAGCCATTCTATTGGATGATGGAGGTGTTCTACTTGTGTCTCCACGAGATGACACTATTCCTGAATCAATGAAATTTTGAAGATCAAAACTCATTAGTGCAGGTGTCCTGATTTTAACCCCAGAACTCATACTTGAATTGGTTGAGATTTCAACATCACCATTCCCTTTCTTCTGCACATGTTATGCATAATGTTAAAACCACACATGATTAAAACCACACAAGTACTTAATAGAGATCATACCTTGCCAACTCTTCCCTTTGAACAAGAAGATGATACATTCTTTCTCTTTCCCTAAATAAACAGTATAAAACAGATTAAATGATATACAGTCTCATAAAACCATACATTAATTTTTCTCTTACAATTTTCTTTCTCCCTTCTCTAGTGCTTGGCCTAACATTCCTTATCAAACCACCACACTCTTCTGGCACCAGTTCCTAATAAATACCAAAATAACTTTGAAATAAATACCAAATTAACTTTAAAATAAATACCAAAAGCAGTATAGAAATATATACTCACATTATCTTCATTGTTTTCGTGTGTATCAATTGGAGGCATATTTTGTGTCTGTGTCATCTCTTCAGGCACTTCAAGAGATATCCCTTCTCTAGGTACTTCAGGAATTACCCTCTCTTCCATGCTTGTTGTAGCACCCCTTGCCCTTTCTTTTTCCTCAACACCTGCCATGAAATCTTCAACAATCTTCTTCCACTCACATGTTTTTGTTGTGTGGCCTTCTTCTTTACAAAACTTGCAAGATATCTTTCTTTTCTGCTTTTGTCTGCTCTGTCCACCCTAACTCTCTCTCTTCTGCCTCTTTTGCTTTTTTGGCATTATTTGGACACCTTTCTGCTTTCCCCCATTTCCACCTTCATCTGCCCCATTTTTCTTTTCATGCTAGTCCTACCTTTATTTCTTTTACCAAAGTTTGGAGGCAATGGTGGTGTATGTACCCTGATTTTTACCACATCTCATCTCCATTCATAGGCCTAATTGAATGTTGATACACAACTTGGTATGTATCAACAAAATAGCATTGGTTCACATAATCCATGGTTTTGAGCTAGGATTGCACTTGCAGCATGCTTGCAAGGTATCCCACTCAATTCCCATTTTCTGCAATCACAAGTGTGGGCCCTCAAATCCACTGCAAATTTTGAACCATCAAACATTGTAATATCATACTTGAAGTCATTTGCCTTCACAGGGATACAATCCTTTGCAACATCCATTTCTCTATAAATAAGAGAAGTTATCATTCCACAAGTTTTTCTGCCTTCCCACACTCTCTCACATTTTTCCCTATTCTTTTGAAGCATTGTCATCATATATTCTCTGATCCATTCTAACATAGTCAGTATAGGCTTGCTTCTTGCTTCTAATATGGAAGAGTTGAATATTTCACACATGTTGTTCACCTAAGTATCATATCTTGCAAATGTAGTGAAATGTGACCTTAACCACTGAGAAGTTGCAGGTTTCTCTTGAAGCCATTGTAAGCATCTATCATCTATTTATCTTAATTTCCTCATATACCTGTCAAAAGCGGAGATTGTTGTTGCTGTGGCTGCAAACTATAAAGCCTTCTTGAATGCATCACCTTTGAATCTAGCCTTCTTCATATTCCCATGCAAGTGCCTAACATAAAATCTATTCAGTACACCAGGTAACACCTTCTCAAAAGCTGGGATCATACCCTTTTGCTTATCTAACATGAAGGTGTATCCATCTTCCCTTCCTACAATTAGGTTTTCCTTCACCAATCTTAAGAAGCATTCCCAGTTCTCCTTAGTTTCTGATCTAACTACTGCATATGCGAATGGAAAAGGGTCATTATTTTGATCAACACCAATTGTAGTAAGCAACACACCTTGAGCAAGCCCTTTCATGACAACCATCAACACCAATCCATGGCCTGCATTTGGATTATGAATGAATTTAAAATACTTAGATTTGTGTCAACACACTTTTTAGTTAAAATTGAGAGAGATTTCAAATTCTCACTAAAACCATGACATTTGAAATCCATGTATTTTTAACTCATTTTATTTGAAATGCCTCCTCAAATCAAATCCCCCCATCCAAACGCAACCTTAAGGTTTTTTCCTAGCTAATAAATTTTTCTACTCTTGTTCAGCACGCTTCAACTTCTATCTTAACTTGAAATTAAGTGTAACAATCGGCTTAATGACCTGTAACATCACAAACATTAGAAAAGCTAAAGTAGTGAAGTTAGGAGAGAGAGAGAGAGGTACCTTTCCACCATAACTTTCACCCTTTCATTTAAAAAAAAAAAAAAACTACATGTAAAAAGACTATAAAAACCTCATTTATAAATCCATTGAGTCCTTGTTGAGTCGCCACCAAGTCATCGTCGAGTCAAACATATTTTAAAAAAACATGATTTTTGAAGAAAAAAACATTCGAAATTAACGATAAATCTCGGAAAAAAATCGAGAGAGTCACGAACTTTCTGCAAAAAATGGTCGAAAAACTTTAAAAAATTCAAACTAAAAGTTCTGAAAAAAAAAACAAAAATATCGAAAAAAAAAATTGACTTCAAAACAAATTTCCCCACACTACATTCTCGACTGCAAAATAAATTTCATATATATATATATATTTAATTTATATAAATAAATAAACAATAGAACTTCTAAACCAAATGGCTAAAGGGCACACAAAATATCTCAAGGTCGGGGTTTATTGAGATGCATGGGATTGATGGATGATTGTGTCAATGCTAAATCTTGTGTCGATGCAATTTAATAAATTAGATGTGGGTTTACTCTTCTTTTTACGGTTGACTAAAGCATTTAGGTTTAAACTTCTTCTGGAGTTACTATTAGGTACAAAATGAGCGGTCGAGGTGGTCGATAGAGGGGTGACCGAATTGTACTCGGGAAAATGCTTGGTCGTGTGGCCAGTGACTCCACATAGCAGGCAGCGGCTAAGGTAGGGATTAGGGATAATAGGGGAAAATCGGGTGTTAGTCGATTGTGATGATGACTTGGTCGAGGGGCGACTCGAGCCGAGCTGCGGTCGGAGACCAGGGCAGAAGCAGGCAGGGGCGCGGACGGTGTTGAGCGGTTTGCATGTTGGGCCTCAATTCCCAACAATTTGTCGAATAACTCATCAAACGTGATCGTTGAATCTCGGGCTTGAATGGCATTAGCAATGTTACGATACGAATCGTCAAGGCCATTCAGAATCTTAAGAGTGACGTCTTGAATTTGTTGTCACTCCAAGAAGTGGAGGTTCGTCGACGGTGGTTCGGATCTCATTCAAGAATTCGGTGATGGATTCGTACCTTTAGATGAGGGCATGGAGTTTATTCTTGAGAGCCAAGACTTGACCATGAGAAGGATGGTCGTAGATGTTGGCAAGGGTCGTCCAAGCATCACGAGATGATTTGGTCGCGATAATGAACGGGATGAGTGTACGTATAGGGGTTAGAGAGTTGATGATTGCCGAAAGGATGAGTTGATCTTCACAAACCCATTTGAGATGAACGAGATTTGGTTGAGATGTAGATGTTTCCGTGGCCCGTGTAGTGGGTGGTGGAAACGGAAGGGTACCATCGACATAACCAAGGAGATCATAGCCGGTTAGAAGCGTACAAAATTGGAAGCACCATGCCATATAATCCGTGTACGTGAGCTTGAGAGGTACTTGTGCGGAAATGTTAAAAGCAATGAAGCCACCATTAGGGTTTGCTAGCGGCCATTGAAGACGAAGGAGTGCTCGACTATGGAGAAGGCTTGAAGGTGATTTATCAAAAGTGATCGAGTGGGAGGGATGTGGTTTATATAAACCAAGAGAGGGGCTGCCGGTGGTTATGCAACCGAAAGAAGGTTGCAACGGCGGGCGCGCGGATGCTAGTGGTTATGCAACCGTGGGGGGTTGCAATGGGGGGCAGTTGGGGTGTTGGTCGGTTACAACTGAAGGGATGTTGTGGCCGGTCGGTTACAACCGAGAAGGGAGAGGGGGCATATATGTAATCGGGGCGTGATCCGATTGACTCGTTGATACCATATAAAGAGGTTATGAAAATTATAATTTCATTAAACGTAAAGTGAGGGTTTACAAAAGTATATATATATACAAAGCATATCTATAGATATATAAGATCATATACATTATATATTAAAAATAAGGATAAACATAATATGAATAGATAAATATCTAATGAGTAGGTCTTGTGTAGTGTAGACTCAAGTTTATATAACAATTGAGTTGACTAGGTCAACTTTTTATTATTTTTTTATTTTATGGTGCTGCACTTTTCAATTTTTAATACCCGGTAAATTTATTTTCCTTTTAATAATAATTATTATTATTTTGAATAAATTCTACTTAATAGAAATAAAACCCTTATTTACTATACAATTTAATTAAACGTTTTTTTTTTAACTCTATCCGTATGTTAATTTCTGTAACTCTCCTATTTAGTGGAAAAATGAGAAGTCTATTTCTCATAATCACACAACAAATGTTATATATATATATATATATATATATATATATATATATATATATATATATATATGCTTGGTGTGAGACAATGTTGAAGCCATCAAACCAACTTTTGTCATTTTATGTTCTTTAATTATTCTATCATATATTATTTAGATTAAGTATAGCTTAAAAGAAAATGAGATTCTATGTAACACGACAAGGCGACGATAATTACAAGAACTATTTCATACGAGACTTCATCATATCACGTGTACATTCATTCATCTATCGAGGTGAAGATTTCTATCTTAATTGTTTGTCATTATTAAATGCGATTTGTAATTTTATTGTTACTAATGTGAATTATGTATGAGAAGTTGAGAAGTACAGGTCTTATGACCTTTATAAACGAAAAATTGAGAAATACTCCCTCCACTTTTAAATAAGTGTCACTTTGCCATTTTAATTATTTTTATAATAAGTGTCATTCTATGTTTTTTTCTTCAATTTTGACAATTTTACCCTTATAAAATAATTTGCCTTCAATTTCAATTAATGTAGTAGCATAAATTATGGAAAAATCATAAATATTGTACATATGAATACCACATACATTCTTGACCACATTCTTTATTAAACAAAAATTTAATATCAAAATTATTTATCATTAATGAAGGGTAATATTGACCACAATTTAATATCTTAATGTTGGTCCCAAAGTTGAGTTAATAACGAGTAAGCTAGTGAAAATGTCTAGAGGGGGGTGAATAGACTTTTCAAAAATCTTTCGAAATATCAAAGTACAATATGCGGAATACGAAATTATCAATGAGCCCAATTCAAGATTATACTCAACTTAATTCGAGAACTCTGTTCTATACTCAACTAGTCTAGATCAGTTATGTAATTAAACCAATTAATCAATTTAAACAATCAAAACTGTAAAGTAAATCACACAAGATTTATAGTGGTTCGACAACTTGTCTACATCCACTCTCACAAACCCAGTTGTGATGTTTCCACTAAACTCTTCCAATCGAGTACAAGTGTATATTCCTGTCTTTAAAGTCCCAAGAAGAAGACTTAGATCTTCAACAGACTATACCTCCAGATACGTCTACGATCTTACTAGAAATTTTACAAGTATCTAGCACCTTGAAAATAACAAAACAAAAACTAAAAACTTCTCTGATTTTCAGTAGGTAGCCTTCTTGATTCTTCACTTGTCTTCTGGCTATCTTTCTGAACTTCAATCAACTCTGAGAGTAAACTTTGATTGAATCTTCAATAACGTTTGTAAGTAGTAATTCTCAATATTTCAGTAGTTAGTAGTCTTTAACTAATGAATACCTTGGGGTATTTATAGATTTCAAATTCCAAGAACTTTCAGTTGTGTAACAACCTTTCTTGAAAACTAACTTGTAACTGATTCTTTTATTCTTCCACGCGTTTCTTCAGTTAATTAGTTATTCCATAACTAATTCTTCAACTTCAACTTCAATACGCGTTTCTGTAACTAACTCCAAGTTAACTTGTCTTGTGTAGACTAGTAGATGTACTTGTCTTGTAGTCCACCTGTCTTGAGTAGTAGACTGGTCTTCTCTTCTTGTGTAGTAGACTTCTAATAGAACTAATCTAGTCCTATCATCTAACCTAACAAGACTATTACATTACTTTAAGCTTTTATAATACAAGCTTAGTCAACTTATAAACTATACAAAGAATCTATCTTTTACAAATAAAATCATGAGCTCTATACAATAATTATAGCTCAGTAACAATCTAACATATATGAAGTACTTATAAATCGTACTTATCTTTTAAGAATACTTTTCTTTTAAACTGTACTTGTCTTTTGAATTCTACTGATCTGTACAAGATGACTTCAACTCAACTAGACTAGATTAGTCAACACTTAGAAAATATTCAAGTCTTCTTTTGGCTTATCAAAACTTTATCTTTTATCTTTTATTCATCATTTAGGACTTGTTCTAGGATTCATATCCCAACAATTTCCCCCTTTTTGATGAAGCCAAAACCACTTGAATCTTTTCTTATTAATAGACTAGTTAAGTAGTTACCTTGTCTTTTAATATCCAATAGTACTTTATCTTTTCATTCATTCAGAAATAGATCAGTAGATATTACAAATACTTGAATAACAAAATATCAAAGCAAAAAAAAACAATTAAAAAAAACTAATCTGAAAGAGTACCTTCTTCTGAATTTGGAACACAGAATGCATCAAGAAGTCTCCTGTGAATAACACTGATATGATCTTCATCTTCAATCTTCTCTTTATCAAGTAGCTCTTCTTCAAATTTCTTGATCTGGTTACGATCAACTCTCTTTCCTGAGCTTGTCATAGGAGTCTTCCATCTTGGAAAGATTGGTATCAGAATGTTGAAGTTTGCAGCAGCAGATATCCTCAATATCAGATTCCAAAGCATTCGATTCTGACCTTCCATAAACTTATCAAACATCGAGTATAGTTCATCCGAATTTTCAGAATCACCATACTTTCTGATTATCCAGTGATCAAGTTCCCATTGTCTCTTCACCTTGAGCCAATCTTGACGATGCTCTCTGTCAATAAAATAATCAATGAACTGATCTTCCATTTTCTCTTCATCTTCCTTCAGCTTCTGCAAATTCTCAATATGTTTTTCTATCTTCTTTTTGCTTGCATAGTGAGATTCATCACTTGGATCAACAACCTTCTGCTTTTTCACTTTTGTTGTTGTCTCCATCTCTCTAGGTTCTTCGATCTAACTGAATAGATTTCCTTTTAGATATCATTTTTGTCTGCACTTCAGCTTCTGGAGATGCAATGGTCTTGCCCTTCTCCTTCTTCTTCAACTCATCTATTTCAGCTTTAGCTTGCTCAACTTCTGCAGTTTTAACCAATCTGCCTCTGCCTCTCTTAGGCCTCTTAAGATCTTGCATAGCTTCAGCACCATCTTTAGCCTCTGGTTCAGCACTTGCCTCTTTCACTTCTTCAGTAGCAAATTCAACTCGACTTGCCTCTTCCCCCTTTTTGGCTTCATCAGATGCCTTGAGAGAGAAAAGAGAAGTGAACCGAGTCATTTCTTCCATCATAGCTTGCTTCATAAGGTCTGTAGCTTTCTCAATTTGCTTCTCATGCGACTTGTTTTGACTTAACTTGTCCAGCTTGGTCGCCACCAACTCTAGCTTTTGAGTAGACAAGTTCAACTCATTCTTAAAATGTGTAGCGGTTAAACGTAACTTCTTGTTTTCATCAGTCATAGCTGAGATAAGTTGTTGAGCTTGAGTTAGCTGATCATAAGCTTCCTTCCTCTGAACATCAGCAACTTCGATTCTTGCTCTATAGACTCTTTCCAATTTCCTGGATTCAGTAGCTAGAACGCGAGCAAAATCGACTGAGCTCTTCTCTGAGTATTCAACTTGATCCTGGAGAAATCCTTCAAGTTGTTCAAACATATGCTGTCTGTATTCATCATCTATCTGATTGACTGCATTCACGATCAAATCTTTTGAACTTGTCACAAGGACATTGTTTTGTTCAATAAGAGTCTTCTGGACATCAGATTTAAGAAACTCATCAATTGATGCTTTGATGACAGCTTTCCATTCGTCCTTCAACTCATCTATTGAGGCGGCTGAGATAGCTTGAGATGACTGTCCAACCTCAACATGAGTAACATCAAGCATGACTTCATCTCCTGGAGTTAAAGCTTTTTCCAACTGATCTTCTGACACAGTAGTCAAGACCTCGTCTTCGACTAGATCAACTTCTGGAAGCACACTTCCAGCAATAGCTCTTAGATGAGGTTGAGGAGAATAAGGGATAATAGCAAACTTTGCTTCACGAGCCTTCCTTTCAGCAGTAGCTATGTCCTTCTTCAATAAGGCATGCAACTTCTCCATGTATCCACAAAGTTCAAATGGCAGTAAATCATCAGAATAACGATTTATAAAAGCAAAATCTGATCTTGGACTATCAGCATGGTCCATCTGAAATTTGAACACAATGCCTCTCAACTGATCTGAGACATTGTCTAAATCTATGACTGGATCAGTTAACTGAATCAACTCAGCTTGATCAGCTTCAATTACCACAATATCTTGCACAACATCAAGATCTGGAACCTGAACACCTACATTAAACTTGAATTCTGAACTCATCAAGTCGTCAGAAATACCAAGCAATCTTTTTGCAAGAGCAGTGATAGCATGATTTGGAAAAAGCTCTGAGTGGTCACTAACACCACTATTCTCCTTCTGCTCCATTTCCCAATCCATGAAATTTGAAATGCCACCTTTCCCTAAGATGACTTCGAAAAGATCATCCGTACCCGACTTCTTCAAGGCCACCCAAGTACAAATTCTAACCAGTTTCTCAAACTGTTCTGAAGAGTAGTCGACTTCAACAGATGAGAGCTGCTTCTTCAAATTCTTGCTCATCTTTGAACGGATTCGCTTCTCTCTTAGACACATGGGATAGTAGACCAAGGATTCGAATCTAGCTTCAGTCGGGGTCTGAGTAGATGGGGTCTCTAACTCAGTTGTTGCAGTGGCAACTATCGTCTGATCTGAAGTAGATGGGATAAAGGGTTCAACATATTCTGTTGAGGGAGAGGGTGTGAAAGTACTGGTTTCAAAAAGCTTTGATGTGTCTTGGTTTGGTATGACAACTGTCGGAGTATCAGTTGTATCTATTATGGGAGTGTTTTCAGGTAGGCTGACCCTCAGCGGATATGCTGGCAGCACTTGTGAAGTTGAGGAAATAGGTCTAGGCCTAGATCGGTGTGATCTTGCCTTGGTTCGGACTGAAGAAGATGGGAGAGAGAGAGGAATTGAAACAGATTGAGTAGTGGAACCAACCTGTAAACTTGACTCGGCTGGACGAGTAGGCGAATCAACTCTCACCAAAGTGTACATCTCAGGTATTTGTTCACTCGACTCTTGCTCTTGAGTCGACTCTTCCTCTGACTGAGTCTTCTCTGAGTCTTCTGCACCAGATGAGTCTTGTGTAGCTTCCACTGACTTGTCTTCAACGGACTCATCTTCTGAAGATCCAGACGCACCAGCATACGACAAAGCGTCCATGGGGTCAATTCTGGCTTGTCTAGGTGCAGATGGCCTAGCAACAGCTTGTTTCCTTACTGCCCCTTTCTTCAAGTAAAACTTCAAAGGATGGAAAGGCTTTCCTTTACTCCATTTCGTCTTGTTTGGTATAAGGAGAGGAAGTAAGATACTTAGCTTATTGCCATATCCAACAGCAGTAGACACCACCCAATTTCGAGTATTGTCATCTACTCGAACACTGCGTTCAAAATACATAATTCGATCCGCAATCAGCTTGAACCAATTGCATTCAGTGATACCATAAAAAATGACAGCCATAACCCTTGCCTTCATAAAGGTCACAGAGTCATGAGAACTAGTCGAACTTAACAAGATTTTGCTGGCAATATCCAATAAGGTGCGATATTTCTTAAGAAGATCACCCTTCTTGACTGGAACATACTTGCCATCTGATTTCTGTTTCAACTTCTTCCCACAGAAGATACTCAAGTAACGAATTTCTTGTCCAAGAGCATAATTTTCAATGTCAATAGTTCCGATGGGCAACTGTAGACGGTTGAACATAGTTTCTGGAGTGATTTGCACACGAAGGATTCAAGAATATCACCTTGTCTGATGACGTTGGCATAGAACTCTAGCACCTCCTCCTCCAAGACCACTTGAGGAAATGATTCTAGATACGGTTTGAGCCCACATCGAGTGCATTTAGCCAGAATCTCAGCATCGTCGTCTGAGTGATTGCCTTTGAAGAACACAGATGGTTCAACATTTACTTTGTTATCGGAGATGTACCGGCCTAGGTCGAATGTGACCTGCATGTTAGTTCTAAGATCGAAGATGGATCGAGTAGACATCTCAAAAATAATCAGTAACTAGATTGCTTGAAAATAGGGAGAGGCAAAAACTTCTTGAGAAAAACAAGGAATCAACAAAAATGTGACTAAGTCATGTGATAATTTGGGTTTTGATCAAGACGGTTAAGACCTTTGGCATTCGGTTACGGAACCGAGAGTATTATGTAATTTGATATTGTAAACTTTGAAATCCGCCCTTTCTTAGTTTAGAACAGAGGAGTGAACTCATCAGTCCTAGTGTAGATGAGTGAGAACTGGACGTATACACCACATCAAATGAGAGTGTATAAATCTAATTCAAGGGTTTTCAAATTCTATCAATACCTAATTACTATAATATCCTTAATCCGTTTTGATTAAACACTTAGCATAAAAAAACTTAGCTTGTCTGTTCGAGTCCATCCAGAACAGACGAGTAGACATAAGCTCCACCAGACGAGTTGGCTTACGTATACCAGACGAGTTGCCCCTTCGTCTGTTCATGTCTATTCTGAACATCGAACGACTTCATGTACCTATCTTATCACAGTCAACGTGTAATCGATGGTACAAGTAGCGTAACAATAAATAGGATGAATATCAATCTAAAGTAATGATCAAGGTTTCGAACAAGATGACTATTGACCAACATAAGAGTCAACATAAGGATATTTAAGAAATCATAGATTCCCCCTTAAATGTTTATTCCCTTAGTTTTACCCTCAGCTTTACCAGCTTCCTCATCGGGTTGTCTGGTCACCTTGTCTAGCCTTGTATACCTGTCTGTTGCGTGAGTAGACGAGTGCCCTAGTCTAGTGATCTTGTCTCCATACTTCGTTTGATGTACCTGTCTGGTTAGTACACAGCTATAGGCAAGTAGGATCTAAATCAATTAGCCCTAAACTAATGCATAATTCACGAAATCGTGCCTCAGCTAATGGTTTTGTAAAAATATCAGCTCTTTGAAAATCTGTATGAATCTTTTCCATGCGAATATCCTTCTTTTCTACATGATCACGTATGAAATGGTGTTTCACATCAACATGCTTACAACGTGTGTGCAGAACAGGATTTTGTGTAATGGCAATTGCACTATTACTATCACAGAATATAGGAACATTTGATTCACAAATATTATAATCTCTAAGCTGTTGAATAAGCCATAATAATTGACTACAACAACTACCAGCAGCCATGTACTCGGCTTCAGTAGTAGAGGTAGCAACACTTGTCTGCTTTTTCGAAAACCATGAAATGAGTTTTGTGCCTAAGAATTGACAAGAACCAGATGTAGATTTCCTATCTATTCTACAGCCACCAAAATCAGAATCAGAGTAGCCACTTAGAGATAAATCATCATTTGAAGGATACCATATACCACGATTGATGGTTCCTTTCAAATATTTCAGAATCCTTTTAGTGGTTTCCATGTGACTCTCTTTTGGGTTAGCTTGAAAACGAGCACATACACCAACAGAAAATGCAATATCAGGTCTACTAGCAGTCAAGTACAGTAATGAACCAATTAGACCACGGTAATGAGTTTGATCAGTACACTTACCTTGTTCGTCTGGGTCCATTCTGTATGTAGGTAGCATAGGTACGCCAGCAGACTTGCATGTCTTAATACCATACTTGTCTAGAAGATTTCTAGTATACTTTGCTTGATTTATGAAAATCCCTTCAGGGGTCTGTTTTACTTGAAGTCCAAGAAATTAATTCATTTCACCCATCATAGACATCTCAAATTTACTTTGCATGAGTGTTGAGAAACTTTCACTCAGCTCTTTGTTAGGTGAACCAAAAATGATGTCATCTACGTAAATTTGGACGAGTAAAATGTCTTTCCCTTCTTGTCTTCTAAACAAGGTTCTGTCTACCTTGCCTTTAGTAAAACCATTTTCTAATAGAAATTGAGAGAGAGTATCGTACCAGGCTCTTGGAGCTTGCTTTAGTCCATATAAGGCCTTCTTTAATTTGTATACCTGATTACCTTTGACTTCGAAACCTGGGGGTTGTTCAACATATACTTCTTCCACAAGAATACCGTTAAGGAATGCACTTTTAACATCCATTTGATATACAGTAAATTTCATGTAAGCAGCATATGCAAGAAACAATCGAATGGCTTCTAGTCTAGCAACAGGAGCATATGTTTCATCATAATCTATGCCTTCAGCTTGTGAATAGCCTTGGGCGACTAGTCTAGCCTTATTACGAACAACTACATCATTCTCATCTTTCTTATTCTTGAAAATCCATCGAGTGCCAACTACATTATGATGTTTCGGTCTATCGACAAGTTCCCAGACGTCGTTTCGAACAAACTGATTCAACTCGTCTTGCATAGCAATGATCCAATTACTATCAGCCAATGCCTCATTAATGGTTTTTGGCTCGATAGATGAGAGGAAACAGCACCAGCAAAACAGGGATGGATTAGATTGTTCTTGCGACTCAAAGAGTTGTCGTCTAGTCTTCACACCAACAGTAGAGTCACCAATAATATTTTCAGTATTATGCGCAGATTTCCATGTATTTCTATTCTTAACAAAAGTACTGTCATCTATATCATGTACAACATCATGCATGTCAACATCATTATCATTAGAAGATTTAATGGGAGTAGACGAGTCGACTAGTTTAGGTATGTCAACTGGTCTAGTAGAGTTACCTTGAGCACTCACCTTCTTCTGGTCATCTGACTCGAGAGCTTTCATGAATGGATTGTAAGCTTGAACGGATTCATATACCTCTGAGTCTTTGTCAGATTCGACATTTAGCTCAGTAGCTTTCTCACTGATCTTGTTGGTAGACGCGTCCTGTTGAGATTCTTCGAAAACCACATGTGGTGTTTCTTCCACACAAAGGGTTGAGTAGTTGAATACTCTAAATGCTTTGCTAGTCGAGGAGTATCCTAAGAATATCCCCTCGTCTGCTTTAGCATCGAATGCATTCAACTTGCTTTTCCCATTGTTATGGATGAAACACTTGCATCCAAATATATGAAAATATGAAACTCTGGGTTTTCTACCTTTCCATACCTCATAGGGCGTCTTACCTAGTGCTTTATTGATAGCACTTCTATTTTGTGAGTGGCATGCAGTGTTGATAGCTTCTGCCCAAAATTTCTGAGGCGTATTATACTCTGTCAGCATGGTCCTGCAGGCCTCCTTAAGAGTTCTGTTCCTTCGTTCTGCTACTCCATTTTGCTGTGGTGTCCTAGCTGCACTAGTAAGGTGCTGGATGCCACGCTTAGAACAAAATTCTTTAATATAGCAGTTAATGAATTCAGTACCCTTGTCACTACGGATCTTGACAATTGACTGATTCTTCTCAACCTGTAACTTCTTCAACAGATCAGGCAAAAGTGTTTGTGTATCACTCTTCTTGTGTAAGAAGACTACCCAAGTGAACTTAGAATAGTCGTCTACCACAACAAGTGTGTACCTTCTACCGTTCAAAGTTGGAGGAGTTATTGGGCCATGTAAGTCCATATGTAGAAGTTCAAGAACTCTACTGGTTGAGAGGGATGGAATAGATTTAAAAGAACCCTTCACCTGTTTACCTTTTTGACAGGAGGTGCATACATGTGACTTATAGTAGACTTCATTGGGAATACCTTCCACAAGGTAGTCTCTGGCTATCTTATTAAGAACCTTAAAGTTTAGATGACAAAGGCGTCTATGCCAGAGCCAGCCAAGTTCTTTAGGATTCTTAGTAAGTAGACAGGTGTCCCTCGGACAACTGTTCCAGTTCACTATGTACACACTTCCTTGTCTAATGCCGACCAGTAGGACTGTGTGTGTTTTCTTGTCAATGATTTCACATTTCTGACTTTTGAACTGCACCTTGTATCCACGATCACAAAATTGTGAAACAGAGAGTAAATTGTATTTCAAGCCTTCAACATACGAAACATCTTGAATCTCTATGTCACCATTCCGAATGTAACCAAATCCTTTAGTAACAGCAATGGAGCTATCACCAAATATCACTTTTGGTCCTTCTTGCTCATGGTAGCTTGATAAGAGAGTCTTAGTACCAGTCATGTGGTGCGAACAGCCACTGTCTATGTACCAAGTTTCTCCAGTTGAGCCACCTTTCTTGTATAGATCGAGTCGACCCTGCAATAGATGATATTACATAATTTAGGTACCCTCCTTGTTTATTGGGGTCCTTGGGGGTTAGTCGAGTTCAATGGAATCCAAATGTACATTGGAGTCCTGAACAAGTTTGACCTTCTAAGCTTTCGACCATATTTGTTGCAAAATAAGACCTTGTTGTCCTTATCTGGCCTATCAGTCGAGTTCGGGTCTACTCTTTGGAGATAGCCTTTTGACTTAATCTCTACTTGAGCAGGCATTTGTCTATGATAGTCAGAGTAGGGTTTGTATGCATTAGGTCCATACGGTTTATAGACATGTTTAGGTCTTTCTTCTCCTTCGATATCATATGACAAAGGTGGAGGATATAGAACAGGTTGTGTACGATATTTTGGACCTTCCTGTCTAGGTCTAGACGAGTAGAGTTGAGACTGCCTTATGAAAGGAGGTCTAGACTCTTGTCGTCTAGTCTGTACTTGTCTAGTACTCGTCTCCTCGGGATACCAATCCTCGTATCTGACCTGATTTGGTCGTCCACGATTCCTAGTCCTTTGAAGATTAGTTCTAGGTTGAACAGGCTTGTTGTTACCATTCTTTTTACCTCCCTTGGTAATTGGAATGTTAACTCGAGCTTGTCTTTGTACAGTGCCTTTAGACGGAGTGTCAATATCGTATATCATTGGTTCTTTTCCTTTATCATTAGTCAAAGAGCTTGAGATGAAAATAGTAGGGTTCTTAGGAACTAGAGTAGACGAGCTTGATGTCTCAGCACCTATGCCTGTCTTGTCAGCTGGAGCCCTATACCTATCTGACAATTCAAGGTTAACCTTAGACGAGTTAACCAGGTCAGTAAGTTTAAGGTCTAGAGTGACAATCTCGGTTTCTAAGAACTTATTACGTTCTTCAAGTTTTTTGAGCTTACTTTGTAAGACATTGAATTCATGTTTCTCAGTCGCATGTGTCTTAAGTAGGTCTTGATACAACTTGTCTGTCAATGTGCACTTGTCTTTGAGTTGTCTCAACTCTTCTTACAAGCGTTCATTTAGGACTGTTATATTAGGATCTACTTTAGACTGGGCTTCCTTAAGATCGATGATTTCTTGTCTTAAGATGATGTTTTCGTCACTGACTTCGATGAATGCCTTGTTGGCAAGTAGGAGGTCGTCTTCAACTGCACTAGTAGAGTGCTGAAGACTACTCCCTACTTGGCTACTTGCAGTGTCACTTTCATCAGAATCTGATTCATCACATGATTGAAAGGAAGTAACAGATGATACCTCTTGGTCGATTTTAGCCATGAAGCATAGACCATCATCAATTATGAATGCTTCATCGTGATCTTGTTCAGACGGGTAGCTGGATGAGGATGATGGCAACTCGTCTGAGTCAGAGTCAGAGTCACTATTGGCCATCATTGCCTTTTTGCCACGGTTGTATCTTCTTTCTCTTCGTGCTTTGCGTTCTTCTCGATCATCAGTACTCAGGTCTGGACATTCATATATGTAGTGACCTGGTTTCTCACAGTTATAGCACACGAGATCATTAGTAGCCTTTTTAATAAGAGAGTTGTTCCTTCGTTTATCACGTATATCAGAACGAGTAATCTTCCTACCATCAGACTCTCTATCTTGTCTGTTACCTTTCGAGACTTCGTCTCTCCTTTCGGACGAGTTTCGGTCTCGTCTGGTTTCAGACGAGTTCTTAGAAGCAGACCCTCTATGCTCTCTATAGAACTTCTTATATCTTCCAAATCGTTTATTCAGCCTATCAAACTTTCTAACCATGAGGCTTACCTGATCCTTCAGACTAAGATCAGTATCTAACTCGTCTTTCACAGAAGTAGACCTAGTCTTAGTCTTAGACCTGTCTATCTTAGACGAACTAGCCTTAAAGGCAACGTTCTTAGATACAGCATGTTCTCTGTCACTACTTACTATGGGTTCATCTTCGTCTAGATCAAACTCATGAGCCTTTAGAGTTTGAAACATAGTCTCTGCTGTCCATACGTCTATATCTTGGGTATTCTTAACAAGCATTTTTACCATCTTCCATCGACTATCAAGGCTTTTGAGAATCCTAAGATTGATTTCACGTGGAGTATAAGATTTACCAAGAACTTCCAAGTCGTTCATGATTTTGGTAAAACGAGTATCCAACTGGTCTATTGTTTCACCAGTTTTCATATGAAATGATTCGAATCTTTGGACAGCAGTGGAAAGCTTGCTTTCTTTGATTAGGGATGTCCCTTCACAAATGATAGCTAAGCGGTCCCACATTTCTTTGGCAGTTTTACATTTTAACACTTTTCCCAGATACTCATTAGGAAGAGTGTGTAAGATGTAATTCTTGGCCAAGCTATCCAAATTATTCTGTCTCATTTCTTCAGAGGTTAGTTCTGACCTTGGTTTCTTGACGAGAGTACCCACGGGTTGATTTGCGTCGAGAGCAGCAGTGTTTGGGATCATGGTCACAATTGGACCTTCAGTGATGACGGAGATCATTAAGTCATGAGTGGAGCTGAAGATGGCTTCCATCCTTAGCTTCCAATAGTCGTAATCCTGTACCTGGAACTTAGGTAGTTTGTTGGCGCTTATCTCAAGAGACATGATTTCAAGAAATGAGTGCTAAGTAGAGTTATGATCAAGAACAACAGATAAGTCAAGAACAGGGAGCACGAAAGACAGATGATGCAAGAATATGATCAAGAACACGTATACAAGAACAGTCAAGGACCAAGACTTCACCCTAAGTCTTGAGTCGGTTATCAAGAAACAGCAGTTCGTAAACTACTGCTCTGATACCACTTGTTGGTCCCAAAGTTGAGTTAATAACGAGTAAGCTAGTGAAAATGTCTAGAGGGGGGTGAATAGACTTTTCAAAAATCTTTCGAAATATCAAAGTACAATATGCGGAATACGAAATTATCAATGAGCCCAATTCAAGATTATACTCAACTTAATTCGAGAACTCTGTTCTATACTCAACTAGTCTAGATCAGTTATGTAATTAAACCAATTAATCAATTTAAACAATCAAAACTGTAAAGTAAATCACACAAGATTTATAGTGGTTCGACAACTTGTCTACATCCACTCTCACAAACCCAGTTGTGATGTTTCCACTAAACTCTTCCAATCGAGTACAAGTGTATATTCCTGTCTTTAAAGTCCCAAGAAGAAGACTTAGATCTTCAACAGACTATACCTCCAGATACGTCTACGATCTTACTAGAAATTTTACAAGTATCTAGCACCTTGAAAATAACAAAACAAAAACTAAAAACTTCTCTGATTTTCAGTAGGTAGCCTTCTTGATTCTTCACTTGTCTTCTGGCTATCTTTCTGAACTTCAATCAACTCTGAGAGTAAACTTTGATTGAATCTTCAATAACGTTTGTAAGTAGTAATTCTCAATATTTCAGTAGTTAGTAGTCTTTAACTAATGAATACCTTGGGGTATTTATAGATTTCAAATTCCAAGAACTTTCAGTTGTGTAACAACCTTTCTTGAAAACTAACTTGTAACTGATTCTTTTATTCTTCCACGCGTTTCTTCAGTTAATTAGTTATTCCATAACTAATTCTTCAACTTCAACTTCAATACGCGTTTCTGTAACTAACTCCAAGTTAACTTGTCTTGTGTAGACTAGTAGATGTACTTGTCTTGTAGTCCACCTGTCTTGAGTAGTAGACTGGTCTTCTCTTCTTGTGTAGTAGACTTCTAATAGAACTAATCTAGTCCTATCATCTAACCTAACAAGACTATTACATTACTTTAAGCTTTTATAATACAAGCTTAGTCAACTTATAAACTATACAAAGAATCTATCTTTTACAAATAAAATCATGAGCTCTATACAATAATTATAGCTCAGTAACAATCTAACATATATGAAGTACTTATAAATCGTACTTATCTTTTAAGAATACTTTTCTTTTAAACTGTACTTGTCTTTTGAATTCTACTGATCTGTACAAGATGACTTCAACTCAACTAGACTAGATTAGTCAACACTTAGAAAATATTCAAGTCTTCTTTTGGCTTATCAAAACTTTATCTTTTATCTTTTATTCATCATTTAGGACTTGTTCTAGGATTCATATCCCAACACTTAATTTGTTGAAAAATGTTAAAGTGACACTTATTCAAAAATGGAGGGAGTACAAGTTTATGACCTTTATAAACGAGAAGTTGAGAAATAGGTCATCTGACCTTTATAAACGAAAAGTTGAGAAGTGGCAATACATGATTAAATGCATGTTTACGTTTGTGGTAATTTAATTAATTGCCTATTGTATTTAGTTTTGACAATCATGTTCCCGCTGAGTTGTGGTTTACTCATCCCATTCATTTAAACATTTTCAGGTTGAGGAGCTGTGGCGAGGAGGAGCGGTGGATGACAATCATTTATTAAAATTAATTAAGACGTTGTTTTCTAGATATTTTTAAAATTCGATTGGGTTGTTATTTATTTTTTAAGCTTCCGCTGATTGTTAATTGTCTTTATTGTAAAATAAAATTGTAAACCTTATTTCTTAAGTATAAATTTTGGTTCATGCTCTTTTACTTTTAAATTGTCAATTATTTTGTAAAATCTATTTTAATGAAAATTGGGGCATGACACAATTATAGTGAGTCAGTGACTTACACTTTTCAATAATATTTTCAATGTTGACTTTTCAATTATATAAGAACTTGAGTTAACCAGGTCTTATGTAGATTCGGTGTTGCACTTTTCAGTTGAGGTGTCTTACACTTTTCATTAAAACTGTGTTGCACTTTTCAATTATAGTGGCTTACACTTTTCATTAAAAATTGTGTTACACTTTTCATTAAAAATTGTGTTACACTTTTCAGTTTTCAGTAGTAATATTGTGTTGCACTTTTAAGTTATAATAACTTACACTTTTCATTAAATATTGTGTTGCACTTTTAAGTTATACTGACTTGCACTTTTTTTTTTTGAGCAAAAGGATAAAAATTTTATTAATGCTCAAAAAACACGCTCAACCCCGAAGGGAAGACGCCGGCGCTACAACTCTCTCAACTCTCATCTTCCCCACCCATCGGGACTCCGGATGAAAACCCCCTCTCGGTAAACCACGTGGGATAAACCCGGGAAGGGGGAAACCGTGGTCCGTCCTACAGGTGGGTACTCCTCCCAAATAAACTGTTCTATTAGTGCTATTACACCACCTACTCAAAACGGAAATTACAACGAGAAAATTATAATTTTCGAGATTGGTCCTTTTCCTTGTTATGCAAAAAATTCTAGCCATGCAGAAATTCCTTGCCACGCAACTGTACTGCCTGGAATAATACTTCCTCGCCATGCCACTCCTTCTCGCCGCCAAGCAACAAACTCTCGCCATGCCACTCTTTCTAGCCATGCAATAACTCCACGCCATGCAGCAACCCCACATGATCCTTTTATTAGCCATGCACCAAATCTGGGACAGCATATTAGTTGCCATGCATGCACAGCAACAATCCTTATGCACCATGATCTCCAATGCAGCACCTGTAATAATCAAACACCCACAGCAGTACACATTCCAAAGACCAACAAGGCCAATTTTCCAGCTTCCTATACTTCTATAACAGCCACTCATGCACCAACAACCAAGGTACCAAATATCAAGTAAGCATGCACACATTGCCACGCGTATTAAAGCATTCTTCCAGATTTTTGAAACCATGACCAAATTGATACACACTAACTTTCACCTTACGAGTAATATCAGCCACGTTAAAACGCTTTCCTTGAAAAATATGCCAATTACGAGCCATCCAAATATGATAAATTGTAGAACACATAATGAAGCGCAAAAGGTCTTTCTTATGCCTCGTCACCGCCCTAGTACGCCTAATATTCTTACACATATGAGCAATGGAAGTAGCCTCCATATTATAGCCAACCCAACTCCCCATACATCTCCAAATATTCATAGCAAAAGGGCAACCAAACAACAAGTGAATAATAGTTTCTTTCGCATTAATACACCAATTGCACTCCTTATCATTCATATTGTACAATCTATCTTTAGTGGCAAGTCTACCACGAGCAACAAGCCAAGCAATCATAGAGTATTTTGGAGGGATGCAGCCCTTCCAAATATCATCAAATCGAAAATCAAACGTATTAGAGCAATGGTTCAACTTGGCATATAATAATTCCACATTCACGCCCTTAGGCGAAGCCACCGATTTGAACAAAGTAATGATATTCTCCACACTACCACATTGCATAATAAGCTCATTTTTTACTCTCACAAGATACCTACGAAGGTTAGTGCCACTAGCGCCACACTCCATGTCCCACACACTATCCCCCTTAGTCCAATAGTTATGAACCCATCGAATCCAAAGACAATCTTTTTTGTTATGAATATCCCAAAGTTTCCTCCCTAAAAGGACTTTGTTCCACTTTTTAAGATTTCTAAGGCCCAAACCCCCAACATCTTTAGGTTTACAAACCTCCTTCCAAGCCACCAAGTGTCTCTTGCCTCCCCACAAAAAAGCACTACACATGCTATTAATACGATTTATCACCATTTTAGGAATAGGCAAAATACCAAGCCAATACGCACAAATACCTTGAATAACAGCCCTAATAAGCTCTAATCTACCCGCATACGAGAGAGTCCTAGAGCCCCACTTCCCAATTTGCTCCCGGATTTTAGTGATTAAAGGATCAAAATGGCGTGTTTTAAGAAAAACCGAAGCAAGGGGTATACCCAAATATTTAATGGGCAACGTACCTTCCCCAAACCCCAACACACTCAAAATCTGCCTTTTATCATTTTCTTTCATGCCCGTAAAAAAATTTTTCGATTTATGAGGACTCACACCCAAACCCGAAGAGCTCTCAAAATCATGCAATATATCACAAATAGTCCTTGCCGACTCCACATCACCTCTCGCAAATAAGAGTAAATCGTCGGCAAACATAAGATTAGTAATTCTATAAATATCACACTTAGGATGATATCGAAAATTACTAATTTCAGTTCGCGACTTAATAAGACGGCTAAGATATTCCATGCACACGACAAAGAGAAAGGGAGAAAGAGGGTCACCTTGCCTAATGCCGCGTTTGCCCTTGATAAAACCATGCGGCAACCCGTTGATGAGGATCGAGTACATAGGGGTAGAGACGCATTGAACAATCCAGTTGACGAATATTCTAGGAAATTTCAGCCTATGAAGAAGGTTCTCCAAAAAACTCCAAGAAATCGAGTCATAAGCCTTTTTGATGTCGATTTTCATAAACAATCTAGGAGACTTATTCTTATTCCCATAATGCCGCACCAACTCTTGAGTGAGATGGACATTCTCCGTGATAGAACGGCCCGGAATAAAAGCACCTTGAGCTTCACTAACGATGTCCTTAAGCGCTGCACATAATCTATTAGCAAGGATTTTCGAAATAATTTTGTACGCCACATTGCAACAAGCAATGGGCCGAAAATCCTCCACCGACGGATCATGGCTAGTCTTAGGGATCAACGTTAAAAATGTACAATTTAATTGCTTTAAAAGAAGCCCACTCCGAAAAAATTCCTTAACGGCCTCACAAACGTCCGTCTTGATAACACTCCAACCTTTCTTGAAAAACGCCGCTGAATACCCATCCGGACCCGGAGCTTTGTCGTTGCCCATAGCGAAGATAACATTCTTAATTTCCTCCTCCTCGACCTGCCTACACAGCCACTGCCCCATGTCGATATCAATGCACCTGCCCTTATTCACGACCTGGTCATCAATATCGCTCACGTTCGTCGAAGTGCCAAGCAGCGATTCATAGTATTCTACTAGTTTGCTCGACACCTCATCCTGCGACTTGGTGCGATTCTCCCCAGCCTTCAAATGGGTGATGAAATTTCTTTTTTTATTCTTGTTGATAAGGGCATAAAAATACTTGGTGTTCTTGTCTTGATTCACCAAATATTTAGTTTTGGCAAGTTGGCTAAGATATCTTCTCTCGAACCCTCTAAGCTTGGCCACCTCCTTCTTCTTGTCTTTGATGATCTCACGAATCTGCTGCCTATCACCCCTATCTTCCATAACTTGCTGCTGTAACTCGATAAGCTCCTTGTCTTCACGATCGGCCCTCTCGGAAATATGTTGAAAGTGTTTTTTATGAAGAGTTTTTAACGGACTCTTCAAACTTCTCAATCTCGAACAAAGCTGGAACTGTTTAGTGCCATGCACGTTCGTTTTCCAATGCTTGTTGATAATGTCCATAAACTCCTCATGGTCGCACCACATGTTGAAGAATCGAAAAGGCTTGTTACCCTTCTTACTTTTGTCGAAAACCCTAGAAATTGCAATGACATGATCCGACTCAATTCCAACGGCCCTAAAATCCGTCATAATAGTCCAGCCCTGTTCTCGCCATGCACAGTTTGTCATAACACGGTCGAGCTTGCATTTTATCGTGTTACTAGACCACGTAAAAAAGCACCCGGATGAAGGCGTATCCACCAAGCCCGTACTTGCCATGCAATTCTGAATTTCCTCAAGGGTGTTGATGGAACCAGCAGCGCCACCTTGTTTCTCATTGTCGGCCAAAATGCTATTGAAATCCTTTTTAATAATATAGTGTTGCACTACTTTTCAGTTATAATTAATGGGTTAAGGGTATGACTCCTGTGTAACTGGGACATGGGTGTAACTGGATCCATTTAAAAAAATGGATCCTACTTGAGCAGATTAATATATTATATATCTGTTGCGAAACTATTTACATATAGCATGTGTAACATGTTGGTCAGCCTCATGTTGTTCTCTCAAATGTCAAAGGGTCGATTCTTTTCATTAGCGCTTCTTTATTTTTTATTTCCTCGCAACATTTTACCCCAAACATTAATAATTTATTAATTTTAAAAATCTCCACCCCTTTTTCATTAGCAACATTTTACCCCAAACATTAATAATTTATTAATTTTAAAAATCTCCACCCCACGATGAACAGATTATTGACAACATTGTAGCTAAATTAATTATTTTTTCATCCAAACTTTAAAATTGTACTTCATTTACCTTCATTAATTATTTTTTACCCCAAACATTAATAATTTATTAATTTTAAAAATCTCCACCCCTTTTTCATTAGCAACATTTTACCCCAAACATTAATAATTTATTAATTTTAAAAATCTCCACCCCACGATGAACAGATTATTGACAACATTGTAGCTAAATTAATTATTTTTTCATCCAAACTTTAAAATTGTACTTCATTTACCTTCATTAATTATTTTTTCGATTATACTGTTAACGTTTTATTCATGTTACCTCATTTAGTTATTTGTTCATAACCTCTATTTTTAAATATTATTTAGCTATATTTTAGTTTATTATACATGAACAATACCTTTTAGTTTATATGTGTTATGATATTGTTGATAAGTGTTATAGAATAGTATTAGTTTATATACCATATAGTATTAGTTCACATAAAATATAGTATTAGTTAACATATAATATAGTATTATACATGTATAAGCTCTAATGTCTTCTAGTTTCAAAATATATATGATATGTTATAAGCTCTAAGTTTAAAAAATGTATAGTAATAGTTCACATACAATATAGTATTAGTTCGCATATAGTAAGGTATTAGTTTATATTTTATTTTTCAATCACACCTCCAACTGAATCTTTAAACTACAATTTTATTTTCAGCAATAAGAAGCAAATGTATTAAATTATGAAATCAATATCAACATTTATCACTACGAAAGTATATCCCTAAAATGAGATTGTGCATTAATGAAAAATAACACAAATTGTTTGTGTGTCTTATAAGGTAAACAAATTAATAAAGAGAACACATACAGACTTTTAAAATCATCAACCCATTAGACAACCTTGCTGATTTTAAAACAGTGACCAATTTTTAATAGTAGATGCAGACTTGACATTGTATACTTCACCCAAACGGTTACATGACTCAAAATCATCCTCTGTTCTATTGTATTGCAGAACATGAGATCCCTCATTCCTAGGTAACATGAAAACGTCATAGATGTCATCCGTTGTAATGGAAAAAAAGTGATGACCATTTATGTAAAGGACACGTCTACTGCTATTGAAATTTGAAATCAGCCATGATAACATCTTGTGGTTTGCACATCGATTTAATTTCATCTCAAACAGCTTACCGAAACCTATGGACCTTACATCATCTTTTCAATCATAGAGAAAAAAGTTTCTCTAAACCATTAGGCCTACACTGAGAAATGAATTCACTGCATATAAAAAGAAAAAAAATCAGATTAATTACCTAATCTCTTATGCAATCAAATATAAAAATTGTATACTGTAAAGTAATTAATGTTACCTCTCACCATGACCATCAAATGATATATCTTCATTAACACCAGGGATTCCAGGTTTAACATTCCTTTAAAAAAATATCATAAGGTGAGGTAAATATTACATATCTAAATATTTGGAAAATAAATACAATACACTATAGTATTGCTTCACATGTTGTATAATATTATTTACATTACAATACAGTATTAGTTACATTACAATACAATATTAGTTTAAAAATATTATTATTATTGTGAATAACTATGATTGACACATAAACCTTAGAAATAAATTAAAGTTAACAACCAATAGTCACCCTTTCAATTTCACCAAATTTGATATACTATGAAATACACAATATTAATAAAATTGTAATTACATATTAAACTTGAAAAGTATTGTTATAATAAAGTCATATTATAGCTACTATCATCCAATACTAGTAAGAATGTAGAAACTAAAAAAAAAAACCTTATTTCAAAATCGTCATCATTGAGGTTTACATGCATCAGGTTGTGCTTCACCTACATCTTTATCATGCGAAACAATTGGTGTCTCAATAGCTTGAGCATCATGATCCCTACATTTAATTGGGGATCAAATCAGAACATAGAAAATAAATTATGAATTGTGCTTAAAAAGGATTACAAAAGAACCTGATATCGAAATCATCAATTATTTGCAGTTGTATCGTTTTTTTGCTTCTTATGTGCACGACGATAAGGGAGCTTGTTGAAAGACATGCATTTCTTTCTTTTTTAGACCTCGTCCGAGAAGAAATGCTTAACCTCCTTCTCTTAATACTAGCATAAGACGTGCACATTGTTTAGTTTTCATAATCTGAAAAAGAAAAAAAGGTGAGAAAGAGCACACTAACTACACAATTAATGGATACGATCACAATCAATAAGCATATGAATGCATCAACATGAAACATGTTTTTGGGAACAACCAAATATTATTGAGTGGATATCAAGAATACCATAAGAAGAAAAGTTTAGAAATACGTGGAAAATGCTTGACATGGATTCTGTTGAGATTGAAGAATAACATTATCTTCAAGAAGGAGCAAGGTACAGTTGCAAAAGCAATCGAGGAGCTGAAGGTTCACACTTGGAGATGGGGTGTAGAAAGACAAATATGCAAGGGGACTGTGGAGTTTGAAGAATGTAGTACAAATCCTAAGCTGGCAATTGGAATATAGGTTCATATAGATAGCAAGAGAGAGCTTTGAGAAGTTTTAGCTGTATGAGATATGTAAACTAATTGAATGGGGTACTACTCATATCCTGTTCATGAGATTTTTTATATAAATGAAATCATGGCTTTATTGACAAAAAAAAAAGAAAAAAATACATGGAAAATAACCTTGTTATACCTAGTCAAAGAGGTCAATCTTTGACAAGTCTATCCTAATCACCGGCTTATGTGGCGACGACCAGTCAACAAAGTCAAGCGACGATCAGTCAACAAAGTCAAGCGACGACTAGTCAACAAGAAGAAAATGTAAGATAATTATTGTATTTAATATAGTTGAGTGTTCGCCCAAATATGTTGGCGAGCACATTCTAGTAAACTGCTCGCCCAAAGATGTTGGCGAGCAGATATATGTCTAAGCCAGACGGGAGACTCACGACAAAGAAATTCGGTTTTCAACCGAATGAACGACAATGATGGAAGGGCTCCTCGCCGAGTACCTTTCAATGTGGACGGCCGACCAGATAAGGCCGACCACCACCATCGCGCTGATAGGAGAGATCATGGCGACAGAGTCTCAGCTCTAGATCGAGTGGGACCAGGGAAGGGTTCGCGAGCTCCGGCCAAGAGTTATCGCGGCCACCATTCTAACAGGCACTCTCCCAGGCGATCACGTCATGATGATCGCCCGGCCATATCCCATGGGAGTCGACGTGACGAGAACGTCGTCCCCCGAGCACAAACTGCCGAGGAGGGGCAAATCGCCCAGTTCCTCGAGACACAAAAATTAATGAAACAAGAGATGGACGCTCTGCGAGCAGAGGTGGTCACCTCGAAGCAAGGGACCACACCGCCGATCAGTCTGCCCGCACCTCCACTAAGTGTTGCAATCCTTACCGCCCCCATTCAAAGGAAGATCCAAATGCCCTCCATGGCGGCATATGATGGGATGTCCGACCCCAGAGTACACTTGTCCAAGTACTCCAACTATATGGCCTCAATCGGGGCAACGGACGCCACACAATGCAGAAACTTCTCCCTAACGTTGGGAGATCGGGCTCATCGTTGGTACACAACTTTGAGTGCCGGATCAATTACCTCATTCCATGAGCTGGGACAATACTTTCTGACCTACTACGGGTCCATTGCTGCTCGCCCAGCATCAAAGCAACGTTTGGCTAACGTTCGCCAATCATTGAATGAGTCGGGAAAAGACTTCATCGAGCGCTTCGATAGGCTGGTGATCGATGGAGAGGCCGTAAACGATGAGACAAAGCTGATCTCGGCCGTTTCCGGTCTAAGGATAGGTACCAAGCTCTGGGAATCTATCCATCTTACTTTCCCAGTTACTTATGCGGACTTCCGCACGAGGGCTGGGAACTTCATCCAAATGGAGGAAATAATGGACGCTGCCAAGGCTAACGAGCAGCCTGACACGTCCAAGAGAGTGTAGCCCAAGAAAAACACCAACACTGGGGAATCTTCCCAGCCCAAGAAGGCGACCACTCAAGCTGGCAGTGCTCGCCCAGCGAACTTCAGGCCTTTCGAGGAGGCTCCTGAGATCATCCAGTTCAGGGAAGCCCTCACCGTGGATCCTAGGGGCATCTACGACGCAATCAGGGGAAAGAATCTGCTCCCCCAAGCAAAGCCCATGCATACGAGCGATGCAAATCTAGATGGTAGTAAGTTTTGCAACTACCACAACTCTGTCGGCCACCACACCAATGGAAGCCGAGACTTGGTGAGAAATCTTTTCAAACTTTACAATGAGGGCAAGCTCACCCAATTCATCAAGTCCGGAGGTGGGAACGGCGATAACCGGGGCAAGAAGCGTCGCGACGACAGCGACGACCTGCGCCAACAACTGAGTCGTCCCAAGCTAACTCCTCCCATGCCAAATAATCCTATTGGCGACATCGACAATCTGGGCGAAGATTGCCTTGTGATAGAAGGTCCCTTGGGGGGGACTCAATCCGGAATCGCTTTGTCTGTTCGCCGGGCTCAGGGTGAACAGCGAGCACTCAACAACGTGCACCAGGTGTGCGTCGCTCCAACTGCCGAGAAGCCTCCTTCTCATCAAATCCGTTTCACGGACGACGACCTGAACGGCGTGGTGCAGCCAAACAATGATGCTTTGGTCATCACGGGAAAGATAATGGGAACCATCGTCCATCGAATGATGGTCGACACTGGGTCATACACCAACATCCTTTTCAAGCATACTTTGGATGCTCTTGGTGGATATGCAGATTATATCGAGCCTTGCGATGATATAATCGTAGGGTTCGGGGACACGCGCAACCTTCCCATTGGGAAAATCAGACTGTCTTTGGAGTTGGCATCGTCAAAAGAGCCTGAAATGCACCATGCTAGGCAGCTCGACTTCTTGATCATCGACATGCCATCATCCTACAATGCGTTCCTAGGCCGACCTTTCTCCAACGAGTTCAAGGCGGCCGTTTCAACTTATTATTACTGTGTAAAATTTCCAACCCCGGCGGGAGCTATAACCGTTAAGGGCGATCAGACGCGGGCGAGGGAGTGTCTCGTCCGTTTTGCAAAACGTCATTCTAAGGAAAGTGCCATGGTTGGAAAGTATATTAAGTGTCAAACACAATCAGAACAAATGAACTACTTGGAGGGTCTTCCTAGCAAGTACCGAAAAATTGAAGTTGGGGAGTGCAGTCATCGTTCCGACGACCACCAAGTGGAGGCGAACGAGCACGCCTCCATGGAAGTGGACGACCACACCCCAATGGAAATCGACGAGCAGACAGATCCGGGCGACCAGTCTCCAGAAAACTTTCCAGATCTGGAGCCTAGGTTAGGCTTTGAGCCAAAATTCGGAATTGAGGACCCTCGTTGGAAGGAGCCTAAAGAGCGGGCAACTTCAGCGGAGGACCTTGAAACCATCCATTTAAATGAAGCTCGTCCCGAACTCGAAGTATTCATAGGTTCGAATTTACCAGAACATCTGCGATCGGACATGGTCGCATTTTTGAAAGAAAACGTCGGTGCATTCGCCTGGTCGCACGAAGATATGGTGGGCATTCCCACGAATCATGCCTGCCACAGACTAAATATTGATCCAACAAAGAGACCCATCACCCAAAAACGAAGAAAATTTGGGCCGGATAAAAGTGCGGCTTTGGCAATCGAAATCAAGAAATTGATCGACAACAAATTAATCGAGAAAACTGGAACTGATCCCGAGTGGTTGGCAAATCCAGTGCTCGTCAAGAAAACGACCGGGTCGTGGAGATTGTGCATAGACTTCACAGATTTAAACGACGCCTGTCCAAAAGATCATTTTCCGATGCCCCACATTGATCACCTAGTAGATAATACAGCGGGGCACGAGATGTTAACTTTCATGGATGCCTTCGCAGGGTACCATCAGATTGCAATGCATCCCGACGACCAGCGACATACGGCCTTCATGACTGCGCTTGATATGTATAGCTGGAAGAGAATGCCTTTCGGTTTAAAAAACGCGGGGGCAACGTACCAAAGACTGGTAAACAAGATGTTTGAGAAACACATCGGCGAGATGGTGGAGGTCTATATCGACGACATTGTTGTCAAAAGCTTACGGAAAGAAGATCACCTACACCACCTTGCCATGACTTTCGATATCCTAAGAGAGTACAACATGAAGTTAAATCCAAAGGAAAATTTATGGGGCACTTGGTTAGCCAGCGGGGCATCGAGGCGAATCCGAGTAAAATTCAAGCAGTAATCAATATGCAAAGCCCAAGGAACGTGAAAGAAGTTCAGAGGTTGACAGGATGCCTTGCATCGCTGAATAGATTCATTGCACGAACGGGCGATCGTTGCAAACCTTTTTTCGACGCTCTGAAAAAAGGAAAGTTCGAGTGGACCGACGAGTGCGAGAAAGCTTTCGAGAAATTGAAGGAGTATCTATCGGATCCGAAGGTCCTATCTATGCCAGTCCCTGGTGAAATTTTGTATCTATACTTGGCGGCCACTGACTGTGCGATCAGTTCAGTGCTCGTCCGAGCTGAGGGGAGCACACATCTGCCTATCTACTACGTAAGTCAAACACTGCGAGATGCGGAGTTGATATACACTCCAATGGAAAAATTGGCGTACGCACTAGTCATGAGTGTTAGAAAATTAAGGCAATATCTGTTCGACCACGAGGTGGTCGTCCTCACCACTTTTCCTCTCCGACGAGCACTGCATCGTCCGGATACCACGGGAAGACTCCTGAAATGGTCGGTGGAGATCGGGCAATTTGGTCTCACCTACGCACCCAGAACGGCAATCAAGGGACAAGTGCTGGCAGAATTCATCGTAGAGCTCACTTTCCCAGAGAAATTGGACGAGGGAATCGAACTTCCTTGGACACTATTCGTCGATGGCTCGTCGACGAGCACCAAAGCAGGGGCAGGAGTTGTCATCACCAGCCCAACCGGACAGACGTTTGCTTCGGCGATCGAGTTCGAGTATCGGGCGACCAACAATGAAGCAGAGTACGAGGCTCTGGTTGCAGGAATTAAGATGGCTATGGCCGTGGGCGCTAGAAAACTGAAATTTTTTTCTGACTCTCAGCTGGTTGTATGTCAAATCACGGGCGAATACGAGGCTCGCGGCGATCAAATGATAAAGTATCAAGACCTAGTGAAAGGATTACTCGAGCAATTTAATCAATTCCACATCGAGCAAATCCCTAGGGAGGAAAATACGCAAGCAGATGCGTTAGCTCGGCTGGCCACTTCAGAGGGGGAGGCAATATTTTCAGAAGCAACCATCACCAAAATTTCTTCCCCATCGGTGAACAGATGTCAAATTTTGCAGGTTGAAGCGACCAGCGACGAGGACTGGAGGACGCCGATCACCAAGTACATTAAGACCGGCGAGCTCCCGGACGACAAGGTAAAGGCGACCAGATTGCAACTCAGGTCCGCAAGGTACACTATTATTGGCGACCAGTTGTACAAACGGGGTTTTTCAATGCCTTTATTGAAATGCCTCGGAAAAGACGAAGCGAGGATCGTCATGCATGAAATCCACGACGGAGTGTGTGGAAATCATACAGGGGGGCAAGCGCTCGCTTTAAAAATCATAAGGCAAGGCTATTTTTGGCTAACACTGAAGAAAGATGCAATCCATTACGCACAGACGTGCAAGAGATGTCAAGCCTTCGCTCCCGCCATTCACTCACCACCAGACGAGCTCATCTCGGTGTATAGTTCGTGGCCTTTCGCGAAGTGGGGGATCGACATCATCGGACCTTTCCCACCAGCTGCTGGGGGAGTAACATTCGTAGTCGTAGCAATCGATTACTTCACCAAATGGACAGAGGCAAAGGCATTGAAGACCATCACAACGGGCCAAATGATAAGCTTCATTTGGAAGAACATAATTTGCAGGTTCGGCCTACCACGAGCAATAGTGACCGACAACGGACGTCAATTCACAAGTCAAGACATGCTAAATTTCTGCTCAGAGTGGAACATCAAGAAATTTTTTTCAACACCCTACCATCCACAATCAAACGGTCAAGTAGAGGCGATCAACAAAATCATCAAGCACACCTTGAAAGCTAAGCTGGATGGATTGAAGGGCAAATGGGCGGACGAGCTGCACATGGTTCTGTGGGCATATCGGACGACCACGAGAAATTCTACTGGTGAAACTTCGTTCGCGCTCGCGTTCGGAACCGAAGCTGTCATACCAGCAGAGGGACAAGTCCCAACTTTTCGAGTAGCAAATTATGACGAGCAGTTAAATAACGATGCACAGCTCTCCGATTTGGACTTCCTAGAAGAGCGAAGGCTAACAGCGGACGAGAAGAATGTGGTCTACAAGCAAAGGTCAGAACGCTACTACAACACCAAAGTACGTGCTCGCCAGTTCACTATCGGCCAGCTCGTACTTCGGAGGGCGACGGAGCAGTCCATCGACATACTTGGCCCGACTTGGGAGGGTCCGTACTGAATAACGCGCACACTCCTAAACGGATCGTACGAGCTAGAAGATCTGGAGGGCAAGCCGAGCAAGTACCCATGGAACGCAGTCAAGCTGAAGAAGTATTACCAGTAAGTTTTTAATTTTTTCATATTTGTAGTCTGTATCTAATTATCATGTCAAAACAAGTAAAGTTTTAAATTTCCATCAAGTGTTAGATAAATTTGAAAGTTTAAACAAGGCTCTGCGTAGCCATCTAGGAAACAAAAGACGAGCACTCTTTCTTAAAGATGCTCGCAAGGTAGTGGCAAAGACGATCACTACCTATCAAACAAAGAGTTCAACCGACGAATGGTTAACTCTAAAAGACGAGCACTCTTTCTTAGAGGCTCGCAAAAGGAAAGACGAGCACTCTTTCTTAGAGGCTCACAAAAGGAAAGACGAGCACTCTTTCTTAGAGGCTCGCAAAAGGAAAGACGAGCACTCTTTCTTAGAGGCTCGCAAAAGGATTTGAGCACTCTTTCTTAGAGGCTCGCAAAAGGAAAGACGAGCACTCTTTCTTAGAGGCTCGCAAAAGGAAAGACGAGCACTCTTTTTTAAAGATGCTCGCAAAGGAAAGACGAGCACTCTTTTTTAAAGATGCTCGCAAAGGAAAGACGAGCACTATTTTTTAAAGATGCTTGCAAAGGAAAGACGAGCACTCTTTTTTTTAAAAGATGCTCGCAAGATAACAACGTCGAACGCAAACCAATGAAAGAAAAATAAGTATTTATTAAAAGTACTTGCAAAAATTATCATAACACAAATGAAAAAACGAACACATCATAAGCAAAAGTTCCATTCATTGAAAAGCCTTAAGAGGCTGAAATTACAAAAAAGGCCTTAGTGGCCGAGCAGTCCTAAACGAACAAATAAAAGAAAAAAAAAGAGATCTTAAGTCTCTGTGGCATTCCCTTCGGCAGGAGCCTCTTCCTCGTCCGCAGCCACCACCTCGACAGGAGCCGCTTCCTCATCCGCAGGAGCATCCTGCTCGCCACCAGCCTCCTCTTCGTCGGGCGGGTTGCCAAAGAACACTGGAACACCCAAGAGCCGAGGAAACTGGAGTCCCAGTCGCAGAAGAGGGAGCAGTGGCAAACTTGATTCAGCTTTAGGACTTTCATCCATGAGGAGGTCGTCTATGACACCGCCGAGCATAGTGACGTCCACTTCTGGTTGAGCCTCTCTGAGTTTGTGAACAAGCTCATGGGCGGTGAGGGCGACTGATAGAATAGCCGCACTTGCGGCGACATCATTGCTTTCATCCCTCTCCGCGGATACGGCGACCAGCTCTTGCCGAAGTTTGGCCAAATTTAGGCGAGCACGGAGATCTTCAATTACTTGAAGATCCTCCTGATCTTTCTTCCGGACGACCTCAAGCTGGGCCTCAGATGCGGCCAGTTTGGTCTCAAGGTCGACCACTTTCTCCTCCGAGGCAGCCAACTGCCTATCCACGCCCGCTTTATCCCTCGCCAGGCGAGCGAGCTTTACGCTTCTCTCCTCGCTGATCTTGCGATTTTCATAGATTTGCATGCAAAGTTTCTCGACAGCAAAGGAGGCACGGCTAATCTCAATGGCGACCTGCCTAGCATTCTCCAACGAGTTTTGATTGTCAACCTCATCGACATAGTTCGTGGTCAACGAACGGGGCATGTGCCTCATAGCCCTGACCAAGGGCTGCGGATACACCTCCTCCACGAGCGGATCCCGCAAACGGTAGAAGCCGAGGAGTTTCTCGTTGAACGGTTCGACAACCGGGTGCTCAACAAGCCTGGTTTTGAAAAAAGAATTTTAGGAAAGATACTTAGAAATTATTCAGACATTTCTCAGAGAACTTACTTGGCAACTCGGACGGCGTCCCAGCCAAGAAGAGTATTATCACCAGGGGCCCTTTGTCCGGAGGACGAGCTCCCAGCGACCTCTTGCGCCCTCGTGTTTCGACGAGGGGGAGATGGCCTTGGTGGTGGTACGGCCAGTATTGGGGAGCTACTCCTCGGCGAAATGTTCCCCTCAGTGTTGGGCCCTAGCCACCGCTCGGCAGCGTTTGGGCGAACAGTTCCCCCTCGGGTTTGTTTGGCAGCTTTTTTCGGAGGCGCCGCCGCGGACTCCGGTTTCTTCCTTTTGCCTGAGCCGTCAACGATCTGACGCTCCCGGAGAGCTCTCGCCGCTCGAAGCATCTTGCTCGACATGATTCGGTCAAGGTCGAGGGTCGGAGGGAGGTAAGTGATAACCTTGTCAGGAACCACTACTAAAAGAACAAAAGTTCAGTTTTCGAAGAGAAAGATTGTTTAAAAAGAAAAAAAAAAGACTTGATAATATTTCTAATACCTGGAGGAAACTCTCGAGTAATGTGGTGGGGAGGTACTCTAAGGCCTGCCTGCTCGCGCATGCACTCCCGGTTCAAAAAGCGGCAAGACCTCTCCAAGTAGCGACGATTAAGCGCACAGCAAATATGATAGTGGAAGAGGGTAGTAAGACGGTGCTCGTCAGTCCTCGTGCGAGCAAGTTCACCTGCAAGAGCGAGGAGTTATTCAGTATAGACAAGAACGAGCAGAATTAAAAAACTTACCACGAATTCTCTGGTATTCAGTGGCGATGGGAATGCGTTCAGGTGATCCGTCTGGCCTGGCCGCACTTTTCCAATCACCAGCCACCCACCACCAGTTGGTCTTCCAATCCCGGATCTTGTTGGGGACCCCCTCGACCAGTTTAATATTATCACGGCTTTTTACATAGTAAAAACCGTAGCCCACAGTTTTTCCGACCTCGGCCGCTTGAAGTAGGTAGTTGATCTCCTTCGGGCTCAGCCAAGTGTTCCGACAACCATTCTCGGCCGCGATCAGGCCGAACAGGGTAAGGATGCCGATCAGGTTCGACCAACCATTAGGCAATATCTGAGAAGGGGCCACCCCCAGAAAGCGCAAAAAGTTTGTAATACTAGGGTGCAGGGGGAACCTTAGCCCTGCCTCCATCATGCCTATGTTGACGGCGACCATCCCCTCTGGCGGCTGGTCGACCCTCTCGTCGGCACGGGGAACGAAGAAGCAGACGTCGGCGGGCAATTGGTACTTCTTGCGAGAATTTTCCAAGTGGGCCGAGGAGACACTGCTCGCATACTCACATGCCGCGTACATCGTTTCAGAGGCTGTTCGGTACGGGCGAGGAACCTCTCTCGGCGGGTAATTACGGTAATATTCGAAAAAGGCTTCCCTGGAGAGTTCGTCATCGTCCAACCCCTCTCGACCACTCAATATATCCTTTATGCTCGCCGCATAGCGAACAACCTCGTCATGGTCCTCGCGGAGGCTGCTCGATAGAGTCTCTTCGATCCGAGCAGGGTCGATCTGTTCGCCCACCCCCCTATCTAGGCTCTGATCGCGCAGATCAGAGTCGGTCTCATCATCGTCCTCGGCATCGTTGCCGGCATCTTCCCTATCACTTTCAGAGGACCTTTCTAGGTCGACGACCGCCTCCGGTATATTTTTGGGAGCCCTCGCGCTGAAGGGTTTGGGGGAGTAAATCCTAGAGTCCGAGGAGGATGCCCTATCCACTAAGACTAAGGCTAAGTTTTCGGCACCACCGGATCTGGCGGCGCCACCGTCCAACGGCGGAGAACCACTGCCGGAGCCACCACCAACCTCCATTTTTTCTTGAGAAATGGGGGAGAAAGAAGTTTCAAAGAAAGAAATGTAAGTTTGTTACCTTGTTGACGATCGGAAACCACCACAAACACGCCGGAAAAGCTCGAAGATTGAAGCTTGGACGGAAACTTGAAGAAATCCAAAAAATTGCAGAAAAGAAAAGTGTATTTATGAGGAAGAAGGCCATATTTATAGGCAAATATTTACAGGGGCTAATGTGCAAAAAGCAGGGTCATTTCCGCAAATTTCCCAAAATTTTGGGTCATTTCCGAATTCGAGGTCGGAAAGTGACCCCACGCGCGACCTTTGAGGTCGGCACGCGCCCCACGCGCTCAAATTTGAAATTTTAGGCGCCAATCACGCGTCTGACACAGGTCAAATCAAACGTCACCAAAAGTGCTTCGGAAAGCGTGCTCGGCGTAGGAAACGAGGCGACCACCTCCGTTTTACGTCATCAAGATTCCGAAATTGATTTGCTTGTCGAAGACAAATCTAAAGAGACGAGTACACTGCTCGCCTTACCATTCTACGAATGCGAAGAAAGGCGATCAGGGGGCAAATGTTATACCTAGTCAAAGAGGTCAATCTTTGACAAGTCTATCCTAATCACCGGCTTATGTGGCGACGACCAGTCAACAAAGTCAAGCGACGACCAGTCAACAAAGTCAAGCGACGACTAGTCAACAAGAAGAAAATGTAAGATAATTATTGTATTTAATATAGTTGAGTGTTCGCCCAAATATGTTGGCGAGCACATTCTAGTAAACTGCTCGCCCAAAGATGTTGGCGAGCAGATATATGTCTAAGCCAGAGAAGGCAAGAATTGATGCTTTGGGAGATAAGAAGACGTGGCGACCAGGTTCTCCGACGACCACGACGGCGAGTGATGAGCGGGTTTTCCAGTTGCTCGGCATCTCGCCGAGGACGACCACCAGAGGCGATTTAGCATTAAATGCGCCGTCCCATCACCTTTTCGGGCAGAATGAAGGCCCATTCCGGAGGCTCCACGTGTAAAGGGCGGGCAGCCCCTAGAAACTACTATATAATGCCCAAATGGGCTCATTTGTAAGGTTACGTTCACTTTTTCCCCACAATCACCCCAACCCAAAGCAATAAACTCTCCCAAGCACAAAGCTTTAGCTTCTCAAAGAAGCTACTTTTGGTGTTCTTCATCGTTCTTCATAAGATCATCATAAATCGTCATATTAAATCCGTATAAACACGTAATAACCCCCGTTTAATTATATATGTTTGTATCGTACTAACGACAGTCCACATCCGAGTCAACCCGATTATAGTGCATACAACAAACCTCTAATTCCAAATACAAAGCATTGGCTCTGTGTTCCAATCTGCAAAAAGTGCACCAGTATTAAACTTAAATCTAAACTTGATCCATCCAAATGAAAGTCCACGGATTTTATCAACTACAGCTTCTAAGGTAAAGTACCTCTAAATATCAGTTCGCTTCAACAACATTTTTGCCAGAATTATAGTGTATATTTAGATCGGAACTGTAAAACATTGAAATAAAACAAAGTAGACATAAAATTCACCAGATCCATGAGATGAGTCCCCAACATTTTCATGTAGATGAATCATAAACAAAATAGTACAAAAATCATAAAATATGGTTTAAAACTAATAAACCCTTGTAAAATGAGTAACAATTACCTCACAATGAAGAAAACGATTTATGCGATAACAAAATTCCCCCGAAGTGGTACTCAACTAACACCTCCATTAAAAAAAATCCTTCGAATGAAGAAGATATAATGCTCGAATGAAAAAGCAGTACAAAGTAGAAAACATAATTGTTTAGATCTGAAGAAATTTTCGATTGAATTTTGAGAGCGAAGAAAAGAGAAGACACAATCAAGGAATGATTCTAGGAAGTAAATGAGCAAGTGAAGGAAAGTGTGAGTTGGGGATGAATTGTATAGCGGTTTGATATATCAAATACAAACTCTTAAAAAATCTGCTTATGACCCACGGGTTATATAGATCCGGCCCACTTAGGAAAATGGTACCAGTTACATACATGTAACTGGTACACATAAGTAATGCCTAATTAATGACTTAAACTTTTCACTAATATTAATTGTGTTACATTTTTCAGTTATACTCACTTGCACTTTTTAATAAAAATTATGTTGCACCTTTCAGTTATAGACACTTACACTTTTTGGTTATAGTGACTTACACATTTTAGTAATATTGGGTTGCATTTTTCAGTTATATATGGCTTACACTTTTTATTAATATTGTGTTACATTTTTCATTATACCAACTTACATTTTTTAATAATATTGTGTGACACTTTTCAGTAATATTGTGTTGCACTTTTTTTAATTACTTTAGATGGGTTAAAATTAAAAACAAAAAAGAGAAAATTAATTTCAAATTTGTCAATAAAAAAAAGAACATAAAAGTTTTTTTAATTGTTTGAAAGGGTCAAAAAAAAAAAAAAAAAAAAAAAAAAAGCCACGTGGAGTCGAGTTCTTATTTATACTTGACTCCATATGAGACTAATCCATATAATATAATAGATATTATATTCCTAATATTTAATACTCCATAGGTATATTTTGAATTTAACTTTATTTTCAATAATAGTTGTATTCCCATTTCCCATTTCTCTTCATCATCAGGTTAAAGTTGGTGTAGTTCTTAATTATATCATCTTACTGCGTTCTTTCCATCTTTACCATGTAAAATCTGTGGATTGAGATATAGAGTGTATATATGAACTCATTAACATTTAACTTGACAATCCACTTTCTTGTCATCGGAGCTATTTTTAATTAATGCAGTTTTTGCCCAATTGATAAATTGTGCTTTTCACAGAATTAAATACTGATCTCCAAATTTTCATTTTTCTCATACCCTGAACAATATAAAACCCTGGATGTTAGCAAATCATCCTGAATTTCATAACAACTCCGGCCTTAAGTAATTAACAAGTGATCATGGCTGCACAATTCCAGAGTTTCTCTCTGTTTGTTCTGATCCTGGCCCTGCTCTTGACTTTTCGTAAGTGTAATATATAGTTTCTTAAGATTTTATGATACTAATATTTATCAGATTTCTAATTTAGTTTTTGCATTTGCAGAAGAGATGATGCTGAGTGAAGCAGCAGCAGCAATCTTGAAAGGAGTTTGCATAAGCACCAAAAACTGCGCAACAATTTGTGAGAA
The DNA here is from genome assembly GCA_963675135.1 of Galeopsis tetrahit. Taxonomy (NCBI): domain Eukaryota; kingdom Viridiplantae; phylum Streptophyta; class Magnoliopsida; order Lamiales; family Lamiaceae; genus Galeopsis; species Galeopsis tetrahit. The sequence continues at coordinate 76,658,618 of OY776120.1, forward strand.
AGACGGCTTCTTATCTGGAGAATGCAAAAGGTTCAAGTGTGTGTGCACAAAAGATTGTAGTAATCCAAGCAGCGGTGAGGGTCCTCCTGGGCAGGGAGGAGGCGGCGGCGGGGACGAACAACGTGAGGAGGGAGGTGGTGAGGACCCTGCTGCTCCAAGCAGAAAATCCTTGCTTAATTTTATATGTCCTAAATTACAATTCTAGCATATATATATTTCAGGTTGCTCCTTAGTTCAAAAGAAGCTTTTCTCTCTAATCTCCTGTATTTAGTCCACTAAGCCTCATTAGGTATATCTCACACATTGAATCATAGCGGGTGTGTCTTTCGGTCATTTATCTTGGGCCTGATTAACCTCCTATCTTGGGCTAATTTACCCTACCAAACTGGCCTAATTCCGTTTGTGTGTATGTGCAGAAGAGTTGATGGCAAGTATAGGAGCACTGTGCTATGCACCCAACAAATTGTTCACAGGAGTTTGCTTGAGAAGCAATCAGAAATGCTCAGCCAGCTGTGTGAAACAAAGTTTCTTATCTGGAGAATGCAAATGGTTTCAGTGTGTGCACTAAAAAGTTAATCCTGGTGAAGAAGATCCCGGTGAGGAACCTCCAGTTCATATCAAAACAAGCTCAGGTCTCTGATAATATAATGTTTGCCAGATTTGTAATAAATTAAAGTTGATGCTTGATCAATAAAATTTTAGGTTGTGTTTGGATAAAGGAATTTGATTTGATTTGATTTAGGAGGTATTTCAAATTAAAAGATTTAAAATTAAATGAATTTCAAATGACATGATTTTTGTAAAGATTTAAAATCCTCTCAATTTTTACTTTATGATCCAAACAAGTGGACTGAATTTAGATTATGAATTTAAAATCCATACCTAAATCCCTCCATCCAAACAAACCTTATAGACTTCATGTTATCATTTGATGGTAGAGCTATACTACTTCACATTTAAGTTAATATAAACTTAAAAAAAATGAACTAGCTGTTAGGAAATAAACACACGCACACAATGATGATAAGAGAATAACACAAGATTTGTTTACCCAGTTCGTCTTTCGACTACGTCTGGGGGCGATGCCAAGCCAGGTATTTCATTATATTTTTCGGATGCTAATTACAACGAGAGAACATCTATTTATAATAGAAAATTTTCCCTAACCCTAAGCCCATTAGGAACAAACTTGCTCCCTACTCCAAGCTAGCCCATTAGGAGCAAACTTGCCATAATTAGCCCTAATCATATTAGGAACAAACTTGCTCCCCACTCCAAGCCCATAAGGAATAAACTTGCTCCCCACTCCTAGCCCATTAGGTTAATTCACGCTCCACACTTCAGCAATCTCCCACTTGGAGACTGAATCCTCCATGTAATCATATCTTCTTGATTCTCCTCCCGTATCCGCCTGTCATCGCCAAACCTTATCTTCAAGTTCCAAAGCCAATTGAAGTTATGCATAGCTTCAACTTCTCTAAGGTCACTACCTTAGTAAACACATCTGCTGGATTTTCACTTCCAAGGATCTTCACAAGCTGCAAGATCTTCTTCTCTAAAAGGTGACGAATGTAGTGGTACTTCAACCCAACATGCTTTGTCCTTGTGTGGAACGCCAGATTCTTTGCAAGAAATATAGCACTTTGACTATCACTGAAAAGAGTGCCATTCTCATGCTCCTTCCCAAGTTCTCCCAAGAAATTCTGCAACCACACCATCTCCTTACTTGCCTCTGTCACAGCTACGTATTCTGCCTCAGTAGTGGACAGTGCAACAACCTTCTGCAACTTAGAAGTCCAAGATATAGCAGTACCACCATATGTAAAGACATACCCGGTTGTACTTCTTCTCCCATCAAGATCGTTTGATGCCAAGTTTGCATCCACATAACCCACCAGCTCCATACTCTTGCCTTTGAAACACAAGACCTTGTCTGTGGTACCTCTCAAGTATCGCAGGACCCACTTGACTGCTTCCCAATGTTGCTTGTCCGGATCACTCATAAACCGTCTTACTACTCCCATTGCATGAGCAATGTCTGGCCTCGTACACACCATGGCATACATGATGCTACCAATCGCTAAGGCATACGAAACATTCAACATCTGGGCACGCTCCTCCTTGCTCTTGGGGGACTCCCTTCTTGAAAGCTTGAACTGACTGCCCAATGGAACACTCACGGGCTTCGACTCTGACATGTTGAATCTTTCCAGGACCTTCTGAATGTAACTCGCCTGCGAAAGATACACACTTCCTGTCGCCTTATCACGTTCAATCCTCATACCCAAAATTTGTTTGGCCTCTCCGAGATCCTTCATTGAGAACCGTTCGGACAATTGCCTCTTCAACTCATTCACTTCTCTTGCATCAGCTCCTATGATCAACATGTCATCAACATATAGCAGGAGAATAAGAAATCTTTTGTCAAACCTCTTGTAGTAGCAACAATGTCTGCGTGGCATTTTTGGTAGTCGATCTCCATCATGAAGCTGTCAAACTTCATGTACCAGTGCTTTGGAGCTTGTTTTAGGCCATACTAGCTCTTCTTTAACTTGCATACAAGTTCCTCCTTTCCTTTCTCTACGAACCCCTCAGGCTGTGTCATGTACAACTCCTCCACCAAGTCACCGTGGAGGAATGTTGTCTTCACATCCATCTGATGTAACAACAAGTTTTCTGCAGCTACCATACTCAACGCCATTCTAATAGTGGTCAGTTTCACAACAGGAGTAAAGACATCAGTATAATCAATACCATGTCGCTGCTCAAACCCCTTGACAACCAGCCGAGCTTTGTAACGTTTGCTACCATCAACTTCATTCTTGATTCGATAGACCTACTTGCAGTGAAAAACCTTCTTGCCCTTTGGGAGCTCAACAAGTTCCCAAGTGCCGTTCAACAGAAGAGATGCTAACTCATCATCCATAGCAACTCTCCACTTCCGTCTATCTGCACCCTGCTCTGCCTCTGCATAGCATTCAGGTTCACCACCATCAGTAAGAAACAAGTAGTAGTTAGAGGGCGAATACCTATTGGGTGCACGTCGCTCTCTAACTGGTCTCTGCAGCGGATTCTCCGATGGTGGTGGGGTCCTTGGTTCTTCAATAAGAACCTCTTCTTCATTCTGACTCTCCTTACTCCCACTCGAGTTTGAGATGTCTAACTAGACCTCTTGGGTATTGGTTTTGTCAGAATCTGATGCCTCCAATCTATTCTTGTACATAACCTGTTCATTGAAAACTACATCTCTACTACGAATAATTTTTCGGTTATTCTCATCCTAGAGTCTATAACCGAACTCATCACCACCATAACCAATGAACGTACACTTAACAGATTTAACATCTAATTTACTTCTATTAACAGAGCTAACATGAGCATAAGCAACACAACCAAAGACACGCAAGTAAGACAGATTTACCTCTTTTCCCGTCCATGCTTCCTCGGGTCCTCTGTTCTCCAACGGAACTGATGGAACTCTGTTAATCAGGTATGCTGCTGTATTTACTGCATCTGCCCAAAACGTCTTAGGCAACCCACTCTTCAACCTCATGCATCTGGCTGGCTCATTCAACGTTCTGTTCATTCGTTCTGCCACTCCATTCTGTTGGGGAGTTCCTCTCACAGTCTTTTCGATGCGAATCCCATTCTCAGCACAATATTCCTTGAACTCACGGAGTTCATATTCACCTCCATTGTCAGAACAAAGACACTTTACTTTCAGCCCTGTTTCATTCTCTACAAGAGCTTTCCACTTCCTGAAGGTATCAAAAGCATTCGTTTTATTTTTCAAAAAATAAACCAATACCTTTCGAGTGGAGTCATCGATGAAGGTCATGTAATACTCTGAACCACCAAGGGACTTCACGGGCGCTGGTCCCCATAGATCGCTATGCACCAACTCCAGCTTTTCTGCATTCAATGCTCTACCACCTCTCTAGAAACTCACCCTTCTTTGTTTCCCGAAAAAACAGTCCTCGCATAGGCCAACTTCAACAAATTTCAGCCCTGGAAGTCTCCCTTTCGAACACATTACCTTCATCCCTTTCTCGCTCATGTGACCCAACCGAAAGTGCCACAAATCAACGTTGGTCGTAGCTTCCACAAGGTCAATACAATCCTTGGGGTTAGATGTAGTATACAACGTACCTTCCTTCTTCCCCCGAGCTACTATCATGGCTCCTCTACTGATCTTCCAACTGTTGCTGCCGAAAGTCACTGAGTATCCTTCTACATCAAGCTGTCCGATTGAAAGCAAGTTTATTTTCAATCCTGGAATGTGCCTCACACCATTTAGCTTCAACATCGATCCGTTTGGTGTGGTTATCCGGACATTTCCTTTTCCCACGATTTTTAGGGGCTCATCATCAGCAAGGAAGACTTGTCCGAATTCGCCAGACACATAGTTCTCCATTATTTCAGCATCACTGCAAGAGTGGAATGATGCTCCAGAATCCAACACCCATGATTCTAGCGGATTACTGACACTCAAGACCAACGCGTCTCCAATATCATCTGTGGTTGCGTTTGCTGTCTTTTTCTCGTTCTGTCCCTTCTTATTTTTCTTGGGTGCTGAACACTGGTTCCTATAGTGACCAAACTCATCACAATTCCAGCACTGGATCAAGTCTTTATCTTTCTTGGATTGACTCTTTCCTCTGGACTTTGATCTGCCACGATTCTGCCTATCCTTCGATCTGCCCCTTTCCTCCGTATTCTGCGCTGACCCTGAAGTGGATCCAGACTCTTTCATGCGAACCTCCTCGCTAATCATCAGATCCCTCACTTCGTCAAGCTTTAGTTTATCTTTCGCGGATGAAGCGCTAACTATAGATACTGTTGCAGCCCAACTGTCAGACAAAGAAGATAACAAAACTAATGCAAGTACCTCGTCACTGAATTCGATCTCGATAGAACACAACTGCCCAATGATCATGTTGAACTCGTTTAGGTGTTGTTGCACGGGTGTGCTCTCCGACATCCTGAGGTTGAACAACCGTCTGATCAGGTGAACTTTGTTCGCCGTTGTGGGCTTCTGATACATCTCCTCCAAGATCTGCAGCATCTCCCTTGCGGACTTGGCTTTAGTCGTGTGGTAGGCTACGTTCATGGACATCGATAAACGTATCGCACTCATCGCCTTTCTGTTCAACAGATTCCACTCCTTATGTTCCATCTTTTCGGGTTTCTCCTTCTCCTCTAGGGGCACATACAAATCTTTACCATAAAGGTAATCCTCGATCTGCATCTTCTAGAACCCGAAATTCGATCCGTCAAACTGCTTGATTGAAATCTTCTCGTCGCTCATCGTGACTGCTCCCTCTGAACCCGAGACTCTGATACCATTTGTTAGGAAATAAACACACGCACACGATGACGATAAGAGAATAACACAAGATTTGTTTACCCAGTTCGTCTTTCGACTACGTTTGGGGGTGATGCCAAGCCATGTATTTCACTATGTTTTTCGGATGCTGATTACAATGAGAGAACATCTATTTATAATAGAAAATTTGCCATAACCCTAAGTCCATTAGGAACAAACTTGCTCCCTACTCCAAGCTAGCCCATTAGGAGCAAACTTGCCATAATTAGCCCTAATCATATTAGGAACAAACTTGCTCCCCACTCCAAGCCCATAAGGAATAAACTTGCTCCTCACTCCTAGCCCATTAGGTTAATTCAGGCTCCACACTCTAACACTAGCAACTAGAAAGCAACAGGATTGCAAATCTATATAATTTCATCCATTAATCAATATGGGAATAAAAAATATTTAGACATTAATTATGAACTGGTTTCAAGACTAGGACGATATGTTTTCGAACTCACGTACGCATGTAGGACAAAATCATCCCAACTTTATCAATTTTATGACAAAATTGCCAGTTTCAGGATTTTTCTGTTGGTAATTTTTATCACCAACTCCGGCTTACAAATATCAAACATAAACAAATAAAATTGTAAATAACAAACTAGGAAAATTTACACAAAAGTGTTTGACTTTCACCTTTTAGCAGTTTTCCTCATTTTTAACAGCTTTTCAAAACAATCAGGTTCTTGAAATCAATGACCCCGACACACGATCGATTGAACACCAGAAGACAAAATCGAGTCAAGGTAATTAGACATTTGTACGCAAAATGAATATGTCCCAACTAGTGCTTACAATTTGAGGTAAGGTTTCCAAGGTGAAACGACTTTTGTCTCGTCGACGAGCAGCACCACAACAGAAAGAGCTCTAGCAAACTAAAATGACGTCGAACAATGAACTGCACTTTAAATGTTAATTCAGATGAACACACACTTGTGCACAAAATATTTTTTTGTAGAATTTCAGGTTAAAACGCAACAAATAAGTGTTTGTGTAAACTTTTTCAAGTGTTGTGTCTGTGTTCTTAACACAAAACATGCATCCTATTAAAGGCATGTCCCACATCATGAGGATTCTTCCATATTGAATATCATTTTCTTTTTTAAAATGAGGCACTCCACTACAAAATATTGCCCAAAAGGCATCGGCAAATGGCATCGGCAGGCCGGCCGATGCGAAAAGGGGACGACATTTAATGCCCGATGCAAAATGGCATCGGCAGTGGGCCCGATGCCTTCCCCGATGCCCTAATTAAATATAAAACCCCCCTCTTCCAGAACGTTACAGCCGCTGCCCTCCTCCCCCAAATTGAAGCTTCGAGTTTTTGGCCATCCCCACTCAAAAATCACCTTCGTTTGCGGATCGAACTCGGTTTTTGGCCATTTGTGTTCTACATTTCGACGGGAGCATTTCTACGGTAATTTTTTTCGTTTTCATTGGTTAAATTTGAAGTTATATGTGTATATATAGTTTTAGTATATATATGTATATATATGCATATATGTTATATGTATATATAAAATTGTTAGAATTGTTAATTTTTATGCATGCATGTGTTAATTGTAAGAATTTATAAATTGTTAATTAATTATGTTGTGTTTATAAGCATGTATTTATATGTACGTATGTTTTAATAATTAAGTTATATGAATTTATTTGTTAATTAGAGTGTTAGAATTATATTTGTGTTATATGTCTATATGAATTTATTTGTTAATTAGGGTGTTAGAATAATTATTAGAATATAATTAGAATTATATTAATTAATTTTAATAGAGTTGGAAATGAGATGTTGGTTGTTTGTGTGTTTGTAGACGTCGATTGACATGGATTATTCAATTCGTAGTTGGATGTATAGTCCAAGATTAGTGAATGGGATTATGAACCCTGTATTTGTTAGTGGAATAAATGGATTTATTGAATTTGCTACTAGTAATCCGAATTCGATGTGGGAAGGAAAAATTAGGTGTCCTTGTTCGAAAGCTAGATGTCGAAATCAAACTTATAGAGATCCTAATGAAGTGAAATCTCATTTATATCGAAATGGTTTTACACTGAATTATTATAATTGGATTTATCACGGGGAAGAGATTTGGGGTCCACGTCCGTATCAAAACACTAATGAATATGCCTCAACTTCAAACGACGTTGACCCAGCTGGACCTAGTTCGTACCACACTATGGTAGAAGAGTTAATGGGTGGCCCAAACATTGATTTTGGAATCGACGTGGAAGAGGAGGCACTTAATGAAGAACCCCCTAACGAGAATGCGGCACAGTTTTACGACATGCTTCGTGCAGCAGACCAAGACTTGTATCCTGGTTGTGAATCTCATTCGCAGTTGTCATTCAATTCCAGATTGTTGAACATTAAAACGGAAAATAGATTGTCTGAAAGGGGATACAATCAGGTTGTTGAGTTGATTCGTGAGATTTGTCCTCCCGAAAATAAGGTTCCCAAGAAATTTAACGACACCAAACATTTGATGAGTGGGATGGGTCTTCCGGTAGAAAGGATTGATTGTTGTGCACAAAATTGCATGTTATTTTGGGGTGCAGACAGCGAACTAGATTTTTGTAAGATTTGTGGTCGATCACGGTATAAACCGAGTAGGGTTGATGTAGATGGTCGGTTGAAAAAGAAACGCCCGGTTAAGGAGATGTTCTACTTTCCAATAATTCCTCGTTTGCAAAGATTGTACATGTCCAAGGCCACTGCGAAGGATATGACATGGCATGCCTCGTGCGCTTCTGATGACTCTGGTGTTATGCGTCACCCGGCAGACTCGCTGGCTTGGAAGCATTTGGACCGTTCGTATCCTAATTTTGCATCTGAAATTAGGAATGTGAGGTTGGGCTTGAGCACAGACGGTTTTGCACCGTTTGGAATGACGGGAAAAAAATATTCGTCATGGCCAGTTATACTTACTCCGTACAATCTACCCCCGTGGTTATGCATGAAGGATCAATTCATGTTTCTTTCGATTCTGGTACCCGGGCCTAAAAGTCCGAAGGACAAACTTGATGTGTTTTTGCAACCACTGATAGCAGATTTGAGATTTTTATGGGAAAATGGGGTGCAAACTTACGATGTTGCTAGAAAGCAAAACTTTTTGATGCGAGCTGCACTTATCTGGACCATTAGTGACTTCCCAGCATACTCAATGTTATCTGGTTGGAGTACAGCCAGAAGGCTTGCTTGTCCATATTGTGGAGAGTACACCGATGCATTCTATTTGAATAAAAGTCGAAAGCAGTCGTGGTTCGACAACCACCGAAAGTTCTTACCACCGAATCACACGTGGCGATCGAATAAAACTGCATTCATGGCCGGAGTAGTAGTCACAGATGATCCACCGCCTATTCGAACGGGTGCAAGTCTCCTATACGAAATTGATCATTTGGGATATAGAAAGGTTACAGAGGATGGTGCTGAGGCTCACAACAAAAAACTTTCTAGAGGGTGGAAGTGGAAAAGCATTTTCTGGGAGTTGCCGTATTGGAGTACCTTGTTGATACGACATAATTTAGACGTGATGCATATTGAGAAAAATGTGTTTGATAACGTTTTCAACACGGTGATGAATGTGGAGGGGAAAACAAAGGACACGTCTAAATCAAGAGATGAGCTGAATGATTATTGTCGTCGTCCCTCTCTCAAGAAATGTCCACGTACATCAAAGTATCCTAAGGCTTATTTTTCGCTTGATAAGAAGCAGAAGGATGTTGTTTGTAAGTGGATAAGTGAGTTGAAGTTTCCAGATGGATATGTGTCTAACATGTCCCGTTGCATTGACTGGTCGAAATTGAAATTGTATGGGATGAAGAGTCATGATTGTCACGTGTTTATGCAGAGACTACTACCGATTGCTTTTTACAAAATTCTGCCGCTCACTGTGTGGAAAGCAATCACTGAGCTTAGTCTATTTTTTAAGGAGTTGACTTCTACAACCATCACAGTTGACAACATGACTCGATTGGAAACAGATATCCCAATCATCTTGTGCAAGTTGGAACGTATCTTTCCACCCAGCTTCTTCAACTCTATGGAACATCTACCTGTGCACCTTGCATATGAAGCAAAAGTGTGTGGTCCAGTTCAATACAGATGGATGTATCCATACGAGAGGTAATTTAATTAATTTCTCATACGATTCTTCAAATTATATGAACTTACGATTCTTAAAATTTAATCAGGTATCTTCGCACCTTGAAATTAAGCGTGGGTAACAAAGCATGTGTTGAAGCTTCGATTGCAAATGCCTATTTAACTAGAGAGGCGTCAATGTTTTGTTCTCACTATTTCGAGGACCATGTTACGACAAGGATACACAATGTACCTCGTAATTACGATGGTCGGGACGAAGTACACGAGTATGTCGAGGGCACTTTTTCCATATTTAAGGCGCCTGGCAAACGATTTGGAAAGCCTAAGAAAAGATGGATTTTAGACGAGGAGAAAAAAGTTGCTCATACGTACGTGTTGTTGAATTGTGATGAGGTGCAGCCATATGTTCAGTAAGTCAATCCGACCAAAATGTTTGTCAATCAAATACTTAGTGTTGAAATGTCTTATTAATCTTATATCGATCGTACGTAGGCTATTCATGCAACAACTTCAAGTTCTTCAACCAAATCTCTCGGCCGCTGAATCAGATTTAAGACTACAAGATGGATTTGCGTCGTGGTTTGAAGACATTGTAAGTTATCCTAAAATAACGATCTGTGTAAAGTGTTAAGTTATAGAAATTCTCACATTAATTCGGCTTATATATATATATAGGTGAAGATAAATCACGTCGAGGACAGGTTTTTATACGATCTTTCGGCTGGTCCGTCTGGTCAAGTTCTTACGTACGCAGGGTATTACGTGAACGGGTACAAATTCCACACCATGGCTTATGGTGCATCTAGAGCAACATCAAACAGTGGGGTTTTTATCAAGGGAAAAAACTATGACGCGGATGAGGAAGATTTCTATGGGAAACTCGAGGAAGTAGTCGAATTGGACTATCAGGGGTACCACGAGAAGAAAGTGGTTTTGTTCAAGTGTCAGTGGTTTGATCCCTCAAACAATGGGACAAAAGTTCATCGTAACTACAAGCTCGCGGAGCTTAATCAGAGGCGATCTTACGACCGATACGATCCATTCGTACTAGCAAGTCAAGCCACACAAGTCTACTATTGTCCATACCCCGGATCCCGTACTGATTGGATATTTGTCTGCAAAGTCAAACCGAGATACTTGGTGGATGCAAAAGATACTACTGAAGATGAAGTTCCCGCGTGGCAAGAGGATAACATAGAAACTCAAATGATTGTGCAAGTAGATGATGATCCTGTCATGTTAACTGATGACACCGGTACAATGATGGAAATGGCAGAGTATGAAGAAGATGAAGAAGAAGACGGAGAAGAAGACGGAGAAGAAGACGACGAAGATGAAGCTAAAGATGAAGATGATGAAGATGAATGATGTTGTTAATTTTTAGACTATGTTATCTAAATATTAATTGTTAGACAATGTTATCTAAATATTAATTCCTTAATTATATTCCTTATTTATATTTTAGTGTTAATCGTTACAGTGATGTTCATATATAATGTTTTTTAATTGTTACAATGTTCAATGTTAATAATGTTTTAATGTTCATTTTGACAGATGAGTTGTCGTCGACATGGTTCTGGATATGGCTCTGGTCAGGGTTCTTCTGGACAGGGTTCTTCTGGACATGGGCGAGGTAGAGGTAGAGGTAGAGGCAGAGGAGAGCCGGTGGATGAGACACCGACTGTGCAGACACCACAGGGTTTGTATATGCCCGATATGACTGGGATAATGTTGCCCCAGATGCCCGGAATGAACCCTAATTCCTATTACACTCAGGTGCCTCAGTTGCCTCATATGGTTCCACATCCACAGGAACAATACCCTCCACCGATACATTCGCCAGTTAGACATTCGTCTGTCGGGACACAGGCCAGCATGTCGACTGATGCACCCGACAGTCGCATCCGACTGTTTATCTACCTGGATACGTAAGTATATTATATTTAAATTTCATTAGTCGACGTATGTATAACATGTTTATTAATAATTTTTTATTTATTATAAAATACGTGTAACAGGTTGATGCCTTCAAATTTAATTTCGAGGACGATCAGATCGATAATGTACCGGAATATGGAGCTTGGTGCACACACCTGGGCTATGGTATCACCCGGCACGGTACAACGGTGGTGGGATACATTCCAGGTATAAAATAACTTTACATTTAGTTATTTTGTTATATTGCTTCGTTAATTAATTTTTTTTTGCAGACCGAGGTCAGGTGGGACCCTGAAGCCACATCTTCTACAGAGGTGTACAGACTCTTTCTTCAAAGAGCTGCAACTCGGTACACTAACATGTTATCAAAAATCAAGAAAGCGTGGGTGAAGGATAACAAGAGGCCGTTGTGGGATGTGAATGTTTGGAACTCCTTAGTTCGTCACTGGAACAATCCCGACACAATTAAGAAGAGCGAGCAGGCTCGTAAGAACCGCTTATCCGAGCCTGGAGGTCCGGGTACTGGCTATGGTACTCATAAAGGCGGAGCTCGTGGAGCAGCAGAGGTCGCACGGCGCATTGTAAGTATTTGTGGTCAATTATATATAATTAATATTAGTTAATTATTTAGTTTATTTATTCGTATATGTCTTCGATTCAAAATACAGGAGGAGAGGACGGGACGCCCTGCATACGACTGGGAGATAGTTGAATATTACCACCGTTACGAAAACGGGACATACACTTGTGGCTATATGGGTGATATACTTGTAAGTTATATATATATATACATTACATTATATAACAAATATATATTTAATTGTACTTGAAAATGTATTAACCCACTTTTAAATGTGCACGTATAGGACCAGATACATGACGAGTTCACCAATAATACTACAAGAGATCCGTCAGATGAACCTAGTTCAGAGGATGGTTCCCAGGCCCCACCTTTACCCGATATGTCTGCACTGTACGTGAAGAAGGTCGGCAGGTCTCATGGACGTGTTAGGGGCCTTGGACAAGTAGGCAAGAACAGACGGGTCTCCTCCGGTCCTGGCGAGACGTCAAGTGGTACGGCTTATGGACGATTCACCCAGGAAGACATAAACAATGCTATTGCTGAAGAACGGAGAGTCAATGAAGATAGAGAGCAGCGCTTACTGGCACAAATGCGGCAGCAGGAGGAGCGCTTACGCAAGGAGTTTCAGGACCAGCTTGCATTGATGATGGGACAGATGGGTGGGATAGGTGGGGAGCCGAGGCCGTCGCACAACGTTCATTATAGTAGCCAGGTTCAGGATCGGGATGATACTGAGGATGATGGTGGTGGTGATGAGGAGTGATACATTTTTATATTACTTTGTTACGTGTGATGTTATTATATTACATTGACGTTGAGGATTAATTTTTATTTTAATTGACGTGAACATGCTAATTATGATTATAATTAATGTTGTTTGTGATATGATGTTATTTTAATTGAAAATGAACTAGAGAATAATTTTATAATAGATGAATTTTTTTTTAATTATATGTATAAGTGAATTCATATTTTTAAATGGATAAGTGAAAATAATTATATATATTTAATGTTGTGAATTGAAAACTAGAATGAATTTAAATGATGTGATTAGAATAAATTTAAATGTATAAGTGAAAATAATTATATTCAATGTTGTATGTAATTATAATGTTGTGAAATAAAAAATTAGAATGAATTTAAATGTTGTAAATTGAAGATTAGAATAAATTTAAATAGTGTGAATAATTGATACCGTAAATAAATTATTTAATTTGAAAAACATAATTTAGTTAATTTGAAAAACATAATTTAGAAATAATTATGATATGTTTTGATAAATAATTTAATAACCAACAATTAAAGTTAGAATGAATTGAATTAATTAAAGAATTAAAAACTCAAACTAAATTGAATATATATTAATTGCATTCACAACATGTCGACTAAAAGCTCCTAGCCTAAACGGCACACAGGGGGCGCTCAAAAGCCTTCGAGACCGCGAGGTCACGAGTTCGAACCCCAGAAATCGCGAAAATGGCCTGAATTTGCGAAAATGGGGTGGCCCAGCGGTGGGGGGTGGGTGTTGGTGGCCTATCGACCTGGGTTCAAAACCCAGATTCGTCTTTTTTAAATTCTAATAAAAAGGCATCGGCAAAATGGCATCGGCAGTGGGCCCGATGCCATTTGGTAACGGCAGTGCCCCGATGCCATTTAGTAACGGCGCTTTTCCCGATGCGAAATGGCATCGGCTGTCCCCGATGCAAAATGGCATCGGCAGTGGGCCCCGATGCCATTTGGTAACGGCGACCTGCCGATGCCAAAAGGCAACGGTTTTCCCCAGATCCGATGCCATTTTAATGGCATCGACCATATTGGCATCGGCACACTGCCGTCCCCTTTGTCGTTGCCTTCATCTTTGGGGACGGCAGATCCGATGCCTTCCCCGATGCCATTTATCAATTTTTTTGTAGTGCTCAAATTTGGTAACACTTCAAGATTTGGAACGTCCATGGACATGAACACTCGAACAGCCAAGTTCATCATACTCAAGGGCGGATCTTCATTGAGGCTAAGGTGGGCTATAGCCCACCCTAAAATTTAGGGATTTTTTTTATATATATAATATTATTTTTTACTTTTTACAATAAATCAAATTTAAACCAACTTTGCACGCATAAAATAAAGTCTTTATCAAAAACTTAATTTATTTTTATTAAATTATTTATAAAATATGAATATTTAATTTTTTTACATAATTTAAAATTTTAATTAAATAACAAACTTAAACTAAATTTCCAATTTCTAACTTCTTATGTAAAAATGCATATCAAATTTGAATCAACGACTTCCATATAAATCGAGTTGATATCTTTAATAATAAAATGTGTTTAAATTTGTATTTTCTTTTCTAATTGTTGTTGTTTAGTTTTTAATGGGTATTCCTGATATACGCTTCAATAGAATTTTTATCGTTTTAAAATATAATTACTTATTAATAGGTTGAAATCAATAGTAGATTTAAAGATGAGAAAATTAAAATTCTTATGCTTCTTAAACTTATTGATGCCTTGGATCTCAAAAACAACCCTAGTTATTTAATGTGAATTTTATTTATAATTAAGAAATGATATGTGTGATACTTTAATTGCTTAATTCATTGCAAACTTGATATATATGTTTTTCTCAATAAAATTTTCATTTGATATGTCTTTATAAAAAAGTTTTCAAAATTTGTCAACTATTTATGTAATATTCAAAAAGTTAATCGAGACAAATAGGGTCGAAGTACATGTTTTTTATTACGAGATCGATTCACCTAATTATTTTGACACTTCATGTTACCATTGTCACGATCGAAGGAACATTTTTAGTTATGAAACATGTCAAGAGTGTTTTTCGAAATAAAATGGAGAGTGGTTATATATTAAATTCTATGGTTGTCTATATTGAAATAAAATTGTTTGAAAACATTGATTCTAATTCTATTATCTATAAATTATATCAACTAAAAAATCGTAGAGCACAACTTATGTAAACAATTATTTTTTATATGTGTAATCATTTTCAACTTTTAGCCCATCCAAGAAAAAATTCCTGGCTCCGCCCTTGATCATACTCCCTCCGTTTCATAAAATTTGTCGCATTTGGTTTTAAATTTTGTTTCAAAAAGTTTGTCAATTTTCCTATTTTTACCAATTATCTCCCTAAAATACCACTATTAATCTCTACAATATCTATCTTTTTTTTTGGAAATATATTAATGATCCTTTTTTTTAAAAGGTCAAAGGAAGAGTGGAAAAGGAAGGTGGAGAAAGAAAATGAAAAGAGAAAATCTAATGAGGGGTAAATTTGTTAAAAAAATATGTTCCTTAATTCTATACAAAATGAAAAATGCGACAAACTTTATGAAATTGAGGGAGTGTTTGAAATGTCCATAAATCTGGACATTCGGACATCCAAATTCGTCTTAGTTCAAGTTTAAATTCATGTGTTGAATTAATTTAATTGGACCAATTTAATCCCAAATTAGGCTTCTATCAATCAGTCAAATCTATTTTCATGCTAAAAAACATAAATGGGCCCAGACCCAAGTCTAAAGTCCAATTGTCAAGGTTCACGAATCTCGAGCTCGGTCTCGGCACGGCCGAAAGGTTGCGCGACACTCATGCCTGTGGTCCATAGGATTATTCCATAGTCACTATAATTTTAACTTCTTTAACAAACTCCTACTAATAAGATGATAAATTTGGCAATGAACAACAAGAAAAATTGATTCGAGACCTAATGGAAATATGCTATGTTTCTTGAATTTTTAAAGTATACAGAATGGAGAATATATACACATACCTCTATCAATCACCTAACGTCTCTATCCTATAATTGTGATGAGAAGAAAGAAATAAATATATACACCAAATAAGTGGAATGGAAATATATGAAAAGTCAATGATATGGGAATATCCCATTTGATACGCACGATATATATTCATCACTCCCCCTTAAGTTGGACTGTGAAGGTCTCGAACACCCAACTTGCTCACAAGTAGTCATAGTTTTTCTATTCCAAGCGGCTTTGTGAAGATATTCGCAACCTGTGCATTAGTGTAAATTTTTCGAGGCTCAATTTCTTTCGATTGAACCTGTTCTCGTACAAAGTAGTAGTCCATTTCCCCATGTTTTGTGTGTTCATGAAAAACTGGATTGTTGGCTACGTGTCGTGCAACTTGATTGTCACAATGTAGAGGTGTAGCTGCAATTTATATGGCTTGAAGGTCTTGCAATAGCCACCTAAGCCACAAGATTTCACTAACTATTGTGGCCATCGCATGATATTCCGCCTCGGCCGAGGACCGTGATGCAATTGATTGTTTCTTTGTTCGCCACGAAATGGGCAACCCGCTAAGTGAAATGAGGTATCCCATGCTAGATCTTCTTGTCATATGACAACCTCCCCAATCTGAATCACATTAGGCCTCTAAATTCCAGTCCCGACCCTTTGGATGGTAGAAAAATGCCTTGGCCCGGCGTGCCTTTTAAGTATCGAAACACTCTATACATTGCATCTATATGTGTTTGTCTTGGTGAGTTGATAAATTGACTAAGCATATTGATGGCAAACTGGATATCCGGCCTTATCACCGTTAAGTATAGCAAACATCCTATGAGGCGTCTATAGCCGGATGGGTCGACTAGTGGGCTTTCTTCATCGAAATTGAACCGTGCATTTTATTCCATTAGAAATGCACTCGGACGTGCTCCTTGCATTCCATTGTCCTTTAGTATGTCCAACGTGTATTTCCTTTGGCTAAGCACGATCCCAAACACTTCGAGCTACTTCAATCTGCAAGAAATATTTGAGGGGGCCTAAATCTTTGATGTTGAACTTGTTATCAAGATACTTATTTACAAATTGTATGAACTTTGTGTCGTTTCCGGCAAGAACCACGTCCTCCACGTAGATGAGTGCACATACATAAGAATCTCCTTTCTTATGCGTGAATAAAGAGTGGTCTATTCTTGACTGACGAAAGTCGATATCTAATAATGCTCGTGTAAACTTATAGTACCAATTCCTAAAAGCTTGTCGCAGCCCATATAAGGATTTTTGAAGTTTACACACTTGTGTTTCTCCTTCCTTGACGAAGCCTTGTGGTATTTTCATGTAAACATTCTCGTCCAAGTCCCCATGTAGAAAAATGTTATTTACGTCGAGTTATTGTAACGTCCAATTTTTCTTGGCCGCAACAACAATGACACTTTGGACAATAACCAGCTTTGCCACATGTGAAAATGTCTCATGAAAGTCAATCCCTTCAATTTGAGTAAATCCCTTCAATAACATCTTAATTTGACCTTCCGAGATTTTTTATAAGTCTTTTTTGAAATGCTACATTAAATGTTGATCTAAATGTTGTTGCATTTCTGGCAGGATCTAGAAGCTTCTACAAGGATATGGAACCTGAAAGACTCCAGAACATTGCAGAACGTACTAGACCAGCCTGGAACCTTTTAGAACGACCTGGAGCATGCAAGAAGGATCTAAAAAGATCAAGGAAGTTATGGAAGTTGAGTTCCTAAAAAATAGGACCTTAATGTTGGAAGCCTCTAGAATTCGCACCATACTCTATAAATACCGAAGGAAGGCTCCACAATTCAGTGTATTCTATTCGATCAATCTCCTAGACCGAGTGTTCATCCCTGTTAGGAATTGTGGCCAGTAGTTATACATTTTAAATCATACGAAGTATCCCACCCGTATGGCTGTGTGCTTTTCTTATCTATCGAGAGTGTAATCATAGATAGACTAGCATTTCGACAGTGTGTAATTTTATACACTTAGTTCGTTTTCAAAACAGGGCACCTGCCTCGTTTGTAGTTTTAGTTGTGAAGGTTATTGCTGTAACATTTCACACAACATTTGTACTTGAAGATAAGTATTGATATTTCGCCGTAAGGCTCGCATAGCTTTTTATTTATAAAATCTATGTAAAAAATATTTCCATTGTGTCTCATTTGTTTTTAGTGTTTCAAGTCTTTCGACGTGTATCTTTATTTCTGATATTCTGTTAGAGTCAGTGTTGTACAATTTGACCCAACATTTAGTACATCATTAATCTACTTAAACTTAAACACTTCATACCCCACACACTTTCAGT
Source organism: Galeopsis tetrahit (assembly GCA_963675135.1). Classification (NCBI taxonomy): domain Eukaryota; kingdom Viridiplantae; phylum Streptophyta; class Magnoliopsida; order Lamiales; family Lamiaceae; genus Galeopsis; species Galeopsis tetrahit. Next base: position 76,676,719 of record OY776120.1, read on the forward strand.
TGGTATCAGAGCTGATACTTGACGACACTAGGTTAGATCTTTGGTCAAGTGTAATTTTTAGTTTATATTAGCAATGGAAACACATCACATATCCACTGCACTTAGGCCACCCATTTTAGATGGTTCGAATTATGCTTATTGGAAGCCTAAGATGCGTATGTACATCAAGTCGATTGATGAACGTGCTTGTAGGACTGTACTTACAGGCTGGAAAGCTCCAAAGAGACCAGCAGATGCAAATGGTGAAGTCCAACTCAAGAGAGAAGTTGACTGGACGGCTGATGAAATAACAACAACAGGCTACAATTCTAAAGCTTTAAATGCTATTTTTACCTCTATTGACGTTTCAATGTTTAAAATTATATATAACTGTTCTACTTCTAAAGATGCATGGGACAGGTTGCAAGAGCATTGTGAGGGTTCAGACAGTGTTCGAAGGACTAAGCTTCGAATGTTGGGAACAAAATTTGAGAATCTCCGAATGAAGGAAGATGAAACAATTTCATCCTACAATGAAAGGTTAAGTGAGATAATCAATGAATCACATTCTCTTGGTGACCCTATTTCTAATGTTAGAGTAGTTCATAAGATATTAAGATCTGTTCCTAGGAGATTTGATGCTAAAATTTGTGCTATTGAAGAGGCAAAAGATACGGATAAGTTAAGTCAAAATGAATTAGTGAGTATCCTTAAAACATATGAGATAAACACTAATCAAGTTGATGAAACTAATGATGATAAGAAAGTTGTGGTTTTTATAGGGGAAACATCAAACAATTCTGAGATTCAACCTATCATTACTGAAGTTGATTCGGATGAAGAATTGCTTGATAAATGGCTCAAGGATCCAAACAACATTGCCTTGCTCACTAAGCACTTTAATAAGTTTCTTAAGAAATCTGTGAACAAATCTAGTAACATTCAGCCTAAGATTCAAATCAACACATCAACACCTCAACCAGAAAGGAGGAAAGGTCAATTCACACCAAGACCATCAAAAAGTGAAGGTAAACCAAGGTATGATCCTGAATCTCGAAAATCAGTTCAATGTAATGCTTGTTCTGGTTATGGCCATTATGCAAATGAATGTGCCAATACTAGACTTAAGCAAAAACTGAACTTTAGTGCTACCTTGAGTGATGATTCTGATGATGATCTTGATGATTTAAATGAGAATGAATATTCTAATTTTACCAGAATTGATTATAATGATTCCTCAGATGATGATCTGGATGAAACAAATTCTAATGCTGTAACTGATGCTTCAACATCTACAACAACATCAGAACAGAGTCACCAAAATTTGAACTGTTTTAATGGTTTGGTTGATGATGCAGGAAAAAGGACTGATGACAATGAATATCAGAAGCTATTAGATGATTGGAACAATCAGAAACTCACTCTTAATTCCTTGAATAAAGAGAATGAGGATTTGAAAGACACAATCACCAAGCTAGAAGTTATACTTACCAAAAGAGATCTGGAAATTTGTAACTTAAAGGAGAAACTGATAAATTCAACTTTATGTTTCAATAAATATTCCAAGAGTGCTTCTGAGGTAAATAATGTTATAGCTACTGGTAAGTCTAATAATCATGGTTTAGGTTATGATGGTACTACTGCTTCTATTTCTGATAATTTTAGAAAACCTGTGAAATTTGTGAAGGCAAATGTTGACACATCTGGTGTAACATCTGCACAATCAGATTCTCACAAAGTTAAAAGGAACTATATCTGTCATTACTGTTCCAAAGTTGGTCATAATCGTCCTTACTGCATAAAATTGTTTGAAGAACAGAAAAACTTGAAAATGTTGCATGAAAAACTGTCACCTCCTGGTAAACAGTTTCTAAAATCTGCATGGAAACCTAAAGCTACCTGTAATGTTGTTCATACCTCCTTAAAAGCATGTATACATGATTTATGGTACTTTGATAGTGGTTGTTCTAGACATATGACAGGCCGTATAGACTTCTTATCTGATTATGTGACCTTGAATAGTGGTAGTGTTACATATGGAGGTGGTTCTAAAGGAAATATTGTTGGTAAAGGAACTTTGAATGTTGAAGGTTTTCCTAAGCTTAAAAATGTCTTGCATGTTGATGGCTTACTTGCAAATCTGATTAGCATTAGTCAACTTTGTGATGATAATTTGCATGTGAAATTTGACAAAGATTCATGTTATGTCCTTAATAAAGATGAGTTTGTGTAATGACTGGTACTAGGTCAGCTGATAATTGTTATCTTATTGGAACAAATATATGTAACTTGTCAAAATATGATGAAAATATTCTACGGCATCAAAGATTGGGTCATGCAAATTACATAGCAATGAAAAAGCTAATCAAAGCAGATGCAGTAAAAGAAATTCCAAAACTGAGGTTTCACAATACCATTGTATGTGGACTATGCCAAAAAGGTAAGCATGTAAGAATGCCGCACAAAATGTTGTCACGTTGTTATACACATTGATGCTTTGAATTGCTGAACATGGATTTGATGGGTCCTATGGAAACTAAAAACATTGGAGAAAAGAGATATTCCTTAGTTGTGGTAGATGATTTTTCTAGATATACCTGGGTAGAGTCTTTGAGAGACAAATCTGAAGCATTTGCTGCATTTAAAATTCTTTATAAAAGGTTAAAAAATGTGTTTAACTTGAAAGTTGGCCGTATTAGAACTGATCATGGTAGGGAATTTGAAAACAGCATGTTTATTGATTTTTGTGATAAAAAGGGTATCTTGCAATAATACTCATCTTCTAAAACTCCACAACAAAATGCAATTGTTGAAAGAAAGAATAGAACTTTACAAGAAATGGCAAGAGTCATGCTTACATCCAAATGTCTTGCTAAGAAATTTTGAGGAGAAGCATTGAATACTACATGCGATATTATTAATAGGGTTTTTATTCGTTCTGGCACAAATCAAACACCTTATGGGATTTTGAACAACAGAAAACCTAATGTGAAATATTTTCATGTATTTGGTTGTGTGTGTTATATTCTGAATGATAGGGATCAACTTCATAAGTTTGATTCTAAAAGTGATAAAGGTTTCTTTTTAGGCTATTCTAGAAATAGTAAAACTTATAGAGTATATAACCTTAGAACTAACATTGTTCAAGAATCTGTTAATGTTGTGTTTGATGATGATAAAGGTCTTACAGATGACAAAGATGAAGAAGATGTATCACAGGTCACTGACGATTCTGAGAATACACTGAAGTCTGAAAATGTTGATGTTGGTCCCTGAGACGAGTGTAAGATCAGCTGACTTGATGTCTGCTGATGGTGTGGAAAATATACTAACTCTTCAAAGTAACTAGTCCGCTGATTTCACTAGGGGCCTAGGACTAGTTAGTCGACTGATTAATTACTTATCGGAGTTAAGTGCGGAATTTTAGTGTGCCCATAAATATTATACTCGTCTATTTAATAAATATAGTGTGTAAAAAGTTTTATGCACAAATATGTATGAAAATACTTGAAATGTAAAGTGCAGAAATGTAAATAACACATTAATTTATAGTGGTTCGGATATACGTTCCTACGTCCACTCTCACGTCCTAACGTGATGTTTAATCCCTTTAATTTACCACAAATTACAAGGGTCTTGACCTTTATAGTCCCAAGGGTAGGACTTTGAGATCTGAGCCGTCCTAACAGCTACGGTCTCCACAAGTGATTGTAAACACTTGCACTTCCCCACAAGTGATTGTAAGCACTTGCACTTGCACTCCACAAGTGATTATAGAGCACTTGGACTCTTTACAGTGACGAACACTAAACTTGGCTTATAGGGGTTTATGGTAGAAGGTGGGTTTTGTGTATATGAACTACGTGAGAATTTCCCTTACAATCTGTTTTAGCCTCATGCTAGGATTGAGAAATTCTCTATAAACTATGGATATATATGAGTGGCTAAACTGGCTTAGATGTTATGAGTTCACTCACTGGGGATGAGGTGATGCTTGTTGAATCTTCATGAACGATCTTCTTGAGCTCTTCTTATTTCTAGACTTTAAGCACTTTGCTCGACCTCTGCATCTCACACCTCTTCTCTCCAAATGATGTAAGAACTTAACTCATTTATATAGTGTTGAGTTTGAATGTTACCGTTGGATGATGGCATTCAAAACTCCACTAATTGAGGAATTGGCAATCTCTTGATATGATATGATTGAATATTACCATTGTCATGTAATTTCAATCATATCTTTGACTTTCCTTTCTTGTGCGTATCTTGTCAATCCTTGACTTCAACTCTGATTGGCCTTCCTTTAATTGGGTACTCATCTGATCTTTCTTTTAAGCTTCTGCTGTCTTTTACTCAGCTGCTGTCTTTACCCCGCTGCTGTCTATACTCAGCTGCCTTTTACTCAGCTGTCTTTACTCAGCTGTTTTTACTCAGCTGTCTTTACTCAGCTGCTGTTTCTTCTCAGCTGCTGTCTTTACTCAGCTGCTGTTTCTTCTTAGCTGCTGTCTTTACTCTACTGTCTTTACTCAGCTGCTGTTTCTTCTCAGCTGCTGTCTTTACTCAGCTGGTTGTAAGATGACTTCTACTCAGCTTGTAAGAAGACTTCTACTCATCTTACTCTTACTCTTCTTATCCTATAAGATGAGTTTAACTCATCTCATCAGGAGACTTCTGGTCTTGGTCTTTGTTGGGATATGAATCCTATAAACAATGTTCTAGTTGATGAAAGTATGTTTTGATGGCCAAAAGCAACTTAAAGTTAGTGATATATGTGGTTCTAAGTCATCTTAACTAAGTCATCTGAATCTAAGCTTACTAATCTGATGAGAGACTTAAATTGAGCTTACTGATCTTAATGCTAACTGAAGTAAGTTTACTGATCTTATTAAGTAATATTAAGAATAAAATTACTGATCTTAACTGAGTTATGTGAAATAAGATTACTGATCTTAGTGTAGAAACTGAGAATATTTTTAGTGATCTTATATGAAATATTTGAAACTGAGTTACTGATCTGAGTTACTAATCTGAGTTACTGATCTGATGTACTTACTGATCTGATATGCTTACTGATCTTATATGTAAGTTACTGATCTTAAATGTTTACTGATCTTAGATATTTACTGATCTTATATGGAAGTTATTGAACTTACATGAGTTACTGATCTTATGAGTTACTGATCTTATTGGTTACTGATCTGATATATGAACTGTTAGGAACTAAGCTGATGTTTTATATTGTATAGACAGCTTATAGTATAGGACTTAGAAATACTCATCTGTATATAGTTCAGTTGATGTATAGATAGGTTTTATATATGTAAAGTTGTATTCTATTGTATTCAGCATTGTAAAGCTCAGAACAGTAAAATCAGAACACTAGATTAGAACTAGATTAGATGAAGATCAGAAGACTAAAGAAGACTCAGAGGACTACTTCAGATTAAGAAGACTTCAAGAAGAGTTGAAGATAAGCTGAGAAGCAATCTGGAGAAGTTTTGAAAAGTTTTTGGTTACTGTGCTGATTGAGTCAGAAGAGTAAAAATCAGCAGAGTAAAATCCGAAGAGTAAAAATCAGAACAGTAAGTTACTGTGCTGATTTAGTGAAATTGAAGAATAAGTTTGGAAAGCTTATTTAAGGTGTAACTGAAGATTTATTGAAGATATGCTGACTTGGAAGGAAGTTACAAAGTCGGTTACAAGAAGAAGTTACAAAAACAGTTTTAGAGTTAGTTGAAAGTTAGTTCACAAACTGCTAACTGTCATACTAAGTTCTATAAATACTGTATGATCTCCTACTGCTGAAGACTACTGAGAAACTACTGATCTTAAAACATTCACAAGCAAGCTAAAGTCTACAGAGCACAAGAAGAACTCATAGAGTTGAAGGAGATTAAAGAAGAAGAAGCCACTGAATTGAAGAGAAGAATCAAAGGCTATTCAAAGAGAAGTTTTACTTTTCAAGTTTAAAGTTTGTATTTTGTAAAACAAGTGTGCTAGTTACTTGTAGAATTACTAGTAGATCGAAGATATACCTGGAGGTATAATCGAAAAGATCAAAGTCTTAATCTTGGGACTTTAAGCCACAAGAAGCTCAAGAAGAGTAATAAAACTTCACAACTGGAGTTGTGAGAGTGGATGTAGACATTTGTCGAACCACTATAAAATTCTGTGTTCTTTACTTTACTGTTTGATATTTGTTTGAATTGGTTAATCAAGAATAGTAGAATTAACAAAGAAAAAGATCTAGATAAAAGTTGAGTATAAACTTGATTGGGCTCATTAGTAATCTGATTATTCCGCATTGTGTATTCTCATATATTGAAAGATTTTTGAAAAGTCTATTCACCCCTCCCCTCTAGACATTTTCACTAGCTTACTCAATATTATTAACTCAACTTTGGGACCAACAAGTGGTATCAGAGCAGTAGTTCATTGGACTGCTGTTTCTTGATAACCTTACAGATCTTGAGGGATTCTTTACTGATCTTACTGTTATTTCTTGATACTTGTTACTATCTGAATACTTGAAATCTATCTGCTATACTTCTGATCATATTTGTATAAACAAACATGGATGACACTAATGTGAACAAGCTGCCTAAGTTCAAGATTGCAGATTATGACTACTGGAAGCTTAGGATGGAGGCCATCTTTAGCTCAACCCATGATCTGATGGTGTCTGTGGTGACTGAAGGACCAATTGTCATCATGGTGGAAAACACTGCTGTTCTGGATCCATCAAAACCAGTTGGAGCACTGGTCCCTAAACCAAGGTCAGAACTGACTTCAGAAGAAATGAAACAAAAAAATTTGGATAGTCTTGCCAAGAACTACATTTTACATACCCTACCAAATGAGTATCTTGGTAAAGTATTAAAATGTAAGACTGCAAAACAGATGTGGGACAAACTGGCTATTCTTTGTGAAGGTACTACTCTGATCAAAGAAAGCAAGTTATCCACTGCTGTCCAAAAGTTTGAATCATTTAAAATGAAGCCAGGAGAATCAATTGATGAATTGGATACTCGATTTACCAAAATTATGAATGATCTTGATGTATTAGGAAAGACTTATACTGACAGAGAAGTTAATTTGAGAATCTTGAAAGCCTTGGATGAAAGGTGGAAAATGGTCAAGATGATCATTAAAACCACACAAGACATTGATTCTTGGCCAGCAGAAACTATGTTCCAAACACTTAAGGCACATGAGTTCGAGTTAGATGAAGAAGATCCTATTTCTGTGATACATAAGGATAAAGATGTCTCTAAAGACATAGCTTTCAAAGCCTCTACTTCAAAGGGGTCTAGATCATCTAAAACAAAGGCTTCAAGCATAAAAGATGAACTAGATGGTTCTGATCTAAGTCTGAAAGATCAGATGAGCCTTATGATCAAAAGATTTGATAAACTGAACAAGAGATATGGCAGGTACAAGAGGTTCTATAAGGAATCTAAGGGTTCTAATAACAGGGACTCTTCTGTGAACAGATGGGATCAAAACTCTTCTGAAAGAAGGGATGAGATCTCTAATGAAAACAGGAGAGACAGGAACTCATCTGAAAAGAGAGACAGAAAGTATTCTGATAAGAAAGACAGGAACTCAATTGACAAGCATGATAGGAACAGAAAGCATTCTCCTCCTAAAAGAACTTCTAACAATCCTGTTTGCTATAATTGTGATAAGCCAGGTCATTATATATATGAATGTCCTGATCTGAGTTCTGAAGATCGAGAAGAAAGGAAAGCCAGAAGAGATCGAAAATATGCAAAGGGTAAGAAGGCAATGGTGGCTTACAATGACTCTGATTCGGAATCAGAAGAGTTACCATCAACTTCATCTGACTACCCCTCTAGCAATGAAGATGAAGCTTTCATAGCAGATGATGGACTGGCAATGATGGCCAAAATAAATGATGAGGTATCATTTGTTAACTCATTTCAATCTTGTGACAATTCTGACACTGATGAAAGTAATGCTGCTGTTAGCAGTGTAGGAAGTAGTCTTCATCATTCTCAAGGAGTGACTGAAGAGGACCTTCTACAAGCTAACAAAGCATTCATGGAAATTAGTGATGAGAATATATCTTTAAAGCAAGAAATCATTAAGCTAAAAGAAGCTCAGTTACAAGTGGATCCTAATATAGTTGTCATAAATGCAAGGCTATCAGAAGAGTTATCCCAACTCCAAGAAAAGTATGCATCCATTGACAAACTATATCAGGGTATGCTTAAAACTCAAGCCAAAGAGACTAATGAATTCAATGATTTAAAGATCAAATGTGAAAAACTTGAAGAGCGCAATAGATTCTTAGAATCTGAAGTAGTGAGCCTAGATCGAAAGCTATCTGGGATGATTAACTCTACTAAGATTAATCAAACAATCTCAGACAGATATAGAGCTCCAAATGATAAAAGAGGAATAGGTACTGATCTGCCTAGTCCATCTACTTCAGAATTTAAGAACACTAATGAAGCTAGTACAAGTTCTTTGCAACTAGATAAAGGGAAAGAACCTATGACTTATGATGATGAACCAAAACTCAAAGTACAGTCTAAATACATCCCTCCTACTACCAAGAATGGTAAAATGAAGAATGTATTAAGACCAGTACAGTCAAGACCATACCAGAAGAGTTATACTCCTCTGACCAGATCAGATCAGTCCTGGTATCAGAAGAGACAAACTCAGAACAGTAGGTCAAGACAAGCACAGGCAAGTTGGGAACAGCCTAGACCTCCTTTCATAAGGCAGTCTCAGCTGTATTCAACTAAACCTAGGAGATTTGTGCCCCATTATCATAACAAACCTGTTCTTTATCCTCCACCTTTATCTTATAATATCATTGGTGAGGAAAGACCTAAGCAAATCTATAAGCCTTATGGTCCACATGCTTTTAGACCATATTCAAACTATCACAGGCCTACTGATCTTACTGAAAAAGGGATAGAACCAAGGAAAGGCTATCTCAGAAAAATAGATCCTAAGTCTGCTGATAATTCTGAATTGGTTAATAAAGTACTGTTTTGTGATAAATTTGGAAGAAAATTGAAGAGGTCCCACTTATTCAAATCTTCAATGTTCATTTGGGTACCTCTTGCTACTAACCCCCAAGGACCCCAATAAACTAGGGTACCTAAATTATTAAGATCACTACTTTGCAGGATCGACTGGACTTATACAAGAAAGGTGGTTCAGTTGGTGAGACCTGGTACATAGACAGTGGGTGCTCACACCACATGACTGGTACCAAGGCCTTACTTACTGACTATCATGAGAAGGAAGGACCAAAAGTCATCTTTGGTGATAGCTCAGTGGCAATCACAAAAGGATTTGGATTCATCAAGAATGGAGATGTTGAAATCCAAGATGTATCCTATGTTGAAGGTTTGAAGTATAATTTGTTATCTGTATCTCAATTTTGTGACAGGGGATACAAGGTTCAGTTCAAGACCAGAAAATGTGAAATAATTGATAAAAGGACTCACAATGTTCTACTTGTTGGCACAAGACAAGGAAGTATATACATTGTGAACTGGAATAGTTGTCCTAAGAATGCCTGTCTTATTACTAAGAGTCCTAAAGAAAATAGTTGGCTCTGGCATAAACGCCTCTGCCATCTAAACTTTAAGATAATCAACAAGATTGCAAGAGAACATCTTGTTGAGGGCATTCCTAATGAAATCTATTCCAAGTCACAAGTATGTGATTCCTGTCAAAAAGGGAAACAGGTAAAGGTTTCATTTAAGTCCATTCCTACTCTTTCAACAAGCAGAGTTTTAGAACTCTTGCATATGGATCTTCATGGTCCTATCACACCTCCTACATTAAATGGAAGAAGGTATACTCTAGTTGTTGTAGATGATTATTCTAAGTTCACTTGGGTAGTCTTTCTACACAAAAAGAGTGATACACAAACACTACTTCCAGATCTATTAAAGAAATTGCAGGTTGAAAAAGGTCATCCCATTGTCAAGATCAGGAGTGACAAGGGGACTGAATTTATTAATTGTTACATTTCTGACTATTGTTCTAAGTCTGGCATACAGCATTTGACTAGTGCAGCCAGAACCCCTCAACAAAATGGTGTTGCAGAAAGGAGAAACAGAACACTAAAAGAAGCTTGCAGAGCCATGATTGCAGAATTCAACACACCTCAGAAATTTTGGGCAGAAGCTATTAACACAGCTTGCCACTCTCAAAATCGAAGTGCTCTTAATAAGGTGCATGGTAAAACACCTTATGAGGTATGGAAAGGTAGAAAACCAAGAGTTTCTTATTTCCATATTTTTGGTTGTAAGTGTTTCATACATAACAATGGCAAAAGTAAATTAAATGCTTTTGATGCAAAAGCTGATGAAGGGATATTCTTAGGATACTCTTCTGTAAGCAAAGCATTTAGAGTGTTTAATTACTCTACCCTATGTGTGGAAGAGACACCCCATGTTGTCTTTGATGAGAATGTACAGGACTCTGCTGATCATCAGCTCAGTAAGAAAGTTGACAAATTACAGCTTCAGAACAACAATGAAGATGATGACACAGGAATATATGAATCTGTACAAGCATATAATCCTTTCCTGAATGTTCTAGATCAAGATTCTGACAAAGAAAAGGTAAAAGACAAAGGTGAGTCATCTAAAACTTCTGAAATAAAAGAATTGAATGACTGCTCTCCTATGAACAAAACTGCTGATATAAATGATACTGATCTGCATGATAATTTGCATGATGTATATGATGATACTGTTAAGAATAGAAGGACATGGAAGTCTGCTCATTCTACTGATCTGATTCTAGGTGATTCTAGTATAGGTGTTAAAACTAGAAAACAATTGTTTGATTCAAAGGAAGAACCTAGTAAGTCTTTATTTTGCTGGTGTTGTTTTCTATCATCTATTGAGCCTAAAACTGTGATTGAAGCTTTAAGTGATAGTAACTGGATTATAGCCATGCAGGAAGAACTCAATCAGTTCACTAGAAATGAAGTCTGGGAACTTGTTGATAGACCTAGTAACCATAATGTTGTAGGCACTAAGTGGATATTCAAAAACAAAAGGGATGAAAATGATCTTGTAGTTAGAAACAAAGCTAGATTAGTTGCTCAGGGCTACTCTCAAGCTGAGGGTATTGACTATGATGAAACTTTTGCTCCTGTAGCTAGACTAGAAGCTATAAGATTGTTCCTTGCTTATGCTGCACATATGAAATTTACTGTATATCAAATGGATGTGAAAAGTGCATTTTTGAATGGTATACTTGCTGAAGAAGTTTATGTAGAACAACCACCTGGTTTTGAAGTGAATAGTCACCAAGTATACAGGTTAAAGAAAGCACTCTATGGATTGAAACAAGCCCCAAGAGCATGGTATGATACTCTTTCTTTATTCTTACTTGAAAATGGTTTTACAAAAGGCAAAGTTGATAGAACTTTGTTTAGAAGACAAGAAGGTAATGATATATTACTTGTTCAAATTTATGTGGATGATATTATCTTTGGATCACCCAACAAAAACCTGAGTGAAAGCTTTTCTACACTCATGCAAAGTAAATTTGAAATGTCTATGATGGGAGAAATGACATATTTTCTTGGTCTTCAAGTAAAACAAACCTCAGAAGGTATCTTTATAAATCAAGCAAAGTACACTAAGAATTTGCTAGATAAATTTGGTATTAAAACCTGTAAAACAGTTGGTGTGCCCATGCAACCTACATACAGAATGGATCCTGATGAAGGAGGTAAGTCTTCTGACCAACCTCACTATCGTGCTTTAATTGGCTCTCTACTCTATCTAACTGCCAGCAGACCTGATATTGCTTTTTCTGTTGGAGTATGTGCAAGATTTCAAGCAAACCCCAAGGAAAGTCATCTGGAAGCTGCTAAAAGGATATTGAAATATCTAAAGGGGACTATTAATCGAGGATTATGGTATCCTGCAGATGATGATATATCTTTAAGTGGTTATTCAGACTCGGACTTTGGAGGTTGCAAAATAGATAGAAAATCTACTTCAGGTTCATGTCAATTCTTAGGAACTAAACTCATTTCATGGTTTTCAAAGAAACAAACAAGTGTGGCAACTTCTACTACTGAAGCAGAATATATGGCTGCAGGTAGTTGTTGTAGTCAGCTTCTTTGGCTAATACAACAACTCAGAGACTACAATGTTGTAGAATCTAATGTACCTATATATTGTGACAGTAATAGTGCCATTGCCATCACTCAAAATCCTGTTCTCCATACTAGATGCAAACATGTTGATATTAGGCATCATTTTATTAGGGATCATGTTGAAAAGAAGAATATTAGAATGGAAAAGATTCATACTGATATTCAAAGAGCTGACATTTTTACAAAACCATTGGCTGAAGTGAGATTCAGAGAATTGTGCATTAGTTTAGGATTGATAGATATGGATTCTGTTTGTATATAGAACTGTGCTAATGTACCTGCTGATTTGATGGAGTACACTATTTGTGACAAAGAGGATAGAATCAGGATTGATCTGAGAATAGCATTGTTGAAACAATTTCCTGGTTTAGATGAAAGTTCTGTTGAATTTGAGAAGCTCCTTAGGATAGGCACTTGGGTGTATCTTAAGAGGAGTACTTTGAAGGAATGTTTAGCTATCATGGAAGGAATGGGAGGTGCTTCAATCTTTGATGATTGGGAAGCAGAACAAATGCAAGCAGCTGGTGTTAACTCTTTTCTTGAGTTAGTCACTCCAGAATCTGTTGTACTTCTTGTTGAGAGATTAACAGGGATCAAGTACACTGTTGAAAAGATTGCAACTCCTGTCTCTGATGAAGATTTATTTAGTGAAGAGAAGGATGTTGAAGAAACTGCTGCTGAAGAAGATTTTATGGAAATTGATGAAGACATTGTCAATGCAACAGAAGTGTTTGAGAACACTGTTGTACTTGAAGATACTGTTGTGATTGAGGAAACTGATGCTGTTGAAATTCAGGATGTCAATGCTGAAGAATTGGAAAGCATTCCTATTCAATCTACTGATCCTATTGAGGATGTGCAAGAAGAGATCAGAACAGATCATGTTGAGAAAGAATCTGATGTTTCTGAATTTGAAAAATTGAAAAAGCAGAATGCTGAACTTCAAGCAAAGATGGAAGCTGCTGTTCAAATGTTTCAGGAAGCTACTGAAAGGATGAACAAGATGCATTCTGAACACTCTTATGAGAAGGTAATGGAGTATACAATGTCCAAGATATTTGACCTTCATAGAGTACAAGAGAAGAATTTGTCTCAGGTGTTGCATAAAAAACTGGAACAACACATATCTTCCCTGAAGGAGTGGCATGATGAAGCCAAAAAGGGGGAAGATAGGACAAGACAAGTGATGGAACAAACACAGTTACAACAAGCTCAGCTGGTTGTAAGTCAAGATGAATTAAGAGCTGAAATTCATATGTTAAATGAAAAACTGAAGCAAAGAAAGCAACAAAAACAGCTAGGTCAAGAGATTGTTGAGAAAAGACCTGAAATTCCTGGAAGTTCAAGTCAGAGGAAAAGGAAGTTAGTCCTATTTGATGAAGAACAACAAGAGGAAGAAGCTGAAAGAATGACTAGATCAAAAAGCAAAATGAAAGCTGTTATGACAAGTGAAGAGGAAAACTTGAAAAAGAAGAAAGAAAAGGATGTCAAGTTCTTAAAGACAAGATTTGATAATCGAGTCACAGCTTTGAAGAAAAAGATGAATGCTAAGAAGAAAGCTGAAGGACTGTTTGACAAAGATTTTCAAGATGAAAACTTTGTGGATTTCATAGTGTTGACTGAACATATGGAATACTGGAAAAATTTGAAGAAGAAATGGCAGATTGCTAACTTCATTGTGAAGAAGTTTGGTGATCATTCGAGCAAAGAAGCAGAATTTATTGATTTTGAAGAACTTATGCTGAACATTGATCAAGAATTCTGGGAAGACATAGCACAGGTTGCTAATCGTGCTGGAACAAAGATTTTATGCCCTGAAGAGCCTAATTGGGAACCTCCAAGACTGGAAAGTGGAGAACCTGATTATAAGGAAATTAACAACATTATTGCTGAGATTATCAAGGAAGAAGGAATCACTGATCATCAACACATGATGGATATCAAGGCAAGAATGTATGTGGCATTTAGAATTTGAAGATGCAGAATGAAGATGAAGGACGAGCTCAGAAGATAACATTTCTATCCTTAATCTTTATTTCTATATTTTTTGTGTTTTTCATATTCTGTGATTATTTGTAATATTTGATCTTATTTGAATATGAATCTGGAATTTTGAATTGATGAACTGTTATGATTGACTACACACTTAACTACTGATTTATTAACATTTAAGTAGTTTTGGCTTCATCAAAAAGGGGGAAATTGTTGGGATATTAATCCTATAAACAATGTTCTAGTTGATGAAAGTATGTTTTGATGGCCAAAAGCAACTTAAAGTTAGTGATATATGTGGTTCTAAGTCATCTTAACTAAGTCATCTGAATTTAAGCTTACTAATCTGATGAGAGACTTAAATTGAGCTTACTGATCTTAATGCTAACTGAAGTAAGTTTACTGATCTTATTAAGTAATATTAAGAATAAAATTACTGATCTTAACTGAGTTATGTGAAATAAGATTACTGATCTTAGTGTAGAAACTGAGAATATTTTTAGTGATCTTATATGAAATATTTGAAACTGAGTTACTGATCTGAGTTACTAATCTGAGTTACTGATCTGATGTACTTACTGATCTGATATGCTTACTGATCTTATATGTAAGTTACTGATATTAAATGTTTACTGATCTTAGATATTTACTGATCTTATATGGAAGTTATTGAACTTACATGAGTTACTGATCTTATGAGTTACTGATCTTATTGGTTACTGATCTGATATATGAACTGTTAGGAACTAAGCTGATGTTTTATATTGTATAGACAGCTTATAGTATAGGACTTAGAAATACTCATCTGTATATAGTTCAGTTGATGTATAGATAGGTTTTATATATGTAAAGTTGTATTCTATTGTATTCAGCATTGTAAAGCTCAGAACAGTAAAATCAGAACACTAGATTAGAACTAGATTAGATGAAGATCAGAAGACTAAAGAAGACTCAGAGGACTACTTCAGATTAAGAAGACTTCAAGAAGAGTTGAAGATAAGCTGAGAAGCAATCTGGAGAAGTTTTGAAAAGTTTTTGGTTACTGTGCTGATTGAGTCAGAAGAGTAAAAATCAGCAGAGTAAAATCCGAAGAGTAAAAATCAGAACAGTAAGTTACTGTGCTGATTTAGTGAAATTGAAGAATAAGTTTGGAAAGCTTATTTAAGGTGTAACTGAAGATTTATTGAAGATATGCTGACTTGGAAGGAAGTTACAAAGTCGGTTACAAGAAGAAGTTACAAAAACAGTTTTAGAGTTAGTTGAAAGTTAGTTCACAAACTGCTAACTGTCATACTAAGTTCTATAAATACTGTATGATCTCCTACTGCTGAAGACTACTGAGAAACTACTGATCTTAAAACATTCACAAGCAAGCTAAAGTCTACAGAGCACAAGAAGAACTCATAGAGTTGAAGGAGATTAAAGAAGAAGAAGCCACTGAATTGAAGAGAAGAATCAAAGGCTATTCAAAGAGAAGTTTTACTTTTCAAGTTTAAAGTTTGTATTTTGTAAAACAAGTGTGCTAGTTACTTGTAGAATTACTAGTAGATCGAAGATATACCTGGAGGTATAATCGAAAAGATCAAAGTCTTAATCTTGGGACTTTAAGCCACAAGAAGCTCAAGAAGAGTAATAAAACTTCACAACTGGAGTTGTGAGAGTGGATGTAGACATTTGTCGAACCACTATAAAATTCTGTGTTCTTTACTTTACTGTTTGATATTTGTTTGAATTGGTTAATCAAGAATAGTAGAATTAACAAAGAAAAAGATCTAGATAAAAGTTGAGTATAAACTTGATTGGGCTCATTAGTAATCTGATTATTCCGCATTGTGTATTCTGATATATTGAAAGATTTTTGAAAAGTCTATTCACCCCTCCCCTCTAGACATTTTCACTAGCTTACTCAATATTATTAACTCAACTTTGGGACCAACAGTCTTCTCTTCTCTTCTTGAGCATTGGCATGTCTTCTCTTCTAACCAGAGTCATATCTATTACAAGATGTATAATAAAGTTGTCTATACAATACAACTTATCCTATTACATGTCTGATTTGGTTTATCAAAACTAAACTAGGGATATTCATATCCCAACAATTTTCCCCTTTTTGATATAACCAAATAATCTAACACTAACTGAAGCAATAAAGAACAGACAGTGCTAAAGTCCATATAATAGTGCAGAAGAGTAAAAAAAGAAGGCTTTTGTATGAGGACAATGAGAAGTTGTCATCAGATGAGATAACTAGATGTTATCTCCAAAAGCTAAAAAGATGAGTTTTATTAATATTGCACTTTACAAGCACGGACTCACCTAATCAGCTATTACAAAGGTCTTCTTATCTACTCTTCAGCTGATATGTTGCAAATCAGACGACTTCCAATTAAGCTCTTCTTGCCTTCAGGTCTTCTAACAACTTGATCATCTTGATCTTCTCTTCTTGCTCATATGCGTGTAAATCCAGATAGGGCTAGAACTCAACTGAGCTGATGTTCCCCCTTAGTTGTTGACCTGTTCTTAACACACAATAATCCAAATACATGCAAGTATGATTTTTATGAAAAAAAGAATGCATGTAAAACAGTTTTTCAAATATGGATCTATTTAGGTGACCATTGAAAACATAAAAACGTATCTTTGATGGCTCAAACGATGGAATTTGGTCAAAAAGCATTACACGTCACTGCATAGCAGTGAGTTCAATTCAAAACATCAATTCCACTTTAAAAAGTGTACTCACACGCTAAATTCTGAAAATAACAGAAACAGTGCAGATTTTCGAAAATAAAAAATTCAAAGCAATGGTCTTTTGAACACACGGCTCTGATACCACTTGTTGGTCCCTGAGACGAGTGTAAGATCAGCTGACTTGATGTCTGCTGATGGTGTGGAAAATATACTAACTCTTCAAAGTAACTAGTCCGCTGATTTCACTAGGGGCCTAGGACTAGTTAGTCGACTGATTAATTACTTATCAGAGTTAACTGCGGAATTGTAGTGTGCCCATAAATATTATACTCGTCTATTTAATAAATACAGTGTGTAAAACGTTTTATGCACAAATATGTATGAAAAGACTTGAAATGTAAAGTGCAGAAATGTAAATAACACATTAATTTATAGTGGTTCGGATATACGTTCCTACGTCCACTCTCACGTCCTAACGTGATGTTTAATCCCTTTAATTTACCACAAATTACAAGGGTCTTGACCTTTATAGTCCCAAGGGTAGAACTTTGAGATCTAAGCCGTCCTAACAGCTACGGTCTCCACAAGTGATTGTAAGCACTTGCACTTCCCCACAAGTGATTGTAAGCACTTGCACTTGCACTCCACAAGTGATATAGAGCACTTGGACTCTTTACAGTGACGAACACTAAACTTGACTTCTAGGGGTTTATGGTAGAAGGTGGGTTTTGTGTATATGAACTAGGTGAGAATTTCCCTTACAATTTGTTTTAGCCTCATGCTAGGATTGGGAAATTCTCTCTAAGCTATGGATATATATGAGTGGCTAAACTTGCTTAGATGTTATGAGTTCACTCACTGGGGATGAGGTGATGCTTGTTGAATCTTCATGAACGATCTTCTTGAGCTCTTCTTATTTCTTGACTTTAAGCACTTTGCTCGACCTCTGCATCTCACACCTCTTCTCTCCAAATGATGTAAGAACTGAACTCATTTATATAGTGTTGAGTTTGAATGTTACCGTTGGATGATGGCATTCAAAACTCCACTAATTGAGGAATTGGCAATCTCTTGATATGATATGATTGAATATTACCATTGTCATGTAATTTCAATCATATCTTTGACTTTCCTTTCTTGTGCGTATCTTGTCAATCCTTGACTTCAACTCTGATTGGCCTTCCTTTAATTGGGTACTCATCTGATCTTTCTTTTAAGCTTCTGCTGTCTTTTACTCAGCTGCTGTCTTTACCCCGCTGCTGTCTATACTCAGCTGCCTTTTACTCAGCTGTCTTTACTCAGCTGTTTTTACTCAGCTGTCTTTACTCAGCTGCTGTTTCTTCTCAGCTGCTGTCTTTACTCAGCTGCTGTCTTTACTCTGCTGTCTTTACTCAGCTGCTGTTTCTTCTCAGCTGCTGTCTTTACTCAGCTGGTTGTAAGATGACTTCTACTCAGCTTGTAAGAAGACTTCTACTCATCTTACTCTTACTCTTCTTAAACTCATCTTATCAGGAGACTTCTGGTCTTGGTCTTCTCTTCTCTTCTTGAGCATTGGCATGTCTTCTTTTCTAACCAGAGTCCTATCTATTACAAGATGTATAATAAAGTTGTGTATACAATACAACTTATCCTATTACATGTCTGATTTGGTTTATCAAAACTAAACTAGGGATATTCATATCCCAACAGTTGCACCAAATGTTAACACATTTGGGTCAACATCTACAGAACAGTCAGTTGTAACCTCACAGAATGATCAGTACGTTCCCAAAACGAATCCTTCTTCAAGAATAGGTAAAAGTAACCCTTCTGACCAGATCATAGGCGATGCTACAATTGGAGTGCAAACAAGAGGAAGAGTAAGATCAAATAAGGTAGATGTGATGGATGTAAAGGCTGCATTTCTAAATGGCATATTGAATGAAGAAGCATATGTTGCACAACCTAAGGGATTTGAAGATCCACAATATCCTGATCATGTATATAAACTTAAGAAAGTTTTGTATGGTCTTAAACAAGCTCCTAGAGCATGGTATGGTAGGCTTACTGACTTTCTTTTGGAATATGGTTTTATTAGAGGAGAGGCAGATAGAACTTTGTTCATTAAGCACACTGAAGATGATATACTAATTGCTCAAATATATGTTGATGACATTGTGTTTGGTTCTACTTGTGATAAAATGTTGAGGCAATGACTGCAACATTTGAAATGAGTATGGTTGGAGACTTGAACTATTTTCTAGGTCTTCAAATCAAATAATGCAGCGATGGTATTTTCTTCTCCCAGAGTAAGTATGCTAAGAACTTGGTTAAAAGATTTGGTCTTGAGAATTCAAAACCAACGAAAACTCCTATGGGATCTTCTTTGAAACTTTGCAAAGACAGTGCTGGAACAGATGTTGATCCAACACTTTACAGATCCATGATAGGTAGTTTATAGTATCTAACCTCTAGTGGACCAGATATTATGTATAATGTGTGTGTTTGTGCTAGGTACCACGCTAATCCAAAAGAATCTCACCTAAATGCTGTGAAGAGGATTATCAAGTATGTTTCAGGTACAAGTGAACTTGGAATCTGGTATACCAAGGACACCAACAACATTTTGATAGGCTACAGTGATGCTGATTGGGCTGGAGATATAGATGATAGAGAGAGTACGAGTGAAGGATGTTTCTACATAGGAAACAATCTTGTATCATGGCACAGCAAGAAACAGAATTGTGTTTCACAATCTACTGCAGAATCCTAGTACATAGCTGCTGGAAGTTGTTGTACACAACTCTTGTGGCTGAGCAAGATGTTCCATGACTACGGTATTGAGAATGGTATACTCACTATCTTTTGTGATAATACTAGTGCCATTAACATTTCTAAGAATCTTGTACAACACTCACTCACTAAGCACATTAGCATAAAACATCATTTTATGAGAGATTTAGTAGAGAAGAATATTGTTAAGTTGGAGTATGTACCCACTGAAAAACAAAATGCTGACATTTTCACTAAGGAATTAGACCATGAGAGATTCTCTATCTTGAGGAAATCTCTTGGTATGAGCACTATCTGAAAAAATTTGGATGGATGTTGTCACAATGCGTCAGCATTTGGGACGACATCATGGGTTGTATAAATTTTATAAGTTGAATCTATCTCTTACTTAGTTAAATAATTCCTATGTAAAATACCTACGAATATAAGAACCTTGGCGTGCAAAAATAAACATGTCTCACACCTCTCAAATGCATAAAAAATGAGAATGTTATTAGCATACTAAAAGATGTACCAAATCACTGAGTAACTATGGAGCACGAAGTTCACTACTACGATGCCTTCTTTTCAAAAAGTGATACTTAGTAAAAACATCAACATATTTGTAATCCATTAAGTAAGTATGGGGCATGGAGTTCGCTACTACGATGTACTCTACATGAACAATGGATCAATACAAATTAGATGCTATAACACAAAAAATATATATATATATGGTGCAACACAAATGAAGAAAATTCATGTATAAACCGTGTTGAGGTGTTTGTAACAATTTTGAGCACAACATTGCCTGATTCGAATTTATTTTTATTAGTTGTAATTATTTGATTATTTATTGAGATTTATTTCATTTTATTTAATTACTAACCCACGTCTTTATTTATTTCAGATTATGCGATTTTTTTTAATTCTTTAAATTCTAGAAGCTTCTTAATTATTTAATTAAATTAATTAAATAGATTTTCCCCACTAATTACCCATGATCTAAATTGTGGCTAATTATGTGGAGCATTATCGAAAATTTCTGGAATACTCTATCAGTTTTTGTTATTTAACCTCCAACTACATAATTCTCTCGATAAATATCGATCATAAGATTAATTCTAATGCTAATTGTGATTTTTTATTTTGTTGAGTACTAAGTTTGCAGAATTGTGTTTTGGCCATGTATTTCCAAATTGCTGTATACACTCTCTCAGCTTGCCTTGAAAATCCAATCGTCCCTCTTAAATGGCTGGAAACCACCGTCAATCTCACTCTCACTCACACTCTGCTTCGAAATCTTCCGAACAAACTGCCCAAAACTCTCTCGATCTTCTTGCTTCAATGGCTTCACAACAACCAAATTCCTCAAATGCCGACACTAATATCTCTGCAACCCCATCAACAATCGCTCCTACTCCACCAACTACTCCACCAACTACCCATATACCACAAGACTCAACCGTCGAACAGTTTAGGAGGGCTGTTGAAGAGGTGTCTGATACTCTTCGAACTACCGATCATCTACCCGTGATGACGTTCAGAGATATCACCGTGGATATCTCGAGCTATTTGGCCGAACAAACTGCTCAAATGGCTGCTGCAACAAAAAGCCCTAATTCTACCGTTCCTGTTTCAATGGAAGAAAATGTCGAAACAGTTGTTGAAGGAGAAGCTGCTGATGCATCCGATTCTGAGGATGTAGAAATGGAGGACGCCCAAACTTCTGATAGTGGTACAAATTCCTCTCTCTCACCTTCTGATGAGTCTGCACCTATTCCTTTCAAGAAAAATGTGCAGAAAGGCAAAAGACAGAGAAGTCATGTACAAAGAAGGAGGTCAAACTGTGTGTTCACCCGTGTGGATTACTCTAAATCCATGAGAAAGAAGAAGAAAGCTGGAGCTGATGCTGGTGAACCCATTCAAGTGTTCACTGATTCTGAGGAAGAAACTGAAGTTGCTACTGTTGCTGCTAAGAAACCAATACAAAAGAAAACTGTTGCTGATCCTAAAGGAAAAGGGAAGGCCAAGATGATCCCTGAAGAAGAATCTGTTGAATCAGACTCTGATTCTGATTTCAATGTTTGTCTAAGAGATATACAAGAATCTCTTAAGAAGAATGTTGAGTCATTTGCTGCTGCAAAGGAGTCCACACCAGAACCTGATGATGGTGGAAGTGGAGACAACTCATCTTCTGAGGCAAAGAGCTCATCCAAAAGCTTCTCTGACATGATGGAGATTCTGACCCTGATGCAGAACTACCTTCTGAGGAAGAAAATGAAGGTATCTCTGATCCCTCTAATTATGTTGAGAAAAGGTTAGAAATATACTCTAAGAGGAAGTTGTTGGTTGAGAAAAGCATTAATGTGCCTGATTTTGATAGTAAGGGAATGGTTAAATTTTTAGAGGATAAAAATCTGTTGAATGCTGTTACATTTGGTGAAGCTTTTCTGATTAATTGGTCCTATGAGTTCTATGCTTGTATGAAGAAAAGCACTGGTAGGAGAAGTTCTAGGTCTTATGGTACTGTTAATTTTAGGGGGAGAGATGTGCCATTCACTCTAGAATTGATTAATGAGTTCTTGCACACTCCCAATGTTGATGAGGATGATGATCTGGACATGGATGTTGTGATTACTGCAATCACAGGGGGTAGAAAGACTAAGTGGACTAGGAAGATGCTAGTTAGACACTTAACCTCCTTACATTCTGTTTTGTATAAGCTGATTATTTACAATTGGATCCCCACTACCAACACTACTAAAATTACCAGAGATCAAGCCATTCTTATGTATAGGATTTCTATACTTAAGAAGTTCAATCTAGGCCATACTATTTTTCACCACATGAGGAAGTTTACTGGGAAAACTACTGGGAAAAGAAATCTGCCCTATCCAGTCTTGATTTCGAATTATCTGAAGCACCATGGCTTCACTGCTAAGAAGACTGATGTTTTGAGGGGGAGAGTGCCACAACTTGCTATTGCTCTTGCCTTATTGATTGGGGACAGAGTGATTGATTTGCCCCTAGTTGCTCCTGGTACTGATAGCCCACATAGATCTTCCAGACCCTCTACTTCTGCACATCCAGGCTCTTCCAGACCTCAACAGAGAAATGCACCCCCAAATGTTGAAAACATCCGTATCAACATTTCTGGTAATGTCTGTGTTTCACAGGAATTCATTAAACTTCAGCTCCAACACTTGCAGGAAACAATTGATGAGCTCCAGTTCCTGAAGGACTGGTGGACCAACATGCTTTCACCTACAACAGGGGGACTACCACCACCATCGAACTCCAATGTGATTATTGAGGAGATGACTGATGAGGGAGTTCCAGCTGCTGCTGCTGGAGATGCTGCAGTGACTGATGTAGTTGCACACCTTGCATCTACTTACTTTGATGATGAAGGAGATGATGATGCTGACATGGAGACCTTGTATGGTGATCTCCACTTATGAACAGGAAGAAGCTACAAGATAGGGGGAGATCTGATTTTATAATGGCTACTGTGCAGGAATCTGATGCTGCAACTGTTATCACAACAATATATGCCATTTATTCAGTTTCAATCTCTGTAATTAATGTTTAAGTTTGAATTCTGAAATTCTGATACACTTGTTATTTATTTCTAGATGTTAGGTTGTTTATTGTTTTGCAACTTACTTAATTATGGTTACACTTGATGATATTTGTTTAGTGCCTTTGCTTAATTTGTTTACAGGTTATCATGTGTTTACTGCAGGTTGTTTAGTCTTAGGTTTTGTCTTATATTCTGTTGTTGCTCTGATATTTGTTAGTTTTTTTTTTGTTTTATTGTGTTAGTGTCTTACTTAAATCTTAAGTTGTTCTTCCAAAACTTAACTTAGGATTTTAGTATAGTTACTTATGTTGTGAATAAGTGTATTGTTTATACTTGTTCTGTTTTGGATAAAACTCTCTTGATCTTATGGCACGGATCATTGTAAGATTATCCCTTATCTTCATTTGATTTGATCAAACGATTACAACAGGTATTGTCTTGACTAGTGCTTAGCAATGATGTCAACCTCAACTAAGTACATAATACTGAGTATGTATAGAAATATACGTGCATTAGGTGTATTGTAGTCGAAATGTCAAATTGGGGGAGATTTTAGATGTTGTTAACTCTCAAATGTATCAACATTCTCAACAACATCTTAATTTGACCTTCCGAGATTTTTTCTAAGTCTTTTCTGAAATGCTACATTAAATGTTGATCTAAATGTTGTTGCATTTCTGGCAGGATCTAGAAGTTTCTACAAGGATCTAGAACCTGGAAGACTCCAGAACATTGCAGAACGTACTAGACCAGTCTGGAACCTTTTAGAACGACCTGGAGCATGCAAGAAGGATCTAGAAAGATCATGGAAGTTATGGAAGTTGAGTTCCTAAAAAATAGGACCTCAATGTTGGAAGCCTCTAGAATTCGCACCATACTCTATACATACCGAAGGAAGGCTCCATAATTCAGTGTATTCTATTCGATCAATCTCCTAGACCGAGCGTTCATCCCTGTTAGGAATTGTGGCCAGTAGTTATACATTTTAGATCATACGAAGTATCCCACCCGTATGGCTGTGTGCTTTTCTTATCTATCGAGAGTGTAATCATAGATAGACTAGCATTTCGACAGTGTGTGATTTTATACA
The DNA here is from genome assembly GCA_963675135.1 of Galeopsis tetrahit. Classification (NCBI taxonomy): domain Eukaryota; kingdom Viridiplantae; phylum Streptophyta; class Magnoliopsida; order Lamiales; family Lamiaceae; genus Galeopsis; species Galeopsis tetrahit. The sequence goes on from OY776120.1 coordinate 76,700,983, forward strand.
CTTAGTTCGTTTTCAAAACAGGGCACCTGCCTCGTTTGTAGTTTTAGTTGTGAAGGTTATTGTTGTAACATTTCACACAACATTTGTACTTGAAGATAAGTATTGATATTTCGCCATAAGGCTCGCATAGATTTTTATTTATAAAATCTATGTAAAAAATATTTCCATTGTGTCTCGTTTGTTTTTAGTGTTTCAAGTCTTCCGCTGTGTATCTTTATTTCTGATATTCTGTTAGAGTCAGTGTTGTACAATTTGTCCCAACATTTAGTACATCATAAATCTACTTAAACTTAAACACTTCATACCCCACACACTTTCAGGCCAGGCCGTAGGCCCCTGTCGGGTGGCCCGACCTATTTCCACCCCTAGCTCCAGTGAAAGATGGGGTTTTGTAGGGTCCCCAAATGTCACAGTGTATTAGCTCAAAACAATCTTTAGTGCGGATAATGCTAAGAGTATAAACAGTGCGTGTTTGTTTAACCATCATACATGAATCACAATGATTATCAAAACCTTTATTCAAAACATCCACATCCACATGTTCAAGTTTTATTTTGGAAGCATGTCCTAATCTTTTGTTCCAAATTTCCGGACTCACCACGACGGTCATAACTTGATGTTCTTGCTTTATGGAGTCCAAGCAGTATAGACCATCGCGTTGTTTACCCATCCTAATCAGGTTCCTCGATTTCAAGTCCTGTATGACACAATGATCAGGAAAAAAAATTGAGTGCACAATATTGATCTTTTATTAAGAGACTAACAGATAATAGATTGCATTGAAAATTAGGCACATGTAAAACATTATTAATTTTAAGGCCATTAGTTAACATAGTATTTCCAATGCCTTCAATTGGGATATTATCAGTACCATTGGGAATTTTGACAGGAATCTCACCGTTATGGGTAAAGTGATCTGTGGCGCCGGAATCAATTACCCATAATTCGTAAAAAAATACTCTTACCAGCCATGTTGACAGAGGGTGGTTGAGTCAAGTTGCCCTTAATCATTGCTCCAAGATACTCAACCAGTTTGGTTAATTGTTCTTGGATTATCCCAGGTACAGTGCTCGAGCCACCTTCAACGTTTGCCGCCCTTGGATTTGCCTTTGGCTTTTCAATTGCTTTGCTATGGTTTTTCTTAAACTTTTGTTCGCTTCTCTCCGGATAACCCACAATTTCCTAGCAGTATTCAATCGTGTGGTTAGTTTTCCCACAATTTTTTCACTTTCTCTAACGCCTGCTATCTTTAGTTTCGTTCCCCGATCTTTTCAATTGGGACTGGTGTGTATTACTTGTTGCTGCTCCATCACGAATCTCGTAGACTAGAAAGGTTGTTGCTTCCATCGTTGGTTTTCTCGCAGACGTGATGAGTCGTTGCTGCTGATCTTGTGCCACCAAGTGGTAAGCTGCTCCCAAACCGAGAGTTAGTTTTGTGCTTAGGATTCGAGTTTTGACGATATTAAATATTTCGTCGAGACCCATGAGAAATTCGTATAATTATTCATTTTCTCGCATGTCCACAAATTGTTTCGACACATCACAAGTGCATTTCCCACAAGTGCACTTTGGCTTGAAAGAGACTGATTGAATCTCGTCCAATATGCCTTTCAACATTGTGTAATACGCCGAGACTAACATTTTTTCTTGGCGTGTAAGAGTTAACGCACGTTTCAATTCGTACGACCTAGGGGTTCTCTCTTTGCCAAACCTTTCTTCCAGATCCAACCAAATTGCTCGGGCACTTTTTCTGTGTTTTACATTGTTGCGTATTTCCTTTTCCATCGAAACTGTGAGCCATCTCTTCACCAACGTATTACACCTCCTCCACAATGGCATTTATGTTGATCCTTCATCTGGTATTGGAATAATGTTATCGATGAACCCAATTTTATTTTTGGCGAATAGAAAGTTCGTTATTTCCTCCATCCAATCTGCATAATTACCATCGTGAAGAACTTCGCTCACACATATTTGTCCGGGGTTATCAGACGGGTGTACATAGTATGGAGACATTACATCAATCATATTTGATGATGTTGGTTTGTCGTCTCCAGGTTTCATCATGTTTTATTTGGTGTTTGTGTGATATTGTGATCACTGATTGAGAATAAATAATATGCGGAAACTATTGGAATTAAACCTGCTCTCGTGCCATGATAAATGTGGCAATGAACATCAAGGAAAATTGATTTTAAACTTAATGGAAATATGCTATGTTTCTTGAATTTTGAAAGTATACAGAATGGAGAATATATACACATACCTCTATCAATCATCTAACGCGTCCCTATCCTATAATTGTGTTGAGAAGAAAGAAATAAATATATACACCGTACCCAATAAGTGGAATGGAAATATATGGAAAGTCAGTGATATGGGAATATCCGATATTCATCATAAGAAGTAATTATTTTTAATAATTATTCAATGGTGCTCCAACATAATTTTCACAAATCCCAATGTAAAACTTTAATCCATAAAGTGTGTTATTTAAGGTCTAAACTTTGTGTATTAATTTTTCACTCATCAAAATTTGATTTTGAGATTTTAAATAAGATATGATCATCTATTATATATATTCCGATAGAAGCGATCCTGTATCACTTAATATATCGAAATCACATTTGAAGCCCTTAAAAAATTGATTAAAGACGAGTCTCTCATTCAAAATCAGTAAATTAAAAATTAATTAATTTAAACCAAGTTTCTCAACATTTTTCAGGGAATTAGCCTCACAGGGGGGAAATTATATCTTTAGGACTTTAACTAAAGGGTTGTGGCAAAAGAGGAACGCTAAGTTTTGGAGTTGGTTAAGGGACATGCACTTGATTTTCGAACTAGCTTAAAGGACACTAAGTTTAAAATTTCGCTACATTAGGAGAAATTTGGATCCGAAAAAACCTAAAATAATTTATAAAATTTGATAATAATTTAAAATTATATACAGTTAGAATTTTTAATATTTAATTATTTGAACTAAATAATTTTCATTAATATTCGAAATAATCCTACTTATGAGGAGGCCATGTGGCAAATAATTGAGGAAAATGACAATAATACCCTGGAGGATAAAAGGAAGAGAAAGAGGGGCAAGTTAGCGGCCATTGAATAGGGAGAGGACACTACCTTTACAAGCAACCATTTTTTATCGACAGGCTCTAGTTCCGGAGCCGGCCGGAACCAATGATCGTCTTAAGTTGGAACTGTAGGGGTCTTGGCCAACTCGCTACGATTCTGGCTCTTTGTGAGCTTGCTCAAATTTCTAGGCCTGGTGTCATTTTTTATTTTCGAAACTTTACTGCTTTCTAGTAGATTAGAGGACATTCGTGTCAAACTTAATTTTCAGTCTTGTCTTTCAGTTGATTGTATTGGCCACAGTGGTGGTGTTGTTGTACTTTGGAGAAATATGAATGAATGCAGTATTTTGAGTTACTCTTCGAATCACATTGATGTTTTAATTAACGATGCATTGGGTGAGTGGCGGGTTATTGACTTCTATTGGGAAAAAGCAAGATCATAAGTACTGCTTCGACAACTGGCAGGTCGGTACAACGTCCCATGGGCTTGTGAGGGGACTTTAATGACTTACTATCTACCGACGATAAGAGGGGGCGGGTACCCCATCTTGAGGGTTTATTTCGAGGTTTCCGAGAGTAGAGTTGCCCAAACGGTTCAGGCCCTCCACTTTGCGGTTTCGAACCGGAACTAGGTGAACCGGAACCGTGGGCTAGCTTGAACCGAAACCGTGTAATACACGGTCCAGTTTCGGTTCATCCATTCTGAGTTTTGGAACCTTCGGTTCACGGTTTGAACCGGCGGTTCAACACATTTTTTTTAATTGATAGGAGAGAATATTTAAGATATATTTGGTGATATATATGCCTAATTTTTTGGAACCGTCGTGTTTGAGGGAGAATATCTTCCTTATATACTAATTCTAAATCTTCTTCCTCCTACGTGTCACTCTAAATTCTTTCCATTTGCATTTTCTAATTTCATAAGAATTTCACATTATTTTCTTTTTTTTTTTTCTCTCTCATCTCTCTTTTAACTGCATTATGTACTAATCCTTTTTATTTTCTCTTTCTTATTTTCTTTTTCAACCATCAAAATATCTCATATTTATTTTTTCCTCTTATTCTTCATTTCTACTAATTTTAGTTATCAATTACTACATGGGTATGAATTTTAAAAAATTTGAACATTAAATTAAATTTATAAATATCAATATAATAAGTAGATGTATTAGAGGTGATGTGATTGAGAGAGAGAAAATATAATGAAATGTGAGGGGAATAGTTACCAAAAAAGGAATGGGTAGCTTTCTTGGACGGACGAAAAAGGAAAGTTGGGTAGCTTCCCCTGGGACGGAGGGAGTATAAAATTATCTTTACTTCCCGCGGAGGGAGTATAAAATTATCTTTACTTCCCGCGTAATACGCGGGTTTTGCACTAGTGTAAGATATATTTCTGAAACCGTTGTGTTTGGTGTATTTTCTGGAACCGTCGTGTTACTCGTGTACACAGTATGTATCTCTCCCTCTCTCGTTCTTTCCCTCTCACGCATAGCATACACTTCACACACCACAAAATATATATATATATATATAATAAATGAGCAGTATGTCTGTGTGTGGCTGTGTGTACGTATATATATATATAATATATATGAGCAAATAACAATGGAGTATGTATGTGTGTGGTTGTATATATATATATAATGAGAAAATAACAATGGAGTATGTATATAATGTATGTGTGTGGCTATGTTTTGGAACTGAAACCGGCGGTTCTGGACCAGAATCGGGATTGACGGTTTCGGAACCGGAACCGTCCAAACAGAAACCGTCCTCCTTAATTACACGATCCGGTTCAACATTTCTAGGACCGTCGAATCGGCGTTTCATGAATCGTGAGCATCTTTATCCGAGTGGCAGTTGCGGACTGTAGCCTTACAAATATTGATCTGGAAGGCTATGGCATTTCCTGGTCTAGGGGACGAGGCTCGGGCAATGTGGTGGAGGAGAGGCTCGATAGGGCTATGTGCAACCCTTTGTGGCATAGCCGGTTCCTAAATGTGAAGCTTCTCAATTTGATCGCCCCGGTTAGTTCTCAGCTGTGTGTTCTTCGTATGCTCGATATTTCTTGATAATCTCTCGTGTCTTCACACTTGAAGTTGATCTTGTATTTATAGGCATAATCAATCAATCAACTAACCGTTTGGAGTAATTAGCCGTTGTGATTATCCTTGATTGCAGAGTAATCTCATGATTGCATCGTGATTGATCTTGATTCCACCAAATCTGGAACTTGCCTTCTTTGGTGGAAAGTCAATGTCTTCGAGATTTACACTTAATCTTTTATGCAGATTTCCAGTCGGCTGGCCTTGCACCCTTCTGATTTAGTACTCTTCTAAGTTGATACTCGTTTGATCTCGTACTTGATCTTATCTGATCTTGAAAGTGCAGTAGCCTTATCTGACATGAAGTAGTCTTCTGATCTGCTTTTGATATCAGTTGAGTCCAACTCATCTGATCTTGTTTGTGTTTGCTCTTCTTGTCTTGATTCTTTCTAAGTCTTGAGAGCTCGATCAGTAGACTTTCTATAGAAGCACATATCAGGTGATAAGGCATACAAGGGCCTTCTCATCTGATTTCTTCAAATATGGTCTTCTTCCAATCTTCAAGGTCTTCTTCTTCTCTTCAAATCTTGAGTGAGCGCGTGTGAAACGAGATGTGATCTCAACTGATATACATACAACTGATCTCACTGACTAGACTAAGAAATTTTAAGTTGTTCTATACAACTCAGCTTATCCTATCAGATGACTAAATAAACTATTAAGTGTTTTTGGCCATCAAAACTAATACATTACAATCACATCAAAACCTATGGGATGGGTTCATATCCCAACAAGAATATTGATGCTAATTTCAGAAGAAAAAATTGGCAGTTTGAGAGAGAAATTGAGGAGTTACAGAGGCGGGATGATGCACTTTCGGCCATGAGAATGTCTGCCCTAAGGACGAACTTGCGGAAACTACTTATTGATGAAGAGGTGTTTTGGAGACAATGCGCCAATTTTTTTTGGCTCAAGGACAGAGATTTGAACACATAGTTTTTCCATCACGGAGGAATTTCGGATTGCAATAATGCAAATGCATCTAGATAAATCACCGGGACCAGACGACTTTAACCCAGCATTTTTTCAGAAATTTTGGAACATTCTTGGGCGAGACGTGTTTGACGCATGCAGCAGTTGGCTTCGGCAAGCACAGTTCCCTGATGATTTAAATGATACTCACGTGGTTCTTATTCTGAAAGGGGATACCACGACTTCGATGAAGGATTTACGACCCATCTCGCTTTGCAATGTAGTTTATAAGATAATGTCAAAGGTCTTATGCAACAGGCTCAAGGGAGTGCTACTAAATATCATTGACAGAGCTCAGTCCGCGTTTGTAAGTGGAAGAGTGATACAGGACAACACTCTGATTTCTTTTGAGATCGTTCATGCTATGAAAAATAGGAGAAAGGGGAAACAAGGTAACGTAGCCTTAAAAGATCGATATAAGAAAGGCTTATGACAATGTTGATTGGAGATACTTACAGGGAGTTCTCGAGAAACTTGGATTCTGTCCAATATGGGTCAGATGGATGATGTTGTGTGTTACATCAGTCCGGTACTCTTTTCAGGTGAACGATGAGATGGTGGGGCCCTTAACACCGGGCAGAGGGCTTCGACAAGGAGACCCCTTATCACCCCTTATTCGGAAGGCTACTAGTGATGGGAGATTGCACGGGCACAAAGTTCGTAGAGGAGCCCCGTTGATCTCACACCTGCTCTTTGCAAACGACAACATCTTGTTCTATCGAGCTACGGTGTCGAAAGCTATGAACTTAAAAGTTGTCTTAAGGTAATATGAGGGAGTTTCTGGGCACACCATAAATTATGGAAAATCCGGCATCTTCTTTAGCAAAAATGTGGGGGCAGCAACTCGTGAGGATATATGTGATATTCTTGGGGTTCAACAACTATTGAACACAGGGGGGTATTTGGGCCTGCCATCCCTGATAGGTAGGAGAAAAGAGATATTAGGGTTTCTTAAAGAAAGGTTATGGAATCGACTCCAAGGATGGAGCAAAAAGAAATTATCCAAGGCGGGTAAGGAAGTTCTAATTAAAGCAGCAACTCATGCCATTCCGGCTTACTCGATGGGTATTTTTTTATTACCATCTTCCATCACTGATGACCTGCGGAAAATGATGAATTCATTTTGGTGGGGATCAAGGTTTGTGTTGAAGGGCATCAGATGGACAAACCATAGTAAAATATGCAAGAGGAAGGGAGATGACATGGCGACATGGGATTTAGTGAGTTGCGTCTTTTCAATGTTGCAATGCTTGGTAAAATTGGCTGGAAACTTATTAAGGTTTCGTCTGCTGTAATTAGTAAAGTCCTTAAGGCAAAGTACTTCCCAACTACTGATTTCTTCCATGCGCAAGTCGGGCACAACCCGAGCCTTACTTGGCGTGGGATTATTGAAGCACAAGAGCTGATTCAAAGAGGGACATGGTGGAAAGTTGGAAGTGGAGATGCAATCAGTGTGTGGAGACATCCATGGGTGAATAGTGAGGAATCTTTATGGGTTCAAACTCTAGCAATTGAGGGGCTTGAAAATATGAGGGTGTCAGATTTGCTCATCCCAGGTCGTCGGCTATGGGGTGTGGAGTTGCTAGAAACCCTTTTTTCTATGGAGGATATGAAGCGTATTACTCACACAGAATTACCGCCGGTAGGAGTGAACGATGCACTAGTTTGGTATTACTCGCGGGATGGAAAATACTCTTTTAAAATAACTTATCAACTGGCCTGCAAAATAATAAATGACGAGGCCCATGAAGAGGCAAGAGATTGGAAAGCACCGTGGAAAGTGGATGTACCACCCAAAGTTCTTAACTTTATGTGGAGATTATGTAGGGAATTTCTGTGTACAAGGCTTCGACTCTTAAATTGACACATCACAATGGAGAAGCAGTGCCCACATTGCGAGAGCCATGATGAGTCTGAGTGGCATGTGCTGGTAGCATGCCCATACGTTCTGGGACTATGGTGTTCTACGATATTCAGGGTGGCTCTAGGGAAGGCAATAACGGCTGTAGAAGACATGTCGGAGCTAGTCTTCATTCTGCTACGGGATCTCCCAACCGAGGACTTTTTTTTTTTCGCTATGCAGATATGGGGTTTGTGGAAGGAGAGGAATAACATCATTTAGAATGGAGCTTGCAAACCAGCAGCGATGGCGACAACACTTGCCGTAAAGTACTTACAGGAATAGAGGGAGGTCAGGAGGATGCCGGACACCAGACGACAGGACAGGGGTTGCAAGGCCTAGCATGCACCGCCTCGGTCTTTTTTAAATTAAATACTAATGATGCATTCTTTAAAGAGACAAGGGAGATGGGCTTTGGTGCAATTCTCCATGATGAGAAAGGAAATGTGGTGGTGTGTCACACCAATTATGTTTGGTGTCTGTATAGTGCCAAGGTAGGAGAAGTCATGAGCCTAGTGGAAGTGCTATCATGGATAAAACAGTTGGGGTATGACCGAGTCATGGTGGAAACAATTGCTAAAATGGTGGCCGGCGATGTAAAGGGCGATGCAATGCAAGAGTCAGTATTCGAAAACTTTATTGTTGAGTGCAAGAGTCTAATTATGTCATTAAATTCTTGTTCGATTAATTATATTTGTTGGGACGCCAATTCTAAGGCTCATCGACTTGCTAGGGCTGCTAGAACTTTCCCTAGTCCTCATGTGTGGTATGACCCTTCGAACATTGTGGTGGGAGTATCGAATGGTATTTGCAGCTGTTAATAAATGGGCTAGTCTTATGTGAAATATTTCATACATACATTTCATACTAATTTGACCAAGTCAAAACCCTAAGCCCATTTAGTTCAAAAGTCAAATTAAGATAATTTTAAAAAATTCGTGGGTCATAGGCCTAGATTCGTGTTGCCCATAAAATTCGCGGGTTGCAAACAGGTGGTTTACTACATGATCAAAATATTGTTACTACAAGGTCAAAAAATTACCACTCCAAGGCCAAAAATTTGATACTACATGTCAAAACATTCTGTAAATTCATCCAAAAAATTAACTGTCCAGAATATTTTTGGACATGTAGTAATACAGTTTTGACTTTGTAGTCATAAGATATTGGTCTTGTAGTAATATTATTTTAGTCATGTAGTAGCCGAATAAGTCATAATTATTTTAATAATTTTGCTCAAAAAAAATAAGTGTCCAGAAATATTTTTGGACTTGCAGTAATACACTTTTGGTCTTGTAGTGACAAATTTTATGTGATGTAGTAACATACTTTTGGTCATGTAGTAAGATAATAATATTTTAGAGCAAAAATAAATATTATAATTAAGGTTGACCCACTTTGACCGCGTTGACCCACAAATTTTGACCTAATTAGTTAATATTGCATGTATGCAATATTGCATATAAGTTTTTGCCTTAATAAATTGAGATTTTGACTTAAAAAAAAAAATTAAATGTGTAAATATAATAATAAAGAAATTAAATTAAAAAATTGTACTCCGTATTATTTAATAAACACTTTAGAGTAACTTAAATTAAAAAATCGAATATAAACTTAAAATACATTTGAATAAAATTTGATTTTTTGTATAAATATATACAAAATCAGAAATTTTACTAAATTATTATAAAATTATAAATAATCTAAATAATAATTTTACGAATATAAAAATTAATGTATCTTATAATAAAATAGAAAATTTTAATCTTCTATAAAAAGAATCAGATTAAGGGGGTGTATTGGTTGTGGATTCTGTAGAATTTTTTTAGAATTTCAAAGTTTGGGAATATTCAATTAGGATTTTTAAAAGTCTTTAAAAATCCTGATGTATTCAATACGGATTTTAAAAAGTCTTTAAAAATCTTTAGGTATTCAACAGTCTATGGATTTTAATACTCTATGCATTTTGTTGGATTCTCCTTAAAAAATATAAATAAATTTTACTATCCAAAATCTCTTCTAAAAACCAGAGATTTCAACGGATTCTCTTAGAGAACTCTGAAGACGAAAGATCAGAAGTAGGAATGGCAATATTGACCCGACCCGCGGGTACCCACCCCACCCCGCGAGCTTTGGGTCAGGTCAGATTCGCCCCATATTGAGTATGAGTCGGGTCTGGGTCTTATGTCCGACCCACGGGTATCCGCCCCGCCCCGAATTAATATATAAACTTTATATAGTATATATATATATTTTTTGTTTTTTTATTGATAAAATATTTTATATATATATAATATTAATTTTAAAAAAAACACTTCACATTAAAAAAAACTCTTCAGATCAATATCGGAGTTTATGGAAATCTATATAAATCAATAAAAAAAATATATTCCACAATCCTGTCAAGTCTATGCATGAAAATTCATATAAATCAATAAAAAAAAGTCAGTCAAACTCTGTATGGACTCTATGGATTTTATAAACCCACGTACATTTTAAAGTCCAAAAAAATCCAATAGAATCTTAATTGAATACACCCCATAAATTTAAATGTATTTTAAATTTATATTTGATTTTTTAAAATTTAAATTATCATTTTTATTATTAAATGTATTTTTAGACTTTAAAAAAAAGTTATTAAATAATTCAATTTTCAGTTTATTTTTTTTAATTTAAAATTATCTGATTTAATAAATAATTTTTTTTTAAAAAATTAATATTAAAAACAGTTGGTGTATTTTTCTATTTTTAAATTATTACAGTATCATACTTAGCATAGGCCTTATCGTTCATTAAGTAACAAAACCATTCTTGATATTAACTCTTATCTTTTCATTTTGTGCTATATTTCGATATTTTTGTTTCAATAAATAACAACACTATATATTAGTATATGCCTTATCGTTCATTATCCGTATTCATTAAAAAATTCTACTTGTCTCAATTTAATTCTCCGTAATAATTGTATATTTTTGTTTCATTTTTTTTTTGGAAGATAAGTTCCTGGATCGTATTTGTTAATGGGGAATTGTGGATAAAGAAAATTGTAATTATATAAGAACACATTAACATTAAATAAAACATTCTAGTGTATGGTCATTGGGAGGTATTTTAAATGCTGTTAATCCCCACAACAATATAAAACCCAATGAATGTGCTTGTTACAAATCATCCTGAAATTAAATTCGAACTGCAACAAGTGATCGATCAATCATGCGGAGTCTACCTTTGCTTCTTCTAATGCTCTTGACATTTCGTAAGTGATTAATTAATTCTAAATGCATGTTTATCAGCTGCACAATATCTGAATATGTACAATTGACTAATTTTGTGTGTATATGCAGACGAGATGATGCCGAGTGAAGCATTAATGTGTGAGGCACCCAGCAGGTTCTTCACTGGGCTTTGCTTCAGCGGCAAAAACTGCGCGACAATTTGTGATAAAGACGGCTTCTTATCTGGAAAATGTAAAATGTTTAGGTGTATTTGCCAAAAAGATTGTGGAGGAGGCCATGTCGGTGGGGGCCCTCCTGAGGCGGGAGGTGATGACGGTGATAGCCCACCTGAGGCGGGAGGTGACGGTGGTGAAGCCGGTGATGGAGGCAGTGAAGAGCTTTCCGTTCAAAGCAGAAAATACTTGACAAGTCCTAATCTTATATAGATCTCTCATGCCTACCTATTTCAGCATGTTACATTTGTAATACATGCAATTCATGCTTAATCTATAAAAGTTTATATATCAAAATTATTAAAGACATCGATCCAAATTGAACTATATGTGCACTTAATTGCAAATAAAAAATTTAAACTTAAAATTTAATATAGTTATTCATATTATTTTCCAAAATAATATGAATAACTATTAAAGTACTATATAAAATATCATGAAAAACAAGACAAAACAAATTTAACACTAGTAAATAATCTTTTTATTATATTTACTGCCCACATGAAATTAAAAATGAGAAAAAATTTGAAAACACTAATACAGAAAAATAAGAATTGAATCTGAAATTTAAAAAGGAGAAATGACATAGCGACACTTCTGCCTAAAGTTCCAAAATATTTCGACGTTCTAAGGAGATATGATATACCAAAAATTTGCGGACCTTCGCTGGTCGAATTAGGACAAACGATTTTCCCAAAAAATTCGCACATAAGAAAAACTCGTTCCCTGGTCAAGCATGGGTACGTTATTGTAAGGACAAGTAAGTCAAATGGTTATTTCCCAAGAGGGTTATATAATAAAAATCACCACTTTTTCAGTATTTATCAATTACAACATATTCTTTTTTCTTTGCATCAATGCACCATCTTTTTAAGTTTTACAATTTGATGCACCGATATATTTTCCAATCAATTGTAATTCGACGTGGCGCCCTAAAATTGTGAATTCGTCATATTGTGCACCATTAGAAAAAAAAAAAAAGGCAACATAACATACGAAAAAAATGTCGTTATGTGATTAAGAAAAAAAATAAGACAACATACAAATAAACAAATTAAGGCGGAAGAAGAATAAATATGGTCCTGGTTAATGCACAACTTGTGTGATTAGACTTTTTTTTTTTTTCCTTTTGAGTTTATTTATAATATAAGACAATATCTAAGACCCATACAAAAAATTTAAACAAAACAATTAAGATCAAAATCAGTTACAAAATTCCTAATATACCCTTTCTTTTTTAAATTAAAAATTATATATAATAATATACGCTTATATCATTTCTCATTTCAAAACTCACCCCTTCATATTCAAAACCCTAATTTCTCAGTTTCGGCGATTTCTGATTCGCGATTCAGTATTTTGCGGTATTTTGCTGGTGGTTTAGCTTCGGTGGTTTTTTTTCTGCCTGATATAAGAAGCCATTGAGACGAGTAGGAGGGATGTCCGATGCTCTCTCCATCGCTGCCGATCTCGGATACTCCGTCGCGCCTCCTCTTTCTCAGGTTTGTTAAACAACCAACTCACGTAATCGCACACTGAAGGTGTTTGTGAATATGCTCGATCTCGTGTTGATGCAATCACTACAAAAAAAGTGAAAAGTGCCGACGGAAAGTTACCGACGGAATTCCCGACGGAATCTACGTTGAATGTGAAACGGTGCCGTTTTCGGCCCGCCTACCGACGGAATATTCTGTCGGCAGTTCAAATGTCGATTCCCGACGGAAATTTTCGTCGGCAGTCGACCCGCTTTTAATTCCACCGCTTCGTAAACCCCTCAAAAGACGCGTTTTATAAATATTCGTGTGCTACCGACGAAAATTTTCGTCGATAGCAAATTTTTTATATATAAACTGCCGAGAGAGAGAGAGAGAGGCAGATTAAGAAAGAAAATTTTTCACTTTCCTCCTCTCCTCTCGTGCGTGTGCGTGGATTCGATTCGAAGACGAAGAGCATTCCATCCTTTCTTCAGTTTTCTTCAATTTAAATGGTATGTTTTATAAATTATTAATTTTAATTAAGTTATTGTATTATTGTAAATTATATTGCATGTTAATTATTATAAAATTGCATATACGTACGTAGTTGATGAATATGTATAATTAATTGATATATATGTTACGTGGATTATGATATTTTTTGTTGATGAATATGTATAATATATTGATATATATGTTACGTGGATTATGATGTTTTTTATTGGTTAATTGTAATTAATTGTTAGTATTATATATAGTGTAGTTCTTAATTTATAAATTTATTATTTTTTTTACGTTAGATTGTTATATATTTTGTTTATTTAATTAATACTCCCTCTGTCCTGTAAAATTTTGCTCACTTCTTTTTATACATGTTTTTAAAAAAATCATATTTTAATTATAAAAAATATATGTGGGATAACAAGTAAACAATATTGTTTGTACATACTCAGTCTTTTTAATAAGGTAGAAAAAATACTCAAAAGTGAACTATTTAAATAGAATAAATATATACTTTGTAGACCCAAAAATCTGTCTGAGCAAAATTTTACAGGACGGGGGGAGTATATAATTGGTATTTGTTAGTTAATGTTAAATAATTAATTATCTAGTTAGTGCATGCACCATATGATTATAGTTATCATTGAGAAGAATTGATGTGTTTTAATAATTAAATTAGGTTATTATAAATTAATTAAATTAGGTTATATTGTTGATTAAATTAGTAATTATTGTTAATTATAAGTAGGGGTGTTGTTGATTAATATAGTAATTATTTTTATTGTTTAAATTAGGTCATTATTAATTAACTTGGTAAATTATTGATTTCATTAGTAACTTGTTATTGATTAAATTAGGAAATTATTGACTTAATTAGTAAAATGTTATTGATTAAATTAGGAAATTATTGATTTCATTACTATATTATTGATTAATTTATTATATTGTTTAATTTTATTTATTAAAATAGATGAGTCAAGATGCGAATGCTCCTTCTGGTGCTGGTGGGGCCTCAAGGTCTCGACGTAGCCGGTCGAAGAGGGGCTCACTTAGGCCTGAGCCTACTTTGATGTCGACTCCTACAACGTCGCCGCCTGTTCCACGTAGTCGTCTGTCGTCGCCCATTCCACAGCAGTCGTCGCCGTCATCTCAGTCATCGGCAGCTCGTCAACATCCCAGGGCATCCGTTGAGACCAGACTGCTCGTATGGATTTTGGAGGGACAGTAAGTAATTAATTAAATAATTTTAAGGTTTAACAATATTTAATAGCATTAATTTTTATTAATTTTTTAATTTATAATGTGTTTTTTTATTAATAATATCACAGATTATTGCCTGGTAACGAGGTGTCGAAGATTTGCACATAATCGATTCTTAAGTGCAAGATTGCTTCGAATGCGTACTCTTGGCTGAAGGTGCCGCCTACAAAAAAGGATGAATACTTTGAGGAGTTCTGGGTATTTGAGCACATTCAATTAAATATTAATAAACAATTTATTATATATATTATTTGATAAATATGCTGATCGAATATGTGCATAAACGTGTTTATTGGCATAGGGAGTACTACTCGGACGCCAATATTTACAGGTGTTGGGCCGGTTCATGCCAATCTGGGTATAATGAGGTAATGTACAACTGGAGGACGACTTGGCGCGCTCGTGGCACGGTGTAGACGTTGGGTGTGGACGAAAATGGTGTCGATGTGTGGAACACGTTGACCACGTATTGGAGTAGCCCGGAGTACGTGCAGAAGTGTAATACTGGTCGGGTCAACAGTAGAACTGGTGTTGAAGGTGGGATGTCAAGGCATTGGGGGGGGGTCCAGATCCACGTATGAGCAATCAATTGCTCTAGTAAGTGTTCACTAAATTTATTTCAAACTAATTTTAATTTAATTATTTATATTATATAAAATAATTTTTATATGCTCATTTGGTACGAAATAGGAGCGGGAGACGGGGCGTGCACCCACACACGTGGATCGGTTGAACCTTATTCATCTGTTTGATCCGTCTACGCAGACGTCAACATATGGGCGCACTACCGAGCTTCACGTAAGTTTATTTAAATTGTGATGTTTTTTTTTATTTAATTAATTAGATGTATTAAACTATGTATTAATTTCATTTTTTTAATTATGTAGTTGAATGTCAACCGGAGGATTGAAGAGGCCACGACGCAGGCTTCTGCTCAAGCCGGCCCCAACTCTCCCCCTCCGCCGGTTGACCTTAACCAGATTTACCTGGACGTTGCCCCGACTAGTCGAGGATGGATCCTTGGCCTTGGCCGGTTGAGCAGCACTGTGAGGTCGTCTAGTTCGTCCCAGCGTGCATCGCAGGCCTCTGTATCCTCCACTACTGTTCCGGACCCGAACGTAGTACTCTTCATGAACCACTACTTCCGATAGCTATATGGCACTATGGGTCGGTCGTTGGGGATGTCTCCTACTCAGATAGAGGCATGCTTTGAAGTGGCGATGAGCATTCCCCCTTCGCCTTTCAATGCTCCAGGTCCAGGTCCAGCTCCAGATGCAGCCGCAGCCGAAGACGACGAATTGGATGGTGACGTCGTTGTGAATTTCGGCGGTTACTATATTGATCAGTTTTTTAACTTTGGTGGTTGATGTTTGAACACTTTATTTTTCTGTCGAACTATTTATTTTTCTATCGAACTATTTATTTTTCTGTTGAACTATTTATTATTATGTCGAACATATTTATTTCGGTTGATTTTTTTAGTTAATGGATTGTTTAGATATCTTGTTGTCTTTAATTTATACATAATTTTTGATAGATTGGGTATAAATATTTATAAACAAGTCAAATAATAACAAATATTTCGAAACATGTCAAATATTTATAAATTTTTTTTAATCCGCCAATTTACCGACATAAACAAATATTCCGTTAGAAAAAATGTATTCAAAAGTCTGATTACCGACGGAAATTCCGTCGGTAGTAGGCTTTACCGACGAAAAATGGGCGCCAACCTACCGACGAAATTTGAAAATCCGTCGGTAAACTAAAAGACTGATTACCGACGGAATTTGAAAATTCGTCAGTAATATGCAGTACATTACAGAAACTTTTTCTCACTCTCATTCGAAAAAAATTGTGGAAATTGTATGAAAACTTCAAATTTCAGTACGTTTTTCTTTTCTACTTGGTTAAATTTTGTAGTTTAGTTGTGCATTTTATATGTTTGTAGTTTAGTTAGTTATGCATATTATATGTTTGTAGTTTAATTAGTTGTGCATTTTAATTATATTTTTTGTAGTTTGGTTGTGCATTTAATATGTTTGTAGTTTAGTTTGTGCATATTATATGTTTGTAGTTTAATTAGTTGTGCATTTTAATTATATTTTTTTGTAGTTTAGTTGTGTATTTTAATTATTATATGTATTTTAAATGCTTAATAGATGGAATTGTCGGATCGTCGTTGGATGTATTGTACTCCTAGGTTCATTTTAGGAAATGTGAATGGTGAATTTTACAATGAACTTGTGTCATTTGTTGAATTTGCAAAGCTCCACCCACATTATATGTATGGGGATTGTATCAAGTGTCCGTGTAATGCCAAAAAATGTCAGAATAAATTATATAAGTCGGTTGATGACGTTTTGGTACATATTCTGAAGAATGGTTTCGTTGTTAATTATTATAACTGAACATTTCATGGCGGACATTGGCCTTATAACTTTGATCAAGTGTTATACTATTACACAACTGGAATCTATGAATGACAAATACATGCTAATCAAGCCGACACGAGTAATTAACAACAATTTGGTGGGGAACATCCGTTTGGTGGGGAACAACAGTTTGGGGAGGGAGAATCGCAATTGGAGAGGGAAGAACCCAATATGTATCAACCAATGATAATGGAAGCTGGTTTTTCAAATGTAGAAGATGAGCCGATGGATGAAGCATTTCGGTTTTATGAAATGCTCAAATTTGTCGATCAAGATTTGTATTCGGGTTCACTACAAGAAAACTGCAATTTAGCCGCGAAAAAATTTGTCGCTAATTCTAATATTTTCGTCGCTAATGTGATTTAGCGATGAAATAATTTTGTCACAGGATTTGTTGCTATACGCCCGTCGCTAACGTGTTTGTGACAAAAAAAATTAATTTTATCGCAAATGTTTGCGATGAAAATTTGAGTTTCATTGCAAAATATTAGCGACGAAAATATAAGTTTCATCGCAAAATGTTAGCAACGAAAATATGAGTTTCATCACAAAATGTTTGCGATGAAAATCAATCATTTGTCGCAAACACGTTAGCGACGAGTGTATAGCAACAAATCCCGCGACAAAATTATTTCATCGCTAACTCACTTTGTCGCTAATATTTGGCTATGGATATCCGATTTACGAATCATTCTCTAAACCCACTTTCGTACTCGACCAACCCAACCTGCACCCACACCCGACCCGACCCGACCCAACTTGCACACCGACCCACCCTGACCCACCCCAACCGAACCAACTCAATCGTTCTCTAAACCCACTTCCGCACCCGCCCCGCCCCAACCCGCACCAACTCTCGACCTGCCCCGCCCCAACCTGTACCCAACCCGAACAGCACCCACGTACCCCCTCCCCCGTTTTATTTAAATAAATATTTTATTTGGTCTTAGTGGAAATTGATCCCGGGTGGATGGGCGCCCATAGCTGGGCGCCTACCACTCGGGCAGACAGCTCTTTGGTTTAGTTTTTAATATTAATTATATATGTATTCAATTGTTAATTACTAATTTAGTTATTTTTACTCATTTATTAATTAATTTCATATTTATTAATTGATTAATTTTTAACTTGTAACAATTATATATGTATATACATATGTGTATATATATTGTAATTTTTAAAACAATTCCAATTGTAAAAAATCAATGTTACTTTAACAATTTTAAAAAATAATAAATATTACAGTCAATCTTCATTCTTCTCATCTTTATGTTCATCTTCATTTGCATCATCATATTTATAAATATTATAAACATTCATACTAATTTATAAGACATAAAATTTGGAGAATTATTAAACATTTAATTATATAGATCGATTTTCTTGATTTTATAAGCATAGTTGATTTAATATTAGCCACGAAATATAATTTTCATTGTTGTTGGTCCTGAAAGGAGTATATAACAAGTGTATGGGGGGGGGGAATACACTTGTATGCAATTCTTTTGCTAATTTGATCAAACCAGAGTTCAACAAGGTTGTCTTGGACAACTCTGCTGAAGAAGATTAACTCTTCTAAGATAATCAAACTACTAAGTACTATTGAGTACTTAGTTGAATAACTATCTAGGGGAGTTATATGTGCGGAATAGTGGTTGGCCCTTTAAGTTTAGACTCCTTTAATTTCTGAAATCACTTAGTCAATGCAACACAGTCCAGTTTTCAGGGAACTTGTCCAAATAGGTTTTGCACAGTCTTTGAATGTTTATCCTTGAAAGATCAGTTTTGTGTGCAGTGTTGAATGTATGAAAGTATTTGTAAAGTAAATCAACACAAGAGTTTATAGTGGTTCAGAGACTCAAGCTCCTACATCCACTTTCCCTGATTTAACAGGATAATTCCTTCACTCTTGGAATTAACTTGTTTTATAGTGCCAAGGTGCACTTGATCAAGAACACCACTCCTTGGTGAATTGATCCCTAGGATGTCTAGAGTCCTAGTACCCTCTTCTCAACTCAGAACTGAACTGTTCTTCTCTCAACAGTCAGCTCCTACCACTTCTACTACTACAACCTTCTCACTTTCTCACTTGAAAGGGGTAAGGGTTGAAGTAAGGTTCCAACTAATGAGATATCTTTTACAATGAAGATCAAGGTATAAGGATAGGATATCTCTCTAAGCTTGTGTATGAATATACAATTGGGTTCAGCTTAGAAGAAGTGTATAAAGACTAAGATAGTCTCTTTGAAAGCTTAAGAGCACTTGTCAACTTGTAGGATAGTTGGATATTCTTGTCAAGGTTGAGGTGCTTTTGGATTGTGTTGAGGTGCTTTCAAATGGTCTTCACACTTCTGTATTTATAGACAAAATGGAGGATTTGCCCGTTGGAGAGGCAGCCCCAAATTGCTATAAATGTCTTCCTTGAGTTCTTCAAACTGGAAGACAGATTCTTGATAGTGACATGTCCTCATTTGGGTAATAAACGGCTTGTAAGACTTTGTCTTCATTCTGCAGCACTTTTTCCAATGTTTGACTTCTTGTTAGGACTTGGACATGGCTTCTGAAGGTTGATCCAATGATAGGACAACATTCCTTATCATCTGGACAACTCTCCTTATCACTATCAGCAGTTTTGCCTTTCAGCAAGTTTGGCTTGCTCTTCTTCAGATGACTTGGCTCTTTCCCTTAATTTCACTCCAAGATGATCTTGGCATGTTGCATTGTATTTCTTTAGGGGTTGGTTGTCTCTAATTCTTCAGCATAGTTGACCTTCATCTGTTCTGATTTAATCATGCTGAGACAACTCTTCTGGACAACTCTTCTGATCAGCATATTTGGTCTTTTAGCATCAGAGCACTTTTCACATAGAGTTGGCTTCTCTGGACAACTCTCCTGATCAAAACCTTTAAGTAGTCTTATCCTTTTGAGCTAGGTAGAGTTATTCTTGCATATGGCTAGCTTCTCTGGACAACTCTCCTGATCAGATTTATTTGCCTTGTCCTTTTGATTTTATCAATCTTGCATGTGGACAACTTCTCTGGTCAATTCTCCTGATCAGAATATCTTATTGGACTTGTCCTTTTGAGCTTTACAATCTTGTTCTTGCACAAGAACACCTTCTCTGGACAACTCTCCTGATCAGAGCATTTGGTTTTCCATAGAGTGTCCTTGCTCTTAAGTGATTGTTCCAGAATTTGAGCCTTGAGGGGACTTGATCTTGATCATCTTCAAAGCGTAGGTTCCCCCTCAAATTGTGCATCTAATTGTCTAAGAGCTGCCTAACATTTCAGCTTTTCATCTAGCCTATAATCTATATGTTCTAATATTCCTAGAACATATTTATCTTGACTTAGGCATATCTCAGGGGGTTTTGGTATTAGATCAAAACATATCTCATTTTATTCCCAACAATTTCCCCCTTTTTGATGATGCCAAAACCTACACTATCTAAGCAAAAGTGACTTGTCTACACCTATTACATGTATCTTCAGAAGACATGATTAAGGTCAATATTCCTGAAAAGATAATGTGTTAGTGTATTCACTGTTTTTGTTGCAAGTAGGTTTTACAGATAGGCATAGAGAAATTTCTGTAAAAAACAATGTATCTTGATTCAAAAGTGGTTCAACTATCATTCATATAAAGAGTCATTACAAGCATGTTGATAGTTGAAGATAACTTATCAGAGCATGGAATCATTACAAATCAAGAACTACAACTAAACATAAGATCAGAGCAAAATAGACTTATTTCAGATATCAGAGCTTTAACACCTAGAGCTAGCTAATACAAGATATTCCAGATAGCAAAGTAGAATGCATCAATTCTTGTATAAGAGCAAATCATTTTAGAGCACACAGCATGTCAATGCACATATTAGCAGGCTTGTCCAATTTCAGCAGATTTGACCACATAGCAAAAATATCTTCAGATAAGATAATTTTTCACCCAGAAAAAGTCAGAAGACTTAGCCATTCAAAGATCATCCTCAGGAGGTGGCAGCATCCCATATTGTGCCCACACTCTCCTCTTGAGTGCCATGGCTTCCTGGTTGGTTCCTTTAGGTCCAAGGGTCATCTTGTTCAGCTTTAGAATTTCTGTGAACTCCCTTAGGATCCTTGCTTGGTCAATCCATCCTTCAAGCTTTGGAGGCATGTAGATGATAGGCTTGGGAGCATTGAGTTCAATTCTTGCAATGTCAGCAGCTGCAAGTAGTTGTTGATACAACTCTCTGTAGTATTCTAGCATGAACTCAGTGAAGGCAGAGTTTGCATCTCCTCCATTCCATCTGTCAATGATATAATAGTCATAGACAAACTCCCTTTTGGCTTCTTCCCACGTGTCATTCAGTTGAATTGGCACCCATTTATCCAAGTGTGGATATTTGGTGTCCATTGGGATTAGAAGTTGAGGCTTCATCTTGCTGTAAGTTGCTCTCCTCCTTCTTGGTTTCTGAAAGTTTGCTCTCCTCTCATCTCTTGCTCTGTTGGCTTCTTCCATCAAGTCCATTTTCTCTTGGGCCCTCATCATGGCCAGTTTCTGTTGTGTTTCAGGGTCTTTGCCATACCCTTCATGAAACAACTTTGATGGATCATGGGCTAGGACAGTTGTCTTCTTCTTAGGTTCAGGTCCAAATCCTTCAGTAAATAGCTCTTCAATGTCTTCAGTGGACTTGGGACCTTCAGTACTTTTTTCAGATTCAGAAGACTTGTCTTTTTCAGCAGTTTTGGCCTTCTTTGAGGTAGGCTCATCATCAACAATTCTGAATTCAGGTGGAAGATCAAGGCTATTGGGGAAGTCAGTGAATTTCTCAACTTGTCTCTTCTTTCCTTGGGCCTTTTTTATCTTTCCTCTAGTTTGGACACCTTCAGCATTCTTGTCCAAACCTGATACTTCACCACCTGGTCTTTGTTGTAGCCTTACTCTCTCCTCTTGAGCTGAGGCCATTGAATTCTTCAAAGCAAGTGCTAACTGCTCCTCTTCATCCAATTATTCCAAGTTCAGCACTGCTGGCTCTTTTCCCTTTCCTTCAGGGGCTTTGTCCTTCCCTTTTACTGGACTCCCAATCACTAAGGCACCTTTTGCCCTTGCTCTTTCCCTTTCCCCCTTTTTGGCAGCATCAAAACACAGGGGCTTGAGGTCACTCATTGTTGAGGCCAATAAGGACTGGGCTTGGGTTAGAGACTTCATTTCTTCCAATAAATATACATTCTCATCATGTATATTTTGCATCTTGTCACTGCTCAAGCTGAGAAAGGCAAGAACAGGCTTCATTTTCTGTTGGACAACCTTCTCCATGGTTGCCTTAAGAGATGCATCCAATTTAGCTTTCAGGAGCTCAGTGAGGTTGGCCACTGCACCTTCAGCAATGTTGGCCAGCACATCTTGGGAAAACTTTTCAGAGGCTGCTTTCACCATAGCTAGCCTTTGCTCTTCAGCTCTTCTCTTTTGCAGTGTAGTCTTCTTTCCAATAGCTTGTTTGACAGTGAGCCTGAGAGCTTTGACATTAGCATTGTGATTATCTCTCAGTAGCTTTTGCTCTTTCTTGACCTCCTCTGAGATGGCTTCCATGGTTGATTTGGCATTTTGAACTTCAGTGGAGATGGTTTGGAGACCAGATTCCACACCACTGATCCTTGCCTCAAGGGTTGGTAGCACAACATCTTCAGAGCCAGTGAGCCTCATTTCTACAGATGCTAGAGTCCTTCCTTGCTCATTCAATGCTCCTGAAGTTTCAGCATGAGCAGATTGGACTTGATGAGCCAAGGAGTCCAACTTCTCTGATTGCATTCCAAGTAAGGCCTGAGCTGAGCCTGTGTCTACTTGGATAGGTGCATCTGTTAAGAACTCATCTGCAAAAATTTGGTCAAGAGAGATACCTGCAATATTAGACAAGTCAAACATGTTAGGAAATAAGCACTCATCTCCCTCAATTTCTTTTGCATAAGACTCTGATACATCATCAGTCTTCTTCTCATTTTCAACTTGTTCTTTTCTCCCTTCTTTAATAATGTTCTCACTCAAGGAATCAGGCCTCCTTTCATCAAGGGATTCTTGAAGTTCAGATTTGACTTCAAGAATAACCCGTCCTTCCTCACTTATACCACCCTCATATGTTGGTACACTCACAATCTTAGTGATAACTACCTCTCTATCATCCATAACTCCCTCTGATTTTTCAAAACTACTTTCCTTTTCAACTCCTTCTCCTAAACCTGCAGCATCTCCACCTTCAACAAGGTTCAAAGATGGCAGTTGTGAGGAGATCACAGTGCTTATATCAGCAGCCACTGAGTCATCCTGAATGATTAAGGGCTGATCAGTGTCCAACTCTTCTGACACTGAATAGGCCTTAATCAAACTAGCCTCTAGAGAAGGAACCTCAACATCTTTAGGCTGTGCCTTAGGTTCAGGAGAACCTTCATTGGCAGATGTGTCTTTGGTTGTGTTACCACCCTTGGTCAACACCTCTGAAGATACAGAGCCTTTCCTATGATACGTTTTAGGAGGGTTAGAAAGTCTATCTGCTATAGAAGCCTTGGGTTGAAAGGGTTCAGGGAGATTGGCTTGAGGGGTTTCAGGAGGGTTGGGATTTGAAGGGTTTGAGGGATCATCAGGGGAATCATCATCATTGGAGCTACTGTCAGGGTGTTTGATTCCCTTGGCTTTTCTTTCTTTCTCCTCCTCAATCTTGTCAGCTACCAGCTTTGCAAAAATCTCCTCATCAATGAGAAATCTTGTCTTTGAAACTCCAGCAAAGTGTAGCAATCTGTTTTCCTCTATTTGCCACCAGTTTGCACCCTTATCTTGGATGACTTGTGATATCTCCATCATAGATTTGTCTTTCACATCAACAAGCATCCTTAAATCATGAAAAGCCTTCTGAATTCTTGGAAATTCAGCAAGTTGTGGATACAAACTGTCCACAGTAGCCTTGGCTCCTCCTCTGAGCATACTTTCAAAAGTATACTCCTCCTCATCTCCACTTGAATGGGGACTTTGGGTTATAGGGGAGTTGGCTCTGGGTTCTCCTAATGTGGCTTCAGGCAAATTAAGTTCAGGAATATTGGTTTCAGAAGGGTTGGGCTCAAATGAAGGTATTTCAGTTGCTTTAGAGAGCAATGGATCTGAAGGGGCTTTGCTCAGGGAGGTTGGCTCAAAGAGTGCATCTTCTAAAAGCTTTGAATAATTGAGCATAGATGAGTCAAGGGGAGATTTTAATCTTGTCTCATCTACAGCTATGTCAGCTAGCACATCTATCATACTTCTCTGCACACTTCCCTCATGAGAGTATCTCTTTGTGAGGTTAATGGGGGTGATGGGTTGGTTGGAAGGGGTAACATGGGTTTCAGGGGAGTTGGGCTCAAGGTACTGAGTTTCAGGGAGGTTGGCCTCTATAGGTTGACCTTCAGGGACTTTGGATTCTGGAGTTCCAGAACCAGATGAATTAGTCCTTGACATGGATTTTGTCCTGCTTTCAGCTCTGCTCTCCCTTAGAGCCAATTGAAGAGACCTTTCTTCTTGAAGCTCCAACACCTTCTCAGTAGGTTTGGCCCTTCTCTTGCTGGCCCTACTGCTTCCACTTCCTTCCTTCTCAGGGACAACTTCCCTGATTCTCTTATCACCCTTCTTCTTTTGCCTAGTCTCATTGTACTTCCTCCTCAACTCTTCTGAGTGGTCAGAAGGCACACTCACTCCCTCTTCTGCCACTGCATCAACTTCAGCTGATGCTCCTGAGGCTTCTCTTGAGGACAATTGAGACATTTTTCTTGTTTTGACAGCTCTGGCCTTTGTTCTCTTTTTCATCTTAGGCTTCTCTTCCTCCTGTTCTTCAGCAGGTTTGGCCATTAGCATCCTTCTCTATTCAGTTTTCTTGCTAAGCTTTCTGAACAAGATCTTCTGGGCTGGGAGGGGCTTTGCAAAGGTCTGCATCTGGGAATAGTGGGAAAACCTCTCAATCAACAAGCTTGCCCTGGTGCAATACTTGATTTTCCCTTCTAGCACCACCTTATTGTGGGTTTTCACCTTGAATTTAGCCTTCTCCTTCATCATTTCAGACATGATGAAGGTCCTCCAATCAAACTTAATGCCCTTATCACTGGCATCAATAATGGCAGCCATGATTCTGATCCTTGGATGGCTGACCTGCTCTAAGCTTCCAGTGTTGCTTAAGAGACTCTTAGCAACTACCTCAAAAAGGTTGAGAAACTCTGGTTTGAGAGTCTTCTTGTTTTGAGTTGAGGAGAGAGGGCCTGGAACTAATAGCCATTCTTGGGCTATCTCATCTTCATGGCCAGTACCATAAACTTCTGGGTTCCTTCCCTCATAAGGCAATCCAAAAGCTCCTTCCAGATCCTCTGAGGAGAATTTTACTCTGTGGAATCTCTCCTCCTCCTCTCCTTCTGCAGTGTAAGATAATCTGGTTGATACTTCACCATCCTCAGGTTTGCCTCTCCACTTGAGGAAGGCAAAGAATTCTGCCATGTAACTCTCCAAGCAAGAGCTTGGTTTCTCCTCCATGAACTTTTGAAGTCCAGCTCTCCTCAACCATCTCAAGGTTGGTGTGATTTCAGGATCCTCATTCTCAAAGGATACTATTGGCTCAAAATGAAGATTGTGTTTATTGCTTAAGTAGCCAAAATCCAGGTCTAGATCCTTGTTAGAGAAATCAACAAGCATCTCAGGTCTAACTTTGGGGGCCATTGAAATTTGCAGAGAGAGCTTTGAGAGAGTTTGAAGAAAATTTGAGTTAGGGTTTCGAATACTTGGGGAAGAAGTGTTTGTGGGGATCTTAAGACTTGTGAATATTCTAAAAAGAATGTTTGTCAATGAGTTGGTAAGGTCTTGATGAAATTCAAAGGTGAGCAAAAATGGAAATCCAAAATGGACGGCTAGGATTGATTTCAGGGGAGTTGTCCATTTTTGATCCAATGGTCAAAAACTAATGTAACAGTGAAATAACTGTTTTATTCAAAACGTGGGTGGTTTTTAATGTTTGTTTAAGGCTGGGGGTTTTTCGAGATAGATCATGTCCCAAAAAGTTTAATGCAAACAAGAGTTAAATCTTGGCATTTAATGCATGGAAAGTGACCTTTTGGGTGGGAGACAAATTAAATCCCAGAAAGGTGAAAACTGTATTTCAATGGGACAGATTTCGAAGTAGGTATTAATCACCAAAAATAGGTGCTTATCATACCAAGATTTGGTATGATAGCTGAGACAACTTATCTGACCCTACTTGGACAAGTGTCCTGAAGAGATGTGGACAAAGGTTCTGAATGTCAATGGACAAGTGTCCTGAAGAGGTAAGGTCATATTTCTGATTTTCAGTAGACTTGACCAAGTCTGCTGAAGTTTGAGTTTATTTCCCCCTCAATCAATGAACTTCTTTGGACTCATTTTTCCAACTTCCCTGGATCAAGAAGTCCCAACTCTGCTGATAATTCCAGGAACCTTGCCTCTACAAGTGGCTTAGTTAGTATATCAGCTTTTTGAAGGTCTGTGTGAATTTTCACCAACTTGATATCCTTCTTCTCCACATGATCTCTAATGAAGTGGTGCTTGATGTCCACATGTTTGCATCTTGTGTGCAAGACAGGATTTTGTGATATAGCAATGGCACTATTGTTATCACAGAAAATTGGCACTTCAGTAGAGTTGACTTTGTAGTCTCTGAGTTGTTGTCTTAGCCAAAGAATTTGAGCACAACAACTTCCAGCTGCAACATATTCAGCTTCAGTGGTGGAGGTGGCCACTGTATTTTGTTTCTTGGAGAACCAAGATATGAGTTTGTTGCCCAAGAATTGACAAGTCCCTGAGGTGGACTTTCTGTCAATCCTACATCCTCCATAATCAGCATCTGAGTAGCCAGTTAGCTCGATATTGTCATCAGCAGGGTACCAAAGGCCTAGATTCTCAGTGCCTTTGAGGTACCTCAAAATCCTCTTTGCAGCCTCAAGGTGGCTTTTCTTAGGATTTGCTTGAAACCTTGCACAAACACCTACTGCAAAGGTGATATCAGGTCTGCTGGCAGTGAGATAGAGGAGTGATCCAATGATTCCTCTATACTCAGTGGAGTTGGTTGGAATACCACTCTCATCAGGATCCATCTTCCAATTTGTGTTCATAGGGATCCTTACTGGCTTGCTAGTTGTACACCCAAACTTTTTGATCATTTCTCTGGTGTACTTAGCTTGGTTGATGAAGATTCCTTCTTTAGATTGCTTGACTTGTAGACCCAAAAAGAAGTTCATCAACCCCATCATGGACATCTCAAACTTGCTTTGCATGAGCTTGGAGAATTTCTCACACAGCTTCTCATTAGGGGATCCAAAAATTATGTCATCCACATAAATTTGGACAAGCAAGATGTCCTCTCCTTCAGAGATTCTGAAGAGAGTTCTGTCCACAGTTCCCTTGGTGAATCCATGATCCAAGAGGAATTGTGACAGTGTATCATACCAAGCCCTAGGGGCTTGTTTGAGTCCATATAGAGCTTTCTTGAGTCTGTAAACTTGGTTTCCAACTTCAAAACCTGGTGGTTGCTCCACATAGACTTCTTCTTTCAAGACTCCATTCAGAAAGGCACTCTTGACATCCATTTGGTATACTTTGAACCTCTTGTGGGCTGCATAGGCTAGAAAGAGCCTTATTGCTTCTAGCCTTGCCACAGGTGCAAATGTCTCATCATAGTCAATGCCTTCATGTTGGCAATACCCTTTTGCCACAAGTCTTGCTTTGTTTCTGACAATCACATCATTTTCATTTTTCTTGTTCTTGAACAGCCACTTTGTTCCAATAACATCTTGATGTGTAGGCCTATCCACCAGCTCCCATACTTCATTTCTGGTGAATTGGTTGAGTTCTTCCTGCATGGCTGTGATCCAATTGGCATCTTGAAGTGCTTCCTCAATATTACTTGGTTCTTGCTCTGACAAGAAACAACAGAACATAGCACTTTCACCATGAAACTTTCTGGTTCTGACTCCTATACTTGGATCACCAAGTATCAGATCAGTAGGATGGTCAGACAACCAAGTCCTTCTTTTCCTGATCTCTTCAGTAGAGTTGTCCTCTACTGAAGATGAGTCATTTTGATCATAGAATTCAGGAAAATTTAATGCAGGATCTAACTCAGGATCATAATCAGGGGTGTTGTCCTCAATGTCAGGGACATTGGCATTTTCAACATTTGGTGTTCCCCCTTGATTATTTGACCCATTAACTACCTCAGCAGGAACTGCTTCTTCATTGGTAGTTGTTACCTGGATGTGAACTGGGATTGGATCATTCAGTTCACCATTTCCATCAGTGGGGTTTGTCTCAGGAAGGTTGCCTTCAGGGTTGTTGTCCAATGTGAACTTTTCAGGCAGATTGGCTTGAACAACATCTATGAATTCAGTGTCTTTGTCTTTTAGGCTTAATCTGGTTGTCCTCTGTGTGATTTCTTCAGGTTCTAAATGATCATTCCTGATCTCAAAGATAGACTCATCAAACACAACATAAGGTGTTTCTTCTACTATAAGGGTTTTCTTGTTGTAGACTCTGAAAGCTCTACTGATTTGAGAGTATCCAAGGAATACTCCCTCATCAGCTTTGCTGTCAAAAGCTTTCAACTGTTCTTTCCCATTATTGTGAATGAAACATTTGCAACCAAATATATGAAAGTATGACACTTTAGGCATTCTTCCTTTCCAGAGTTCATAGGGGGTTTTGCCTTGCCCCTTAGTGATCAAACATCTATTTTGAGTATGGCATGCAGTGTTTATAGCTTCAGCCCAAAACCTCTTAGGTAAATTTGAATCAGCAATTAAGGTTCTAGCAGCTTCTTTTAAAGTTCTATTTCTTCTTTCTGCAACTCCATTTTGCTGGGGAGTTCTAGCTGCTGAGGTTTCATGAGTTATTCCATTAGATGTGCAATACTCATTGATGTATGAATTAATGAACTCAGTGCCTTTATCAGATCTTATCTTGATAATGCTAAGGCTTTTCTCATTTGACAATCTCTTAAGAAGTTCAGGTAGTTTGACTTGTGTTTCCTTCTTATTAAGGAGAAATACTACCCATGTGAACCTAGAGAAGTCATCTACTACCACCAATGTGTATTTTCTACCATTTATGCTTGAAGGGTTAATTGGTCCAAACAGATCCATATGTAGAAGTTCAAGTACCCTTTCAGTGGAGATGACTGGTTTACCTTTAAATGAGGCTTTAATCTGTTTTCCTTCTTGACATGGCTTACACACATGTTCTTTAATGAAAACCTCATTAGGCAGTCCTTTGACTAATGCATTTCTAGCAAGTTTATTCATAGATTTGAAGTTCAGGTGGTTTAGCCTCTTGTGCCATAACCAACTTTGTTCACTAGAGCTTTTAGCAATAAAACATGCAGCATCAGTAGACTTGTCCCAGTCTGCAAAATACACATTTCCCTTCCTAGTTCCAGTCAATAGAGTTTGTTGAGTTTTATCCTTAATTAGACATTTTCCACTTGAGAACTCAACATTAAAATCTTTGTCACAGAATTGACTGATACTTAGGAGATTATATTTGAGACCAGCTACATAAGATACATTGGTTACTTTGATGTTACCAATCATCAAAGTACCATAACCTTTTGTTGTTGCTTGTGAGCTGTCTCCAAAGGTGACATTTGGGCCTTCTTTTTCAATGAAGTCAGTGAGGAGTTCCTTGTTTCCAGTCATGTGCCTTGAGCATCCACTGTCAAGGTACCATGCTGTCATTTTGTTCATGCTCCTCTTCTTGTGGCCCAATGGTACCTGCAATTAGATAGGTTTAGGTACCCTTTGAGTTTTGGGTCCTGAGAGGTTAGCTGTACCTTTAGGAACCCAAACTTGCCTAATAACCTTGATTGATTCAAGGTGGCTAGGTTGATTTCCTTGTGCATCAACATACACTGTCTTTCCCTTAAATGCCCTTGGGAAAGTATGTGTGAATGTGTTAACTCTGTAAGTTTCAGGGGAGTTGTCAATTCTCCTGAACTTATGAGTTATTTGTGCAACTTGATGAAATCTTTGAGGAAAGGCCTTTTTATGACCATTACCCTTTGGCATGAAGGGTTTTGGTTGTCTCATTTTATTTTGCCTTTGAGGAAAGTTATCCTTGGGTCTATTCAGCTGAGGCTTTCTTAGAAGAGTTAGCCTAGACTGATTATACTTGGGATAATTCCTCTGAACATTGTTCAGTAGAGTTGTCCTTCCATTGGGTCTACTCTGCTGACCAACATTCCTCTTATGTTCAGGAGCTTTGGCCATTTCCTTAGGTTTTGGCCTATTCTCCTGAATCACTTGAGTAGGCAGATCATTCATTTTGCCCTTTCCTTTGTTCAGTGGTTGAATCACTTCATTTTCAGTTTGTGCCACTGACTTAACAAAGATTCTCTTAGTGTTACTTACAGAAGCAACACTAAGACAAGGTGAAGATTCAAATGGATCAAAACCCAATCCACTTCTTTGAGCCATAGGTCTTTGATAACTTTGAATTTCCTCTATTGCTCTAGAGGATTTGTTCAAAGCAGACATCTTTAATTTCAGGCTCTCTTCACTTGATTTAAGAATATCATATTCATGTGAGAGATTTTCAAATTTGGCATTCAGAATTTTTAGTTCAAAGTCTTTTCTTTTCTGAGAAAGGATTTGATTATCAATCTCCTTTTGTTGGTCAACTATCCTGAGATTTGCTTCCTCAAGCTCTCTCAAGACTTGTTGATACAACTCAGTAGACTTGACATCAACAGCTACCTCAGAGTTCTTGGTAAGTTCAGTAGCTAATCTTTCATTTTCTCTCACACAATTG
The DNA here is from genome assembly GCA_963675135.1 of Galeopsis tetrahit. Lineage (NCBI taxonomy): Eukaryota > Viridiplantae > Streptophyta > Magnoliopsida > Lamiales > Lamiaceae > Galeopsis > Galeopsis tetrahit. The sequence continues at coordinate 76,731,974 of OY776120.1, forward strand.
TCATGAAATTCTTGTAACAGAGTGAAATCTTCCATCAACTTTCCAAGGGAAAGCTTCAAGTTGACCTCACTATTGTTCTGTGAAATGAATGATGGTGAACTAGAAGTAGAGGATACCTCATCATCCTCAAGAGCCATGTTGCAAACATCATCATCATCTTCACTGTTGGAGAATAGTCCATCAGAAGAGTTGAAGCTCTCATCACTATCAGATTCTTCACCAGCCATCATGGCTTTTCTATTGGTGAATTTTCTGTCTCTTTTGGCCTGCCTCTCTCTTCTCTCCTTAGAGCTTAATTCAGGGCAGTCATACTGGAAGTGCCCTTTCTTTTTACAGTTATAGCACAGATCTTCATCATCTTCTTTCTTTGATTCTTCTCTTCTTTTTTATGATGAAGGTTCAGCTCTACTGGACCTTCTCCTATCAGAGTACTTGTCCTCTGATCTTTTCTCTTCAGGCTTTTTGACTTCAGCCTGTGCTTCAGGAGGGTTGTATCTCCTGAATTTGTTGTCCTGGTAGAATTTCTTGTATCTACCAAACCTTGAGTTCAACTTTTCAAACCTTCTAGCCATCAAGGCTAGTTCTTCCTTCATTTCAGTCTTTGAGACTGACTTTGATGATCTTGGAGTGGGCTGCATCTCTGGTTCAGCTGTTTTGGCTTTGAATGCCACTCCCTTAGAAGGATTTGAAGGTTCCTCAATAGGCTTTCTTCTATTGAGGTCGAACTCATAAGCTTTGAGTTCAGAGAAGATTTGTTGCATGGGCATGGTGGAAAGATCTTTGGTGTTTTGCATCATTACAGCATAGACATCCCACTTTTGAGTGAGACTTCTCAAGATCTTCAATCCAACCTCTCTCTTGGTGTAAATCTTGCCCAATGAGTTAATCTCATTCATCACATCAGTGAATCTACCAGCAAATTTGTCAATGGACTCATCAGACTCCATTGAGAATTGTTCAAACTTCTGCACAGCAACTTGGAGCTTGTTCTCCTTGATCTTTTCAGTGCCCTCACACATTTCAGCAAGAGTATCCCAAATTTCTTTGGCTGTTGTGCAGTGGTAGACTCTTCCCATGACTGCATCTGGAATTGTTTGATAGAGGGTGTTCATTGCTAGATAGTTCAGATTATCCTTCCTCTTTTCATCAGTAGTGAAGTCATCTTCATCTTTGGGTAGTACATCTCTTGTATCTGCCCTTTGAGCCTCTGTGACTCTGGGATTGACAAAGGTGAACACAAAAGGTCCTCTTGTGATCACTCTCAACATATTAGTATGAAGAGATGCAAGATGAGCCCTCATTCTGATTTTCCAGAAATCATAGTTATCAATTGAGAACATGGGCAATTTGTGATGAGATATGTGATTGACTGAATTTGTTGCCATGTTATCCAATCCTTGGTTAGCAGGAGGTGGAACTGCAGCATTGATGTTCTGATCAGGGTTCTGCTGCTGCTGGTTCTGATTGTTGTTATTTCCTCTTGCCATTTCTTCAAGAAGAGATTACACACTAGATACAAAGGATTTCAGATAGATCAGTTCAGTGACCACAGCAAATATGTGACTTTGAAAGCCAAGATGGCTTTTCAGAAGCAGTGGTCTTTGAACCCCTGCTCTGATACCACTTGTTGGTCCTGAAAGGAGTATATAACAAGTGTATGGGGGGGGGAATACACTTGTATGCAATTCTTTTGCTAATTTGATCAAACCAGAGTTCAGCAAGGTTGTCTTGGACAACTCTGCTGAAGAAGATTAACTCTTCTAAGATAATCAAACTACTAAGTACTATTGAGTACTTAGTTGAATAACTATCTAGGGGAGTTATATGTGCGGAATAGTGGTTGGCCCTTTAAGTTTAGACTCCTTTAATTTCTGAAATCACTTAGTCAATGCAACACAGTCCAGTTTTCAGGGAACTTGTCCAAATAGGTTTTGCACAGTCTTTGAATGTTTATCCTTGAAAGATCAGTTTTGTGTGCAGTGTTGAATGTATGAAAGTATTTGTAAAGTAAATCAACACAAGAGTTTATAGTGGTTCAGAGACTCAAGCTCCTACATCCACTTTCCCTGATTTAACAGGATAATTCCTTCACTCTTGGAATTAACTTGTTTTATAGTGCCAAGGTGCACTTGATCAAGAACACCACTCCTTGGTGAATTGATCCCTAGGATGTCTAGAGTCCTAGTACCCTCTTCTCAACTCAGAACTGAACTGTTCTTCTCTCAACAGTCAGCTCCTACCACTTCTACTACTACAACCTTCTCACTTTCTCACTTGAAAGGGGTAAGGGTTGAAGTAAGGTTCCAACTAATGAGATATCCTTTACAATGAAGATCAAGGTATAAGGATAGGATATCTCTCTAAGCTTGTGTATGAATATACAATTGGGTTCAGCTTAGAAGAAGTGTATAAAGACTAAGATAGTCTCTTTGAAAGCTTAAGAGCACTTGTCAACTTGTAGGATAGTTGGATATTCTTGTCAAGGTTGAGGTGCTTTTGGATTGTGTTGAGGTGCTTTCAAATGGTCTTCACACTTCTGTATTTATAGACAAAATGGAGGATTTGCCCATTGGAGAGGCAGCCCCAAATTGCTATAAATGTCTTCCTTGAGTTCTTCAAACTGGAAGACAGATTCTTGATAGTGACATGTCCTCATTTGGGTAATAAACGGCTTGTAAGACTTTGTCTTCATTCTGCAGCACTTTTTCCAATGTTTGACTTCTTGTTTGGACTTGGACATGGCTTCTGAAGGTTGATCCAATGATAGGACAACATTCCTTATCATCTGGACAACTCTCCTTATCACTATCAGCAGTTTTGCCTTTCAGCAAGTTTGGCTTGCTCTTCTTCAGATGACTTGGCTCTTTCCCTTAATTTCACTCCAAGATGATCTTGGCATGTTGCATTGTATTTCTTTAGGGGTTGGTTGTCTCTAATTCTTCAGCATAGTTGACCTTCATCTGTTCTGATTTAATCATGCTGAGACAACTCTTCTGGACAACTCTTCTGATCAGCATATTTGGTCTTTTAGCATCAGAGCACTTTTCACATAGAGTTGGCTTCTCTGGACAACTCTCCTGATCAAAACCTTTAAGTAGTCTTATCCTTTTGAGCTAGGTAGAGTTATTCTTGCATATGGCTAGCTTCTCTGGACAACTCTCCTGATCAGATTTATTTGCCTTGTCCTTTTGATTTTATCAATCTTGCATGTGGACAACTTCTCTGGTCAATTCTCCTGATCAGAATATCTTATTGGACTTGTCCTTTTGAGCTTTACAATCTTGTTCTTGCACAAGAACACCTTCTCTGGACAACTCTCCTGATCAGAGCATTTGGTTTTCCATAGAGTGTCCTTGCTCTTAAGTGATTGTTCCAGAATTTGAGCCTTGAGGGGACTTGATCTTGATCATCTTCAAAGCGTAGGTTCCCCCTCAAATTGTGCATCTAATTGTCTAAGAGCTGCCTAACATTTCAGCTTTTCATCTAGCCTATAATCTATATGTTCTAATATTCCTAGAACATATTTATCTTGACTTAGGCATATCTCAGGGGGTTTTGGTATTAGATCAAAACATATCTCATTTTATTCCCAACAATTGTTTTTCTTATTTTTAACAACAAAATAAATTAAATAATTTGTTAAAAGTGCAGCGATAAAATATTTTGATTTTGTTGCAAATATTAATTCCAAGAAATTAGCCACAAAAAATATATTTCATCGCAAAATAATACCGACTAAATATAATTTTCATTGTTGTCCTAATTATTAACAATAAAATAAAAGAACTTGTTGCTAGTTTAGCGATGAAATATATAAATTTTGTTGCAAAAATTAATTTCAAGAAATTAGCCTCGAAATTTCTATTTCATCGCAAAATATTAGCAACGAAATATAATTTTCATTGTTGTTCTAATTATTAACAACAAAATGAAGCAATTTGTAGCTAATATAGAGATGAAATATATAAATTTTTTTGCAAAAATTAATTTCAAAAAATTAGCCACGAAAATTTCTATTTCATCTCAAAATATTAGCAACGAAATATAATTTTCATAGTTTTTCTAATTATTAACAACAAAATGAAGCAATTTTTTGCTAATATAGCGATGAAATATAGAAATTTTATTGCAAAAATTAATTTCAAGAAATTAGCCACAAAAATTTCAATTTCATCGCAAAATATTAGCAAGAAAATATAATTGTCATTGTTGCTCTGATTATTAACAACAAAATGATGCAGTTTGTTGCTAATATAGTGATGAAATATATAAATTTTATTACAAAAATTAATTTCAAGAAATTAGCCACGAGAATTTCTATTTCTTCGCAAAATATTAGCGACGAAATATAATTTTCATTGTTGTTTTGATTATTAACAACAAAATGAAGCAATTTGTTGCTAATATAGCGATGAAATATATAAATTTTGTTGCAAATATTAAATCTAACAATTTAGCAACAAAAATTTATATTTCGTTGCTAAAAATTGATTTTAGCGATGAAATTTAGATTTGTCGCAAAATTTCCGTCGCTATTCCCCCTGTTTCTTGTAGTGGTTGTGATTCTCACTCTCAGTTGTCAATTAATGCCCGACTTATGGCTATGAAGTTCGAGAACAAGCTTTCTAACAGGGCATATGAGCAAATGACACAATTATGCAATGAGATTTGTCCTCCAGAGAATAAGGTGCCTACAACGTATCATCAAAGCAAGCAAATGATGAAAAATATGGGATTGCCGGTTGAGAAGATTGATTGTTGTGTAAACGGTTGCATGTTATATTGGGGTGATGAAGATAGCAATCTGAACATGTGTAGAATGTGTAGCCATCCTCGGTACAAAGAGCCACGTCGGAAGGGGCCCGCTGGTCAATCAAAGTCGTCGAAGAAGAAAGTGGCACATAAGAGGATGTATTATCTTCCAATCATTACTCGTTTAATGAGATTGTATCAATCTACTGCCATAGCACAGCATATGACGTGGCATGCAACAGATTCTTCCTCGACCGAGTCTAGGGAGATGCGACATCCGACCGACTTTGAGGCCTGGAAACACCTTGACAACGTGTTTCCAGGTTTTTCTTGTGAACCGAGGAATGTGAGGTTAGGTTTGTGTACTGATGGTTTTGCACCGTTTGGGAACTTTGGAAAGCAGTATTCTTTGTGGCCGGTGATACTGACTCCGTATAATCTTCCTCTATGGATGTGCTTGAAACCTCAAACAATGTTTCTGACTGTATTGGTGCCCGGTCCGTTGAATCCAAAGGAAAAACTTGATGTTTATCTCCAGCCTCTTATAAAAGACTTGATCTTTTTATGGGAAAGTGGTGTCCAAACGTATGATGTGTTCAGAAAACAAAATTTCACGATGCGTGCTGCTGTATTGTGGACCATTAGCGACTTTCCTACATATTTTATCTTGTCTGGGTGGAAAACGGCAGGGTTGCAAGCATGTCCGTATTGTATGGAGCATTCTGAAGCTTTCAGTCTTCAGAAGAGTAGGAAAGTTACATGGTTCGATAATCACCGAAAGTTCTTACATCGAGATCATCCATTTAGAAGGAATAAGAACAACTTCTTGAAGAATAGAGCAGTTACAAACAATCGACCGCCCCTTCGAAATGTTATTTTAATTATACAATTATTTGATCTAATGTTATACGTATATTTTTTTATTAATTTCTTATAATGTTATTTATTATTTATTCATCGAACAAGACAAAGGTTGTTACATGAGATTCAGTGGACGGGTTTGAAAAAATCTCTAGAGGAAAATGCAGCTGAACACAACTGTCGAATTCCAGGTGGTTTGAATAAAGGGTGTATTTTTTGAGATTTGCCATAATGGAGTTCACTGTTGATCCGACGACACAATTTGGACGTGATGCACATTGAGAAGATTGTGTTTGATAATGTGTTCCACACAATCATGAACATAGAAGGCAAGACAAAAGACACTCCAAAGTCTCGGAAAGAGTTGAACATTTATTGTCGTCGTGAAGAGTTGAAAAAGGATCTCGGTACAGGTAAATATACAAAGGCTTGCTACATATTGGATAAGCCACAGAAACAACAACCGTGTCGTTAGATTCACGAGTTGAACTTTCCGGACAACTACGTGTCAAACTTGAGTCGATGCGCAGACATAAACAGGGGTAAGGTTGCAGGGATAAAGAGTCACGACTGTCATGTTTTTATGCAGCGCTTGATACCGATTGCGTTTCGAGACCTTGTTCCTCTCAATGTGTGGAGGGCTATCACTGAATTAAGTCTATATTTTAGAGATTTAACATCTCCAACGATCAAAATCGATGATATGATTCGTTTGGAGCAAGACATTCCAGTGATTTTGTGTAAGTTGGAACAAATTTTTCCACCTAGCTTCTTCAACTCGATGGAACACTTACCCGTTCACTTAGCGTATGAAGCCAGAATTGGTGGTCCAGTGTAGTACATGTGGATGTACCAATTTGAAAGGTAAACTCTTACTTGCTTCATTCTTTATTATACATGCATGTTCACTTAATTTTTTTTATATATATCAGATATCTCCACAACTTGAAACGCAATGCTAAACAAAAGGCAAATGTGGAAACATCAATTGTTAATGTATAATAGAATGAAGAGGTTGACATGTTTTGTTCTTATTATTTTGAAGATCATGTCAACACTCGGTTGAGAAGTGAACCACGTAACTACGGTTGTCACACCCCAAATTTCAAAGTACGGATATTACAAAAAGTAGTTAAAATAACTAATTTTAAACGCGCTAAATAATTGAACCTTTAAATTCGTAACGGTAAAATAAAGGGGCGTAACGACTATTATAATTAAAATTGAGTAAATTAATGCAGCGGAATAAAACAGTTATAATAAGGTCAAGAAGTTCACATTTAACAAATTAATTAATTAAAATCCATAATAAACATGAAATAATTCTTTATTCTTAAATACATGAACATAGTGTCTCATCACCACTCCTCGCCATCCAACTCTTCAACCTGTAATTGTAAATTTTTGGGGGGTGAGTTTGCAAGCACACTCAGTGGGAATTAAGTCTGATGCAGGTCCCAACGACTTTGGGTTGATGATTCGACAAATCGTAGCAGCTCGTAACATCGTTTCTGAGTCACCCATTATCTGGTATAATTATTCAGCATTAATTTAATCATTTGAATCTAGTATTTAAGTATGGTTAATATGTCATTATTAGAGTTGAGATTAGTCTTTTGATATACTCTGATGTCTTTTCCTATTCTTGGAGGGTTGTTCCAAGTATAAATAGAACCATGAACGAAAATTGGAGAATAACTCAGATATAAAATTAATCTCATAAGATTTGTTCATATTGAACATTTTCTCTTGCAAGTTTCTTATCTCTTAGGAGGATTCCTTTGAGTGGTGAGCTTATATCCAAATTCTTATCCTTAAGGTGGTGTTCGTCTTATCCTTAGGTGGTGAATTTTCTAATCATTTACCTTTTTACTCTGTAAAACGGTATCAGGTGGTTTCAGAGCCGTAGTTATCAATGGCTGGTCGTAGAAGGAACGCTCCAGATGTTGATGATCCTGTTGGTCGTCAAAGAGACCTACGTGATATCGAATTGGACGAGTTAAGAAGAACTGTGGAATTGTTGCAAAGACAACTTCAACAACAACAAAATCTCAATCAACCGAGGAACCAACAAGCAACATATGGTGATGCGAATTTTCAAAATCCATTTGCTGAAGAAGGTGAATCAAGCGATGATAATCTCAGTAACCAGAGACAAAGAAGGCAGCCCAGAAAGTATGAGGCCGATGTAAAGGTTGACATTCCAGAGTTCGATGGAAAAATGCAAGGTGATGTTTTTCTTGATTGGTTATATACTGTTGAAAGAATTTTTGAATTTAAAGAGTATTCTGAGGAAAGAAAAGTGAAGTTAATTGCAATCAAACTGAAAAGTTATGCATCTCTTTGGTGGGAGAATCTTAAAAGGGAGAGGATTAGACATGGGAGAAAGCCTATCCAAACTTGGGAGAAAATGAAACGGGAGTTGAAGGGCAGATTTCTCTCTGAAAATTATAGACAAGAAAATTACTCGAAGTTCTATAATTTTAAGCAATACAACCTGTCTGTGGAAGATTATATTAGAGAATTTGAGTATTTAATGCTCAAATGTGATATACAAGAACCAGAAGAACAAACTGTTGCACGGTTCATGGGAGGATTGAAGAGGGAGATTGCTGATGCAATTAGATTGCAGCCATTTTGGAGTTTTAATGATATTAGAAAGCTTGCTGTCACCATTGAACAACAAAATGCAAGGTATGCAGCAAAAACAACCACGAAAGCAGGTTCTTCTAACCAGGGGAGTACTACTCCTAATTTGAACAAGTTTGTGCCCAAGGGAACAACTAGTCAAAGGAGTGAATACAAAGGAGACGCGGGAACGAGGCAGAAAACCTCAAACACTAATTCTACCAGAAAGTGTTTCAAATGCCAAGGTTATGGTCATATTGCTTCTGATTGTCCAAATAGAAGAGTGGTTGCCATTATTGAAGATGAAACTGGAGAAGATGATGTGGAGATAAATAATGAAGGGGAGCAATTTGATGAAGTCACTGAATATGCCGATGAAGGAGAGTCATTGGTAATTCGAAGAAGCCTCAATGTGATCCAAGGAAATGATGAATCATGGTTACGGGAGAATATTTTTCGAACCAGATGCACCAGTCATGGAAAGGTGTGCAACGTTATCATTGATAGCGGAAGCTGCACAAATATGATAGCTGAAGAGATGGTAACTAAACTTAAGCTGAAATCTGAAATTCATCCTCGTCCGTATAAAATCCAATGGTTTCAGAATGGAACTGGAGTGAAAGTATCAAAGAAGTGTTTAGTTTCTTTTTCTATTGGGACTACCTACAAGGATGAGATCTGGTGTGACATTGCACCTATGGATGCATGTCATTTGTTGCTTGGAAGACCATGGCAGTATGATCGGAAGGTTTCTCATGATGGCTTTAAGAATACTTATTCTTTTATCAAAGATGGGGTTCGCATCGTGTTGGCACCGTTGAAGCCGGAGGAGGAGAATTCTAAGGTATCAGGAATTTCTATTATAACAGGTTCTGAAATCGAAAAGGCATTGAAGGATGAAGGTGAGATTTATGCTCTATTGATTATGAACACTGCGAACACTAGGCCAACTCAGCCACATGATCTTCTATTGCCATTGTTGGAAGAATTCAAAGATGTTGTACCAGATGAGATGCCTATCGGCTTACCACCCATGAGGAATATTCAACATCACATTGATTTTGTTCCTGGAGCCACACTACCAAATAAACCAGCGTATAGGATGAATCCTATGCAACAAGCTGAATTGCAGAGGCATGTTGATGATTTATTGGTTAGAGGGTTGATTCGTGAAAGCATGAGCCCATGTGCTGTCCCGGCTCTCTTGGTTCCAAAGAAAGACGGTTCTTGGCGAATGTGTGTTGATAGTAGAGCTATCAACAAAATCACCATCAAGTATCGTTTTCCTATTCCAAGGTTGGATGATCTACTCGATCAGCTTCACGGTGCTAGAATTTTTTCCAAAATTGATTTGCGAAGCGGTTATCACCAAATAAGGATGCGAGAAGGAGATGAATGGAAAACAGCATTCAAGACCGGGAATGGGCTGTATGAATGGCTTGTTATGCCATTTGGGCTTTCTAATGCCCCGAGCACTTTCATGAGGCTTATGACGCATGTTCTGACTCCTTTTATGGGAAGATTTGTGGTTGTATACTTCGATGATATTCTAGTGTATAGTAATTCGTTACAGGAGCATGTGGAACATCTAAGAAGCATTTTTCTGACCTTGAGGGAGAAGCAGCTTTTTGCTAACTTGAAGAAGTGTCATTTCTTCACGGATAGTTTAATATTCTTGGGTTATGTTGTGTCCAGCGAGGGAATCAAGATGGATCCTAGCAAAGTCGAAGCTATAGAGAGTTGGCCAGCCCCTAAGTCTATTCATGATGCGAGAAGTTTCCATGGTATGATCTCTTTCTATCGAAGGTTCATTAAAAATTTCAGCACTCTTGTGGCCCCTATCACTGATTGTATGAAGGGTGGAATTTTCAAATGGAACGAGGAGGCTCAAGAAAGTTTTGATCGTATAAAAGTGAAAATGATCACAGCACCTGTTCTAGCACTCCCTAACTTCGACAAGGTATTTGAAGTGGATTGTGATGCATCTAATGTGGGCATTGGAGCTGTCTTAAGCCAAGAAGGAAGACCAATTGCATTCTTCAGTGAAAAGTTGAATGATGCAAAACGTAAGTATTCAACTTACGAGAAAGAGTTCTACGCCATCATCCGAGCATTAACTCATTGGAGCCATTACTTGTTACCAAAAGAGTTTGTTCTTCATTCTGATCATGAGGCATTAAAATACCTGGGCACACAACATAAGCTAAATACTCGTCATGCGAAATGGGTAGAATTTCTTCAAACTTTTACGTTTGTACTCAGGCATAAATCTGGACAATTGAATAAGGTTGCAGATGCCTTGAGTAGGAGACATGCCTTATTGAATACTATGCAGTCTATGGTGGTTGGTTTTGAGATCATTAAAACTCTTTACGAAACCGATTTCGATTTTAGTGATCGTTGGAAGGCTTGCCAAGCAGGAACAAAGAACCAATTTCTTATTCAAGACGGATACCTGTTTCGAGGTAAACAACTTTGCATACCGAGATGTTCACTTCGAGAAAGCATAATTCGTGAAGCTCATGGTGGAGGACTTGCTGGTCATTTTGGGCGAGTTAAAACCTTAATGTTGATCCAAGACAGGTTCCACTGGCCTAAGATTGTAAATGATGTTGAAAAGATTGTGAAGAGATGTGTTACTTGTCACAAGGCAAAGATGCATGGAAGCAACACGGGGTTATACACTCCTCTCCCAATTCCGACGGCCCCGTGGGAGGATGTGAGTATGGATTTTATTGTGGGACTTCCGAGAACTCAAAGAGGTAGAGACTCAGTTATGGTGGTGGTGGACAGATTCTCTAAAATGGCGCATTTTGTTTCTTGTAATAAGACGATGGATGCTACTAATGTTGCTGATCTCTACTTTAAGGAAATAGTCAAATTACATGGTATTCCAAAGTCAATCACCTCCGATAGAGATTCGAAGTTCCTTAGTCATTTTTGGAGAACTCTTTGGAAAAGGTTGGGCACTAAACTTCAATTTAGTTCATCACATCATCCGCAAACGGATGGACAAACAGAAGTTGTTAACAGATCCTTGGGGGCTTTGTTGAGGAGCTTGGTGAAGAAGAATATCCGGGAGTGGGAAAATTTATTGCCTCATGCTGAGTTTGCCTACAATCGATCAATAAGCCAAACTACAGGTTATTCCCCTTTTGAAGCAGTTTATGGTTTAAATCCAATCACCCCTTTGGATTTAAGTCCTATTCCTGTTGATAACCATTTCAGCGGGGATGCCAATGATAGAGCTATTTACATCAAGGAAATTCATGGGGAGGTAAGAAGGAAGATTTTGAAACAAACTGAGAAGTACAAGAACCAAGCTAACAAACACAGGAAGCAGGTTGTGTTTAAAGAAGGTGACTTGGTTTGGATTCATCTTCGTAAAGAACGATTTCCCAATAGGAAGTATCCAAAACTTCAACCTCGCGCAGATGGTCCTTTTAGAATTGAGAAAAGGATAAATGACAATGCATATAAGGTGGACCTTCCTGGGGATTATGGAGTGTCTGCTACCTTCAATGTTTCAGACCTTTCGCCATATGAAGAAGACGATCCCTTAGACTCGAGGGCGAGTCCTGTCCAACCAGGGGAGAATGATGCAGGTCCCAACGACTTTGGGTTGATGATTCGACAAATCGTAGCAGCTCGTAACATCGTTTCTGAGTCACCCATTATCTGGTATAATTATTCAGCATTAATTTAATCATTTGAATCTAGTATTTAAGTATGGTTAATATGTCATTATTAGAGTTGAGATTAGTCTTTTGATATACTCTGATGTCTTTTCCTATTCTTGGAGGGTTGTTCCAAGTATAAATAGAACCATGAACGAAAATTGGAGAATAACTCAGATATAAAATTAATCTCATAAGATTTGTTCATATTGAACATTTTCTCTTGCAAGTTTCTTATCTCTTAGGAGGATTCCTTTGAGTGGTGAGCTTATATCCAAATTCTTATCCTTAAGGTGGTGTTCGTCTTATCCTTAGGTGGTGAATTTTCTAATCATTTACCTTTTTACTCTGTAAAACGGTATCAAAGTCATTCAATATTTAATGCTAAAAATAAGTAATCAAGTAATTGAAACATAGCAAATAGCATTCACATTGTCACATATACTTTGCCATTGATACTTTTCCATCGCATGTTTTGTGAACCTTTCCAAAGCCAAATTAAGCCAAATTAGTTGATAGTCTACGTGTGGACAACGTGGCGAGTTCGTTGTTTCCAGCGCCAAGTTAAATTAAAATTGGCCGACAAATATATCGGTGCATCGAATTGCAAAACATAAAAGGGTGGTGTATCAAACTGCAAAGAAGAAAAGAATGTGTTGTAATTGATAAATAAACTAAAGGTGGTGATTTTTTTTTTTGCAATTAACCCTTCCCCAAAAAATCATGCACATGCAATTAGAAAAACTCGCTTTCAGGTATGTGTTACTATAATGACAATTATGTGTTATTGTAAGGATAAGTAACATATATATAATACCATTTCGGTAACACATACTTGTCATGTTACTGTAAGGAGAAAGATTTACTGAGCATGAATAAAATACTTTGATAAAAGAGATGGAGAACAAACATAGAAAACATGGAACAAAAATCAAATTTGAAGAACATTTAAGGAAATAGGCAAAAATTCTTATTAATTAAAGGGGCAAAAATCAGACTATACGGTGCTCCTCATGCCTGGAAGTCCCCTTTGAATTTTGGGTGGGAATGAAAATCCTAAATACTAGTTGCTATTAAGGAATAGTCAAACATTCCTTGTATATAGGACATACATTGTTGTAGTTATCTTTTGTATTTATCTTTTCCTAAATTTATGTAATTTGGTTACAATGTAATTACTCCTATAAATACAAGTCATTCCCCACTCACCAATTCAACGGTGATCATATCTCATTGTTCACATGGTATCAGCCTAAACACGATCCTAAAACCTTAACCCTAATTTCTTTCTCCCTCTCTGCCGCCGCCGCCGCTTCCCCAATAGTCGAGCTTGTCCTCCTCGCCCATCTCCCTTCAATGGAAGACTCTTCTATCCCTATGAATGTTCTTATTCATATGGTAAGCGTGAAACTCTCTTCTTCCAATTATCTCCTATGGAAGAAGCAGGTTGTCCCGATGCTCACTTGTGCCGATCTCTATGGCCTTGTGGATGGTTCATCTGCCCCCCCTGCCGACACTCACACGACCTTCGCTGCCTGGAAAACGAAGGATCAGAAAGTCCTTGCCCTTCTTCTCTCCTCTCTCACTGAAGAAACTCTGGTCGAGGTCGTTCAATGTGACACGGCCCGCGACACTTGGCTTGCCCTGGAGGATGCCTTTAGCCACTCCTCCCAGTCCCGCATCACTCAGCTTCGTGAGGAGCTCCTTCTCCTCAAGCGTGATTCCCTTCCTGTTGCCGATTATGGTCGGCGTTTTAAAGCGTTATGCGACCAACTGGCCGCTATTGGTAAGCCAGTTGACAAATCTGACATGTCGCACTGGTTTTTACGGGGCCTTGGTCCCAAATTCAGCGGATTTTCCGACACCAGAATGGCCCTCTCGCCTGTCCCAGCTTTCCGTGACTTACTGCATTAGGCTATTGCCTTTGAGATCATGAATAAGCATGATCCAGTTGAGCCTGCTCCAGCCGCGTTCTTTGCTCGCCCGAATCCACGCGATCATACTGGTAGTCGCCCTTCTGGGCCTCTTCGTGGTGGTCGCCCCGATTTATCTGGTGGTCGCGGAGGGCGTAAAGCCTACGTCCCCCGCTGTCAAATCTGTCGTGGCGAGCACTATGCCAACAAATGCCCTCAGCATTTTGTTCGCGGACCAGTTCCTCGCCAGACTGCTCGCCCATCTGCCTATCTGTCCGATGACCCATCCGCCAACCTTGCTCAGGCTTTTCACTCGGCCTGCTCCGTCTCCTCACCGACCTCCTCGGATTGGTATGTTGATTCAGGAGCCTCGGCCCACATGACTCCCAGTACCTCGCACCTAGACTCCTCGACACCTTATTATGGTAATGGTGAGGTTATTGTTGGTAATGGCAATTCTTTACAAATTTATCATGTTGGTTTGCACTCAATTTCTAAGGATATTGGCCTTCTAGATGTTCTCGTTGTACCTCACATCACCAAGAACCTTTTATCCATTAGCAAGTTCACGTCTGACTTTCCGGTTGATGTTTGCTTCTCTGACAACACATTTGTTGTTCAGAATCGGGCTACCAAGGAGGTGGTGGCTCAGGGTCGATGTGAGCAGGTGTTGTACGTGTTGGAACGGGCGCTCCCAGCTTTGGTCGCTTCTTTGAAAAAGCCTGGTGTCGTTCGTGCTTCTTTTGATTTATGGCATTCCCGTTTGGGTCATGTACCCTTTGACATTATTAAAGATTTGAATAGATTAGGGCATCTATTTGTTAGTTCAATTCTACCAAATCCGAAAACTTGCACCCCTTGCCAATTGGCTAAGAGTAAACGATTATCATTCACTATAAATGAAAAACATGCATCTGCAGTTCTTGATTTAGTACATTGCGACCTTTGGGGTCCTGCTCCTACTACTGCTACTTCTGGTTTTCGTTATTATGTTGTGTTCGTGGATGATTTTTCTCATTTTTCATGGTTATATCCTCTCCGAGCAAAATCAGATTTCTTCGCAACCTTGGTCGCCTTTCACAAGTATGTGTGCAATCAGTTCTCCTCGACCATCAAAGTGTTTCAGAGTGATGGTGGTACAGAGTTTGTCAAGAAAGTTGTTCGCAGCTTCATGGCCGAGCATGGCATAGAGCATCGTAAGTCATGTCCATACAGCCCTCAGCAGAATGGTCGCGCTGAGCGAAAACATCGACACATCACTGAAACTGGGCTCTCTATGTTGTTTCATGCTCGCGCCCCGTTAGAATTTTGGTTTAATGCCTTTGCCACTGCTGTTCATCTCATCAACCGACTTCCGTCGTCAGTTTTGGGCGGCCTATCACCATTTCAGGTCTTATTCGGAACTATGCCTACTTATGGAAATCTTAAGACATTTGGTTGCCGAGTATTTCCTTATCTTCGAGACTATGCCTCGAACAAGCTCTCTCCTCGCAGTCGACCATGTATCTTCTTGGGATACAGTAGCCAACATAAGGGTTTTCGGTGTCTTGATCCTCATTCATCACAAACTTTTATTACTCGACATGCCGTATTTGATGAAGAGTGCTTCCCTTTTTCAGGTACTGCTCGGCCCATGCCGACCAGTGAGGTAGTCTCATCCTTTCTGGATGAGGAGTCTGACTCCTCGCCTGATCCCTCGCCAGGGCCTGTTCCTTCCTCTGCGACCATCCCTTGCTCGGCATGCTCTTCTGATCCAGGCGTGGAACCCCATCCTCTGCCAGCCCCTGTTGCGAGGCCACCTGCTTCCCCTGAACCGGCCGAGCAGCCGCAGCCGACCATTGACCCCCCAGCACGGCAACCACGGTCCACGCACCAAATGATCACGCGAGCAAAATTTGGGATTTTCAAACCTAAGTATCCTCTGCACTTGACCTCCACTGCCTTGATCAGTGCCCTCACTGCCTCCTCAAAACCTCGTGGTTTCAAATCGGCCGCCAAGTCTCCTGAATGGTTGGCTGCCATGCAGGAAGAAATCGATGCTCTGCGAGTTAACAAAACTTGGGATCTTGTTCCTCGCCCCCGGAATACGAACATTGTTGGTTCAAAATGGGTTTTTCGAACCAAGTACAAATCTGATGGTTCCATTGAGCGGCACAAAGCCAGATTGGTCGCTCAAGGCTTTACCCAAATCCCTGGCACGGATTTTTCTCACACATTCAGTCCCGTTGTTAAGGCGACCACTGTTCGGGTTATCTTATCTCTCTATGTTCGCTTCAACTGGCCCCTCCATCAGCTGGATGTCAAGAATGCCTTTCTCAATGGCTATCTCCAGAAACCGGTTTTTATAGCTTAACCCCCAGGTTTTGTCGATCCTCGGCTCCCTGATCATGTCTGCAAATTGAAAAAGGCATTATATGGTCTCCGCCAAGCTCCCTTAGCTTGGTTCCAGCGCTTTAGCTCCTTCTTGCTCGGCATTGGCTTCAAGGAGTGCAAGTCTGACTCCTCGTTGTTCTACCTATTTCAAGGCTCCTCGGTCATCTACCTCCTCTTGTACGTCGATGATATTATAGTCACTGGCAACGACTCATCTATACTAGCTCGTTTCATTTTTGCTCGGGCGAACAAGGAGTTCGCCCTCAAGGACCTTGGTCACCTCAACTATTTTCTGGGGTTGGAAATCTCCTACACCTCCTCTGGGCTGTTCGTCGGGCAGTCCAAATATGCTCGCGAAATTCTTGAGCGAGCAGATCTTCAAGATTCCAAGCCCATTGCAACCCCTTTGGCCGCGGGTGAGACCCTGGTCAGCACTGGTGATCCATTCTCGGATCCGACCCTTTATCGCTCTTTGGTAGGCGCCCTCCAGTACCTCAGCATCACTCAACCTAATCTATCCTTCTCGGTAAATCATGTCAGTCAGTTTCTCCAGGCGCCGACCAGCGACCACTTCTCGGCGGTGAAGAGGATTCTTCGCTATGTCAAGCACACTATCAATTATGGCCTCTCCTTCACTCGTCGCCCAGACTCTTCCGTGGTCGCCTACTCAGATGCCGACTGGGCTCGTTGCGTGGAAACTCGCCGTTCTACCTATGGTTATTCAGTCTTCTTAAGTGGGAATCTGGTCTCTTGGAGTGCAAAGAAACAACCCACAGTAGCTCGCTCCAGTTGTGAATCGGAGTATCGTGCCTTAGCCAACGCAGCTGTCGAGGTCGTTTGGCTCACTTCTTTGCTCCGCGAGCTCCGTGTTCCACTGCCTACTCGCCCTGTTCTCCTCTCCGACAACAATAGTGCCTTCTTTCTGAGCCAGAATCCAGTGGCTCACAAGCGGGCCAAACACATTGACATCGATTGTCACTTTGTTCGTGAGCTCGTCACCTCCGGAAAGCTGTCTACGCAGTTTGTCCCCACACATCTCCAGCTCGCCGACATCTTCACGAAAAGCCTTCCTCGCCCGACGTTCGAGTTCCTTCGATCCAAGCTCTGCGTTTTCTCTCATCCCACACATCGCTTGACGGGGGATATTAAGGAATAGTCAAACATTCCTTGTATATATGACATATATTGTTGTAGTTATCTTTTGTATTTATCTTTTCCTAAATTTATGTAATCTGGTTACAATGTAATTACTTCTATAAATACAAGTCATTCCCCACTCACCAATTCAACGGTGATCATATCTCATTGTTCACAGTTGTACTGGCAAGGCGGCACGCAGCCTGACCACACCGTTAAGGAGAACACCGTATAAAAAAAATGCATTGTTTTGCGATGAATGTTTTATCGTAAAAAAAAAAAATGCACGTTTTGATGAATATTTTCGTCACTAATCCTAAATTAAAAAAATAAAATTGAACTGGGTTTGAACCCACACGGGCTGACCGTCTGGATAGGCGGGCTAGCAACAACTCAAGCTTCCTATTGAATATTATAAGGCCTCGTTGGCCTTGCGTGAATTAATACACAAATTTGTTCCCACTGGGAGTCGAACACAGGACCTTGGGGCGCTTGCCACTCGAATAAGTGATTCTTTCGTTTACTATTGCAATGATTAGTGGCACCGGCACCAAGAGCGACCTTGGGAGGGAACGTAGTGGCAGCGGCCATTGTAGCCATCTTATCGGGAGACAACCCCAACATTGTACCTAGTGCACTGATTGCCTGCTGCAATCTTTTCTTAACTCGTGCATCGATGATCTCCTCCATCTTGGCATTATTTATGTGTGGAGGCGCTGAGAATACAGAGGCTTGGGATAACGATAAGGATGTCGACCTCAAGGGCGGAGGTATGCATGGCTGAGAGGTGGCTGTAGCCCACCATGATTTAAAAGAATAATATACTATAATATATATATATATATATAATTAAAAAAAAGTCTTCCAACTCAATTAATTGGAAACAACAACTTTCACTTAGATGAGAGATTTTACCACTAATTCAATTTTAGTTTAACTAATGATAAAATATAATACATATTAATTTTTCACATAATTTAAATTTCAATTAGATAAAAAATTCTAAACTAGACCCCCAATTTCAAACCTCTAATGTAAAAATGCATATTAAATTCCAGTTAGTGACTTCCATACCGATCTAGTTTGTCTTTAACAATGTGATATATATTCAGTTCAATAGTAAATTCAAATTAAGACATGACGGTGAAGATCACTTTTATCTTGATGATTTTCAAAAATCTACAAAAACTCAAAGTAAAGATCACTTTTATCATCGATGAATTAGATTGGATAAAAAATTGTAGGATGCAACTTATGTAATCGTTTTTTTTTTTTTACTTTTTTTTGTACTATATTCATTTGAGGCTTTTCAGCCCGTCCTAATTTTTTTTCATGGCTCCGCCCTTGGTTAACTTGACTTTTTTCAAGGTCAAGGACCCATCCCCGGTTGACCCTGACCGTATTCATAAAGATCCGGTCGGGATCAATTGATGGAGGAGGAGGCATCTCCATCTACGACGAGCCACATACCTTTGTAGGTGGGGTTTGAGACTCGTTTGTCGCAAATCTCTGTATTTTTTGTAGTGAAAGTAAGCAGTGAAAAATTGAGAAGAAAGAAATTAATAAATATTGGAAGTTCCCTATTATGGATGTTGGGTGGAAATTAGTTGTGGGAATGAGTTTGTGAGTGTGTTATTTCATAATCTCATATCAGCTGAGGTATCATTTGGTGGTATCAGCTGATGGTGGAGTCAGACAAACTAACTTAGGCCTGATCAGATGAGTTGGAGGTTTCCAGTTAGATGAGAAGAAGATGCTTAGAGTCAGCTTATGTTAGTGTGATCAGAAGAGGTCGTATAATCTGAGTAGATGTCTATCAGCAGAAGTAGTCTTTTGACTAAGTGTGGAGATCAGAAGAGGAGATCAGCTGATGGAGGTCATCTGTTACGAGTTACAAGCAGAAGGGCAAAATTGTCATTTCGATTGGGCAATGTGGAACACGTGAGTTTGTTAGGCGGGTACAACAACCTGTCAGAGTAACGCTTTCAACACTTGCAGCAGTCATCCTTGATCAGTATAAATACCCCATCACTTGTATTTTGTAAAGTTTGACGCATATCAAGCAATCGTCCTTGAGTTGCGAGTTCACGAGTGAAGTGTGGATAAATCCTATTCCGAGTGAATGCGTGTACATGTAAACATTCTTGATCAATCAAAGTTGAAATTGTGTGTCTAATGGATGTAGATCACATTAATCGAACCACTTAAATCTGTGTGTGCTCTGTTTTCTGTTCTCAGTTTTGTTTACTTTTGTGAATTGTTATCTTAGTTGGATTGCTTCGTTATAATTTGTTTTCTGTTTGATTGGAGACGTCTTTTTTTTTTTTATCAGTAAAAGGAAATTTATTAATCATAATGTTTTGTTGGGTATGAGTAATACCCTACATAATGTTTGATTGGAGACATCTAATCTTGCGGATTACTTGACATAGTAAAATAGTGTTTTTAAATGTGTGTGTGGGGGGGTTAACTACACAAATAAGAGGCGACTCTTTATATTATATAGGGATAAAAGTCAATTTAGTCCCATAACTTTTAACCTTTTCTGAAATTGTCCCAAAAAAATTAAATGTATCAATTTAGTCTCATTTATTAACAATTTGTTTTGTTTTGGTCCCAAAAAAGTTAAATGTACAAATCTAATCCCATTTTTTTTGTAATTTGTTCTATTTTAATTCCAAAAAAGTTAAATGTACCAATTTAGTCTTTCAATTTTTTTGTTTCAATACATAACAACTTTATCAGCATAGGCCTTATCGTTCATTATCCGCATTAATTTCAAATTTCTATGTTTTAAGCAATTTATTATCCCCATGCAAAAAAGTTTTCACAGCAAATTAAATTAAATACTACTTTTTCTCGAATAATGCATTTTTCCCACTCCTCCAACAATATAAAATCCCATGAATGTTGATGTTGCAAATCATCCTGAATTGCGTACGTACAACTTCAATTCTTAATTAATTAACAAGTGATCGATCATGGCTGCAGTGCAACTGCAGACTCTGTCTCTTCTTCTTCTCTTGCTCTTAACTTTTCGTAAGTGCAGTGGTGTAACCTTTTTTCCATTGCAAATGAAAAAAAAAAAAAATGTTTGCACTTTTATGATCCTTTGAATTCGTCTCATTGATTGAATTACTATATATACGTAATAATATTATAATATAAAAAAATTCCTCCAATGTACGTAAATGATTGACTAATTTTGTGTGTGTGTATATATGCAGAAGAGATGATGCCGAGTGAAGCATTAATGTGTGAGGCACCCAGCAGGTTCTTCACTGGCCTTTGCTTCAGCGGCAAAAACTGCGCGACAATTTGTGATAAAGACGGCTTCTTATCTGGAAAATGTAAAATGTTTAAGTGTATTTGCCAAAAAGATTGTGGAGGACAGGTTGGTGGGGGCCCTCCTGAGGCGGGGGGAGGTGACGACGGTGATAGCCCACCTGAGGCGGGAGGTGACGGGGGCGAAGCCGGTGATGCCCCTCCTGAGGATGGAGGCGATGAACAACTTTCTCTTGGTGGCAGAAAATATTTGATCAACTCCTAATTTTAGATCTCTAATATTGTCTGTTTCATCAGCGGGCATGTTAGATTAATTGTAATGAGAATATTCATGCTTAATCAATAAAATTTTATATATATATGAAATTAAATTGATTAAAGACTTAATTTGATGGTGGAACAATATATGTATACACTTGCAATTAGTAGTAAATTTAATCTCAAAAAGGTGATCGATATGATCTTGCGTGAAACAAATTAAACAACAAGAAATTAAACAATCAATGTGGCAACGGAATAGGAAGATATTTGAACAACGTGAATATATATAATTCCATCAATATATCCTTAACCATTTATATATATATATTCTGATCGATTTTAATAAATCATTTCATTACACAATTTACTTTCTTATTCATTTGTTTCACGTTAATTAACATTTGGTACTGGGAGAAGATCTAAGGTAGATTTTGAAATTCAGCCTCTAAAGTCCAACAAAACAAATGGTATATATTATTGAATTTTAAAAAGTAAAAAAAATTAGATTGTGCAAGATAGATTAATGTATTTTTTTTTTAAATAAAAACTAATTAGGTCTAAAATAAGTCCTGCGAAAAGGTTCGGCTAGTTCCCGTTGTTTAAGATCGATATCTCTTACTTCAATTCTTGTTTCATCTTCTACTCTAAATTAATCGTCACAAACCCCATGTGTTAAAACTTAAATAACTGATAGCATGTTTAATAGCTAGTAAAACATAAGGTGAAATATTAAATTGCAAATATATATCTTTATATGTGCAAGTTTTCCGGCTGTTCTTTAATTACCACTTGATCTCGTCCGTAAAGTACCGAAATTGAAAATAACTTAATATGACTGAAAATTTGAAATGTTAGAAATCCAAATTTGCCATTTGCCTGTGAGAGTTCACAGGCATTTATTATGTGATTAAAATTAAGAATAATCCATATTTATTGAAATCACAACTTCGTAATAAATTAATTAAAGTAGGAGGAAATATAAAATAAAGGGTTAATCTTATGTGAAATATTGCATACATGCATTTCATCCCAATTAGGCAAGTCAAAACCCTAAGTCCAAAAGTCAAATTAAGTCAATTTTAAAAAATTCGCGGGTCATAGGTCTGGATCCGGGTTGCCCAGAAAATTCGCGGGTTGCAAACAGGTGGTTTACTACATGACCAAAATATTGTTACTACAAGGCCAAAATATTACCACTACAAGGCCAAAAATTTAATACTACATGTCAAAACATTTTGAAAAATTCACCAAAAAATAAAGTCTCCAGAATATTTTTGAACATGTAGTAATACACTTTTGACCTTGTAGTGATAAAATTTTGGTCTTGTAGTAACATTGTTTTAGTCATGTAGTAGCCGAATAAGTCAAAATTATTTTAGTAATTTTGCCCCCAAAAAATAAGTGTCCAGAATATTTTTGAACTTGTAGTAATACACTTTTGACCTTGTAGTGACGAAATTTAGTTCTTGTAGTAACATAATTTTGGTCATGTAGTAAAATAATAATATATTAGAGTGAAAATAAATATTTTAATTAAGGTTGACCCGCTTTGACCCGGGTTGATCCGCGTTGACCCACAAATTTTGACCTAATTACCTTAATTAGTCATATTGCATGTATGCAATATTACATATAAGTTTTTGCGATATAAAAGCAAATTCTAGCAGCATGGCTAATCAGTTCTATATCTATCTTTACATGAATTTCCTGCGAATAAGTCAACGTAGTGAGAATGTGATCAGATAATAATAATATCCTCTCATCATAAATGCAGATTGTGCAGCTTTGTTGAAAATAATAATAATAAAGAGATTTTGACAATTTTGAAAAACTGAAAATGAATTTACAAAAAGAGGAAAAAACAAATGGAAGGGGATAATAACATCATTCTAACTTTATCATATCTACAATCACTTTTACTTATCTACATTAATTATTAGTGACTAAATATCTGTATTCAGAAAATAGAATTTTTCTTTAATGTCTAACTAGTCCTATATATAGCCCAGAATGAATTGATTAATTTTCATCTTCAATTTAAAATATATTATCAACACATATATACTATCATGTATATTTGTGTTGCAAGCATGACCAAGATGTTGCCTGCAGTGGTTTTGCTGCTGCTGCCCCTTCTAATCTCGAGTAGGCTGCATGTTGCTTAATTATATATATTTCTCATCAATTTTCATATACATATATATGTCACTGATTTAATTAATTGCATTAATAAATTTTGCAGATATGCATGTTGAAGCAGCAGTTTGTGAGGCACCAAGCAAGTTATTCCATGGTATTTGTTTATCTGATGCCAATTGTGACAAGATATGCAGTCAAGAAGGTTTTCTTTCTGGGCATTGCAAGGGATTGCGACGACGATGCATGTGCGCCAAAGATTGTGGCGGCGCCAGCCAACCAAAACCTCCAAAACAAACCCCCACTAAACCAACTCCAACTCCAACTCCGTCTCCTAACCCTCCTCCTCCTCCTCCAACCGGTGGTTGTCCTGTCGACCCTCCATGTGGTAAGGGCTGCCCCAAACCCCCTCCAACTGGCGGCTGCCCTAAACCCCCCGTCGTACCTGTTCCTAGTCCACCCGTTGGTTGCCCTAGTCCTCCAAGTGGCGGCTGCCCTAAACCCCCCGTTGTACCTGTTCCTAGTCCACCAGTTGGTTGCCCTAGTCCTCCACGTGGTGGCTGTCCTAAACCCCCCGTCGTACCTGTTCCAAGTCCGCCAGTTGGTTGCCCTAGTACTCCTCCAAGTGGCGGCTGTCCTAAACCTACTAATCCTCCATCAGGCTGCCCTAACCCTCCAAGCACCCCGGTTTACAAACCCCCAACAGGCCGCCCTAATCCTTCTTGCACCAATCCTCCAAGTGGTTGTCCCAAACCTCCTGGTGGTTGTCAGTAAACCTAATCATCCAAAAGGTTAAGATCCTCATCCTCCCGGCTAGTACTAATCATCCATAAACCCTAAGATAAATTTGTTGGGAAGGTGAGGATTTTTTTTATTTTTTTTATCAGCAGAATAAAGATATTATATATCCACAAAAGAGTACAAAGGGTAATCTAACCCGTTGTCCGTAGTTAATATTATCAATGATAATGAGTTAAGTTTATTTTAATTACATACGCATATCATCATTAATATAATGCATCTATATATCTTCTATGTGATTGAATTCATCGTTATTATAGAAAGCTAGCATCTTTTTTAGCACACCACTAGAATACAAAACACAAGAAATCGACTATACGTACAGCAGAGTTTATACATAAATTGTTGGATGTGAAATTTCATAAGAAAAAGAAATTAAAGAGAATGCATATTGAGAGAATTGAGAAATACAGAAATGAAATTGAATAGTCGACAATTAGATGACTGAGTACTCTATTGTTCGTCTAAGAAGAAATTCCATAAATTAAAAGAAACAAGTCTTTTGGTCTCTCTATCCATTTGACCCGTAAGCTTCAATCCAAACATCTTGAAATCACACAGCAAAGATCAAATTGGGTGCCCAAAAGTTGCAAGAAAATTTATTTCAACAAATTAAAAAAATGACTATATATACCAAGACAATCCGTATCCCAATAGAGGCACAAAAATCAGAAATCACGGATTGAAGAACAATGAGTATACCATACATATAATACTGCAAATTGTCCCGTAAACCCAGAAGAATATATAGAATATAGTAAACAAAAAATCGCTAATTTTTAGGGCAAAAAAAGTCGAGTACGGAACTCTAAGAATTTGATCGAAGAAGACATCAGAATTTGATTCGAATCAAGATAAAATCGAATCCAAAATTCAAGAGCATGGTACCCGCAAAGAAGAAATTGGGAAAAAAAAAAAAGGTAGAAATTATCTGGGGAAAATTTCAAAATACGTCATATTCCATTTTAAATCATTTAAGTTTTCACTTTTTCAAAATACGTCATAAGTGTCCAATTTACATCATTTTTGCTCAATTTATATCCTGAAAATTTTCAAAATACATCTTATAACTTAAGTCAATTCCATTTTAAATCCTTTAATTTTTACTTTTTCAAAATACATTCTAAGGTGTCCAATTTATATCCTTTTTATCAAAAATTAAAATTGTCGTCGAAAACGGACACGCGCAGCTCAATCGTGTGTTTAAAATTGAGTCTTCCAGCAAATTTGGTGACTAGGCACCACATGTAATAAAAAATATGGCCATGTCATCATCCCTTCTTATAAATATAAATATCAGATTTTATTTATAGAAAATGTTCCAAAATACAAACATAAAACTCAACTCGACGACCCCTAAAAAAAATATATATAACTCGACGGAATTTACTAATGAAAGGAAGTGAAATTACAAAGCAAACGTACAAGCGAAGTCTTCTTGTATTTGGTTGGATCGTGTCGTTTTTATGTTTTCCCTGTAATTTCGCTTCATTTTATCTGTAAATAACGTCGAGTTAAGTTTTTTTTTTCTTTTTATCAGGGGCCAACCATTTGAGTTTTGTGGGTGTATTTTGGAACATTTGTTATAAACAAAAATTATTGTTTAAATTTATAAGAGAGGAGATGATGGTGTGTCCATACTTTTAATTAAATGTGGCAATATTTATTACATGTGGCACTCAGTCATTAAATCTGCCGGAAGCCCCAATTTTAAACACAAGTTCGAGTCGCATGTATCAGTTTTCGGTGAAAATTTTAATTTTCCAACCAAAATGATGTAAATTGGACAAAAAAAAGATGTAAATTAGACACCTTAGGATGTATTTTGAAAAAGTTAAAACTTAAAGGATTTAAAATAGAATTGACCTAAGTTACAGGGCGTATTTTGAAATTTCCCCAAATTATCAGTATACAGAACTCAACAAATCCATTCAAACTGAATTGCGGAAACGTAAATAGATCGACAAACTGGTTTAATGATCAATCGACAACTCTGGTACCATATGAAATTTCATTAAAAGAAGAAGAAGAATTGCAACTAAAAATATAGGAGGAATTTGATTAAAATGTTTCTTCCATTTTTGCAACATAGGAACAATTGCATCATGTAATAATGGATCATATTTATAATGTGTTAATACTCCAACAATTTTAAGACAATGTTCAATTGCCAAATGAGAAGTAGGTTCGTAAACTTTAGACATAGCAAAAGTAGCATCATTAAAAGTTTCCAAAATCTCAATAATTTTTATGCAATGATCCCAATTTTGAGGATGTAAACGAAAACCACAATGTTCTTGTGCGAAAAAACCACATAAAGTTTCTTTATACTCAACCGACTCTCTTAACAATTTATAAGTAGAATTCCACAGTCATGTTGACACATCAAGAGAAAAAAAATTTTGGATGCACATTCTTAGTTCTACAAAAAGTTTTCCATTTTTTCATCAAATTAAACTACTACGCCTTGTCAAGTAAGTAATAGCATCTTTAATAGGAGCGACATATACTCTCAAAGCATTTAAACCATCTTGAACACTAAATTTAAAATATGACACATGCATCTAATATGAAAAAAAATTCCACCAACATACTGTTGACACTCAATTTGAAGTTTTTCGATACTAGCGTTATTAGCACTAGCATTATCAAAACCAATATAAATTTTTTTATAATTCAAACCATAATCATTTAAAATATCAACAATTTTTGTTTTAATATTCTCGGCATTATGAATATCATCAAAATCCTTATAAGCAATTAATCTTTTGTTTAAAGTCCAAGAATCATCAATCCAATGACAAGTAATTCCTATATAAGAATGTTTTTAAAAATTATCACTCCAAATATCGGCACAAATAGAAACTTTACTTGTTAGTGATCTAAAAGTGTTGATCAAAGCATATTTATATTCACCAACAACATTAGCAATATCACGAGTAATCGTAGAACGAGAAACTTTTTTCATGCATGGTTGTAGGGAAAGTTGTACCAAATCATTGAAAGCAAAATTTTCCACAAAACTATAAGGAAGATGTTGAACACTTATCATTTTAGCTAACATTTTTCTAAAATATGCTTTATCATATTTAAAAATAGAAGTCGAATTACTTACCTCACCTTGAACTCCACCTCCGGAGGACCCGGTAAATCCTCGTAGTTGTGTTTGACTCGTTTCAATTCCCACTCTATCCGGATGTGTGGACCTCAAATGGAGTCTCAATGTTTCATATCCTCCTCCCTTTTTAAACTTATATTGCTTTGTATAATAATTTACAAAAAATAATAAACTTATCGGTTTCGGCGGTCGGCACTTTTCGAAAGGGACGTGCAAAAATTTCGGACCTCAAAATGGGGTTTTGTTGTGAAGGAACTCCAAATCCTTCCTCCATTGGAGTTGGATTTTCAGTTGCACTTTCTTGAGTTGGGCGGCGGCCACCCTCTTCATCATCATCATTTGAGGCAAGAGTGTTAATAACATCTTCAACGATGTTGTCACCAAGAACTCTATGAATATTTTGATCCTCCTCTTCGTTGAATAATAGAATGCATCTTCGAGGTTGAGAAGATGAAGAAGTTCCAATAGTCTTTCCTCTTGAAGAAGACATATTACTAGTATAGTAAGAATTTAAGAATTAAGAAAGTAAGAAGAAGTGGAATAGAATTTAGTAAAGTAAATAAGATTGTAATTTATAAGAGGTTGAAAATTTTAGTATAGTAATTACTGATTAGTAAGAAATTAATTTGAGAATTTAGTAAGGTAAAGTAAGTAAGATTATAATTTATAAGAGTAAGAGATTGAGAAGTTTGAGAATGAATGTGAGAAATGAGAATAAGAGAAAGAGATTGAGTTTGGTGTTAAAAATGAGTTGGAAAAGGGGGTATTTATAGGACAAAATTCGTATTTAATTTTTAAAAAAATAAAAAATTATTTCCGGCAAACCGCCGGTTAACCGCCACGCATCGTCATCTGGGCCGTCGATATCCAACTGTCAACAGATCTGGACCGTTGGATTTCTAACGGTCAGATTTTGAATTAAAGCAAACCGGTCGAACCGGCGGTTAACCTGTCCGACAGTTAAACCGCCGGTTTTGACCGTTGCCATTTTTTTTTTTAATTATGCTTTAATCTGGACCGTAGGATTCAAACGGTCAACAGATCTGGACCGTTGATTTTCCAACGGTCAGATAATTTGAAAATCCAAACCGCCAGTTAAACGCCGGTTTCCGGTTAACCGCCGGTTGCCGGATTTTTTTTTTTTAATTCTATTTTTCTCTTATAAATACCCAATTTTCCAACTCATTATTCACACCAAACTCAATCTCTTTATCTCTTGATTCTCTTATAGTCTTATTCTCATTTTCTCATTTCCTAACTTCAAAGTTCAAATTTTAAAACTTCAAATATGGCAAATGAAGGATCATCATCAAATCATTTAATTGTAACAAATTTGAATGTCAATCCTACAAACGAAGAGGAAGTCGATCAACCGCCGCCGACGGTTCGACAAACCAATTTTTCTTTCCACATCAATTTTCGTTTTCACAGATCTCTTTGAAATCACTTTCGTGTAATCGATCAAAATCCCATTGATGACTCATATCAACTTTGTTGCAACCATTGTGATAAGAAGTATAAATTTAAGCGCGGGGGAGGATACGGAACATACGCGACGCACATGCAACAGAGGCATCCAGACAAAATATAATGGCTACATAACCTACATCCTACATAGCCTACAATTACATTGAAGATTTGAAGTCAAATGTGTTTATGTTTTTATTCAAATGTTTAGTAATTTTAGTTTATTTAAGTCAAATGTTTAGTAATTTTAGTTTATTTAAGTCAAATGTTTAGTAATTTTAGTTTATTTATTTGAGTCAAATTGTAATTGCTATCTGCTAATGTTTAATTGAAAATTGAAATGTTTTAGTAATTGCAATTTGCACAATTAAAACAAGTCATATTAAATATAAATTACAACAATTTAAAACGAAAATATGATGAGTAAAAAGTTTAAAATTACAACTCAAAGTCTCAAACTATAAATTTAAAAATTAAAATTTAAAAAAAAAAAAAAATAACCGAAACCGGCGGTTTGGACGGTTAACCGGAAAACCGTCGGTTAAACCGGCAAACCGTCGGTTTAACCGAAACCACCGGTTTTCGAAAATACCAACCGAAACCGAACTGTCAAAATACGGTTACGGTCCGGTTTTAAAACCGAAACCGCAAGTTTTCACGGTTCGATGGTTTTTCGGTTTGTAACCGCCCGTGTCTAGAATGCATATTGAGAAAATTGAGAAATGGAAAATTTAGAAATATAGAATTGAAATTTAATAAGAGGGAATGTGATTTGAACAAAATGTGTCATCCTATTAGAAAATGACATGTGGCATCCAGATGAATTATATCCTATGAGGTTTGGATACAATGACATGATTATTCATTTACTTATATCAATTATTATGGTGACAATTGTTGATATATTAGTGATAAACATTTGAGATGTTGGATTGGGTCAAGTTTAGGCCCAAATCCATGGAAATTGAGATCAGTGGGCCAGATGGAGATGAGAATCGGCCCTGAGCTGAGATGAACAAGTCATAAGTCTTCCACCCTTTTAGGCAAATAGTGGGGCTTGAACCTATATTTCCAGAGTTTAAACCGGGAGGTGCTAGAATACCTCCAGGTCATGGAGATTCAAATCGCGGAACGTGCGCATAAAGTTTGGACACCACTTTGTGGGTAAGGGACGTGCGGGAATATCGCACATATCCCGCTTTTATCGGAGCTCGGACGAGCTAATGGATCGAGGTAGATTTGGCCTTAGGCTTGAGCCCACTACTTGGGCAGTTGAGAGAAAGAGAGAAGTGGATAACTCTTTCCCAAAAGGTACTATGTATATCCTTACACGGATTATTTCTAAGATCCAACTACGAAAATAAATACCTAACACTCTGATGCACACACTCACCAGATAGTTCCCTGACATACTTTTCGGTGCACTGATATAAGTTGAAATAAACCTGAATTATACCTGAGAAACAGGATATTGATTTGAGATTATCGAGGAGCTTTCTTCGAGATACAGATTAATTGCTCCTCACTTTTCCTTTGAGATCGTCGGTTCTGACTTGAGCATCGGAGGACCCGCACCGGAGATCTCTCTAGCGGGTTTTTGCAGGTATCGAAGTCTTTTGGAGACGAGGAGTGCAGTTATAATCCAGCTTGTGATTGTCGAATCCCAGGTGCGAGATTAGTTATCGTTGGGTGTTCTCTTTTTTACACATCAGAATCAATGGTAGTTCACAAGAGAGAATTGGATGATTCTTATCCCTCCTCTATATAAAAGGGAATGAATGACGGTTTACAAGAGAGTAGTAATTAATTGAAATTGAATAGAGAATTAGATGATTCTTATCCCTCCTCTATATATATAAGAGGGAATGAATAGTGGTTTACAAGAGAGAATTTGTAACTAATAATTAAAATAGAAGTTACAACTAACAAAGATCACTATTCAAACGGGAAAATTGCACTTTTGGTCCGGTAAGAATGAGGTCAAATCACTTTCGATCCTTTTATTTATATTTTTAGTCCTAGAAGAATTTTTCGTTAGTTTTAACGGATAAAAATTATGTGAAACACACACGGCTGTTAAAAATTTAACTTTTGGTCCGGTAAGAATGAGATCATATCACTTTCGGTCCATTTTTATACACTTTTAGTCGCATAGTAAATTTTCATATGTTTTAACAAATGAAAATTGCGTGAAAGTCATTCGCCTGTTTAAACACATCCAAAATCCTAATATCGAATTAAACAAACTCTTACAAAAATCGCACCCAGATTGAACTCAACACAATTAACTTAACTAGAGACTTTTTTTTTAATTAAACTCAATTATTAAATTAATAATAATTATAATACAAAATTCAAATAATTATAAATAAAATATTTAATATTTATATAAAATATATATATATACCCATATAAATTCAGCAGTTAAAATAAAAATTATCAAAAATAAAGTAAACTTAAATAAAATCTAAAAAAATATTAAATAATAATAATTTTTTTGTAATATCACTAAAATTATAAAAATATCAAATGTATGTAAAATCTGTTAATTTACTTAGCTAAAAAAAATCTAAAAACAATAAACCAGATGTATTATATATAATGTAAAAATAAATTATTTAATTAAATCTTAAACTAATCTCAAATCAATCTAAAACAAAATTAAAATTATTTATTTTATTTATTTTTTAATTATTTACCGATTTATGGGGTTAAAAAATTCAAATTTAAATATATATTGTTTTTTTCAATTTGATTTTTTGTATATTTAATTTTTAGTATTTACTTTTCAATTTATATTTTTTTACATATTTCAGTTTAATTTGATACAAAAAAAATTTCAAAAGTTATTTAAAATTTATAATTTACATTACATTATTTTTCGGTAATTTTTAATTATATTATGATTCTTGGGTTAAACATAATATATTCAGATTATATAACTTAATGAAATTTCATAATATAGAGTAAAAAAATTAATATTCTAAATTCTATTAATTTTTTAATTATATACAGAGTATAATTTATTATTAGTTTTAAAAATATTTTCTGTATTTTTTATTATAATTTTCATCCAAAAACTAACGGAGACGACCAACTCTATAGTAAACATGATCATTTTAAAATCTTGGGACTAAAAGTGATTTTGAAAAAATTCTACATATATAACTAAAAGTGCACTTTTCTCTAATTCTAACCAATGCTATTTGACTTGTTGTTATGGGGTAAAATGCAAGTTTAGTCCCAAAAGAATTTTTCAAAAACAATTTTGATCCCACGTTCTTTTTTAGTCTCATTTTTTGTGAAAATGGTCCCAACCGTTAAATACTTAACGGTTTCCGTTAAGTAATATTGCAAAAATGGTCCCAAAACAAAAAATGAGAAAAAATGACACATTGCAGATTTTTTCAAATCAAATTATAATTTGTGTAAATTTGAAAAAACATATAGATAATAATTTATATCAAATTTAAAAATTAAGAAAAATTTATAGAAAGCCTACAACATTTAAAATGACAAAAAAAATTAAAATTTTAAAACCAATTAATATTTTACGTAAAATCTGTCAAATTAAAAAATTTGAATAATTAAAATTTGACGATATTATTTTTTTTATTTATAAAATCATAAAAATTTATCAGGTAGATTCTTAAAAAATATCAGATATAGTTTTTAAAACGTAAATTTTGAATAAATTCAAATTACAAATTCCATCAAAATTTTAAACTAAAGATACTAAAAAAATGTTTACATATATCTATCATTAACAGGCTCTTCACCCCGTCATTGACAGAAAATCGGAAGTCAATATTCCAAACATTCATTTTACATGCTAAGCCCTCTCAAACAAAATAATCATCCCTTCAAAATCAAATCATTAGATTTGGTTTTAAAAAAATTGAGAATATATCTCAAAATTATAAAATTCGATTCAAGTAATACCACACCCCGAACCCATGGTGATAAGCGGCACAGACCACCAGTCCCTACAAAAGAAAAAAAAATTGAGATAGAGAAAAAAAAAAATCAAGAACGATTTGACGTGCAATTTTAGTGAATGTGGTTTATCTGCTTCGATTTGGGGGTTTTAAGTGAGGGTTTACGATTTGAGGAATGCTTAATGAGTGTTTCAGATTCAATTTTTCCTGAATTTTCAAGTTGGATTCGTGTGGTTTTATTTGGGGGAGATTTTTTAGGCCTTTTTTAGAATTAGATGTGATTTTGGAGCATTTGATTGAAACCGAGCATTTGGAGATTTTATTTTAGAAGGTAAAATCTCGTGGGACCTTTTTTGAATAAAATGGGACCATTTTCGTGATCACGAATCTCTTGGGACCAAATCTGCATTTTCCTGATCTCTTGGGACCAAATCTGCATTTTCCCGTTTTTGAACTTAACGACGGGTGTGCCTCACGCTCACAATTCCCTTAGTTTTTGACGGAAAAATCTCGCGGGACCTTTTTTGCTCAAAATGGGACCATTTTCGTGAGCATTAATTCTCTTGAGACTATATTTGCATTTTACCCTTGTTATGGCATGATGTTATTCTTCAAATTGGATGAATGATGAAGACTCACAGATCACGAAGGAAGGGTTGGTAGCCTCTAATTGCCAATTGGGTATTTCAACTGACTAATTTAACTTGAAATAGGGATGCAATCGAATCGGGTCGAACACACCTTAGAATAAATGAGTTTGGCTCATTTATTTTCGAGTAGAATTCGAACTAATTTGTCAAATATATTATTGGGATCATAAACTTTTTCAAGTTTAAATCAGGTTTAAAATATCAATTATAAATTTAACTACTAATCAATCCCTTTCAAAATTAAAAAAATATAAATATTTCTAAAATAATATATATATATATATATATATTGTAGCCAAACTAATACTACTTTCTTCGTAAAAGTTACTTAACTTTTCTTTTTTGTTCGTCCCAATGAAAGCTACCCGTTTTCTTTTTAGCAATTACTCGATCTCACATTTAATTATATATTTTTTCTCTTTCAATCATATTACCTCTAATACAATTCTCATATTTTTGTCCAAAAAAAAACCTGCAATCACTACAAGAAACAGGGGGAATAGCGATGAAAATTTTGCGACAAATCTAAATTTCATCGCTAAAATCAATTTTTAGCAACGAAATAAAAAATTTCGTCGCTAAATTCTTAGATTTAATATTTACAACAAAATTTATATATTTCATCGCTATATTAGCAACAAATTGCTTCATTTCGTTGTTAATAATCAAAATAGCAATGAAAATTATATTTCGTCGCTAATATTTTGAAACGAAATAGAAATTTGCGTCGCTAAATTTTTAGATTTAATATTTGCAACAAAATTTATATATTTCATCGCTATATTAGCAACAAATTTCTTCATTTTGTTGTTAATAATCAAAACAGCAATGAAAATTATATTTCGTCGCTAATATTTTGCGATGAAATAGAAATTTTCGTGGCTAATTTCTTGAGATTAATTTTTGCAACAAAATTTATATATTTCATCGCTACATTAGCAACAATTTGCTTCATTTTGTTGTTAATAATCAAAACAACAATGAAAATTATATTTCGTCGCTAATATTTTGCGATGAAATAGAAATTTTCGTGGCTAATTACTTAAAATTAATTTTTGCAACAAAATTTATATATTTCATCGCTATATTAGCAACAAATTGCTTCATTTTGTTCTTAATAATCAAAACATCAATGAAAATTATATTTTGTCGCTAATATTTTGCGATGAAATAAAAAAATTCGTGGCTAATTTTTCTTGAAATTAATTTTTGCAACAAAATTTATATATTTCATCGCTATATTAGCAACAAATTGCTTCATTTTGTTGTTAATAAACATAACAACAATGAAAATTATATTTCGTCACTAATATTTTGCGATGAAATAGAAATTTTCGTGGCTAATTTATTGAAATTAATTTTTGCGATGAAATTACAATATTTCATCGCTATACTAGCAACAAATTGCTTCATTTTGTTGTTAATAATCAGAACAACAATGAAAATTATATTTCGTCGCTAATATTTTAGCGACAAAGTTGAAATTTGTATGACTAATTTTGTGGATTTAATATTTGCGAGAAAATTAAAATATTTCATCACCTTATTAGGAAAATAATATTTTATTGTTAATAATCAGAACAATAATAAAAATTCTATTTCGTCTCTAATATTTTAGTGATGAAATATAAATTTTCATGTTTAATTCTCATGAATTAAAAATGGTTGTCGTTTAAACATAATAAATGAAAAAAGTTTGAGTGCATACATAGTGTGAAACAATAGAGACGATTCTATCACTATCATGTTTGAAATATAATAGGATCAATATAATTTCATTTACACTCATTAATTTGACATATTAAGTTTTTTGTTTGATTTATTTTGGGGTATAATTTCTTAATTTCATTATATATAATTTGTTTTATATTTTTCTATTTTCTTGATTTCATTAATTATTTGTTGTTGTTTCTACTGAGCATGAGGGAAGAGTACTACTTCAACTATGCATATTAAATCAAGAAAATCG
This sequence comes from Galeopsis tetrahit, assembly GCA_963675135.1. Classification (NCBI taxonomy): domain Eukaryota; kingdom Viridiplantae; phylum Streptophyta; class Magnoliopsida; order Lamiales; family Lamiaceae; genus Galeopsis; species Galeopsis tetrahit. Next base: position 76,766,940 of record OY776120.1, read on the forward strand.
GTTTAAATGTTTAATAATTCTCCAAAATTTTGTGTCTTATATAAATCAGTTTGAATGTTTATAAAAATATTTATAAATATGAAGATGCAAATGAAAATGGACATAAAGATGAGATGATGATGAATGGATGTAATTTTTTTTTTTTTTTGAAATTGCTAAAGTAACATTGATTTTTTACAATTGAAATTGTTTTAAAAATTACAATATATATATATATATAAATAATTGTTACAAGTTAAAAATTAATCAATTAATATATGTGAAATAAATTAATTAAATGAGTAAAATTAACTAAATTAGTAACAATTGAATACATATATAATTAATATTAAAAACTGAACTAAAGAGTTGTCTGCCCGAGTGGTGGACACCCATAGCTGGAGTGCCCATCCACCCGTGATCGATTCCCACGAGTGGAAGGAGTATGCGGATTGGGTGCGGGTCGGTTGGGTGCGGGTGTGGATCGGTTGGGTCGGGTTGGGTGCGGGTGTGGGTCGATTGGGTCGGGTTGGGTGCGGGTGTGGGTCGGTTGGGTTGGGTTGGGTGTGGGTGTGGGTTGGTTGGGTGCGGGTGCGGGTCGGTTTGGTCGGGTTGGGTGCGGGTCGGGTTGGTCGAGTGCGGAAGTGGGTTTAGAGAACAATTCGAAAATCGGATATCCATATTAGCGACAAAAAATATGGGTTTCATCGCTAACATTTGCAACGAAATTAAAATATTTATCGCAAAAAATTAGTAACGAAGTAAGAAATTATTATTTTAGACACAAAAAATTTGTGTCGCTAATTCTAATATTTTCGTCGCTAATGTGAGTTAGCGATGAAATAATTTTGTCGCAAGATTTGTTGCTATACACCCGTCGCTAACGTGTTTGCGACAAATGCTTGATTTTCCTCGCAAACATTTTGCGATGAAATTCATATTTTCGTCGCTAATATTTTGCGATGAAACTCAAATTTTCATCGCTAATATTAGCGACAAAATTAATTTTTTTTGTCACAAACACGTTAGCGACGGGTGTATAGCAACAAATCATGTGACAAATTTATTTCATCGCTAATTCACGTTAGCGACGAAAATATTATAATTAGCGACAATTTTTTTCGCGGCTAAATTGCAGTTTTCTTGTAGTGAATACATCTATTTATTTTATTATATTTTTTAATCTCTAAGTGTAAAATATTTCATTTTAACTACCTTGGTGTAAAATTATGATTTTTTTAATCTCTTAGTGTAAAATATTTCATTTTAACAACTTTAGTGTAAAATTATGAATTTTTTAATCCATAAGTGTCAAATATTTTATTTTAACACTAATAATTCAATTTTCGTAATTTAAGGTGATAATTGTAGAATAGTTAATTTAATTTTTAACACTAATAATTCAACACATTGAAACGAGTAATCGTAACCTTAAACCATGAACGGTGAGAATCGAGTAGTCGAACCTTAAGTGTACATTATTGAATTTAAATGTGATCAACACATTGGAAATTAAATTAATGAATCATAAGTGAACACTATTTGAATTTAAATGTGATCAGCACATTGAAACGAGTAATCGAACCATAAGCCCTAAACTTTAAACCCTGAACGGTGAGAATCGAGTAGTCGAACCTTAAGTGCACACTATTGAATTTAAATGTGGCCAACACATTGGAAATTAAATTAATGAATCATAAGTGTACACTATTTGAATTTAAATGTGATCAACACATTGAAACGAGTAATTGAACCCTAAACCCTGAACGGAGAGGAATAGTCAAACCTTAAGTGTACACTATTGAATTTAAATGTGATCAACACACTGGAAATTAAACTAATGAATCATAAGTGTACACTCTTTGAATTTAAATGTGATCAACACATTGAAACGAGTAATCGAACCCTAAACCCTAAATGGTGAGGAATAGTCGAACCTTAAGTGTACACTATTAAATTTAAATGTGATCAACACACTGGAAATTAAATTAATGAATCATAAGTGTACACTCTTTGAATTTAAATGTGATCAACACATTGAAACGAGTAATCGAACCCTGAACCCTAAACCCTAAACGGTGAGAATCGAATAATCGAACCTTAAGTGTACACTACTGAATTTAAATGTGATAAACACATTGAAAATTAAATTAACGAATCATAAGTGTACACTATTTGAATTTGAATGTGATCAACACATTGAAACGAGTAATCGAACCCTAAATACTGAACCCTAAACCCTGAACGGTGAGAATCGAATAGTCGAACCTTAAGTGTACACTATTTAATTTAAATGTGATCAACACATTGGAAATTAAATTGATGAATCATAAGTGTACACTATTTAATTTAAATGTGATCAACACATTGAAAATTAAATTAATGAATCATAAGTGTACACTATTGAATTTAAATGTGATCAACACATTAGAACGAGTAATTGAACCCTAAACCCTGAACTCTGAACGGTGAGAATCGAGTAGTCGAACCCTAAACTGTAACACCCCATCATTTTAAATATATATATATACATATATATATATTTTTAAATGATAGTTTAATATATATAATTTAGAATGCACTCATTACATTTTAAATGTTAATATAATTTAATTTCATTAATTGTCTTATTAAAGAAAATATAATTTATTTAAATTTTGTTTTTCAAGAATAGTGTATGTTTAATTTGTCGAAAAAATATTAAAATTTACCTTTTTTTTTATAATATTTGTTATCTTAAATAAATTAGATAATTTAAATTTTCTAAAATTACTCCAACAATTATTTATGAATTTCCTAAAATTACTCCAAGATCCGATTTAAATAAATTTAATCTTATCTTAATAAAGATTCAATATTTTTTTAATAATATTTGTTATATTAAATAAATTATGTAATAAAATATATGATAATTTAATTTTAATAATATCTAAATAAATTTAATCTTAATAATATTCAAATATAAATTTTATAGATTGCAATTTTTTTTAATGGTTGTCTATGGTTGTGTTAAACATTTTGGTAGAAAAATGATTTTTTATTTTTGCAAAAGATGAAGTTCGGATAGAAGAAAGAAGAAGAAGAAAGAGACTAAGAAGAGAGTTTTGGGATGAAACGGTAACAAAGGGAGATAAAATTTAATTAAATACAAACATTGAAAGTTGTATTGATTTAATTATTACTTACTTTGAAGAAATAAGACGAGAGAGAAAAGGGTGTCAAAGTTTAATATTTTATTAAAAACTAATAAGGTTATATTAGTTATTCTAGCACAATTTAAATAAAAAATGGACGAAAACACCCCTATATGTACATACAAATTCTGTGCGTTTAGCACCACCCATATGAGAGAGTTATTTTAGATATATGATGTGACAAGCTGATCGCTCGAACGTAAATCCAAGAGAGAGAGAAGACGTTGGATTTTAAACGGATAATTCACTTGGATAAGGAGAAACACTTGTACGTGTGAAATATTTCTTACATTAAATATGTTTAATTAAGATATTTTTTAAAATTCGTGGGTCAAAAGTCTGAATTCGGATCTTTAAAAAAAACTTGTGAGTCGCAAGCAGGTGATTTACTACATGATCAATATATTGTTACTATAAGATAAAAATATTATCACTACAAGCCAAAAGTGTACTACTACATATTATAAAATAATCTGGAGAATTTACCAAAAAAAATTAAGTGTCCAGAATATTTTTGGACTTGTAGTATTACAATTTCGCTACAAAAAAATCTGTTTTTTAGTGACAAAATCCTCTCATTATTGCTTCTCTAGCTAAAAGTATATAATGACATGAAATAGAGAATTAATGAGAAGACCTGTCACTAAAAGTCAATTCATGTCATTAAAGGCTTTTACTTAGAGAAGCTACAATGACAGGAATTATGTCACTAAGAGTCAATTTTTCTTGTAGTATTTTTGCTTTGAAGTGACAATATTTTGGTAATGTAGTAACATAATTTTTGATCATGTAGTAAAACAATACTTTAAAGTAAAAAAAAAAAAAAATTAATTTAACCCGAGTTTGATCCAAAAATTTTAGCCTCAAATTTACCTTATTAATTATCTATATTTCATATAAGTTTTTTTTTTTTTTGTTTAATGGTTTAACCGTGGAGTATTTTGTATGGATAAATTCTACATTAAATATTAAATATTAGGCTACATTTGGATGGAGGGATTTAGGTTTATGAATTATAAATTCACAATTTAAATTCACTTCATTGGTTTGGATTAAAGAGTATATGAATGAATGAATTTTAAATAATTTGATTTCATCTTTTCTTTTTTTAGTTAAAATTGAAATTTTTTTAAATTTTCACTATAAAAACCATATCATTTGAAATCGATGTATTTTTAAATCTTTTAATTTTACATGTTTTCTCAAATCAAATCTCTCGTCCAAACACAATCTTATATTAATTGATAAGAAGTTATTGAATGAAAATTATTATGGGTATTGTGTAATGGTAATAAATAAATAATATTAATAGGGTTAGGCTATATACCCCTCTAGTTTGTTAAGTCTACTCCTGCACTCATTTATTAATTGGGTAGGTCTCCTGTAAACTCAATAAGGAATTGAGTCCATTTTAAAAAGTGGGTAGGATTAACAATAAAAATAAAATACGCGAAAAAACATGTATGATAATTTATGTAGCTCAAACAGTTGAGAATAGTCTATTTTACGTTGAGGCCTAGTGTTCAATTTTCATATATATTTTTTTATTATAAAAGTGCATGTTGAAAATAAGGAAAAGTGTAACATGCATTTTACAATTTTTTAGCATCTTATTTTGCAATATTTGCAATAATAATTTTAGTTACAATGACATACACTTGTTAGTGATGTTATGTTACACATTTTAGATATATTTTGTTGACTTACAATTTTCAACAATATTTTTTAGTTATATTGACTTACACTTTTTAGTAATGTTATGCTACACATTTTAGTCATATTTTGTTGCACTTTTCAGTTGTAGTGACTTACAATTTCCAACAATATGCAGTTATAATGACATACACTTGTTAGTGATGTTATGTTACACATTTTAGAAATATTTTGTTGCACTTTTCAGTTGTAGTGACTTACAATTTTCAACAATATTTTTTAGTTATATTGACTTACACTTTTTAGTAATGTTATGCTACACCTTTTAGTCATATTTTGTTGCACTTTTCAGTTGTAGTGACTTACAATTTCCAACAATATATTCAGTTATAGTGACTTACACTTTTTAGTAATGTTATGTTACACCTTTTAGTCGTATTTTGTTACACTTTTCAGTTATAATAACTTACACTTTTCATTAAAATATTGTATTGCACTTTTCAAGTATATTGACATACACTTTTTAATAATATTGTGTTGCATTTTCTAGTTATACGTACTAACTTGCATTTTCTAGTTATAATGATTTACACTTTTTATTAAAAGTTGTGTTGCACTTTTCAATTATAGTGACTTACACTTTTTAATAAAAAAATGTGTTACACTTTTTATTAATATTGTGTTACACTTTTTAGTAATATTGACTTACATTTTTCCAAGACACACAATTTCGAAAAAAAAATTACCAATAAAAAAAAATAATAAAAAAAATTGACAAAGTCAAAAATTTTATTTACAATATTCTTGAATATTTAGGGTTTAGGTTGACCAAATGAATTGATTCTATATAAGACCAATCCTTATTAATTTAATAAATATGTAAAATACTCAAATTACTCTTTTCATAAATTTGGTCTAATAAATACACTCCCCTATTTTAAATCCTAACCATAATTACAATATAACAGCCGCCTCCATCTCCGGCAATCACCCCGGCGGCCACCATCTCCGGCAGCCACCTCCGGCGTCACCCACCGCACAAATTCCACCCAAACATAACCAAAAAAATATTTTATCAACAAACCAACATAAATTCTTTGCACCCAAAAATATTTTGCCCACAAACCAACAAAAATTTCACTCAAAATACTTTGCACCCAAATTCCAAAAATAATATGGTCAACTGAAATTTAAAAAAAATTAAAAACACATTTTCGAAAAACCAGTGTCGATAGTATGCATTACGTAATGACGTCAACAATTTGTTGACAAGAATGCATACTATCGACACATATTTGTCGAAAAAAATTCAAAAAACAATTCAATTTTTTTAAAACTTTCGACAAATCAGTGTCGAGTAGATGCACTATTGTCGGTAAAAAGTTTCCTACAATAGTGCATCTACTCGACATTGGTTTGTCGAAATTGAAAAAAAAAAAACCTACCTAAGCGGCGGCCGTGGGTGGGATCGGTGGGTGAGAGCGACGACCTTGAGTGGGATCAGCGGGTGAGAGCGACGGTGGTGCGGGGCGACAGGGCAGAAGTATTTTACAGAAGGAAAAAAGAAAAGAAAAAAACCAGAAAAAACAAAATACGGGAAGGAAGAGAAAGGGAAGGAAGAAGGAGAGGATCGATTTGTGGAGAGGGGAGGCGGGTGGCGTGGGGAAGGGGCAGACAGCGTCGCGGCGTTGGCGTGGGAATTGGGGGTTTGGTGCAGAAATGAAGGGGGTTGCGAGAATGGAAGGCGGCGGCGTGGGGATGGGGGCGGGAGACGTCGTGGGAAAGCGGGGCGGGTGACGTCGTGGGTGGGGAGGAAGGCGACGGCTACCTGTGGAATGGGGGTTTTGTGTAGAAAATGGGGGGAGGAGAAGAAATTTGGTGAAGAAATGGGGGAGGAGAGTAAGGTTAGAGTTTTCATTTGATGGGGAAGTGTATTTATAATTTGAGTCAAATATGTAAAATGGCATGTTAGGTATTTAGTGAAAAGTACATCTAACATATATCACTTTAAGGGGTACAAAAATTGAGAGAGTATATTTAACAAGTCTGGAGGGGTATATAGCCTGGCCCTATTAATATTGGAGTGATATTTAATTATTTGGAAATGATATGAAGATATATGACTTAATAATGGGCGCGGCTAAATGCACCCGGATATACTATGAGTACACCCACGCGATGAGGACACACACAAAATGGATGAGGACACCCACGTGAAAATCTAAAAAATAACCTTCAAACCCTAAAATTAAATCCTTATTCCTCCATTTCACATTCTCACACACAAAAAGGGTGCACCCACCTCCCCCTCCCTCCCAATCGGCGCCGCCGCCCACCACCCCTCACTCCCTAGCGGCGCCGCTCCTCCTCTCCCCTCCCCACGCGGCATCGCTCCTCCCCTCTCATCCCCACGCGGCGACAGCGCCGCTTCACTCCCCACGTCGCCGCCTACTTTCTTCTTCGAACGAACGTCGCCGCCGCTGGAGAAGGCGAATCGTCTGCCGCCGCCGCTGGAGAAGGGCGAATCGTCCGCCGCTAACCCTGCCCTCGTCCGCCACCGCCCCTCCCCTCCCCTTCGCGGCCGCAGCCCTTCCCTTCGCGGTTGTTCGCGGCCGCAGTTCCTCCCCCTTCCCTTTGCGGCCGTTTGCGGCCGCACGCATTTTCGCCCCTCCCCTTCGCGGCCGCAGTTCCTCCCCCCCTCGCAGCCGTTCGTGCCTCTCGCCGCCGCCGCGCCGCTTCATGTAAAGTTGAAAATTAGGTTTCTCAAAATTAGGGTTTTTGTATGTTGTTCAGGAATTTCTTTCGAACAATTTCTGTTTGTTTTGTAGAAATTTTCGAACAACCTAAGTTTGTTCATGTAAAATTTTCGAACATATTGACTTTGTTTTGAAATGTTTTTCGAAAAATTTGTGTTTGTTGGAGTTGAAATTTTTTCGAACATATTTACTTTGTTTTGAATTTTTTTTCGAACAATCTGTGTTTGTTTTGGAAAAAATTTCGAACAAGTTGTTCGATCTTTTTTTTCGGACAAATTTAATTTGTTTTGAAAAAAATTTCGATCATATTGAGTTTGTTCGTTCAAAAATTTCGGACATCTCAACATTGTTTGGGTAAAATTTTCGAACATATTAAGATTTTATTTTTGTTGTTGAAATTTTGAGTTTTTATGATTTTTTTTTATCAAACTTGTGGTTGTTTTGGTGGTGATTTGGGTGAGAAATGATGAATCGTGTGTGAAATGGAATGGATGGGTGTACTCATCCGTCCATTTTTTAAAAAATTTGTAGGAAGGGTACAAATGTCATTTTGCATACCCCTTATGTTAAAAAAAAATCCGGTGGGTGTAATCATAGTATCCTTGGGTGCATTTAACCGCGCCCCTTAATAATTTGACCAAGATTGACATGGGTCTTGATAGTTGAAAGAGATTTGGGCAGACATTCGACACTGACTTTTCTCCAGGGCTACGGTTATACACACAACTTTGTTGAGCACGCCCAGTCATTTACTACACTCAACGAGCCCCACAAATGATCTAAAATACCAGTGAACGGAGCCAGGAATTTAGGGTTGGGGCCCGATTAATACTACTAAAAAAACGTAATATATAAAAGTTTCAGGTTCACACATGTCATAAGTGTTACTTAAAATAATAATATTATACTTATTAAACAATTTCATTATAACATTGTCAATAATTTCATTCTATTAATTTAAATTGAACAAATTAACTTTCGTTATATTTGAAAGAAACATTTAATTATTTTAGTTCAAAAAAAAGACGAAACGGGTCAGAATTGTTAAAATATGATTATCATAAAAATCAAAAAATAAATTAATAATCATTATATAAAAACTTATGAATATTCTTCCAAGGAAAAACGTAATCGTTATATAAAAACTTCTCACAATTCTTCCAAGAAAAAACGAAAGAATTATTGCGATAAACACCAAAAAATAAATTAATAATCATTATATGTCAAAATTGTTAAAATATAATTAACATAAAGACAAAAAAATATATTAATAAAGAACTAATGCTATTGGAAGGAATTGAACCCTAGTTTAAAATGAGACCTTTGCTGAGAAAGGTCTGACTTATGAATTACTCCCTCCGTCACATACTTGAAGGCTCAAACCAATTGGGCACGGGTTTTAATGAATAATTTGTTTATTAATATTGTGTAAAATAAAGTGAGGATAGTAAAGACTTTTCAACTTTATAAATAGTACTAATAAAGTTATTTTTTAGTGTAATAAAATAGTGGCATTTGTTGTAACATTGTGATGTTTTAAGGGGAGTGTTTAAAAATGTTTTTACTATTTTAGGTAATGTGTCTTCAAGTATGGGACGCTCAAAATGGTAAAATGTGTCTTCAAGTATGGGACGGAGAAAGTACAAAGCAATAGTATATAATATAGTTGAAATATTGGTGGGGCCCAGTGACCCCCCTGGGCCCAACGTCCCTCCGTCTATGTAAAATACCTCTCTTTTTTTAAATTCTAATTTTTTACATTCACACCCACCAATTCTCTTCCTCCCAAACATTGTCACTGCCCGTTCGCACCCCTCCTCCATCATCGTGAAGCCGCCGTTGTTTCAAGGTAAGGCGGTCAACGCCGTCCGTTCGCACCCCTCTTCCATCAGCGCAACGCCGCCCATTCTCACCCCTCCTCCATCGCGATGCCACCGCTGTTTCAAGAGAAGGCGGTTGACGCCCGTTCACACCCCTCCGCCCATTTCGCCGCAAAACGCACCTCTCCACGTCGCTACTCATTCTAAGGTTTGGGTTTTTTCAATATATGGTTTCTGCATTTTTTCAATCTAAAGTTTCTCCCTCTATATCTAGATTGAAAAAAAATCAGATCTCAATCAATTTTTCTGTTTTATTTTTCTCGAATATTTTTACCATTTGTTTTGCTTTTCTTCGATTTCTTTTACCAAAATTTAGGTATTTTTCAAATTTTTATCCATTTTTCGATTTGTATTTGCCGAAATATATGCTATTTTTCAAAAACATATTGCCGAAATTTTGTATGTTCGCTTCTTTTTTTTCGAGTTTATTATTCGAGATTTAATACTTTTTTCGATTATATTTTTCAAAAAATGTTGTATTTTCGGTACTGTTTCGTCGAGAAAGAAATCAAAACTGGTTCCTCACCCCTAGTTCTTTGTTTGGGAATTATTTTTTTTTTTCACTTTTTTTTTAGATTTCATGGTGATGGTGGTGGACGATTTTGATGTGGTGGTGGTTGGTGGTGATGGTGGGGAACGATTCTGACGTGTGGGTGTACTAATCACGAGAATTTGTTTTAATTTGAGCAAAGGGTAGAAATGACATTTTACATGTAACTAATTTTATTAAAAAAATCTCGGTACGTGTACTCAACAATGTGCTGTGTGCGTATAATTGTGGCCTTTCTCAAGAGGGCAGAAGGGTCGAAGCCCACGACTAATCCTGAAGAGGGTCCAGACCCATATTCATTATTTGAAGGGCTTCAGCTCATGATTCCCTCAACTGATTCCAATTCAAACTTCAAATGTTCTCTCTGTCCATTTTTTTTCAAAATTCTTTTTAGACTACTCGTACTATTTTATCTCCATAAACCTTGTATTCAAATCAAACTAGAATTATAAAAATAAATGCAATTGAAAAAAAAAATGAGATAATGTTTTGACGGTTTATTTACCCTCTCAGATATGTTATTTAATTTTCATATTAATTACTTTTTCATTCGACACAATAAAACTCATACACATACAAAGACAAGAGAAAAATAGGTGGATTGATTGAAAAATATAATTTAGATAGAGAATTAAACTGCCTAAAATTGATCCGGACTTGAATTTTCCGATTACAAAATAAAATATCATCATAAGATTACAAACTGGTACTCAATAGTGAATAGTAAAAAGCAAAAAGAGGTTCAACAACTCCCGACATATGGGTCCCAACTTTTGATCTCTTCATTAAACAAGTACACCATTAAGTGCTCCTTTGTTACGGTATAGTGTGTGTGCAGGGGCGAACCCACGTACTAACAGAGGAGGGCCATGGCCCCCCCTGAATTTTATACAACATGCACCTATGTATATATAATAGCATTAAATTTTTTATTTTTACTTTAATTGGCCCCCCTCAAAACGATATAACCAATAACCAAAATTTGGTTGCTGAAGCCCAGCCCACCAAATATTTTATATATTGACATAATTCTTTTCAAATTCTACACGATAGGCGCAATAGTCACACATTTGTTATTTTAATTTATGTTTATATATCATTTGTTTTATTTTATTATTTATTAAGTTATTCTTTAAATTAATTATTCAATTATTAATTAATGTATTTTTAGAATTAAATTTGTAGGTAATAAACAAGAATCATGTAATTGGTTAAGAGTTAAAATTTGGAAACTAGAAAATCATAAATTTATCTGATTGGTTGTTTATAGAATGGTAACTCTAATTTTCTACTACGGAATGATCTTTTTCAACTATGGAACAAGATGAAAGAATTGTTTGTTTGTGTATATTAAAAAAGAGGTTACGGGGAGATTTAACATATATTTGCTTATATGAAAGAAAAACATTTTAAATTTTAACATATTGTAAGTTAAATGCTATATTTAAAAAAATATACAATAATTAATATATTATATATGAGCTCATTAGTGTATAATTAAAATTTGAGTACTTAAAAATTTTATTGTTGGCCCCCCTCAATTATTCACTCTGGGTCCGCCCCTGTGTGTGTGTGAGAAAAAAGATGAGATATTTGGTCAAAAATAAATAAAAAATGAGATAATAATAAATAAATAAAATAGCATGTGATATTCTAATTTCACGTTATATCTCAAAGTATTTGTTAGTTCTTGATTGATGTTGTATAAGTAGAGAAAAAATGACACACACTACATTCAATTCGTCTCTAATAGTTACGAATTGAATATTAATTTGTTAAAAAATAAAGATTTAAGTAAAATAAAATATATTTTTAAATTGTTTTTTTTTTTTTTTTTACTATTAGATGAGTAATTGATTTTTTTTTTAAGTTGACTCACTTACTATTTATTACTCCCTCCATCCCGCAATTACTTTCACACTTTCCCTTTTAAGACGTCCCACAATTACTTTCACACCCTTAAAATGGAAAACTCTTTATATACTCTACTCTCACAATATCCTCAAATTTACACAAATGTCATTACTTTTTTCTCCACACATTCACAAAAGTCAACTCATTTCTGTACTTTATACACAAAAGTTTACAAAATTACCCCTCAAAATTACTTTTCTTATTCCACGTTTCATTTCACATGTGAAAGTAAAGATGAGACGAAGGAAGTATTAATTATTATTTTTAAAATAACTAATCTTCTCAATTATTCAAAGTGAGAGCAACACCCTCTGAAGATCTTGTAAAATCTCTAAGAAAGTAAATGTTTCGTCCTCTCAAGAATCATCAGATAACTCATCATCTCTAATGTATAGAGGTTGAATAAACTCGAATGTACAACAAATTCACAACTTCTTATTGGGATATTCATGCAACTGATATCCTTATATTTTGTTTTGACAAACCAAATCAACTTGTAATAAGATAAGTTGTATTATAAAGGCAACTTCATTATTCATTTTGTAATAGATAGGTTCTGGTTAACATCAGTCGAGAGGGAACCCAGCTGATGTAATGGAGAGACACGTCTATGCTCAAAAAGAGAAGAGAAGACCAAGACCAGAAGAGGAAGAATCAGCCGAGGGGGAACTCGATTGATCAGTTGAGGACCAAGTTGGTTACTAGACCGACAAGGTCCATACAACTGGGGAAACAATCAGATGCTCAAGTGTCAAGATCAGAAAAGCAGAACCCAGAATCAGTTGAGGCAAATGTCATTTGTATCCGTCTTGAGAGATCAAATCAGAACTGGCGTGAACCAATAGGCAGACGACAACAAACACCTAAAAACTGACACGACACGGAGCTCAAGAATGGAAAGTCAATGGTGCATTGAATATTACTAGGCAACGGTAATATTCAATAGTATCAATCAATAAGATTGTGATTTCCGAAATGGTGGAGATTGATTGCTATCATCCAACGGTAACATTCAAGATCTTCACTATATATATGAGTTCATTATCATATCTCACACATGAGTGAAAGGATGCAAAGGTCGAACAAGGAGCGTAAGTGTTCATCATCAAGAACAACTCAATAAATTGTTCATGAAGATTCAACAAGCATCATCTTCCCAACAGTGAGTGAACTCATAATATCTAAGACAATATAGTCACATATATATCCAAAACTTAGAGAGAATTTCGCAATCCTAGCTTGAGCCTAAATCAGATTGTAAGAGAAATTCTCACCTAGTTCCTATTCATCAAACCAACCCCTCTATCTTAAACCCCTAGAAGCTAAGTTTGAAAATATCACTATAAGAGTACTTGTTCCCACGATAACAAGTAGACTCAATTTCACTTTGGAAGTGTGTCGAGATCACAAGTCTTCTCTTGGGACTATAAAGTAGCAAGACGTGTTACTCTTGGCACGTTAAAGCCCTTGGAAGGGATTAATATCACAGTTGGACTGTGAGAGTGGATGTAGGACTGGATCTAAACCACTATAAATGATGGTGAGTTGTTTTACATGCTTTATATTAACTATCATCATACATGCATATTTACATAACATACATTTTAAGAGAAAATGCATTGTATCAGCTGATATCAAATGAGTTGATACCTCATAACCTTTTGTTATTCAAACTGTCATGATCAGCTTACACCAAGTCAGTTGATAGCTCAAATTATTTATGCATGAAGTAAGATTTTTGTAAGTAGTAGACGAGTATAATTTTATGGGCACACTACAATTATGCACTTAACTCTGATAGGTAACAAATCAGTTGACTAACTAATCCTAGACCCCTAGTGAAATCAGTAGACTAGTCGTCTTAAAGAGTTGGTCATTTTTCTTACACTTAGAGAATACACCAAGTATTCTTACTCGTCTAAAATAGGCCCTGGGCAGAGAGACCAACACTTCTTCTCCAAGCGTTAGGAATTGTACATCGCAATCGGGTGGTTTACTACAAGGTCAAAATAAGTCACAACAAGACCAAAATAGAATTAATACAAGGCCAAAATATGATAATTTAAAAGGTCAAAAAATATACTGCAACAACACTTAATTTTTTGGGCGAATTCTCTGATCGCAAGATCAAATATATTGTACAACTATAAGGCCAAAACTATGCCACTACACAATCAAAAATAGGCTACTACGATGTCAAAATATGATACTACAAAGTCAAAATATGTTATTAGAAGGCCAAATAGATTACACCGTATGATACTACAAGGTAAAAAATATGTTACTAAAATGTCAAAATATGTTATTACAAGATCAAAATATACTACTATATGAGCAATTTGTGATACTGTAAATTTTTTACACACGAATTTGCCCTAAAAAAACTATGTTTGTGTTATTGTCCATGTAGTATATTTAGACATTGTACTAACATATTCTAGTTTTGTAGTAGCACTTTTTTTGTCTTGTAATAAGACAATATATTTGACAGTGAAAACATCAATTTTAGTTAAGTTTGACATACATTGATCTGAGTTTGATTCATAATTTTTTGCTCCAAGTTATCTTAATTAGTTATATTTTATTTAAGAGATGTTTTATACAAGTATTTGGGATATTAATAATAATTTCCCTCCAATTAGCATAAATTAATGGAGTATGATATTTAATGTAGGATTTATTCACATCATTAGCAATTTTTAAAATTATAAATCGAGAGAATATAAAGATGAGTTTATTTAATCATAATATAAGACAATATCTAAGATCCATAAATAAAACGAGACAAAAAAATTTAACAAAATAATTAAGACCAAAAGAGGTTACAAAATTTCAATTCTACCCTGCATAATTAAAATACTATCATAATTACGTACATTTTAATATCTTTAACCACGCACTCTTTAAGTTATACCTTTCCCATCTACGGTTGACTGAAACCCTACCCCACTGTGTGTGATTTTCACACAGTGGAGGTGTAAATCGGCTTCCACATATCCAACGAGCCTTGTTCGAGGGCGAGGGCGGCTTCCATCTGTGTCAATCGCCGCGACCTCCATCTTCGTCGTTGGCAACAGACCTGTACGAATCTAAAGACGAAGCTGTCGTCCACCTTCAACTCCGTTGCCTTGGCCGCTGCCTCCATAGCCTTCGCCGTTCGTGGAGATGGAAGAACGGGTGCCAGTACAGAGAGGGCTTCTCAGATTCGTTCGTCGCTGCCGTCTTCGTGCACGGCCATTTGAGTTGAGTACGGATTTGAGGATGGAGATAAAGTAAAAATAAAGTAATGTGTGTAAGTAGTGTTTTGTTTTTAGAAAATGAGAATTATAAAAATGAAATAAAAAATTTAGAATTATAAAAATGGATTGAAGAAAAGTATCACTACATAAATATGGAGTAATATAATATTATAGTACAAAACATGTAATTTAAAATTTTAAAATGTAATAGTATATTATATGTGCAAAAAGTAATATATTAAAAAAAATTAAGTTTAACATGATACATATCAATTATCGGGTGATCTCATTCTACTAACGACACCACAATTAAATCTCGCTAGTTCATATCATATGTACATGATTCGCATATTGTGGTTTTTCTCTCTCGTATTATTTGTTGGTTATTACATCTAATATGTTTAATAAGTGTGCATTCTTGAGCAAACTGTGTCATATATATATTTTTAATTTTTAAAAGATATCAATAACTATACTATACTTATGCCATATTAATATACCAAAGTCTTGAAAAATATGAACTTTAGGAGTGAAATTAGATTCCATGAAAATATGTCAACCATCTCGACATAAATCCTCATAATTCATGAATCATGCAACTAAATTGATGACATGTTGCAAATTAATATTTTAGGGATAAGGTTGATCTTATATATCCTTCATTGGTGCATGGCCCATCTTGATATTGAAGTGGTGTACACATACATATACTAGATCGATTACACCTACTCCACCATAAATATCATGCATACTTTTTCTTTTTATCCTTTTTTATTTTGCAAAAGCTGATGTTACATTTTATGTAACTTTGTTCATATGAATCATGTTTGGTTAGGGTATATTAGGTCAAAATAAATGGTAATCTTTGCTCAAAAAAAATAAATGGTAATCGAATTTAAGATAGATGTTTAATTAGATTTAAAATTAATTTTTTACTCAATATAAAAAAATACACTCAATTATATATGCATGTGTAATAAATTATCAAAATACACATCAATTGAAATATTTAAGTCTTACTCAACATATCTACCAAACAAGGTCTTGAAAATATAAAATTAGCATGAATTTATTTATAGTTAACGACATCACAAGTTTTGGTCATTAGTATTTAATTTTTTTAGTCCACCTTTTTCATCGATCCATCAAGATACATCCATCAAGTAAGTGTCAATTCATGTAATGGTATCCCAGAATTATTATTTTTCTGAGAATTAATTATGATAATGCTAGAGGCTGACGCGAATTTTCACTACCTTTTAAAAGTATTATTTATTGTGAAGGTTTATTTTTTGTTAAAAATGATATGAAAATAAAATTTTAATCCTAGTGGAATATATAATATTATTTTTATTTGCATAAATATATTTATGTAGAGGCATGAAGATGTATGCGCGCGATATCATGCGAGGTGAAGATGATGTATTTTATATTTAATTTGACCCAATTTTATACGAGTCATACGACGTCGACCAACATAAAAAGCTAGATTTGTTAATAGTCGACCACTATGTTCCTTTTGGACTTCCCCAATTATGATTTAGATATATTAGTATATTTTAAAACTATATATATATAGAAGTGGTAATATATATAGAAGTGGACTTATGGCAATTTTGTTACTTGCAATTAATTATTTTATACGTCTTTTAATTTTAATTGTAAAATTAATTTTAAAAATATTATATTTTTCATATTTAAAATTATTATTGATAAAGTGATTACTTTAATATTTTGAAATACGTTTGCAATTACAATTAACTCAAGTAGTATTAATTATTATATAAATAAAAAATAGTCCCTTAAGAAATGGATTGATGAAAAAATAGGATTGATAATTTAATTTATTAATTTTTTTAATTTTAAATTTCATAAATAAAATAAATAAATAATTAAATAATGTCATCATTTTTTTAATTATCATGACACAATATAACAACAATATATTTTTCACGGATAGATCTATTTAACTCATTTTTTATCCGATTTAATCTGGAGACTTTTGGTCTGTTTTCTAATACTAGATGACATAAATATAAATTTTCCGATCAGTTTGACTCGAGCGCCTATTTACTTAACCAAGTAGATTGCATTTTTCACACGTAAATTGCATTGAGTAAAGAAGGCAGAAGCAGCAGACGAGGGGATGTCCCACCTAATGTATTCGTCTATGATATGATAGTAACACGATTTTTTTTTTTTTGGTAAGTTCACTGTTCACCTGTGTTAAAAGCTAAATTATTTCGCTATTACAAGAAAAAAAAATGTATATTACTAAATAGTAAAAATATGTTATTATAAGAGAAATTTGAACTATGCAATGTCAAAATATTCTTAAACGCCTGTTGCATCTACAAGAACAAAGTATGCTACTATAATGATACTAGGATATATAGTGATGTAGATAAATATGTCGCTCTCGGAGGAGTCGACACGTGGAAACGGGATAAGTTATGATAGTTGTGATTAGGTTAATATACTGAAGAAACAGGATTAATACACCCCCTGGGCTCGAGTAGGGAAATTAGAGGAATCAGGGGAATTGGGCCTTTGGCCCATATACGGAGAAATTAATAGCCTTTGGGCCTGAAAAGATCAGGCCCACATATGGAACGCGTAATCACTCTTTCCTAGTCAAGATAAATGAGTGAGTCAAACCCACGAAAATAGGGGATGATATGCTCCAAAACCGAGTCTTCAGGGGAAAGCCCGATTCTTCAGGGGCTTGGAAGCTGGATTCTTGGGAATGGACCAAGAATATAGGGAGAAGAAGTCATCCCCTCTCCGCAGAGAGGGGCCAGGTATATAAAGAAGGTTATTTTCCATATTCTGAATTAAGTTCTTTACGATACAGATACGTTTCTACAGAATACATACTTTCATACAAAATATACACTGATTGGAGAAGAAACTCCACTATATTCTCTGGAATTTCCCTAGATATACAGGGGAATTCCTCTTTCATTTCGCCTACGATCGAATCTGACTTGAGCGTCGGAGCTTCTACGCCGGAGGCCCCCTCCGGTGTACTTTTGCAGGTCAATTTCGGACTTACGAGAAGATTTACGCGAAGATTGCTAAAAGGCGAACGAGTGATTAAGATCGTGATTAATAGTGCTCGTAAGAGAACGGCCTATATCTGTAAGCGTTCTTTTTCGACGCATCAACTGGCGCCGTCTGTGGGAAACTAGATCTAAGACGTGAGATTTATTTCCTAACTATTGGAGGTGAACATGAGCTTGTTAGACGAACTACTAAAGAGGGAAAGAATATATTTTCCTCCCCTATACGACCTGAATTGGGAATTCCAGTGGGAGGAAGAACTCCACTACCTATTTTCCTTCCTCCCCCTCCGAAGAATTTGGTTGAAAGTTCAGGAAAATGACTCGCATTCGTTCCTTCAGGGGAAAATCCGCCCCTTACACCAATAGAAGTCCAGAATCTGAGGGAAGAGACTCTAGACACTCCTATCCTTACTGAGGGTGACATGTCTGGAGCCCTCGGGAGTGGACCTAGCAGGGAGATACCTCCAGCAGCTACAGGTTCAGAATTGCTGGTATTGACTACTGAACAACTGAATGTTATAATAACACGATCCAGGGAGAAGGTGATGGTTGTCCAGGGCACTCCAGCCCCTATAGCCTTCCCGAGGGCGACTGAGGCTGTAGGTTAGAAATGACCTGAACATATACCTGGAATCTCACAAGTCTTTTCGAGGGTTTGGTGAACATATACCTGGAATCTCATAAGTCTTTTCGAGTATTTGATAACTTAAGGGAGGTATCTCTGCACTCTTTATGTAAATTGAAATTGAAATATCACTTGAAAGACGTTTTTGTTGATGATCTAGTGTTAAGTACTTCTGAAAAAATTAGTTTGTATAGGAAATATAAGTCTATAATGAGAACATGTGTGTAGTCTGATAAAAAGTGATTGTGATAATATTTGCATCAACAGTCATTTTCTGACTATTATGTTGAAAAATGTGATATATGAGGTAGCATGCATTGTCTTGGCTAATTGATTGATACTAATCTGATACTTAAATGAGACTCGTCAATATGCATGAATGTGAGTGAGAAGAATAATTTATCTGTGATAGATAGGATCGAGATAAACTATTATATGCTATGACTTGCATAAATGATGTGGAGAAGGATGTAAATCTTTTTAGTTTAGCGTGGATGTTAATCGTTTCAATCAATATGTTGCGAAAATATGAGACGTATTGTATATGTGGAAAGATTCGCACGAGAATACACCTTTTATTGAATGAGCATTAGAATATTGACAAAACACGTACTAAATCTTGGTACAAATTGTTATTTAACCTTTTTGTTTCGAGAAATTTTGAGGAGGTCCAGCCCAGAAATCCTTAAGAACTCTGGGAGTGCTGAAAACGCAAGAGGTTCTGGAGAGATATAGAGTATTCCAGTCCCCGAGGGCTGGCAGAGATATGAAGTATTCCAGTCCATGAGGGTTACCGGAGATATGAACATAAATTGGCCAGGACCTAAGAGTCCATGAGGGTTACCAGAGATATGAACATAAATTGGCCAGGACCTAAGAGCCCAGGTCCGTGAGGGCTAGCAGAGATATGTTGAGTACATTAGTACCACTGGTTAGTACAAGTGTTAATTCTTGTAGATATTATTATGAGCATGTCTTTAAGAAATTGACATATATGATACGAGGCTACTCTTTTCCGTTGAATTAAGAAGGGTCCCCTTAAGCTTACACGATTGATTTATGTAGATGTTTTATAAATGATATTGGAATTGAGAATTACTTGAAATCTTAGAAGCATGAGTAGGTGATTCATATGTTGAGTTCTATGACTACTTTATGTGGGAGAATTGATGATGACTATGGTTCTGGAAACGAAAGCTAGCATAACTATTTTCAAATTGTGTATGATTGACATGTTTCTATACTTTAGATATGATTTCAAATTATAGATTGAGCTTATTCAGGTCCTTGAGATCAAAAAATGAAAAGTGCTACTTCTTACCTTTTTATCTTTAAACAAGGATATGTCTTGAGTTATGTCCTCGTTTAGGACCTTGAAGCTTGCATGTACTAGAAATACTCATTTATGATGAAACGTGGAGAATTGAATATTCATTGTAATTTTCATTTGAAGAGACTATTTGAGAGAGCATGATCCACTTATTTTTTACTTTTAGAGTGGGAGTTGATCTGTTTTGTTGGTTCGATGCTATGAAGTTTTATTTTCGAAAAGATAATGAATTTTCAATATTGCATGAGATGATTCTTTTAGAGTGATGAAACATGATTTGAGCGTTTGAGGGGTTTTAGGGCCAGCAGCCCTAAATAAAGTGAAATAATAAGCCTGAAAATTAGAGTTGATAAACAATGATCCCATGAGGAGGAGTTGGAGATTCTAGAGGTGCTTGAGTAGCCCGAGGGAGCAGGATTACAAAAGAGAATAAAGAGTGAGTTCAGGGGAACCTTGGAGAACCCCCAGATTATTATGAGATTCGAGATCCTAAAGAGCGAAACCAAACAACGTTGAGAAGCTGGAAGTTCAGGAAAAGACCATGTGCAATGAAGCTAAACCTCGACCTGCTCGAGGAGTTGTAAACGTACGAGAGATATGCGCAATTGCGAAGACGAATATTGAGGTAATAAGTTAATTCATATTACTTGTGATTGTTATGTTCCGATAGCCAGGAAATTGATGGCTAAGATGCCTAAGACCAAAGATGGAGAATACTTGACTGGCTATGAAGTCAACTTAGTATATCCGTGGGGCAATACCCCTGAACGGCCAAGGTCAAAGACCATATCCCTGGAGGACTGAAAGTAATATCCCTGAAAAGGGGACAGAATAAACCTACAGGTACCCTAATTCAGGAGCGAAAGACACTATAAGATCGCGAGGCCAAGAGAAGATTAGAGAACCTGCGAGGTTTACCTCACCTTGAGGAATTGCGAGGTTTATATAAACCTCACTGGAAGAGACAGCGAGATTTACACCAACATACGAAGATTCGAAAAGAAAACACCTAAAGTTATGTGATTAAAGATCTTCATTCACGATAACCTCTAAAGCTAGGGGGAGTAGGAGATACAGAGGGTAAGATATGATTAATATGCCAATTACCAAATGATTAATCATTTATTTATTTTGTTGTTAAGGGAAACACATGTGGATCATATCCTATTAAACCTCAGTACGAAAGGAGCCTGGAGATTTACATGTCACTCTTAAGCTGAACCAGAACATAATGAAAGAGTTTCCCTAAAATTGAGTTGAGTATCCAAGACCTTGAGGTATATCAGAGATAAGAGTACACGTGTGAACAGTTGAGGGACGTCGAGTCCCTGAGAAATTCGACGGGTAATTTTACCCTCTCGGTAGAGGGGGTAAGGCAGGTGACATGAGTCAGGTATGACTTGCATTTATTGTTTGTGAATTTAATAAGATATGATGTTTTGAGATATTCATGTGATTCTTTGCATGAGATAACTGTTAGGGGTCCGCATAATGAGTGCTGAAATAACGAATGTGTTTTGGAAACTAAAACATAACATGATAGAGATATTGCAAGATAAAGAGACTTACACCAGCTCATAAAGATTCGAATAGAAAATGCCTAGGAACAATTCCTAAAGTTTCTATCCACGACAGCCTCTAAAGCTAGGGGGAGTAGGGGGTACAGTAGCGGAAGACATGATTAACTCGTCGATAAACCCTATCCCTAGCGACTCTCAAAACTCTTACGAGTATAAACAAACTCTTACGAGTATAAACAAACTCTTACGAGTATAAACAACTCTTACGAGTATAAACAAACTCTTACGAGTATAAACGAACTCTTACGAGTATAAACAACTCTTACGAGTATAAACTAACTCTTACGAGTATAAACTAACTCTTACGAGTATAAACAACTCTTACGAGTATAAACAACTCTTACGAGTATAAACAAACTCTTACGAGTATAAACACTTTAACTTCAGGGAGAGTATAATCCCTAAGAACTCTTACGAGTATAAACTAACTCTTACGAGTATAAACTAACTCTCACGAGTATAAACGAACTCTCACGAGTATAAATGAACTCTTACGAGTATAAACTAACTCTTACGAGTATAAACACTTTAACTTCAGGGAGAGTATAATCCCTAAGAACTCTTACGAGTATAAACTAACTCTTACGAGTATAAACTAACTCTCACGAGTATAAACGAACTCTCACGAGTATAAACGAACTCTTACGAGTATAAACTAACTCTTACGAGTATAAACACTTTAACTTCAGGGAGAGTATAATCCCTAAGAACTCTTACGAGTATAAACTAACTCTTACGAGTATAAACGAACTCTTACGAGTATAAACTAACTCTTACGAGTATAAACAACTCTTACGAGTATAAACTAACTCTTACGAGTATAAACGAACTCTTACGAGTATAAACTAACTCTTACGAGTATAAACGAACTCTTACGAGTATAAACAACTCTTACGAGTATAAACTAACTCTTACGAGTATAAACTAACTCTTACGAGTATAAACAACTCTTACGAGTATAAACAACTCTTACGAGTATAAACAAACTCTTACGAGTATAAACACTTTAACTTCAGGGAGAGTATAATCCCTAAGAACTCTTACGAGTATAAACTAACTCTTACGAGTATAAACTAACTCTCACGAGTATAAACGAACTCTCACGAGTATAAACGAACTCTTACGAGTATAAACTAACTCTTACGAGTATAAACACTTTAACTTCAGGGAGAGTATAATCCCTAAGAACTCTTACGAGTATAAACTAACTCTTACGAGTATAAACGAACTCTTATGAGTATAAACTAACTCTTACGAGTATAAACAACTCTTACGAGTATAAACTAACTCTTACGAGTATAAACGAACTCTTACGAGTATAAACTAACTCTTACGAGTATAAACGAACTCTTACGAGTATAAACTAACTCTTACGAGTATAAACAACTCTTACGAGTATAAACTAACTCTTACGAGTATAAACAACTCTTACGAGTATAAACTAACTCTTACGAGTATAAACAGCCTAAGGGAAAAGATGATCCCTAAGATCCTAACCTCTGGAGGACATAATCTCTAAAAACCCTAGTACTAAGGGAGAAAATAGAAGCCTTACCAGATTACTAAGTGCAGGGATATGAATCCTATCTTCTCATTAAGGTTCTTCTAGGAGCTTTAGAGCCTTTACGTGTCAAGAAAATGATAAAAACATGCTAAATTCACAAGCAGGACGAATATTACGTTACACCTCTAATAACAAGAGTCAGATATATATATATATATATATATGCATGGCAAGTGATAAATGTGCAGGTACGATATTAAGCGGAAGAAAAGCAGAAATATTCAAGACTTAAGGCACCATGCCTAAGCCCTCCACAGAAAAACCCCGGAGTGTGGAGTCTCCGGAAAATACCAAAAGGGGCCTTAAAGGCCTTAACAAAATAAAAAGTGTTTTAAAAGTACCAAAGTGTTATCAGGGAATTAAAGTTATGAAGAGAGGGGAACATCATTCTTCCCCTCGGAACCTTCTCCTGCCTCCTCAGCTCGCCCACTGGAATCGCCTCCCTCTGCCTTCTCCGTCAGAGCACCTGCTGCCACGGTAGCTACTGAAGTTGGGTTTTCCACATGAATAGGGAAGGCCATATCTTTCGCCGGTGTAAGATCATCCAATTTCAGGGCAGCACCCTTCAACTCCAAGACCGCCTTCCTCATCCCAGGTAACCACCAGGGAATATTGATGTCTTCCTTAGCATCTCCAGGGAACTTAGGGGGAGTGTCCAGTTCCTCCAACCGGAGGGCATGAGTATACTGACCATTAAATCCGGGAGCAGAATGCTCAGCCACGGCGTTGGAAAATCCATGATCAATGAAATGGGGGATATATGCACCCATCGCCCCCAAAAAAGCTGCTACTTTGGAGAAAGGCCTTCAGCCACTCCCGATGCAAGGTACCTAGAAATTTCTGACCTGCGGCAGAGGTAAACAGGGAATCTATGCACAATTTCATACCAGCCTGAGGAAGAGTAACCTCCAGCTGTTCAACCAGTTTACCAAACTCTTTCTTCAGCGAAGAAATCTCCCCCGAAAGCGTTGTTTAGAGTACTTTACACCTCTGATTAGCGTCATGTAACTCTGCTTCGAGAATATCCTTTTTCACCTTCTCCAACTCTACTTGGCTGTGGAGATCATCCACCAGTTGAAGGGACTGAAGGGCTCGTTCAGACACATTGGAGAATAGAAGACCAAACTCCACAAGAAACAACATCAAGAAGTAAGATGTCTATATTTTCTCCTATTAATCATTCAAAGCAATATGTACATTGAGAATCTACTAGTGTAAAACTCTGAGCGGAATGCACAATCCAGTCCTCTGAGGACAGAGCATTAAGGGCTTCGGCAGCAGGGATAGGAGTATGTCGATCTATGAAGGCCATGAGGTGATCAACACTGATATCCCCAGGGGCATCAAGAGTAGCATTGGCCGAAGAAGGTAAAGAAGACTTGGTTTTGGACTTCTTCTTTTTGGAAGCATCAGAGGCAGGAGGCAGAGTGGAAACTAGGGCCTTCTCAGTAGAAGACCTTATACGTTTAGCAACTGACCCAGTGGAAGGTTTCACTGGGGAAAGAGGGATAGGGGCCTTTGAGGAGCTTTCAGGGACCAGAGATAAAACACGGAAAGTCGAAAAACGTTCAAGATGAGGGATATTTGTGTGGGTTCTTGATATGAACCCAACTCCTGATATATTTGCGAGAGTCCTTGATATGAAACAGAAAATGGTGTTGGTAATTCTATGACCCAACAGGTGTCCAGTTCCCAAAATGATTAAAGAAGAAGCTCTACCCATTATATCCCTCGAGGCTTGAGGGAAATAGATGACATCCAGAGTCATAAGAGGTTTTCAAAACTAGGGATATAGGACCCTAGCCATCCAAAGGAAAACTCAGAGGTATAAAAGCAGGATTAAAGTTTCTTACGATCGGAGAGTGAGGCCGAGGGGAATTAGAGAGCCCCTCACAATTCTAAGATTAAAGAGATGAACTGTTTCGATTTAAGATCGTGCGACTAGACTCATGAGATTGTAAATGAGAAACACTTATGAGATTTTGAGGTTCAGTGTATGAACCACCTTGATTGAACTAGCCAAGGTATAGTTGGAGATTTTGAGGAGTGTAAATCATTTAAAGAGTCCGAGAGGTTTGAGATCTAAACCATATTGAGCCAGGATATGGCTGAGAGTTTCTGAGTGATAAGTGTTAGCCACTTAAGAGTCCTTAAGGTTCAGAGTACGAGCCATAACACCTAATATCCCTGAAGTGGGGAATTTTTAAAGAGTTTTGAGCTCCCTAGGGCTCAAGGGTTTCAGAGAGGGATATAATTTCCCAGGGCGACATGATACACTCTCTGAAACTTGAACTTGGGTGTATCCAGGAATGGAAGAGAGTATTGAAGGAAAGGTGGCGAGGATCTGTACGAAGGGGTGTTCAGGTTAATTCATCTTGTTATTTCCTACTCTCATAAATTTGAGGTATTTTACGAGAGTAGGGGGGAGTGGTTGATGTAGATAAATATGTCGCTCTCGGAGGAGTCGACACGTGGAAACGGGATAAGTTATGATAGTTGTGATTAGGTTAATATACTGAAGAAACAGGATTAATACACCCCCTGGGCTCGAGTAGGGAAATTAGAGGAATCAGGGGAATTGGGCCTTTGGCCCATATACGGAGAAATTAATAGCCTTTGGGCCTGAAAAGATCAGGCCCACATATGGAACGCGTAATCACTCTTTCCTAGTCAAGATAAATGAGTGAGTCAAACCCACGAAAATAGGGGATGATATGCTCCAAAACCGAGTCTTCAGGGGAAAGCCCGATTCTTCAGGGGCTTGGAAGCTGGATTCTTGGGAATGGACCAAGAATATAGGGAGAAGAAGTCATCCCCTCTCCGCAGAGAGGGGCCAGGTATATAAAGAAGGTTATTTTCCATATTCTGAATTAAGTTCTTTACGATACAGATACGTTTCTACAGAATACATACTTTCATACAAAATATACACTGATTGGAGAAGAAACTCCACTATATTCTCTGGAATTTCCCTAGATATACAGGGGAATTCCTCTTTCATTTCGCCTACGATCGAATCTGACTTGAGCGTCGGAGCTTCTACGCCGGAGGCCCCCTCCGGTGTACTTTTGCAGGTCAATTTCGGACTTACGAGAAGATTTACACGAAGATTGCTAAAAGGCGAACGAGTGATTAAGATCGTGATTAATAGTGCTCGTAAGAGAACGGCCTATATCTGTAAGCGTTCTTTTTCGACGCATCATATAGTATCACAAACTTAATTTATTTTGGCAAATTTGTGGGTTGCAAAACTTAATTATTCTGCTATTACAAGATCAAAATATGTTACTATAAGAGCAATTTGTATTAATGTAAGGTCAAAATATTCTGGAACACATGCATGCAGCCTATTTTTTTTTATTGTGCTTACAGTAGCACAAATTATTTTTGTAGTAGTATTTTTGCCTTTTAGTAAAATTTGTTTCAATTAAATTTGACTCACAAAATTTGACTCAATTTATATTAATTAAATTAGGTATATGAAGTAGTCAGGAAATATTGTAAATAAATTTTGTGCTTTTTTCAATATAAACGGCTCACGTGAAACCAAAAAAAATACGAATCCCACCCCAAAAGCAATTCTATAAAATGGATAGACATAAAATCGATGCAGCGGTAGCTTCTTTGTTTGAGTTGATCATATAGGTAATGCAAAAACAAAAAATGGGCCAGAATCTACTCAAAAGAATTAAAGTTAGGACAGGCTATAATCGGTGATGCATATAATATTCTTTTGTTGTACTGGTCCCCAAATTAAACCAACATGCATCATTGCTGACACATGTGCACTATATATACATTACATGATTAAAAAAAAAAAATAGAGGTGATTTTGCGTGAAATGTGGCATAATTTCTACATGCACTAATTAAGAGGACTTTAGATGAAAATGGATGTTAATTTGTTTATTACTTACAAATTAATACTGTTTGATGGAAGAGGCTATATATATATATATATATGTTGCGTCGAAAAAGAACGTCTACGGATATCAACCGTTCCTTTGCGAGCGCTGCGAATCACGGGTCTGAATCACTCTTTATCCTTGGCAATCCTCACGTACAATCTCCTTGAAAATCCTGAGATGACCTGCAAAAGTACGTCGGAGGGGGGCTCCGGCGCGGAATCTCCGACGCTCAAGTCAGAATCCTTCTTAGGAGAATCAAAGAGGAATTTCCCTATAATTCTAGGGAAATTCTGGCGAATAGTGCAATGTTTCTTCTGAATTCAATGTATATCTTGTAAAAGTATGTATATTCTCTGTCAAACGTAAATGATAAAATAAACATAACCTGTTTTTTATACCTGGCCCCCTCCCTCCGGAGAGAGGAAGACTCTTTCTCCCTATATTTTAGGCCCAAATCCCTGAAGACTCGGTCCATATCTCTGAAGACTTGGCCTTTCAACGTACTGGCCCTATCTTCTCGCTTTGGCTCCTTCTCTTGAATTCGCTAAGAGAAAACAATTCGTGAAACTCACTCTCTTTGGGCCAGATCCCTTGGCCCAAAGGCTTACTAATCCTCGAATATGGGCTAAAAGCCCAATTATCCTTATTCCCCTTTTTGGGCCTAGGAGTGTATTAATCAAACCTCCAAGCCCAATGAGCTAATTAAGACTATTATAATTTATCTCGTTTCCACGTGTCGACATCTCCAAAAGCGACATATTTTGTCCGCATCAACTACTCCCCCCTACTCTCGTAAAAAGGATAATTTTTAAGAGAGTAGGAAAAATGAAATGGGATAAATTTTAAGAGGAATAATCTTTTCCTTTAATTAATCCTTCTTCACATCTCCCTCAAAATATGACATATTTGATTTTCCATAATTATCCCAGAATCCTCACGACTTTTCCACTTCCACACGCCAACCTGATTTCGAAATCCGCGTTCAGGCCTCTGCCCGAGGACCAGCATCCAGCCGCCATCATTTACTCACGCGCTTTTCCATAGGGAGGCATTTACACTTCTTCTCGGTTTTTTCCCCCTTTCTCTTCATCATAATTGATTCAAAATCCCATTTTCTCGAAAAAACCTCCTTCTTTCCTCAAACTTATCCATTCCTTCTAACTTTTGTTTCCACCTCTTCCTTACTGCAATTAACTTCTCGCGCACGTCCACCGGCCACACCGTCGCTTTCGAAAACCGTCCTTGTTTCAGGTACCTCCTCTTCCTCTTCATTTTTCTTTTATTGTATCCTCATGTCATCTTCTACTCCAACTTCGTCGGACTCCATTTCCACGGAGAGTTCGGCCTCTGGTTCACTTTCTTTATTTCCCGTAACCAACCCCGCCCTAAAGGATAAGATCTCTGGCTCTTCGATCCTTCCTCAAGAGCGTGTCGCCGCTTTCCTCCGCTCGGGGATTTTCCCAACCGATTACACCGTTAGGGCAGCCCATAGAAAAGAACGCCCCAATTTTCCAGGTCCTAATACTCTAGCTTTTTGGGAGGCCCAACTGAAGGCAGGCCTCAGCTTTCCAATCAACCCATACCTCTCCGAAATTTTCACTTACCTTCGCATACCCCTCAATCAATTTACCCCAAACGACATTCGTGCGATGTTGGGTTTCTACATCTTGGTCAAGGGGAACGGTGGCGAGCCCTCAGCCCAACTTTTTCTAACTCAGTATATGTGTAAGTTTGCGGACGGGTTTTTCTATACTTGTGGCCGTCCTTCCAGGACTGAAAAGTTCATGGAGAAACTCCATGAGGGGGTCCAGGACTGGAAGGATTACTACTTCTTTGTTACCAATCCTTCTCCTTGGGAATTTCCTCATGAAAAATGGATTTATGAGAACCCTGGAGTGCCCCGTCCTCCTCTCTCTGTTTGTTCTTCTCTTAACATGGATGTAATGAATCGTTTGAATGATAGCGTGCTTGCCCATGGGTATTTTGATGTGATGGGCATATGTAAGAATCTTAGGGCCTTATCCCATTTCGGTTTTGGCCGCACTGATTACCCTTTAGGTCCAGATGATGGTAATATCATTTCCTTTCCCTTACCGTCATCCTTGAGATGGAAACTGCTATATAAATGTTAATATCCTTTGTGTTTTCCTTTGCAGCTATGAGTTCGTTAACCCAGATTTCTCGCGACGCAACTCCTCTTTCCATGGTGGCCAAATCTCCTGCTCCCAAAAGTTCTATGAAAGCTTCCATTCCTCCATCTCCGGTGAAGCCCTCCGTCGGGTCTGTTGCCAAGCGTACAAGATCTTTCACTAAGAAGGGCATGATTTCCTCCATGCCCCCTGCCTCTGATGCTTCCAAGAAGAAGAAATCAAAGACTAAGTCTTCCTTGCCCTCTTCCTCCAATGTTACTCCGGATATCCCTGACGACATCAGTGTTGATCACTTTACGGCCTTTATAGATCGTCACCCTCCGACCCCTGCCACAGAGGCCCTCAATGCCCTGTCCTCAGAGGACCGGATCGTGCATGCTGCCCACAGTTTCTCTCAGGTAGATTCTTAATACAGATGTTGTGCTTCATAGCTAATGAGAAACAACACAAACATCTTACCTCTTCATGTTATTCCTTGTATAGTTTGGCCTCCTATATTCCGACATATCCAAACGGGCCTTCCAATCCCTGCAGCTGGTGGATGATCTCCAGAGCCAAGTGGAACTAGAGGAAGTAAAGAAAGAAATACTGGAGGCGGAGCTACGGGAAGCCAAGCAGGAGCGGAAAACGGCTCAGGTTGAAAGGATGAAGCTTTCTGAGGAGGTCTCTTCGCTTAAGGCTCAGCTTGCCGAGAGAGATAGGGGTATTCGGCGCTTGGAGGCTGATCTTCCTCTGACCGGGATGAGGCTGTGTATTGATTCTCTCTTTGTCTCTGCGGCGGGGCAGAAATTTCTAGGTACCTTGCATCGAGAATGGTTAGAAGCCTTTCTTAAGAGCACCAGCTTCTTAGGGGCAATGGGCGCCTATATTCCCCATTTTATTGATCATGGGTTCTCCAATGCTGTATTGATCATTTTATTGAATATCTTTCCTTTTGACGCTCTATTTTACTCATGTTCACCGTACCTGCAAATTGCCTCATTGCATGCATACATATATATGTTGTTGTTTTTTTATGAGCATACCACGTACTATATCTTAGATTTTAGACATATCATGTATTATCTGTCTTAACTATGCTTCATAGCATGTTTCTAGCATCTTCTTGACACATATGGGCTCTAAAGCTTGTAGAGAATTTTTAAATGATAATAGGGGGTTTATGCTTCTGTACTTACTTGATGACTCGATGATGCTCCCGATTTCCCCTAAAAGTTATTTGAAAGTTACTTGTCCTCCTGAGAGTTCGTGGGGATTATACTTTCCCCAAAAGTTATTTATACTCCTAAGAGTTTGTAGGGATTATACTCTCCCAAAAGTTGTTTATACTCCTAAGAGTTCTTAGGGATTATACTCTCCCAGAAGTTGTTTATACTCCTAAGAGTTCTTAGGGATTATACTCTCCCAAAAGTTGTTTATACTCCTAAGAGTTCTTAGGGATTATACTATCCCAAAAGTTGTTTATACTCCTAAGAGTTCTTATTTGATAATTGACAGATTAATTTAATCATATCTTCCCCTCCATACCTCCTACTCCCCCTAGCTTTAGAGGCTATCGTGGCTGAAGATCTTTAATCACATAGCTTTAGGTTTTTCCTTTTCGGCTGAGATCTGTTTCGAATCTTCGTATGTCGGTGTAAATCTCGTTGTCTCTTCCGGTGAGGTTTGTATAAACCTCGTAATTTTTAGGGTGAAGTCGTATAAACTTCACAATTTCTCATGGTGAGGTAAACCTCGCAATTTTCAGAGTGAGGTAAACCTCGCAAGGTGAGATTAATCTCGCAGGGTGAGGTAAACCTCGCAATTTTCAGGGTGAGGTAAACCTCGCAGGGTGAGATAAATCTCGCAGGGTGAGGTAAACCTCGCAATTTCTCTAACTTCTCTAGGTCTCGTGGTCTTAGAGTATCTTTCGCTCCTGAATTAGGGTACCTGTAGGTTTATTCTGTCCCCTTTTCAGGGATATTACTTTCAGTCCTCCAAGGATATGGTCTTTGACCTTGGTCGTTCAGGGGTATTGCCCCACAGATATACTAAGTTGACTTCATAGCCAGTCAAGTATTCTCCATCTTTGTCTTAGCATCTTAGCCATCAATTTCCTGGCTATCAGAACATAAAAATCACAAGTAATATGAACTAATTTGTTACCTCAATATTCGTCTTCGCAGTTGCGCATATCTTTCGTACGTCTACAGCTCCTCGAGCAGGTCGAGGTTTAGCTTCATTGCACATGGTCTTTTCCTGAACCTCCAGCCTCTCAACGTTGTTTGGTTTCGCTCTTTAGGATCTCAAATCTCATAATAATCTGGGGGTTCTCCAAGGTTCCCCTGAACTCAATCTTTATTCTCTTTTGTAATCCTGCTCCCTCGGGCTACTCAAGCACCTCTAGAATCTCCAACTCCTCCTCATGGGATCATTGTTTATCAACTCTAGTTTTCACCTCGGGCTACTCAAGCACCTCTAGAATCTCCGACTCCTCCTCATGGGATCATTGTTTATCAACTCTAATTTTCAGGCTTATTATTTCACTCATTTAGGGCTACTGGCCCTAAAATACCTCAAAACGCTCAAATCATGTTTCATCACTCTAAAAGAATCCTCTCATGCAATATTAAAAATTCATTATATTTTCGGATATAAAACTTCATAGCATCGAACAAACACAACAAATCAACTCCCATTATGTGGTACCGATATACTTATCATATCTCTGCTAGCCCTCGGAGACCAGAATACTCCCTATCTCTGCTAGCCCTCAAGGACCAGAGCACTCCCTGTCTCTGTCAGCCCTCGGGGATCAGAATACTCCCTATCTCTGTCAGCCCTCGGGGACCAGAATACTCCCTGTGTTCTTAAAGGCCTTTGAGCTAGACCTTCTCGAAATTTCTCACAACAAAAAGGTTAAATAACAATTTATACCAAGATTTGGTACATGCTTTATCAATATTCTAGAGCTCATTCAATAAAAAGTGCATTCTCATGCGAATTTGATTGAGAAGATTAACATCCACACTAAAGTAAATAGACTTAAATCATTCTCCACGACATCTTAGTAGTCATTTATGCAAATCGGAGCATATACTAGTTTATCTCGATCAAGCTTCCTAGCCACTTAATCAGGAAAAATTCAGCAAAAAAGGCAACGAGTCTCCTCGACGTGATGCAGAACACAATTTATTCTCAAAAAGTAAGACTCAAAATAATGTCCATTAATTTAGACTAAATTTTAGAAATCACCTCTAGGATCATTCAAATTTACTCCCTTATAATCACGTGTTCTTATCTATCACAGATAAATTGTTCTTCACACTCAATTACATCATAACAATGAGCCAAATTCAATTATCAGATTAATATTACAATTTCGATTCACATAAAAATGTAGAGATACCTATTTTATGTTGTCAAACATGAATCAGTTGAGTCCATTCATTCCCCCATCCTTTTTGTGAAGCGAAATTCTTCTCCTTTCGCCCAAAATATTGTTGCTCTTCCACAAGCTTATATAATTAATTCTCAAAAGCAAGTCAAAGTCATGGAGTGTCTTAGACTCTTGGGCTTGGTAATGACGGAATTGACATCATATTCAGAAACATGCATTTGCGATCAATAAACATTCTTAATTCAGCAAGTGCACAAATTTTCATAATAACTTACCATTTCATATCTTTGTTATCTCCTGACCAAAAGTGAGAATCAAATCGAGGGCGTAATATGATAGTTGAACTCACCAATCATATCTTATTATTCAACTTAGCTAGAGGACAATCAAGCTAAACATGATCCCATGATCAATTCAATTAAAGTCTGCCTATAATTCCAAATTAAACTAATGCTTAGTATAGTGCATCACATGTTTGCTACGTGATTCATTCAAATATCCATCTCAGCAACATTCATTTCAAACAGGTACTACTCAAACTTAAAATGGGTGATCAGGATCATTTAATATCAGTTACGGGCAATTTATACAATTCCTATTTAACTCCAGCTTCTAATTACTAATATGAGACCTGGTTATTCTTCATTTCCATTAAACACATGGAAAAACTCATATTGCCATGCTCTTAAACAAAAGACATCATAATCCTCAGAGTCCTCCCCGGTGTTTGCATGGGTTATATTCTCGTAAAACATTCAATTTTTATTTTTTAATATCCCAAAAATTCCACGCATTAGCTTTCAACAGAAAAGCAAGCTAAATCATTCATACAGGGAGGAAACAATTGGGTTCTTTCAGCAAATAGGCAACAAATATGGCAGGTATAACTTATCTCTCTTGCCACGCAATTCCACTTAAATTTCACAAGCAGAATTAATAATGTGAGCCATCTCATGTTAGATTTATATTTCTTACATGAACTGATTTTTCAAAAGGAATTGTGACTAGCTTATCAATCATAAGTGCATTTTCAAGCAATATTTATGTGCATAAAAAGAGAAGAGGTACGTCCCTCAAATTTTCAAGCATGAATTGTCTGTGCTTTCATACCATATCACAAATCTAAAAGTCACTAATTTCATAATTTTACATGCACCATTTTCATCATGTTCTCTCTCATTGATTTAAAAGCCATAAAAACTAAATAACCTTCAAAACAAACAGTATAAATGCATAACTCAAGGAAATTAAGTTAGCACAGGAATCTCAGTACAAGAAGAGTTCATGCACCAGCACAAGGAGGCAAACACAAGTTTATGCCACATATTCCTAGTAGGGCTAAATTATAAACGTTTTGCAAAATTCAACAAGTGAAGCAGCAAACATATAGCAGCAAAGATATCATATTTTTTAAAGATAATTTTCAATAGCTCATCAATACCTCATATTCATTATACACCACCAGAGTAAATGCACAAGAAGTTGCTCACGCATACAGACGACTTCAGAAGCTGACAATCGTGGACAATGCAGTGACATGGAAGCAACTTACCCCTCGAGCATCCAACAGAAGCATAATATTAACTGCATACACCAAACAAAGTCCAATGGCAAAATAATAGATTTTCAAAAGATACTAAATTACCACTCCAGCTTTTGTATATGATCATTAAGCACCCAGAAACAAGATCAAGCCTTCACCACGGACTCATCACGTAACCCGAATTAGATGACATTCACTTTGATTTTCTTTAAAAACAATCTCCACAGTTCAGCTCTTATGAACCCTTAACCATGCAGACATAATTACAGTATGGTCACACAAGAACAGAAGAACAGCAATAGGATGCACACAGAATAATTCACCACAGCAGCTTCAAAAAGTATCTCAGATCTGCATATATGAATCTTCAACTGAAGTAGCAAAGAGGTAAACGCTGGAAAATCATAACAAAGAGGCATCTGACTTGTCAAAAATTAAGGTTATTAATGAGGCAACCTTGACAAATAGTGATCTGATTTTGCACACCCAAAAATCATTAAAACAGCGTTTCAATCCAACTTAAAAAAAATTCTCAGATCTGCATATATATAAATCTTTGACTAAAGATGCAGAAAGATATAAGCTGGAAAAAAAAATCATAGAGTCATCCGACATATCTAAATTTAAGGTTACAAGGAGAATAGGGAAAACTTGACAACAAATTCAACAATGAGTCAATGACTAATTTGGTACACCTGAACATCATTAAAACGATGGTTTCCAACTAATAATTCCTGGGGATGAAGTCACAGAGAACATGGAACAAACTTTCCTGCAAGACGACACTAATTACGGTACAAGGTTCTGTCGAAGAATGCCTCATTGATCAAGGAACACCAAGAAGCAGAACATTGAACCAATTGTCACTCTTTTAGAACAACACTAAAGCTTAAGACTAGGTTATTTAGGAAAAAATGGAATCATATTTAAGAAGACAGTAAAGCATCCAGATTCCCACTCTAATTCTTCCTGTTAGCTTATACTTATCCAACAACCTAAACGATTCACAATAGATTACAGGAAGAACTCAAACATATTGTATACTTCGACAAACAACATAAAAAATCATTGACGACCAAACCTTGAGAACTATGAACTTATGCCATTCCCCATCATATGAATTTGTGAAATTTTCCTTCTTTATCAATTCTGTAAAGGTTGATTTCTGGGAACAGCATTATGGTATCCCAAAATTTTTGGAAATCCTCACGCCTTGGCTCAGATTTCCCACAGACGGCGCTAGTTGTTGCGTCGAAAAAGAACGTCTACGGATATCAACCGTTCCTTTGCGAGCGCTGCGAATCACGGGTCTGAATCACTCTTTATCCTTGGCAATCCTCACGTACAATCTCCTTGAAAATCCTGAGATGACCTGCAAAAGTACGCCGGAGGGGGGCTCCGGCGCGGAATCTCCGACGCTCAAGTCATAATCCTTCTTAGGAGAATCAAAGAGGAATTTCCCTATAATTCTAGGGAAATTCTGGCGAATAGTGCAATGTTTCTTCTGAATTCAGTGTATATCTTGTAAAATTATGTATATTCTCTGTCAAAACGTAAATGATAAAATAAACATAACCTGTTTTTTATACCTGGCTCCCTTCCTCCGGAGAGAGGAAGACTCTTTCTCCCTATATTTTAGGCCCAAATCCCTGAAGACTCGGTCCATATCTCTGAAGACTTTGCCTTTCAACGTACTGACCCTATCTTCTCGCTTTGGCTCCTTCTCTTGACTTCGCTAAGAGAAAACAATTCGTGAAACTCACTCTCTTTGGGCCAGATCCCTTGGCCCAAAGGCTTACTAATCCTCGAATATGGGCTAAAAGCCCAATTATCCTTATTCCCCTTTTTGGGTCTAGGAGTGTATTAATTCAACCTCCAAGCCCAATGAGCTAATTAAGACTATTATAATTTATCTCATTTTCACGTGTCCACATCTTCAAGAGCGACATATTTTGTCCGGATCAATATATATGCTAGTAGTATGTGAAAGTGTGAAAAGACCCGGCCACACTTGTTGTACCATACATAAATTCTGTCGGATTCCTCGACTATGTTGCTCCACTAAGGTTTTTAGAATATTAGTATTACCATGCATATTGGTGGCATCCAATCCAACATTGTTCACGCTTTACTATTATATATCATGTGATTATTGTTTTCTCTAAATAAATCATAAACTTATTTGGATTTTTTTTTTTATTTATTTAATTGGGTAAAGCATGCATGTGATGCAAATGTTGTTTGAGTAACTCTCAAATACAAATTTATATCACATAAATTTTTTTTGACTGTCATGGGAATTATACCCTTTAATAAGATTTATTTTTGCTGTATCAAAAAAAAAAATTTATACTCCATCATATTAAAATAGGTAAATTAAAATTTGGGTTGTAATTCAAATTTACACAAAAGTGTTTGTAACGTGATTTTTATCTAAATAATAGTATATGGATGATTATTAAGCCATTTGACAAAAATTAAAATCACACAGTTGAGCTTGAACTCCAACGTCATTTAGATGCTTTAACACGTTTATTTATTTACTTTATATTTTCAATTTATACCGACAGTGATATGTTTTCCATGATAAAAAGATTATATTTTAGAGAATGTATATTAGTGTAATCAAATATTTCAGTAGTCCCTCATCATAAAGTTAATAACTTTAACTTTTTAGACATTTTTTTTTTAAATTATTAATTTCTATTTTTATCAACACTTCATTAATTTTTTTACGACTTTTCTAGTATTTTTTAAAATTTGTTTAAACAGTGTAAATTATCTCCCAATTTCACTGTAAAAAGTTTGATGATATTAACACTGCACTTACTCTACACTCAAAAAACAAACTATAAAAAGTAGGTGAGGTGGTATCTCACCAAATACAATAGCAATTTGAACACCTCAAGAGAATATAATCCTCTAGAACGCAGAAGCATAACACAACAATTCCGCCAATAATCTTGCACCACGTGTACACAGTACGTACTACAGTCCAATCCCTCATGCTTATTTGAAGGGAATATGAATGAGTAACCATTCTGGGTAGTTTCTAACTCTCGACACACAAATTCCGTGCATTTGCATTTCAACAAAAAAAGCAGAGCAACTGAGAAATGGAGAGCGGCAGCGGCGGAGGCGGTGTTATTGGCGAAAGCAGTAGGGAATTGTTGAGCGCGGCGGCGCCGATCGACGACCGATGTTCGTCGTGGAGACTCAATATAAATGAGTTTCGGTTGCCGGAGGATAACCGCTCCGATCATCGTCACCAGTCGTTCAGTGTCCCACGGATCATCCGTAATAAAAGTATGTACGCTTTCTCTGTACGTATTTAGGCGCTTTCTATGTGTGTGTATGTGTATTTTGATGCCAGTTCTCCGGAGTTGCTAGGGATTTTGTTCGCATTTTGGGAATCGCATGCCATAGATGGCGGAGAACAGTGTAAAAGCAAATATGCCGTACAACTGTTATAAATGATATTCGTATGTATCAGGCGGGGGAATTGATACACTAATTAAGATTAGGACAAAATTCCGGGTTTAGAGCACCGTTTCTGCTTTTTTCTTTACTTTTTCCCTTATCTGCCTCTTTTTTTTTTTTTTTTCCTTTCTTCTTACTCCTTTGTCTCTTTATATTTTTTTCTAAAGATATAAAGAATATATTTTAATAAAATAAAGGAGGACGAAAAAAGAAATATAGCGCATGCTGTACCGCAATAGTTTAATTAGGACTTTGGATTTTCATTTGTAATATTTCCTGTAGAAATTATGTACTGTTATTGATTTTTTAATTTTTGGATGAAAATCTCTTTTTCTTGAATTTTGTTAAACTATTTAATAATTAATTTACTATATCTGAGTAAACTGTTGAATGCCCTACTTTTTTTTGGTGAATTTAGCTTCTGGCCTCTATAGTTATATTTGGTTCTATACTTTTTTGACATCATATTTGGTTCTATACTTACTGCGGGGGAAAGGAGCATTTGCATTTGCAGTTTTTTAAAATGCATAATAAATTTATCGAAATGGTCACGGAAGATACGATCTTTAAGCTGTACTAAAAATATTAATTAAGATGAGATATTTTAATGATATGAAGTATTATGAGAAGATGCAATCATAAAAACTGTTTTATGTTTAGGAATATATTGACTAGTACAGTGGATTGTAAAATCTCAGGGAGTGCCTTTATGATTAAGCTTAGGTTTGTCCTTGTAATTTTTCATTAAAATTTCTTGAAAGATTGACAGTTTTCTTGAATCCAATGGAGGCAGAACATCTAAAGGTTATAGCAGAGAACTATGTGTTTCCTAACTTTAAGAGTGTATTGTTCTGTGCCAAAATTCTGAGTTTTACAGAGGCCATTGGAATCAAATACTGAACCTTATGATTTTGTGTCACCGAGAAAGGGGATGTGAATTTCAGTTAAAAGGAGTAAGATTACAGACCAAACTTGCTGTGGTAATAGAAACATCCTAAATATCATCTGTAGAAGTTTGTTCATTGCTGCATTGTGGTAATATTGTCCTTTTATAATCTTAACTAACTTTTCTGTTCCAAGAAATTTGAACGCTCGTTTTTGTTAGAGTTGCTGCCCCTCATTTTATAGGCTTTTTTTCACTTGTAACGTGATGTCGCATGTTCTGTAAATGTCACCAGATTATGGTGCCTTGTTTGTTCATTTTCGCAGCACATATAAGTTCAATTCATTTCCTTCTAACGTTTTAGCATAACTTTAGTGTTTTTCATTTGTTGCAATCTATCAGGAAAACAACGAAAAGTAGCAGAGTATTACAAAAAACAGGAGAGACTCTTAGAAGGATTTAATGAAATGGAGGCTATTAATGAATGTGGTGGTTTACCTGACGCTCTTACTCAGGTTCTTTTTCTTTTTTACTACAGTATATAAATAAAGATTAGTATCTTGCCTCGCCTCAGTCATGATATTATTACATCATTTACATGTGGTAATTTGAGAACAGAAATCTTTATAGGCTCCATTAACTCTTTTACTAACTGAAGTGAAGTGCTAACCATCTCTTTTATTGGAAAAACTTTAGGATTTGGTCATTCTGTAATTGAAAAATCTGTTCTGTTTTAGTACTTCTTTAATTTTTCATCTCAACTTTGTGCTTGAATATGAACATGGAAGTAGGCAACTAATAAGTGTGTGGATTGCTGTTCCTTTAATAAATCATACTTGTATGTTATCTATCAGGATGAAATGAAACAGCTTGCCAAGAGCGAAAGGATGGCTATTAACATATCAAATGTAGCTAATCTTGTCCTGTTTGTGGCAAAAGTTTATGCCTCAATTGAGAGCAAGTCTTTGGCTGTCATTGCATCGACAATGGACTCGTTTCTAGACCTTTTGTCTGGACTGATCCTGTGGTTCACCTCCTATGCTATGAGAAATCCAAACCAGTATCACTACCCAATTGGAAAGAAAAGGATGCAGCCAGTGGTAAGCTCTTCTAACATACTCCAGTATAATAGTACTTGAACTGTTTTACCCCGATTTATGTGCTTTAACCAAGTTTAATTTTTCACAGGGAATCGTTGTTTTCGCATCTGTTATGGCAACTCTTGGATTACAAATTATACTTGAGTCTGGTCGGCAGCTCGTTGCACACACTCACCCTGAGAGGGACCATGAGAAGGAGATGTGGATGATAGGAATCATGGTGTCTGTAACTGTGATCAAGTTTATACTTATGGTTTATTGCCGCAGATTTGAGAATGGAATTGTTAGAGCGTATGCTCAAGATCATTTTTTCGATGTCATCACCAACTCTATCGGATTAGTCACTGCTGTTTTAGCAATTCGTTTCTACTGGTGGATTGATCCTGTAGGGGCCATAATTGTAAGTAGACTCACTTATTTGTGTTACAATAATTCGTTGAAGATGTTTTTAAATTGAATTTGTTGTGTTTCAGATTGCAGTATACACAATCACGACGTGGGCAAAGACAGTTATTGAGAATGTTTGGTCGCTAATTGGAAGAACGGCGCCTCCAGATTTCCTTGCAAAACTAACGTATCTGATATGGAACCACGATAGGGAGATCAAGCATATTGACACGGTGAGAGCATATACTTTTGGTAGTCATTACTTTGTGGAGGTAGACATTGTGTTGCCAGAAGATATGATGTTGAGCCAAGCCCATAATATTGGGGAAATGTTGCAAGAAAAACTCGAGCAACTTCCTGAGGTCGAAAGAGCTTTCGTTCACATAGACTTTGAGTATACCCATAGACCAGAACACAAGAGCAAAGTGTAGTGTAAAAAGTGTCTAATCTAAGCCGAAGCATAAGCCTCTGAGAAGATGTAGAATGTGATGTGTGCGTTGTTAACTCTACCTTTTTCTTAGAGTTACAGTTGTTAATGTTATTCATTTCCTAATCTAAGTATTTCCACTTGTATTAGGTAGGAAATGGAATGTAATATTGGAGATTGTATGTATTCATCTTAATGTATTCATGTTGTAATTTTAATTGTTCAGTTGGCGGAAATGAAAATTGAAATTGGGAAATTTGAAGCTCCTTTCTTTAACCCCCTTAATAACGTCCATTTGTATTTATTTTTTATGCATTTAATAATAATGTCCATTTTCATGCATAGGGAAGCTGACGTATTTTATTTTTCGTTATAGATTGGAAAATTAATACATGATGTCAAGAATTAAGAAAAATGCAGGAACTCACTCGAGGTTTCACCAAAAAGCCTAATATGGGATTTTTTTCGTTTCTTTATTTTTTAAAATAAGAGTGAGAATTTAATAATTCATCTAAAATTTGTGTGGGGCATTCTCACTTAACAATTCACTCACAAGTAAATCGGGAGCGTGGTAGACTTGTAGCCTAGCTGGTGAGCAATAGAGTAAAAGACCGATTTCTCTATAAATAAATTAAAAAAAAAAACTATTGAATCTAATTTTGCAAATGGCATTAATTTATGTATTAATTCCTATAATATGTTTTTTATACCCGCGTATTATGTCATTGTGTAGTATATAATATATTTAAATAGTTTAAAAAATAAAAGTCATATTTTGTAGTAATATTTTTTTTTTTTTTTTCGTAATTCATTGTAAGCATTATACAATTAATTATTGTCAATAATTGTAAATAAAATGAGATATAATATATACAATTTTATTAGATTAAAGTAAAACTTCTTAATTTTCTCATCAGGTATATTTTTTTAAATGTGAAATTTGTCGAAATAAAGAAAAATAAAACATGATATATCAAACCTGTCAGCACAATAATTGACGCATGTAATTCTCAATTAATATTGATCACATCAGTTACACTTAAGATTAATTTTAGGTTGTGAACTCAACCAAATAACGACATGTATAACTACACTTAATTATTAAACGACACATCAACGAAATGATTATAGTAATGATAAATCAACATATAGTCTCCTCCCTATGATTATAGTAATGATAAATCAACATATAGTCTCCTCCCTATTAATATTTGAATAAGAGTGATTTATCGAAATCTGAATAGTTGCAAGAGCTTAATTTTTTTTTAATTCTCTTTAAATCAAAATCATAGAGATTTTAGTTAAGAAATAAACTTGCAATATAAATTTAACTATTAGAATAAAGAAGAGAAGACGAAGAATAAAATAAGTAGTGGGGTTTTTAATTAAAAGGTATGTATCTCATATTTTAAGCAATTAGTAGCATTACTTTAAAAAAAGAAATTATGAATTCAATATAACCTTGATATACGAAGAAAAAAAATTACACAATAATATTAACACATGTAATATTAATCAATAAAATTACATTTAACAAATATGTAATTTTTTGAGATGTCGACATATCAGCAAAATTAATATAAGAACAACATATAAATAAAATTAATATAAAGACGACACATACATATTATAATTAAACTCTCTATTAATAATATAGGGGATTGAACCATTTACTTTAATAATTATTTTATGTATAAGTGTTTGGGTTATAAATTAGTATTATACCTCACTACATATTTGTGTTAGTGTACTTTAAAATTAAAGGTTAGTTTTTTTCAAGTTATTTACAAATTATATAAAAAAAAAAAGTATAACTTATAAATAATGGTTATTAAACTTAAAAATTATATTATTTCCTCTATTTTCATAATAAATGCCATTTTAATAATTTATAAAAAAAAAAAAAAAACTTAAAATTTAAACACACTAGTCATTAAATACATTAAAATATGAGAGATAGGATTTAAGGATTAGGAAAGAATAATTTAACACATAGTAGAAAGTAGAAGTCTTATGGGAAACAATTTCATGCATTAAATCGTAGCTCTAAATTGAAATTTTACTTCTTACTTTGCTTCAAGCATGATTCGGGTGGGATTATAAGTTCATATGTCGGAGTATAATATACTTTTTTCGTTTCTTCAAAAGTGATTCTTTTTTTTTTTTTTTGGCGTTCCACTAAAAGTTATGCATTTTCTTTCATCTCTACATTTTTTTCTTTTCTATATCTCTCTACTTTTTTTTTCTTATCTCTCTACATCAACAACTCATTACACTCCAGTAAAAAAACAACAACAATAACTTATTACACATATATAATATTTTTTTTTTTTATCAATTTGCAAAACGTAAATAGACAACTTTCAAATGAATGGAGGGAATATATGTGATGAAAATTCGTTTCATGTATGAGATCATCTCATACAAATTTTTATATAGTAGAAAAGATATGAGAGATGAATAATAAAAAAATATTTTATTAAAGAATTGGAAAGAAAGAAAGTAAAAATAGTTAAAATGATAAATAATTTGAACAAAAAAAAAAAGAGTCTACAAAGATACTACTCCATACTATTTATTATGAAACAGGTGAGTACTATATTATGACAAAAAAATTGTATGAGGCGTCCCACCTATTCTATGTCGGAACTCCATTTAATCAATAATTATCCCATTAGTAGAGAAGCTCACTCATTGGTAGAGAATTCCGTCAGTTCTGATCCATTAGTAAATAATTGAAAAGTATTGTTTAAAAATAAAAATAATAATCCTTCCGTCCCATAATAATTTTCATATGTGGATGGACACGCATATTAAAAAAGTGTAATAATGAGTGAATTTTTAAGGATAATTTTGTAAAAGTTATCTATAAAGTAATATATTTGTGTAAAATTGAAGATATTGTGAGAGTGGAGTTTATAAAGGATTTTTCATTTTAAGAGTGTGAAACTGTGAAAGTTAGGGGAAATATTTTTTTTAGTCCTATAAGTTTTAGTGATTCCAAAATAAATCCTTTAAGTTTAAACAAACAAAATACTACAATAAAATACTACTCAAATCTACTAAAATCTAAAAATTAGATTACTAATTCAATAAAAAATATACTCCCCACCCCGATCCGATCATGTTTTCAAAATAAAAAATAAATTGATAGATTTTCTACATTTGAATTTAAAAAATGTATTAATAGAACCTAAATTATATATATTAATAAATCAAGAAAATTATAAATATATATTAAAAAGACAAAAAAAAAAAAAAAAATCCAACCTCGTCATATCCCCTAAATGTAAATTATATTAATATAATGATCAAATATTCAAATTTGAATTTATT
Source organism: Galeopsis tetrahit (assembly GCA_963675135.1). Taxonomy (NCBI): domain Eukaryota; kingdom Viridiplantae; phylum Streptophyta; class Magnoliopsida; order Lamiales; family Lamiaceae; genus Galeopsis; species Galeopsis tetrahit. The sequence continues at coordinate 76,810,861 of OY776120.1, forward strand.
TTAAAATTTACTTATGGTTTACATTATATTTTTTAATTTATCAATATAATAAAAAAATTAAAATTATTTCATTTTTTAAAATTTTATATATATATATATATATATTTTTTAATTTAATATCTTCATAATTTTTTTGGCAAAAAAAATCTTATTTTAAATAAACATATTTTGTACTATTATTTTGCTAAAAATGCAGATTTATTTACTATTTATATAATAATTTTTATATTTTATTTTGTTGGTATTTAATTATTTTATTTTACTGAATATTTTTTATTAAATAAGTTATAATTTTATATTTAAATAAATTTTTGTTAAACTGAAAATTTTGAATATTTAAATAATTTAAAATTGATATTTGGGTAGGGGCGTATATTCAGGTTTTAAATAAATAAGTTTTATAATTTCAGATTTTAAATAAATTATTTAGTTGACTTAAAAAAAAATTATTTAGTGTTTACTTTTTTATATATATATATTTTAATTACTTAAAAGAATCAAAATTGGATATTTGATTGGAGCCATTAAACAACTTTAAATTTTTTTTTAGTGAGTTTAAACTTAAAGGACTAAAATAGATTTAAAAAAGGACTAAAATTAATAGCTTGTAAGATATAGGATGTATTTTGTAAAGTTAAAAACTTAAAGGATTTATTTTGGAATTACTTAAATTTATAGGACTAAAAAAAATATTTCCTCTGAAAGTTATTATGAAACGTTTTGAAAAGGAAAGTATGAAAGTTATTATATAGCTGGAGGAGTAATGGTAAGCAAAAAATGATACTTTTAATTCAAGGTTATACGTTTAAAAAAATGTAATGCAACACACTTATATCTATTATACGAAAAAAAATATTAAGCAATAAGTGATACTCCAGGTTTTTTAGTTCAAAGTTATATGTTCAAAATGTTCAATATATAAAATGATATTATCTCCATTTAAATTTATTATGTACATTTTTTCAGCACGAATTTTAATGAATATTGATTAGTTCATTTATAAAAATAGATAAGTTAAGAGTATGATAGAGTATCGTGGAATTCAATTATAAATAAAGTAATTGTTTATGAACCGATGTAATAACAAATTGAGTGAATAACTAATAATGGGAGGATGAACATGATAATGAAAGGCTTTCCTCAATTGAGAGAGCACACTTGATTATTGGGAGTATATATAGAAGTACAAAGGGTAGAGGTGAGAAATACATGTGGGGAGGTAACCTCCATTAACTACCCTAACTTTCTAATAATGTTTAGTCTAACATCCCCTCAAACAAAGCGAATGCGAGCAAATACGAAGCTTGTGCCAGAAAAATTCAAACAGAGGGCAAGCTAAGCTCTTAGTGAAAATGTTAATGAGCTATAAGGAACAAATTGAGTGACGAGATGACCAGCGGAGACGAGCACGCGAACAAAATGATAATCAATGTCGATATGTTTAGCTTGTTTGTGAACAACAAGATTTTGAGAAAGGAACAACTCGACTAGGCGGCATGGCATGAAGTTCACAGAGGAGCGAGGTCAGCCAAATGATTTCGAAAGCAGTGTTCTCCATAGCACGGTACTCGGACTCACAACTCGACTGAGAGATAGTTGGTTGATTCTTAGTTCCTAAGAGACCAAGTTCGGACCCAAAAAGATGAAAAAATCATAGGTAGATTGGCGAGTATCAAGGCAACACGCCCAATCGACATCAGAGTAGTCTATTAATGTCGAAGATCCTAGAGATAAATCGAGACAATGAGCAATCGTGTCTATCATATATCGAAGTATCCGTTTGACTGACTAAAATTGATCAATAGTGGGATTGGCTTGAAATTGGTTTATGGTGTTGACCGCAAACGAGGGATTTGGGCGAGTAATTGTAAGGTATTGTAGGGCACCGACTAGGGAGCGAAAAAAAAAGTTGGATCAGAGAAATGAGTGTCATAGGTACGAAAGAGCTCAATCGAGGATAAATGAGTGGATACTGATTTGGATTCAAGCATATCAGCGTGAGCAATGTTGTATTTAGCATACATGGACTAGCACAAAAAACAAGTCATCTTTGGTGTAGGTGACCTCAAGGCCGAGAAAGTAATTGAGGCGACCAATGTCTTTTATGACGAACTCTTTGCGAATCTTGTCAATGAGGCGAGTAACAATTGGTTGTTCATTACTAGTAGTAATAATAATAATAATAATATCGACATAAACAAGAAGGTAAAGAAAGGTATTATGACTTGAGATGAAGATGAAAAGCGATGTGTCAAAATTTGCTTTCTTGAAAACCTAGGCCTGGAAGGGAGTCATATAATTGTTGAAACTAGGCTCGAGGAGCATGTTTGAGACTGTAAAATGTCTTATTTAATCAACATACATGATTGGGCTGAGTATGATCCACAAAACCCGAAAGCTGACTTATATAGATCGGTTTTTAGAGAAGACCATGGAGAAAAACATTATTTATATTAAATTGGTGGAGTGACCAGCGGTTGATGACCGCGAGAGCAAGGATCACTCAAATGGTTTCACATTTGATTACTGGGATGAAGGTGTGATCGTAGTCGAACTGAGGAATCAGAGTGACGGCCTAATTCCTGAGCGGTTAAACAAGTTTTATGTCATTCAATGGAGTCATCGGTGAGATATTTGGTTCAAAAGACTCATTTGAAACCAACAACATTAGCACATGGAGGAGGAGGATTTAAATCTCAAGTGTTATTGTTATGAAGAGCTTGTAATTCGACATCCATTTCAGCTAACTAGTGAGGGAATTTGGTAGCCGATTTAAATCCTTTTGGTTCAGACGTGTTATGAACAGCAACGGGCTGACCGTTATGAACGAGGAACGGAGTTTCTAATGAATTTATTCTACTCTCTTTGGGATAATCTAATATATAATTAAATCACACGATCTCAACCCTCACCCATACGATCAAACATGAATATCAACTCTCGTCACAATAATAATGTATCATTATATAAATAAATAATTGAAATCATACAATTGATCAAATAAACACCTAATAATTTAATCAACACACTGCCAATATAATCAAACAATTTAAATCAAGTTAAAAATTAAAATCCCCCATAAATCAACATACTCAAACACAAGAGGACTTAGCCAATAACTAAATTAATAAATGAAAGTAAACTCATAATAAATAAACAATAAAATATGAAATTAACAAAATATATCAATTCAATGTTTTGTGTTGCTTGAATTCTTACACTAAAATAAAATGCTAAATTTAAAACTAATTAAGAAAATAAAATTAAACTAATCTAATTGATTGGGGTGGGATTCTTACCGAACCTAACTATTTTCCCCTGTTTTTCTTCAATTGGCACTCGGCTGCTCAATTCTGGAATGGGCGTGGGCCAAATTGATGAAATGGGCCCAACAAATATGTAAAATGGGCTGGCATGATTTCGTTGAGGGCGCGGCTAAAGGCACCCGGATTTCCTATGAGTACACCCACCAAACATTTTTTTAATCTTTCATAACATGTAAAATGTCCCATATACCCTAGGGTAAAATTTATGAATAAAGCAAAGATGAGTACACCCAACCATTCCATTTCACATAATTATCTCCACCACCAAAACAAACACCATTTTTCAACAAAAAAACTCCAATATTACAACAAAAATAAATCCAAAACAGCAATTGTTCGAAAAAATTTCAAAACAAACATGTTCGAATTTTTTTCCAAAACAAACTCAATATGTTCGAAATTTTTTCCAAAACAAACTCAATGTGTTCGAAAATAATTTCAAAACAACTGAAATTTGTCCGAAAATAAAGATCGAACACCTTGCTCGAATTTTTTTCCAAAACATACTCAATATGTTCGAAAATAATTCCCGAACAACTAAAAACCCTAATTTTTTCTAAAATTTCTAAAATTTTCCAAACCCTAATTTTTGTAAAAATTGTAAAAAATAAAAAACTTACCTTGCGTGGGTGCGATGAAGGGGTGAGGGAGGAGTTGCGGCCGCGAACGGCCGCGAAGGGGAGGGGGAGAGCCCTCGAACGGCGCCGGTGGCAGCGGCGACTTGAAACAGGGAGGAGGGGTGCAAACGGACTTCTTCTTCAACAGCGCGGCGACGTGGGAGAGCAGAGGAAGTGAAGCGGGGGGCTGGGGGAGAGAATCCGCCACCGGCGTGCGTGGCTTGGGAGGTGAAGAGGCGGCGCTGCAGACGCGGGCGACGCCGAGACGCAAGAAGAGGGGCGGCGCGACGTGTAGAGAGAAATGGATGTGGGTGCCCTGAATTTTGAGAAGAAGAAAGAGAGATGAAGGGTTTTAATTTATAAAAGGGTAATTTGGAAATTTTCACGTGGGTGTACTCATCCATTTTGTGTGTCCTCATCGCGTGGGTGTACTCATAGGAAATCCGGGTGCCTTTAGCCGCGCCCTTTCGTTCACCAATTGATGTCTCCACCTCTCGCAACAATGTTCTAACTTATAAGAATATGTGCCCCGAAATAATTTAGAAGCCAACAATTTTGGACTTTGATTTTTCTTTAATTTATTCTCATGATTATAGACTTCTGAATATATTTGAGACTATTTTGCTCTAAAAATTTACAATTCACCTAAAAACAAAAAAACAAAATACTACTTTTTTTTTTAAATTAAGTTAATTTAGTATGAATAATTTAATAAAATTTCTATAAAAATAATGAAAAATAAATATAAAAATTACAAGCAATTTTCACACTAATTTAGAGTTGGCTTCTAAGTCTTAAACTTGCACTATTAAACTAACTCCTAAGAGGTTAAAATGCTTAAATTGTCTAATTTCAAATTATTTTCTTGAAAATGGACAGAAGAAAGTTTTTGAGATGAAAACAATTCACTAACATTTACAACCTTAAAATAATTATCCCATTTTAAATATATATGCATTATTTATTGTCTATTATTTCTTAAAATAATTAGTTTTATTTTTACGAACACTCATTGCTAATGGAGTTGATTATAAATAATCATCATTTATTTTATCTAATTTCTAATTTAAGAAAATATATTTTTAAATAGATTTTTGTAACATATATCAAACATAACTGAAGACTGGAAAGTTGAAAAAAAAATCCAAATATTATACCAACAAATTCATGCAATGTGATTAAAATTAAAAAAAAAAAGGAAAGTGGAAAGTGGTTGACACCACGCGAGACGAATGAGAAACAAGAGTGTAAGCAAAGAATTGCATGATTAGTTTACCAAATATTTTGATTTACATATACTTCATCTATTCTCCACTTATTTTTACGTTAAGCACTCACCAATTAAGAAAAGTAAATGTAATAAGATGTGGATTAAATAAATTAGAGATGTTTTAAAGGTGTGAGATAAAATATGAATCTAAATAAGTGATAAATTTAAAAATAATTGCTTGAGAGGTTAACCTTAAAAATAATTACTCCTCTTTATTAAGCAGTATTTTTTTTAGATTATTCCAATTTAGTTTCATATAATAATCATAATATTAATTTGACCTTTTAAGAAAAATATTTTATGTTTACAGTGCATAGTGTTATAGATATATTTTATTTTTATAACATTATTAATTCACCCTGCAAAAAAATTGCGTCCCTAACTTGTTGCCTGAAAGACAATTCTAGAAGCTCGAATGCGTTACGTAATTAATGATATTCTTATAGATTTGATGGGCTCCATTTTTTATTTTTTTTTCAAATTAGTCTCCAAATGAAACACTAGTACCTCTGAGCTGTCATTTCAATAATCTTTTATTTTTAGGGGAAGTGGGGTATCTAAAGATCAGACACTTATTCAATTCAGAATTTCGTCACCCTATCTCAATCCTGAGAAAATGGTGAATTATTCGTAAATATATGTACATTATGTATTTTTTTTATGAGATTATCTATCAGTAGAGTAATTATCACCACACATTCAACAAATTGCAACAACTACTTAAAAGTTTATCTATTTATTTCATTTTGGATTCAAAAAATCATAATTACCTTTATTCATTCAAATTGGTTTAAATTTTCGAAAAAGCTACTATATCAGATATTTAGTCTTGGCAAAAATTTCGCGTTTCATTTAATTCATCAATATTAGGTTACAAAATTTGATATTAATTCAGATAGTTATTATTGCCACAATTATCGCCTTTCATTCAATTCCTCAATTATGTGAATTTCCAATTTTTTATTTCGAAAAGCTTCTGTAGAATCGATCCAAACACGAGTTTCGAAATTCGAAATGCCGCCGAAGTTCGACCCTGATTGAGATGACAACAATGGAGTTCCATTCTTGTTGTTGCTCAACGACTCTGCTTGCGACGACAACAATGGAGTCCCGTTTTTCGGCAATTTCGCAAGCATCGGCCTCCGAAAACCCCCTCATCTGCCTTCCCAAACAACTGCTTCCTCAAAACTTCGTGTAAATGCCCAAACAGCTCCTTATTCAACGATTCAAATGCCAAATCCAATCTCTCCAATTCCTCCATGTCATTCTTATTATACATGAAAAGGCCGTAATAATAATCGAAACTATTGCTCGATGTATTTTCAATCAGATTCAACAGAGTCTCGTACCCTTTCGTGTTAATAGGGGTACTCTGTAACCTGCAATTTCTCCAGAATCAAATATTGTGAATATGCACCAAATACAGCAGTGACATTTATCATGCACTTGCAGTATGTATGTCATATGCGTTCATAATGGCACCAAATATTGTGGTATGTTACCGAGTGTGTATATATATGCCTATTACAATGTGTTACGGAATTGTATCCACAAAGCAACTCCTTACAAATGATAAATCAAGACAACTAGAAACGCAATGAATTGAAACGAATAAAGAACTCAAAGAAAGAACACGGGATTTACGTGGTTCGATCAAATGATCTACGTCCACGGAGGATAGAAGGCTCTCTTCACTAATCACAAATGAAAGTTACAGATTACAAGTATTCACTAAGCTTGATCTCTCTCTTAAACTCTCTATGTGTGTAACCCACAATCTATGCACTAGATGGTGTATTTATAGATGTACAATGCAAGTTGTAACTGTCTCTAACAAACTAACTAACTAACAGAAATCAACTAACTCTGAAACTGGAATAACAGCACAGTAGAACTCAACGCAGTAAAACTCAGCACAGTTGTCTCAGCAGACTAAGAACACTATATCGGCACAGTACTCTTTAGCAGACTAAGAGCAGTACTGTTCTGACCCGACCAGCAGAGTTGATACCTAAGATCACTAAACCTTATCAGCAGAGTACTCATTACTCTACTTGTACTGAAATAACCAAATATCAGAACACTAGTTACTGTGCTTATACTAAGCACAGTTCTGAAAATCAGCACACTATCACTTCTGATAGTAAGAACAGTTCTCCAATATTGCATTAATCTCAACAATTCTCCACCTTAATGCAAGATTGCCTTCTTCCCAGCCCTCCCCAAGGCTGTTTGTTCATTCTCTTCTTAATGAACATCCCAGGTACTAAGGTTTACCAACTCCATGCAATGGTTGAACTTATTGCTTGGTAATGCCTTAGTTAACATATCAGCTGCATTCTCTTCTGAAGCTACCTTCTGAACTTCAACAATGCTCTTCTCCAAGATGTCTCTAATAAAATGCAGCTTCACATCAATGTGCTTTGACCTCTCATGAAACACTTGATGTTTTGTTAGATGGATAGTGCTCTGATTATCACACAGCACAGGAACACTCTTCTGGAATATGCCAAAATCTCTCAGAATGCCCTTCAACCACATTGCTTCCTTCACAGCTTCTGTCAAGGCTATGTACTCAGCTTCTGTTGTGGATAAGGTCACCATAGATTGTAAAGCTGCTCTCCATGTTATAGCAGTGCCATACAATGTAAACACATAACCAGATAAAGACTTCCTTGTATCTATGTTTCCAGCAAAATCAGAATCCACAAATCCAATTAAAGGACTCTTGGTATCAGCACACTTCTCGAACAATAATCCTAAGTCTTCTGATCCATTCAGATATCTTAGAATCCACTTCAAAGCTTCCCAATGAAACTTTCCTGGATTTCCCATAAACCTACTCACCATACTAACAGCATAGGCAAGATCTGGTCTGCTACAGACCATAGCATACATGAGACTTCCTACTCCATTTGCATAAGGAACAGGAAGCATCTGCTTCTTCTCTTCATCTGTTTGAGGAGATTGCTTGACTGAAAACTTGAATTGCTGACCAAATGAAGTACTAACTGGTCTGGACTGGTGCATAAGAAATCTTCTCAAGACCTTCTGAATATAACTCTTCTGGGATAGGAACAGCTTGCCTGCTTTCCTATTTCTGAGAATATCCATTCCTAATATTCTCTTGGCTTCACCCAAATCCTTCATCTCGAACTTGCTACTCAGCTGCTGCTTCAGCTGGGTAATCTTTCTCATACTCTTGCTAGCTATTAACATATCATCTACATAGATCAGTAGATAGGTGCTCTCTAGATAATCTTGTTTACCAATATATACACATCCATCATATTTGCTTCTTAAGAAACCAATAGAAAGCATGAAGGTATCAAACTTTCTATACCATTGTCTAGGACTCTGCTTGAGCCCATACAATGATTTCTTAAGCAAGCATACCTTACTTTCAGTTTCAGGCATGATAAACCCTTCTGGTTGATGCATATATATTGTTTCAGCTAGTTCTCCATGTAAAAATGCAGTTTTAACATCTAGCTGATGTAACTCAAGATCATCTTGAGCAACCTTAGACAAAAGTAATCTTATTGAACAGTGTTTAACAACAGGGGAGAATACCTCATTAAAGTCTATGCCTTCTCTTTGTGTGAATCCTCTTGCCACCAACCTAGCCTTGAATCTGATCTGCTCTCTAGCACCACCAAATCCAACTTCAAGCTTTTTCTTGAACAGCCACCTGCAGCTCACTAACTTCTGGTTTTTAGGCTTCTCAACAAGGATCCAGGTCTGGTTTTTCTCCAAAGATTGCAACTCTTCTGACATGGCTGCTGCCCACTGCTCTCTTTCAGGACTGGTGATTGCTTCCCTATAGTTTCTTGGCTTATAATGCTCCACCTCTTCTGCTGTGATCAGAGCATATGACACAAGATCAGCCTGGCCAAACCTAGATGGGGGGTGAATCTGCCTTCTGAGCCTATCTCTTGCAAGACTATAATTTCTCAAATCAGCAGGGTTGTCCTCCATGGTATCATCTTCTGAATTATCTTCTGGTACCTGTTCTGGAACAACCTCATCTGGTGTGTTATTTCCCAGATCAGTAGGGTTGGCTACCTCCTCTGGTGCCAACTGATCTGATGTGGGAAACTCCACCTCAGCTGAGAAACTCTCTTCTGACTCATTTACAATTCTTCCATCTAGGTCATGGGAATTTCCATTATGAGGATATCCCATTACCTTTTCATTAAAATCAACATCTCTGCTGATTATTAGTTTCTTATGACCTGGTTCAAGGCACCACAATCTATAGCCCTTGACACCTATTGGATAGCCAATGAATATACATTTCAGAGCCCTAGGCTCAAGCTTATCCTGTCTAATATGGGCATAAGCTTGACATCCAAACACTTTAAGTTTTGAATAATCACACAGCTTGCCATACCAGATCTCATCTGGGGTTTTACCTTCTAAAGCAAATGATGGGGTTTTATTTATCAAATAACATGCAGTACATACAGCTTCTCCCCAAAAACTTTTAGGTAATTTAGCATCAGCTAACATGCATCTGACCCGTTCTAGAATAGTTCTATTCATTCTCTCTGCTAATCCATTTTGCTGTGGATTAAGAGGGACAGTTCTATGTCTAGTAATGCCCTTCTCTTTACAAAATTCATTGAATTCAGCTGATAGATACTCAAGGCCATTATCTGTCCTTAAATGTTTTAAGGACTTTCCTTTCTTGTTCTCTATCTCAAGTAGCCATTCTTTGAATTTTGTAAAGGCCTCACTTTTCTGTTTGAGAATGAACACCCAAACTTTCCTAGAATAGTCATCTATAATTGACATGAAGTACTTACCTCCACCAATGGTTTCTGTTCTTGATGGCCCCCAGACATCTGAATGAACATAATCCAGCAGCTCCTTTGTAGTGTGCTTACCCTTCTGGAATGACTTCTTCTTGGCCTTTCCAAGAATGCACTGCTCACAGAACTCCAGGATTTTGAATGTCTTCTGGTGGAAAACCCCCTTCTTGGATAACTCCATCAGGCCTTTCTCTCCTACATGTGCCAGCCTCTTATGCCAAAGCATAGCATCTTCAGAACTCATGGTAACATCAGCAGCACCTGTGATTGTCTCACCAATTAAAGAGTATAACCCATTAGACTTCTTCCCTTGCATCACTATTCTATCAGCTTTGGTGACAAACAAACATCCTTTTTCAGTCTTGAATTCATAACCCAAAGCATTTAGTGTGCCAAGAGATATAAGGTTTCTCTTCAAATCTGGAACAAATCTGACATTGGTCAGGATCACATGTTTATCATTAAACATCTTCACCCTCACAGTGCCAATCCCTCTCACATTGCAGCTTTCATCATTACCCAACAGAACTGATCCACCATTCATCATTTCCAAGTTTTGAAACCAAGATTTGGTAGGACACATGTGAAATGAACATCCAGAATCCAGCACCCATTCATTAACAAGCTTGCTATCTGTTATGCTCATAACCTCAGCACTATCATATCCTTCTCCTTCTGCTACATCAGCCTTGGCAGGATCAGTAGTCTTCTTATGCTCATGACAATCTTTTATGAAATGTCCTTCCTTATGGCATTTGTAGCAAGCTCTGTCCTTGGCTACAAATCCATTCTTCTTCTAAGCTGGCTTGGCATGGAACTTCTTGCCTTGCCCTTTCTTCTTGTCATTCTTAAGTTTGATGTTAAGACCCTCAGCTTGGTTCTTGGTCTTCTTGGTTGAGTTTGCTACATGTAAACTCTTAGTTTTCAGAATGGACAAGACTTCTTTGAATTTTGCCTTACCCTCCTTGGTAATCAGCAAAGCATCCTTGAAGCTATCATATGAAGGTGGTAAGGACTCCAAAAGTAGAAAAGACTTCTTGTGATCATCTAAAGTAACTCCAACATTTTCAAGATCATCAACAGCTTGCATGAACTCTATTAACTGCTCATCAAGGGTCTTATCATCTGTCATCTTGAAATTGTTGAGCTTCCTCTCCATAAACATCTGGTTTGACAAAGATTGTGTCAAATACAGATCATCAAGGGTCTCAAATACAGCAGCAACATCCTTCTCCTTCATAACTTCCCTGAACACATTGTCTCCCAAACTCAGGACAACAATGTTGTAAGCTTTTTCCATAAGCTCTTCTTTCTTGGCCTGGTCTGCATCGGATGCAGCAGGGTCAAGGGGAGTAAGAGCCTCTTTCAGCCCATGGTGTGACAGCAGAGCCTTCATCTTGGCTTTCCATAAGCCAAAATCTGTCTTACCATTGAATTTCTCTATCTCCAACTTCATAGAGCCCATTTCTTGATTCTTGACTTTATCTTCGGTTCCCACAGACGGCGCCAATTGTTACAGAATTGTATCCACAAAGCAACTCCTTACAAATGATAAATCAAGACAACTAGAAACGCAATGAATTGAAACGAATAAAGAACTCAAAGAAAGAACACGGGATTTACGTGGTTCGATCAAATGATCTACGTCCACGGAGGATAGAAGACTCTCTTCACTAATCACAAATGAAAGTTACAGATTACAAGTGTTCACTAAGCTTGATCTCTCTCTTAAACTCTCTATGTGTGTAACCCACAATCTATGCACTAGATGGTGTATTTATAGATGTACAATGCAAGTTGTAACTGCCTCTAACAAACTAACTAACTAACAGAAATCAACTAACTCTGAAACTGGAATAACAGCACAGTAGAACTCAACGCAGTAAAACTCAGCACAGTTGTCTCAGCAGACTAAGAACACTATATCAGCACAGTACTCTTTAGCAGACTAAGAGCAGTACTGTTCTGACCCGACCAGCAGAGTTGATACCTAAGATCACTAAACCTTATCAGCAGAGTACTCATTACTCTACTTGTACTGAAATAACCAAATATCAGAACACTAGTTACTGTGCTTATACTAAGCACAGTTCTGAAAATCAGCACACTATCACTTCTGATAGTAAGAACAGTTCTCCAATATTGCATTAATCTCAACACAATGCATATGTAGTAGGCACCGATTATACATATCGTTTACATATTCAACTCCCTATGCATTGTGTGGATTGGGCTACAGAAGTTTGGGGTGATGGAGAACTTCATATAATATTAAGGGTAATGCTATATTTTATTTAGTTTTCTTATGTAAACTTGGATGATGAAAACTTGGATGATGAATTACTGGTCAACCTTTTATTTTCTACCTATCAAAGGATGATGAATTACTGGTCAACCTTTTATTTTCTACCTATCAAATGTACGAACAACGTTCTATGCACATATCCGTGCATATCCGGATCGTTCTCGAGAAGTTTGGGGTGATGGAGAACTTTGTATAAGATTTAGTTAATGCTATATTTTTCTGAGTATTCTTATGTAAACTTGGATGATTATTTACTTTTTCAACCATTTTGTTTGCTACTTATCAAATGTATGAATAGCATGCAGATGATCCCATACCTGCTGCGGTGAATCGAAGTACTAGTCGCCAGAAAATGCAGAATCGAAGTACTAGTCGCCAGAAAATGCAGATAACGATGAACAATGGCTAGAACAAAATCAATATTCTGCAGAATTCTCGAAGCTAAGCAAGTGAAACGCATTAATTAGAATACCTACTATTTAGGAATTTTTTAAAAATTTGGAAGGGGCTTAAATCTCGCTTTTTCGAGAATCTCTTAATCTATAATTATGGTAATTAGTTGACCCTGTAATTTGAATTAAATATTTCGAATTGTGTCAAATTAGTAAAAGGGTAAAGTTGTCTAAGATTTTTAATTTTAACTCTATTAGACAAGAATTTATGATGTAAATTTTACTAAAAAAAAACTAATAGTGAAATGACCTTATTAGTTTATAACCCTTTTTTTATTCAAGTCCTAATGCACGTAGGACACATTGCATACTACAATATCCTCCATCTTTCTCTAAAACTTATTTCAAAACCTCTGTAGCTAAATCTGCGATTTATTGCTGCAAAACATCTCTTGGAATCCAGTGAGACAGACCCTCGAAATATTTCTTGAAATGCACGCGCTCAATAAATATTTGGATTCGATGACAACCCCCACCCAGTGACGGATCTATTCATCAATTTATATTTTTTTTTCTTAGTTAAAATAAGAAATTAAAAAATAATACTCTCTCCATCTTATATAAGTTTTTCCTTTCTTTTGAGTGTTTTGATTAAAAAATATGATAAAATAATAGGTGTAGTAATGTGATGGTGAGAGAAAAAATAATAGATTAGTATGAGATAAAATATGATAAAATAATATATAAAGTATAAATGATGTGATTGGGAGAGAGAACATAATTTGTCAAAAATGTAATGGGAAACTAATCCAATAAAAAAAAAATGAAAAACTTATAATGGGACAGAGGGAGTAATATTTAAAAAAAGAAACAATGAATAGGAAATTATGTAAAGTGTTTACAAGAGAGATGTAAAGTGATCTTAGAAACCAATCGCGTTCCGGAAAAAATCTCAATATCGTATTCGCCTAGAAGAAAAACAAAAATTGCGGTTTCATTATGGTCTTACAGAACGACAATTACTTAAATACGTTCGTATTGCCGGAAAAGCCAGGGGGTCAACGGGTCAAGTTTTATTTAAAAAGAGAAACAATGAATAGGAAATTATGTAAAGTGTTTACAAGAAATGTATTTATAGATACAAAGTGTGATAAATATTTACATTAAATATTCTAAGAGATAAGAATGAATCATAATATTAAAAGATACAAATCTTTAATGTAAATATACAGATTTGTATATACATTCTTATAAAGATTGGTATCTTTTAATATTATAATTCATTCTTATCTCTTAGAATATTTAATGTAAATATTTATCATCTTTTAATATTATGATTCATTCTTATCTCTTAGAATATTTAATGTAAATATTTATCATATCTTGTAAATATACGTATGTATAAATACATCTCTTGTAAACATTTTATAATTATTCTATTCATTCCGTTCCTAAAACTCTCAATTCATGTAATTTTGATTTTTTTTTTTTAAATTATTTTCTCTTTTCTCATCTTTCTCTCTCTTCTCCAACTTTAATTTTTAAAATTATTTGTTGTTCTTATGCATTCTCTCTCTTCTTCACTTCTTATTTGGATTTAAATTTTTTAATTATAATTATAATTTTATTTATAATAACAATTATTGCATTTTTTAAATTATTTTTAATTTTTCTTTTCATTTTTTTTCATTTTTTTTCTAAAATATATAAAAAATATACATATGTATTTTATATAATTATATTAAAATTTATTAAATATTATTTATTTTACCAACCCGCGAAATTAGCGGGTCTTGCACTAATATCATATATTGCTCCATCCGAAATCGAATCCGGCATCAATAATATAATATGCGATATTATTATGCATTATTGCATGTGGTGTTTCAGATAAGACAGTATGGTAGTTGAAGGATGGACCACGTGACAAAACCCAACTTGTGTCTCCTTTTTATTCTTCAATAAAATGCAATCTATGTTCTATAAAAGATGTATTGTTTTTATTTTTTCAGAAAATATGTATAGCACGTGACCATGTACATAATTCCTCAATCTCTTACAAATAGACTACCCTCTCGCCTTTCTTTTTAAACATTAGTCATTAAATTTATTTTTAATAATATAATATATTAAATGATCATATAAGTAAATATTTCTTTTTTCCATTTTAATGTGTGTGCTGAGTTTAATGGGCAATTGTTTATAAGTTTATTAATATAAAAAAAATAAAGTAGAGAGTATGAAGTCATTTGAATAAAATATAGTAATAAAATATTTATGATTATTAAAATAATAACATGTTATATAATTTTAAAATGTTTTAAAGTGAAAAAAGTTGATTTATTACTAAATTAAGAAATAATAAATTTAATTTAGGAAGTTCATTTTTAGCAAATTATAAATTTAAAATGAGACGGAGTGAGTAAAAGGTTAAAAATATCACATTAAGCCTATATTTATTGATATTAAGTTTCTTAATTCGTGTAAAAAATTTAATTCGTGTAAAAAATCTAAAATGACAAACAAATAAGAACCAAAGGTCGGTCCACGATGATGCTTCTCTTTGAAAAATTTAGGTTGGTAGTCAAGGGTTGTCGATTCAATATTGCTTCAAGAAAAGTTCATGATCCTTGCGGCCGGCCAATAAATCCTCGTGGTGTAAGAATCTCAAATATTATTTTGCAACCATGGTTAAGTTGAAGAGAAATACATTTTTCAAAATTCGAGCGCGTCTTTCTCTCTAGCTTTTGCTCGAGAGATTTTTTTTCAACCAAGTCAATAATTTCTTCTCTCTTTTGGTGTAGATCCCCAACAGAATCCAAACACTACCTTTCTTGGTATTAGGAATATAATATCATATAGATATTTTATCTATTTATATTATATTTATCTTTAAATATTTGATGTATATCTTATAAATATAAATATAGATATGATTTGTATCTATATATACTCTTGGAAAACCTTCATTTCACAATTAATGAAATCATAATATTGTGACAAAGTGGGATAGCTCAAGTGGTTAGAGCACCACTACCTAGGCCTTAGGTCCTGAGTTCGAGTCAGGGGAGAGAAAAAAGGAATGGGTATTTAACTTTCCATAAAAAAAAAAAAGAGTCAGGGGAGAGAAAAAAGGGATAGGTATTTAACTTTCCATTAAAAAAAAAATCATAATATTGTAAATTCTCTATATGGTATCAACGAGTCAATTGGCTCACGCTCCGATCCCCCTCTTTCGTCCGGCTCTAACTCATTGTCGACACCCTCTCCGTTCGGTTACAACCACCAACCATAACCTCCGTTCGGTTGTAACCGGCCAACCTCCTCTTTCTACTCGGCCAATTCCACGCGGTCAAGGCACCCCCCAAAACCCTCTCCCTCACTACTGAAACATCTATCTCCATAGTCATGGTCGCTCCGACCAATCCCAATTGTGGTTTCGTTGCATTCAACGTCTCCGCTCAAGTCCCCCTCAAACTTAAATCTACCAATTATGTTGCTTGGTCCTTTCAATTCTGCACACTCCTCATGGGATATGATCTTCTTGGGTTCGTGGATGCCACTCATCCATGTCCCTCCTCCACCAAACTGTCGACCACCACAACTAGGGTTGTAAACGAAGCGAATAATTTTGATCGATTCGATATTCATATTCGAAATTTTATGATTCGAATTCTAATTCAAATAATTTTTTTATTCGATTAATAAATGAATACAAATATAAAATCATGATATTCGATTCAATATTCGTAAGTATTCGATTAAATATATATATCTTAATATCATATATTTGCAAACATTTAGGTGACACATGTCACAAAATGATTGGTCTATTTCACTCTATTTTTTCTCAAATCACTCTATTTCAAAATCTCTTTTTTCTTATTAATTTCACATATATTAATGTTTTATTATATATATTTTATCATATATTTGCAAACATTTTAGGTGCCACATGTCACAAAATGATTGGTCTATTTTAGTCTATTTTTTCTCAAATCACTTTATTTCAAAATCTTTTTTTTCTAACTAATTTCACATTTATTAATTTTTTTTATCAATCTTAGTCATTAATCTTAACCGTACATTTTTTTAATCTCATCTTTTGAATATTAAAATTTAAATGAAACGAATTCCGCAAATTCATTCACTTCTATATAAGAGTCATTTCTATTGATTTTCATTTCGTTGTCATCGATCTATTGTTTCTTCTTTTTTCATTTCATTGTTCTATTTTTTTTGTATTTTTTAGTTTGCTACAATATATTTATCATTGTTTTCATTTTGCAGAATTCTTCAATTTTTTTTTTTTCAGAAATTCTCATTTTCCTTATTTTTCACTTCTATATAAGAGTCTATTGATTCTTCCATTTTTTTTCCCAAAAATTCTCATGTCACATGTCACAAAATGATTGGTCTATTTCACTCTATTTTTTCTCAAATCACTCTATTTCAAAATCTCTTTTTTCTTATTAATTTCACATTTATTAATTTTTTTATATATATTTTATCATATATTTGCAAACATTTTAGGGGCCACATATCACAAAATGATTGGTCTATTTCAGTCTATTTTTTCTCAAATCACTCTATTTCAAAATCTCTTTTTTCTTATTAATTTCACATTTATTAATCTTAGTCATTAATCTTAACCGTACATTTTTTTAAATGAGACAGAATTCCGCATCCGCAACCTCATTCACTTCTATATAAGAGTCATTATATATTTAATCTCATCTTTTGAATATTAAAATTTAAATGAAACCGAATTCCGCAACCTCATTCACTTTTATATAAGACTCATTTCTATTGATTTTCATTTCGTTGTCATCGATCTATTGTTTCTTCTTTTCTCATTTCATTGTTCTGTATTTTTTTGTATTTGTTAGTTTGCTACAATATATCATCATTGTTTTCATTTTGCAGAATTCTTCAAAAAAATTTTTTTCCAGAAATTCTCATTTTCCTTATTTTTCACTTCTATATATAAGAGTCTATTGATTCTTCAATTTTTTTTTCCCAAAAATTCTCATGTCACATGTCACAAAATGATTTTCTTATTAATTTCACATTTATTAATCTTAGTCATTAATCTTAATCGTACATTTTTTTAAATGAGACCCAATTCCGCAACCTCATTCACTTCTATATAAGAGTCATCATATATTTGCAAACATTTAGGTGACACATGTCACAAAATGATTGGTCTATTTCACTCTATTTTTTCTCAAATCACTCTATTTCAAAATCTCTTTTTTCTTATTAATTTCACATATATTAATGTTTTATTATATATATTTTATCATATATTTGCAAACATTTTAGGTGCCACATGTCACAAAATGATTGGTCTATTTTAGTCTATTTTTTCTCAAATCACTTTATTTCAAAATCTTTTTTTTCTAACTAATTTCACATTTATTAATTTTTTTTATTAATCTTAGTCATTAATCTTAACCGTACATTTTTTTAATCTCATCTTTTGAATATTAAAATTTAAATGAAATGAATTCCGCAAATTCATTCACTTCTATATAAGAGTCATTTCTATTGATTTTCATTTCGTTGTCATCGATCTATTGTTTCTTCTTTTTTCATTTCATTGTTCTATTTTTTTTTTGTATTTTTTAGTTTGCTACAATATATTTATCATTGTTTTCATTTTGCAGAATTCTTCAATTTTTTTTTTTTTTTTTCAGAAATTCTCATTTTCCTTATTTTTCACTTCTGTATAAGAGTCTATTGATTCTTCCATTTTTTTTTCCCAAAAATTCTCATGTCACATGTCACAAAATGATTGGTCTATTTCACTCTATTTTTTCTCAAATCACTCTATTTCAAAATCTCTTTTTTCTTATTAATTTCACATTTATTAATTTTTTTATATATATTTTATCATATATTTGCAAACATTTTAGGGGCCACATATCACAAAATGATTGGTCCTATTTTTTCTCAAATCACTCTATTTCAAAATCTCTTTTTTCTTATTAATTTCACATTTATTAATCTTAGTCATTAATCTTAACCGTACATTTTTTTTAAATGAGACTGAATTCCGCATCCGCAACCTCATTCACTTCTATATAAGAGTCATTATATATTTAATCTCATCTTTTGAATATTAAAATTTAAATGAAACCGAATTCCGCAACCTCATTCACTTTTATATAAGACTCATTTCTATTGATTTTCATTTCGTTGTCATCGATCTATTGTTTCTTCTTTTCTCATTTCATTGTTCTGTATTTTTTTGTATTTGTTAGTTTGCTACAATATATCATCATTGTTTTCATTTTGCAGAATTCTTCAAAAAAAAATTTTTTCCAGAAATTCTCATTTTCCTTATTTTTCACTTCTATATATAAGAGTCTATTGATTCTTCAATTTTTTTTTCCCAAAAATTCTCATGTCACATGTCACAAAATGATTTTCTTATTAATTTCACATTTATTAATCTTAGTCATTAATCTTAATCGTACATTTTTTTAAATGAGACCGAATTCCGCAACCTCATTCACTTCTATATAAGAGTCATCATATATTTGCAAACATTTAGGTGACACATGTCACAAAATGATTGGTCTATTTCACTCTATTTTTTCTCAAATCACTCTATTTCAAAATCTCTTTTTTCTTATTAATTTCACATATATTAATGTTTTATTATATATATTTTATCATATATTTGCAAACATTTTAGGTGCCACATGTCACAAAATGATTGGTCTATTTTAGTCTATTTTTTCTCAAATCACTTTATTTCAAAATCTTTTTTTTCTAATTAATTTCACATTTATTAATTTTTTTTATTAATCTTAGTCATTAATCTTAACCGTACATTTTTTTAATCTCATCTTTTGAATATTAAAATTTAAATGAAACGAATTCCGCAAATTCATTCACTTCTATATTAGAGTCATTTCTATTGATTTTCATTTCGTTGTCATCGATCTATTGTTTCTTCTTTTTTCATTTCATTGTTCTATTTTTTTTTGTATTTTTTAGTTTGCTACAATATATTTATCATTGTTTTCATTTTGCAGAATTCTTCAATTTTTTTTTTTTTCAGAAATTCTCATTTTCCTTATTTTTCACTTCTATATAAGAGTCTATTGATTCTTCCATTTTTTTTTCCCAAAAATTCTCATGTCACATGTCACAAAATGATTGGTCTATTTCACTCTATTTTTTCTCAAATCACTCTATTTCAAAATCTCTTTTTTTTTATTAATTTCACATTTATTAATTTTTTTATATATATTTTATCATATATTTGCAAACATTTTAGGGGCCACATATCACAAAATGATTGGTCTATTTCAGTCTATTTTTTCTCAAATCACTCTATTTCAAAATCTCTTTTTTCTTATTAATTTCACATTTATTAATCTTAGTCATTAATCTTAACCGTACATTTTTTTAAATGAGACAGAATTCCGCATCCGCAACCTCATTCACTTCTATATAAGAGTCATTATATATTTAATCTCATCTTTTGAATATTAAAATTTAAATGAAACCGAATTCCGCAACCTCATTCACTTTTATATAAGACTCATTTCTATTGATTTTCATTTCGTTGTCATCGATCTATTGTTTCTTCTTTTCTCATTTCATTGTTCTGTATTTTTTTGTATTTGTTAGTTTGCTACAATATATCATCATTGTTTTCATTTTGCAGAATTCTTCAAAAATTTTTTTTTCCAGAAATTCTCATTTTCCTTATTTTTCACTTCTATATATAAGAGTCTATTGATTCTTCAATTTTTTTTCCCAAAAATTCTCATGTCACATGTCACAAAATGATTTTCTTATTAATTTCACATTTATTAATCTTAGTCATTAATCTTAATCGTACATTTTTTTAAATGAGACCCAATTCCGCAACCTCATTCACTTCTATATAAGAGTCATCATATATTTGCAAACATTTAGGTGACACATGTCACAAAATGATTGGTCTATTTCACTCTATTTTTTCTCAAATCACTTTATTTCAAAATCTCTTTTTTCTTATTAATTTCACATATATTAATGTTTTATTATATATATTTTATCATATATTTGCAAACATTTTAGGTGCCACATGTCACAAAATGATTGGTCTATTTTAGTCTATTTTTTCTCAAATCACTACAAAAAACGCGGAGTTTGCCGACGGAAGGCTACCGACGGAATCCATTCTGTCGGTCGGACCGACGGATCGCCGACAGAATTCTCGAATCGACTGACTCCCGACGGAATACAAGATCCGTCGGGACCGGCCGACGGACTTCCCGACGGAATTTAGTTCCGCAGCCAAACGGTGTCGTTTCGCCTTGCTTGCCGACGGATTTTTTCCGTCGGTCGTTCAAATTTCGACTGCCGACGGAAATATCCGTCGGTAGCCGACCCGCTTTGACTGACACATTAATATTCGCGTGCTACCGACGGAAATATCCGTCGGTAGCCGCACCGCTTTGACTGACTAATAAATATTCGTGTGCTACCGACGGAAATATCCGTCGGTAGCCAAATTTTTTTTTTTATATAAGAACTGCCGAAGAGAGGCAGTTCTTCCCCCATAAGGGAAATTTTTTTTTGCTTTCGTCCCCCTCTCCCTGTTCGTCTCCTGTTCGTGGATTTTCTTGTTCGTGGTGCGTGGATTGATCGAGAAAGGGCATAACGATTATCTACTCCAATTTTCTTCAATTTAAACGGTACGTTTTATAAATTCTTAATTAATTTTAATTAAGTTATTGTATTATAAATTGCATGTTTATAATTATTATAAAACTGTTATTGAATTATTATAAATTGCATGTTAGTTCGTATAAAATTTCATGTACGTAGTTGATGAATATATATGTATAATTAATTCAAATATATGTTAGTACGTGGATTATATGTTTTTTATTGGTTAATTGTAATTAAAAATTGCATGTTAGTTCAAATATATAATGTAGTTCTTGTTAGTTCGTTTTGATAATTAAACTAGGTTATTATTGTTGATTAAATTAGTAATTATTCTTATAATTAAACTAGGTTATTATTGTTGATTAAATTAGTAATTATTCTTATAAGTAGGGGTGTTGTACGGTATGATTAATATAATAATTATTGTTATTGTTTAAATTAAGTCATTATTAATTAGTTTGGTAAATTATTTATTTCATTAGTAACGTGATTTTGTTATTGATTAAATTAGGAAATTATTGACTTAAATTACTAAAATGTTATTAATTAAATTAGGAAATTATTGATTTCATTACTATATTAATTATTGATTAATTTATTATACTTTTAAATTTTATTTATTAAAATAGATGAGTCAAGATGCTAGTGGGGCCTCAGGATCTCGACGTAGGAGAACCTCACTTAGGCCTGTTGAGCCTGCTACGTTGACGTCGTCGGCATCCGTTCCACAGCATTCACCGCCGTCATCTCAGTCGTCGGCAGCTCGTCGACATCCCACGCGTGCCCGAGAAACCAGACTGAGAATATGGATTGAAGATAATGTACAGTAAGTAATTAATTAAATAATTTTAAGGTTTAACAATATTTAATAGCATCAATTTTTGTACGTTTTTTAATTTATAATGTGTTTGTTTCTTAATATATATATAATGTCACAGCTTACTTCCTGGTAATGAGATATCGAAGATTTGCACTGAGGTGATTACTAAGTGCAAGATTGCTGCGAATGCCTACTCTTGGCTGAAGGTGCCGCAGACGAAAAAGGATGAATACTGGGAGGAATTTCAGGTATTTGAGTGCATTCAATTAAATATTAATAAACAATTTATTATATATATTATTTGATAAATATGCTGATCGAATATGTGCAGAAACATGCTTATTGGCATAGGGAGTTTTTTTCGGACAACGATATCCACAGGCTCTGGCTATCTTCATGTCAGTCTAGGTATAATGAGATTATGTACACCTGGAGGAATGCTTGGCGTAGTCGTGGCGTGGAGCAGACGACGTTGGGGGTGGACGATGGAGTCGACGTGTGGAACACGTTGACCACGTATTGGAGTAGCCCGGAGTACGTGCGGAAGTGTGCAACTGCTCGAGCCAACCGTAGAAGTGATGTGGGAGGTGGGATGTCAAGGCATCGGGGGGGGGGGCGATCCGCGTATGAGCACTCAATTGCTCTAGTAAGTGTTCACTAAATTTATTTCAATTATTTATATTATAATATTATATAAAATAATTTTTATATGCTCATTTGGTACAAAATAGGAGCGGGATCTTGGGCGTGAACCCACTCACGTGGATCGGTTGAACGTTCTTCATCCGTTTGATCGAGATTCGCAGACGTCCACATATGGACGCACTACTGAGCTTCACGTAAGTTTAATTAAACTGTGATGTGTTTTTTAATATTTAATTAATTAAATGTATTGAACTATGTATTAATTTAATATTTTTGTAATTATGTAGTTGAATGTGAACCGGAGGATTGCAGAGGCGACGACACAGGCTTCTGCTGATGAAGTCGGGCCCAGCGCCGCCCCTCCGCCTGATCTTAACCGGATTTACCTGGAGGAGGCCCCGGCTGATCGAGGACGGGTCCTTGGCCTTGGCCGGATGAGCCGCTCAGTGAGAGCTGCGTCGTCCAGTTCGTCCCAGCGTGCATCGCAGGCCTCTGTATCCTCCACTGCTGTTCCGGACCCGAACATAGTACACATGATGAACCACTACTTCCGACAGCTAACTAACACTATGGGTCGATCGTTGGGGATGTCTTCTGAACAAATAAATACATGTTTTGAACAGGCGATGAGCGTTCCCCCTCCGCCTTTCGATGCTCCGGTTGGTCCAGTTCCCCCTCCGCCTTTCGATGCTCCGGTTGGTTCAGTTCCCCCTTTCAATGCTCCAGATGCAGAGGCAGACGACGACGGCTTGGATTTCATTGGTGGTGGTGATGATGAGTTTTTTCCGTATAATGGTTGATGTTTGAACTATTTATTTTTCTGTCGAACTATTTAATTTTCCGTCGAACTATTTATTTTTTCTGTCAAACTATTTAATTTTCCGTTGGACATATTTATTTCGGTTGATCGATGTTTGTCAATGGATTGTTTATTTATGTTATTTTTTTTAATTTATACATAATACATAATTTTTCGTTAGATTTTGGTATAAAGTAAAGTATTTTTCGTCATGATGAACACAGAAGGCAAGACGAAAGATACTCCAAAGTCCCGGGAAGAGCTGAACATTTATTGTCGTCGTCAAGAGTTGGAAAAGGATCCCAGTACAGGTAAATATCCGAAGGCTTGCTACACACTGGACAAGCCACAGAAACAACAACTGTGTCGTTGGATTCACGAGTTGAATTTTCCAGACAACTACGTGTCAAACTTGAGTCGATGCGCAGACATAAACAGGGGTAAGGTTTCAGGGATGAAGAGTCACGATTGTCATGTTTTTATGCAGCGCTTGATACCGATTGCGTTCCAAGACGTTGTTCCTCTCAATGTGTGGAGGGCTATCACTGAATTAAGTCTTTTTTTTAGAGATTTAACATCTTCAACGATCAAGATCGATGATATGATTCGTTTGGAGCAAGATATTCCAGTGATTTTGTGTAAGTTGGAACAAATTTTTCCACCTAGCTTCTTCAACTCCATGGAACACTTACCCGTTCATTTAGCGTATGAAGCCAGAATTTGTGGTCCAGTGCAGTACAGGTGGATGTACCCATTTGAAAGGTAAACTCTTACATTTTTCATTTTTTATATATACTACATGCATGCATGTTCACTGAATTAAAATATATGTTTTTTTATTATAAATCAGATATCTCCACAACTTGAAACGCAATGCTAAACAAAAGGCAAATGTGGAAGCATCGATTGTTAATGCATATTTGAATGAAGAGGTTGGCATGTTTTGTTCTTATTATTTTGAAGACCATGTCAACACTCGGTTGAGAAGTGAACCACGTAACTACGGTGGTAGAGATACAGACAATATCGGTGAAGAGGTTGATGGAATGCTGTCTATATTCAAGTCTAAGGGACGATCAATAGGAAAATTCACTGAACGAGAGTGGGAGTCGAACAGAGAGGCAGAAATAGCACAAACGTATGTGTTATTGAATTGTGATGAAGTTCAGCCTTACATTGAGTAAGTATTTCATATTTTTATCATTACTTCATTTATGTAATTTAATATTAATTGTGATTGGATGTTGTGAATTAGGATGTATACTCAAGAACTAAGACGAACAGAACAAAACATCTCAGATACAGATATAGATGCTCGTCTTCAACGTGATTTTGCCCGATGGTTCCAACGTTGTGTGAGTACCATTTCCTTAAATTTTACGTAAATAAATATGATTCATAATTAATGTTAATTATTTGAACTGTATAGGGACGGTCAAACGATTTTGGGAATCGATTCTTAAAGGATCTCAGCAAAGGACCACTACGTCGTGTAAAGACTTACAACGGCTATATTGTGAAGGGCTACAGATTTCATACATCTGAGTATGCATCGAGAAAAGCGACTACCAACAGTGGTGTTTGCGTTAGCAGTGCAAACTACAATGCAGATGCAAGTGACTACTATGGGGTGTTGCACGAAGTCGTTGAAGTAGAATATCCGGGATATCCAACAAAGACTGTAGTGTTGTTCAAGTGTCATTGGTTTGATTCAGGCCCTTCAGGAACAAGGATTCATCCGGAGTACAAACTCGTCGATGTTAATCCGAAAAGGAGCTATATCGGGAATGATCCATTTGTATTTGCCCATCAAGTATCTCAAGTATACTACTGCAAGTATCCAGTACGATCATCACGTAGTAAAATTGAATGGCACGCTGTTTGCAAAGTAAAGGCAAGATCAATGGTAGAAGTCCCTACAAAGGACAAGAGTGATGAAGATGATTCTCCGTTTCAAACGGAACAAATAGAGGCTAGAACTGAAGTCTTTACGGGAGATTTGAATATCCACGTAGACTTGACGGCTGGAAATTCACAATTGATCGAAATTGAAAACGATAATGGAAATGAGGAAGATGATGAAAATGAAGAGGAAGAGGAGGAGGAGGAGGAGGAGGAGGAGGATGATGATGAAGAGGAAGATGAGACAAATAATGAAAATGTAGATTAAGAAGATGAAGAGGAAGAAGATGAAGAATAAATTATATAATGTAAGCTAATTATTTTATTAGATGTACAATTTAAAAATATTTATTTATCATTAAGTTACAACTAAAAATTGTGAAAAGAAATTATTTTTTTGATTTTTTTTAAAAATATAATTCGCAAAAAAATGAATATTTTAGTAAAAAAAATGAATATTTTAGTATTTAAAAATATATAAATTATATTACAAATTTAATTATTTAATTTATGTGAATGAAATTAATTTTATGAATTTTTTTTAAAAATAATTAGCAAAAAAATGAATTTTTTACTAAAAAAATATTAGTATTTTAGTTAAAATATGAATATTTTAGTATTTTAAAATATATAAATTATAAAAATATAAATTATAGATTTCAAATTTAATTATTTGATATATTTGAAAGAAATTAATTTTGTGAATTTTAAAAAAAAAATGGGTCGAAAATGAGTACATATACAATTAATACTACAATTACGAACAAGTAACACATCTGTCCGGGTGGTAGGCGCCCTTCACTAGGCGCCCACACACCCGGGTTCGATTCCTAGCAAGGCCAGAATAATATATGGTGGCCTTAATAACAGTTCGGGGGTCGGGTCGGGTCGGGGGTCGGGGGTCGGGTCGGGTCGGGTCGGTGACCCACGTCAATTAATTTTTTTTTTGGGTTGACTTGCCGACGGATAATTCCGTCGGCACTACCGACTGAATATAATCCCGAATTTAAAAAATATAAAATCTAGATCCGTCGGCACGTACCGACGGAATTACCGACAGAAGCCGACGGATATATTTTTCTTAAAAAAATGCTAAAATTAAATATCCGTCGGTAAGTCCGTCGGTACTACCGACAGACGGACCGACGGAATTGTCGACAGATATCAGACCCGGTTTCGAAACGGGTCATTCGGACTACCGACGGAATGAGATCCGTCGGCAGACTCGACAGATTTATTCCGTCGGGAATCCGTCGGGACTACCGACGGAAAAAAAAATTCCGTCGGTAACCCGTACCGACGAGTCTAGAGCCGACTGAATTATTCCGTCGGTAATTCTGTCGGGAAACCACGCCTACCGACGACAATTCCGTCGGTAGGTCCGTCGGTAAATCGCTCGTTTTTTGTAGTGAATCACTTTATTTCAAAATCTTTTTTTTCTAACTAATTTCACATTTATTAATTTTTTTTATTAATCTTAGTCATTAATCTTAACCGTACATTTTTTTAATCTCATCTTTTGAATATTAAAATTTAAATTAAACGAATTCCGCAAATTCATTCACTTCTATATAAGAGTCATTTCTATTGATTTTCATTTCGTTGTCATCGATCTATTGTTTCTTCTTTTTTCATTTCATTGTTCTATTTTTTTTTTGTATTTTTTAGTTTGCTACAATATATTTATCATTGTTTTCATTTTGCAGAATTCTTCAATTTTTTTTTTTTTTCAGAAATTCTCATTTTCCTTATTTTTCACTTCTGTATAAGAGTCTATTGATTCTTCCATTTTTTTTTCCCAAAAATTCTCATGTCACATGTCACAAAATGATTGGTCTATTTCACTCTATTTTTTCTCAAATCACTCTATTTCAAAATCTCTTTTTTCTTATTAATTTCACATTTATTAATTTTTTTATATATATTTTATCATATATTTGCAAACATTTTAGGGGCCACATATCACAAAATGATTGGTCCTATTTTTTCTCAAATCACTCTATTTCAAAATCTCTTTTTTCTTATTAATTTCACATTTATTAATCTTAGTCATTAATCTTAACCGTACATTTTTTTAAATGAGACTGAATTCCGCATCCGCAACCTCATTCACTTCTATATAAGAGTCATTATATATTTAATCTCATCTTTTGAATATTAAAATTTAAATGAAACCGAATTCCGCAACCTCATTCACTTTTATATAAGACTCATTTGTCATCGATCTATTGTTTCTTCTTTTCTCATTTCATTGTTCTGTATTTTTTTGTATTTGTTAGTTTGCTACAATATATCATCATTGTTTTCATTTTGCAGAATTCTTCAAAAAAAAATTTTTTCCAGAAATTCTCATTTTCCTTATTTTTCACTTCTATATATAAGAGTCTATTGATTCTTCAATTTTTTTTTCCCAAAAATTCTCATGTCACATGTCACAAAATGATTTTCTTATTAATTTCACATTTATTAATCTTAGTCATTAATCTTAATCGTACATTTTTTTAAATGAGACCGAATTCCGCAACCTCATTCACTTCTATATAAGAGTCATCATATATTTGCAAACATTTAGGTGACACATGTCACAAAATGATTGGTCTATTTCACTCTATTTTTTCTCAAATCACTCTATTTCAAAATCTCTTTTTTCTTATTAATTTCACATATATTAATGTTTTATTATATATATTTTATCATATATTTGCAAACATTTTAGGTGCCACATGTCACAAAATGATTGGTCTATTTTAGTCTATTTTTTCTCAAATCACTTTATTTCAAAATCTTTTTTTTCTAATTAATTTCACATTTATTAATTTTTTTTATTAATCTTAGTCATTAATCTTAACCGTACATTTTTTTAATCTCATCTTTTGAATATTAAAATTTAAATGAAACGAATTCCGCAAATTCATTCACTTCTATATTAGAGTCATTTCTATTGATTTTCATTTCGTTGTCATCGATCTATTGTTTCTTCTTTTTTCATTTCATTGTTCTATTTTTTTTTGTATTTTTTAGTTTGCTACAATATATTTATCATTGTTTTCATTTTGCAGAATTCTTCAATTTTTTTTTTTCAGAAATTCTCATTTTCCTTATTTTTCACTTCTATATAAGAGTCTATTGATTCTTCCATTTTTTTTTCCCAAAAATTCTCATGTCACATGTCACAAAATGATTGGTCTATTTCACTCTATTTTTTCTCAAATCACTCTATTTCAAAATCTCTTTTTTCTTATTAATTTCACATTTATTAATTTTTTTATATATATTTTATCATATATTTGCAAACATTTTAGGGGCCACATATCACAAAATGATTGGTCCTATTTTTTCTCAAATCACTCTATTTCAAA
Source organism: Galeopsis tetrahit (assembly GCA_963675135.1). Classification (NCBI taxonomy): domain Eukaryota; kingdom Viridiplantae; phylum Streptophyta; class Magnoliopsida; order Lamiales; family Lamiaceae; genus Galeopsis; species Galeopsis tetrahit. Next base: position 76,839,789 of record OY776120.1, read on the forward strand.
ATCTCTTTTTTCTTATTAATTTCACATTGGTCTATTTCACTCTATTTTTTCTCAAATCACTCTATTTCAAAATCTCTTTTTTCTTATTAATTTCACATTGGTCTATTTCACTCTATTTTTTCTCAAATCACTCTATTTCAAAATCTCTTTTTTCTTATTAATTTCACATATATTAATGTTTTATTATATATATTTTATCATATATTTGCAAACATTTTAGGTGCCACATGTCACAAAATGATTGGTCTATTTTAGTCTATTTTTTCTCAAATCACTTTATTTCAAAATCTTTTTTTTCTAATTAATTTCACATTTATTAATTTTTTTTATTAATCTTAGTCATTAATCTTAACCGTACATTTTTTTAATCTCATCTTTTGAATATTAAAATTTAAATGAAACGAATTCCGCAAATTCATTCACTTCTGTATAAGAGTCATTTCTATTGATTTTCATTTCGTTGTCATCGATCTATTGTTTCTTCTTTTTTCATTTCATTGTTCTATTTTTTTTTTTGTATTTTTTAGTTTGCTACAATATATTTATCATTGTTTTCATTTTGCAGAATTCTTCAATTTTTTTTTTTTCAGAAATTCTCATTTTCCTTATTTTTCACTTCTATATAAGAGTCTATTGATTCTTCCATTTTTTTTTCCCAAAAATTCTCATGTCACATGTCACAAAATGATTGGTCTATTTCACTCTATTTTTTCTCAAATCACTCTATTTCAAAATCTCTTTTTTCTTATTAATTTCACATTTATTAATTTTTTTATATATATTTTATCATATATTTGCAAACATTTTAGGGGCCACATATCACAAAATGATTGGTCCTATTTTTTCTCAAATCACTCTATTTCAAAATCTCTTTTTTCTTATTAATTTCACATTTATTAATCTTAGTCATTAATCTTAACCGTACATTTTTTTAAATGAGACTGAATTCCGCATCCGCAACCTCATTCACTTCTATATAAGAGTCATTATATATTTAATCTCATCTTTTGAATATTAAAATTTAAATGAAACCGAATTCCGCAACCTCATTCACTTTTATATAAGACTCATTTCTATTGATTTTCATTTCGTTGTCATCAATCTATTGTTTCTTCTTTTCTCATTTCATTGTTCTGTATTTTTTTGTATTTGTTAGTTTGCTACAATATATCATCATTGTTTTCATTTTGCAGAATTCTTCAAAAAAAAAAAAAATTCCAGAAATCTCATTTTCCTTATTTTTCACTTCTATATATAAGAGTCTATTGATTCTTCAATTTTTTTTTCCCAAAAATTCTCATGTCACATGTCACAAAATGATTTTCTTATTAATTTCACATTTATTAATCTTAGTCATTAATCTTAATCGTACATTTTTTAAAATGAGACCGAATTCCGCAACCTCATTCACTTCTATATAAGAGTCATTATATATTTGCAAACATTTAGGTGACATATGTCACAAAATGATTGGTCTATTTCACTCTATTTTTTCTCAAATCACTCTATTTCAAAATCTATTTTGTCTTATTAATTTCACATTTATTAATTTTTTATATATATATTTTATCAATCATATATTTGCAAACATTTTAGGTGTCACATGTCACAAAATGATTGGTATATTTCAGTCTATTTTTTCTCAAATCACTCTATTTCAAAATTCTCTTTTCTTATTAATTTCACATTTATTAATTTTTTTTTATTAATCTTAGTCATTAATCTTAACCGTACATTTTTTTAATCTCATCTTTTGAATATTAAAATTAAAATGAAATTGAATTCATCCATCTATTTCTTATTTTCTCATTTCATTGTTCTATTTTTTTCTATTTGTTAGTTTGCTACAATATATTTATCATTGTTTTCATTTTGCAGAATTTTTCTTCAATTTTAAAAAAGAAAATTCAAAAATTCTCATTTTCCTTATTTTTCATTCTATTTTTTCTCAAATCACTTTATTATTTCAAAATCTCTTTTTTCTTATTAATTTCACATTTATTAATTATATATATATATCATATATTTACAAACATTTTAGGTGTATGATTGGTCTATTTCAGTCTATTTTTTCTCAAATCACTCAATTTCAAAATCTTTTTTTTCTTATTAATTTCACATTTATTAATCTTAGTTATTAATCTTAACCATACATTTTTTTAATCTCATCTTTTGAATATTAAAATTTAAATGAAACCGAATTCCGCAACCTCATTCACTTCTATATAAGAGTCATTTTGCAGAATTCTCATTTTCCTTATTTTTCACTTCTAGGTCAATTGATTTTCATTTCTAGGTTTTTTTTTTTCTCATTTCATTGAATTCTTCAATTTTTTTTTTTCAGAAATTCTAATTTTCCTTATTTTTCACTTCTATATAAGAGTCTATTGATTTTCATTTATAGGTTGTTTTTTTTTTCTCATTTCATTGTTGTATTTTTTTTGTATTTATTCATTTTTGTTTTGCAATAATATTTTTATCATTATTTTTTATTTTGCAGAATTTTTAGATTTTTTTATTTCACAAATTCTACACTGTAATATTTTGCTAAAGTCATCAATTTAAATATTTACATTCCTTTTACAGATAATCCAGATAATCCATGTGTATTAATTATGAAATTTTTTAAATTTAAAATGTGTTTATTTGCTCAGTCAATCCATCAATATTTTTAAATTTAAAACTATGATTATAAGAAATGGAGGGTGATAATCCTTGACGAAAAATAACGATGAGAGAACTAATTAATACTTATAATTAAGTATCAAATATTAATATCATATCACAACCTCAAGAGACATTTGAATTCTTCACAAAATTAAATTCACAAAAATAATATAATACAACTGAGTCAATTATGCAATAATTAATTTAAATTATTAAAGAAAAAATTGATACTTATTTTTTAGAATCAAATAAACTAATATGCGCAATAATTAATTATCTAAATACTTTCTTTACATTTTACAGATTTTAATTTTATTCAAAATTTAATCAAAATATTTGAAAATTAATAATCACCTAACAAAATTTAAGGAAAAATTTAAAAATTAGAATTTACCAATTATTTTTATTCAACTAAATCCCTTTATTGTTTATATTAAATAGTTTATTTACTTCAAAATATTTAAGTAAAATTCGAATTTACAGATTATGTATTTTAATATCTAGCAAAACTCAAATTTAGTATTCAACTAAATCCCATATTTACATGTCACAGATTATGTATTTTTAAAATTTCTTAATTTTAAATACGCATCTCCTTTACATCTATTTCTAAATCTTATCTATACATTCTACTTTTTCTATTTTTACGTTATTTTCTAATAATTTTATTTTTTGTTTCCTCTCTTTTATTTATCTTTTTTAATTTCTATGTGACTCCTAAAAAAATCAATCTTTAAATTTCTTTAATTTTATAATTTTAATTATTTTAAATTATTTTTTCTTTTTATCTCACTTCTAATTCTATTTTATATTAATTCTAATTTTTTAATATTTTTTTCAATTATTTTTTTATTTTACAATAAAATAAATTAAATTACATATTGAAAGTGTGCGTAGGTGTATGAAGTGTTTAAGTATAAGTAGATAAATGTTGCACAGAATGTTGAGACAATAGTGCAACACTGACTCTAACATAATATCAGAAATTAAGATACACAGCGGAAGACTTGAAACACTAAAAACAAACGAGACAATAGAAATATTTTTAACATAGATTTTATAAATAAAAATTTATGTCTGCCTTATGGCGTAAATCAATACCTATCTTCAAGTACAAATGTTGTGTGAAATGTTACAACAATAACCTTCACAACGAAACTACAAACGAGGCAGGTGCCAAGTTTTGAAAACGATCTAAGTGTATAAGATTACACACTGTCGAAATGCCTAGTCTATCTATGATTACACTCTCAATAGATAACAAGACACAACCATACGGGCGGGATACTTCGTATGATCTAAAATGTAAAACTATTGGCCACAAATCCTAACAGGGATAAACGCTCGGTCTAGGATATTGCTCGAATAGAATACACTGAATTATGAAGCCTTCAATCGGTATTTATAGATGTGGGATACGAATTCTAGAGGCTTCCACATTGAGGTCCTATTTTTTAGGAGCTCAACTTCCATGATCTTTCTAGATCCTTCTTGTATGCTCCAGGTCGTTCTAAATGGTTCCAGGCTGCTCTAGCATGTTCTCCAATGTTCTGGAATCTTCCAGGTTCTAGATCCTTGTAGAAGCTTCTTGATCCTGCCAGAAATGCGACAACATTTAGATCAACATTTAATGTAGCATTTCAGAAAAGACTTAGAAAAAATCTCGGAAGGTCAAATTAAGATGTTGTTGATAATGTTAAGGCATTTAAGGACTAACAACATCTACAATCTCCCCCAATTTGACCTTTCGACTACAGCACAACTGATGCACATATATTTCTATACATACTCAGTTTTATGTACTTAGTTGAGGTTGATATCATTGCTAAGTACTAGTCAAGTCAATACCTGTTGTAACCGTTGGATCAAATCGAACGAAGATCAAGGATAATTTCATAATGATCTGTGCCAAAGGATCAAAACAATTTTATCCAAAATAGAATAAGCATAAACAGTACACTTACTCACAACATAAGTAACTCTACTAAGATCATAAGTTGAACTGGAAGAATTAACTTAGAATCTAAGTAAGACACTAACAAAAACAAAATAACAAACATCAGAGAAAAAAAAATAAACAAAACAAATGGACAGAAACTAAGACTATACAACCTGCAGTATACACATGGTAACCTGTAAACAAATTAAGTATGGGCAGTAAACACACATTACCAAATGTAACCATAATTAAGCAAGTTATAAACAAAACAACCTATCATCTAGAAAGTAAATAACAAGTGTATCAGAATTTCAGAATTCAAACTTAAATATTAGTTACAAAGATTGAACTGAATGAATGGCATAAACAGCAGCCATTATGAAATCAGATCTCCCCCTGTCTAGTATCCTGTCTCTGTTCATCAATGGAGATCACCATACAAGGTCTCCATCTCAGCAGCATCATCATCTGCTTCATCCACAAAGTAAGTAGATGCAAGGTGTGCAACTACATCAGTCACTGCAGCATCTCCAGCATCAGGTCCATCACCAGCAGCAACAGCTGGAACTCCATCATCATTCAACTCTTCAATCACCACATTGGAGTTTGATGGTGGTGGTACTCCCCCTGTTGTAGGTGAAAGCATACTGGTCCACCTATCCTTCAGGAACTGGAGCTCATCAATAGTTTCCTGCAGGTGTTTGAGTTGTAGTTTGATGAAATCCTGCGAAAGATACACATTACCAGAAATGTTGATATGGATGTTCTCAATATTTGGGGTTGCATTTCTCTGTCTTGGTCTGGATGATTCTGGATGATCAGAAGTTGAGGGTCTTTGCTGATGTTCAGTAGTTGAAGGCATGTGCTGATGATCAGTACCAGGAGCAGTCAAAGGCAGATAAATTACTCTATCCCCAGTGAGTAAGGCAGGAGCTATGACCAGTAATTGAACTCTCCCCCTCAACACATCAGTGTTCTTGGCAACAAAGTAATGATGCCTCAAGTAATTTGAAATCAGAACAGGATAGGGTAGGTTGCATTTTTCAGAAACTTTTCCAGTAAATCTCATCATGTGGTGGAAGATAGTGAGGCCTAAATTGAATTTCTTAAGTACAGAGATCTTATACATAAGAACATCTTGGTCTTTTGTGATCTTGGTAGTATTTGTAGTGGGAATCCAATTGTAGATGATGAGTTTGTATAACACAGAATGTAGGGAAGTGAGGTCTTTGGCTAGCATCTGTCTAGTCCACTTAACTACCCTACCACCAGTTATAGCAGCAATAACCACATCCATGTCAGGTTCTTCATCCACCTCAACATTGGGAATATGCAGAAACTCGTTTATCAATTCAGGAGTAAAAGGTACATCCCTCCCCCTAAAATTTACAGTCCCATACCACTTAGATGATCTCCTACCAGTACTCTTTTTCATGCAAGCATAAAATTCATAAGCCCAATTTGTCAAGAAAGATTCACCAAAGTTCACAGCATGCATCAAATTCCTTTCCTCTAAGAAACTAATCATGCCTTTACTTTCAAAATCAGGTATATTAATTCTCTTCTCTATCAGCAGTTTCCTCTTAGAATAAATAGCCAACCTATTCTCTAGAGTCTCAAGAGAATCAGAATTACATTCCTCTTCAGAAACAAGGTCATTAGAGCTTGATGTGGAGTCTTTAACAGAACTTTCCTTAGAGCTGCTCTCTGCACTGGAAGAGCTATCACCACTGCCATTATCTTCAGGTTCTGGTGCAGCTTCTTTTGCAGCAGCAAAATGCTCAGCATTTTTCTTAAGAGAATTCAGAATATCTCTTAAACACACATCAGAATCAGAATTGGAATCTGATTTTACAGGTTCATCTTCAGTAATCATCTTGGCCTTCCCTTTGCCTTTGGGATCAGCAACAGCCTTTTATTTTCCTTTCACTTCAGCAACAGCTTTCTTCTTGGATTTCTCAGCAACTTTCTTAGGTTTCTCAACAGCAACAAGAGCTTCTTCTTCAGAGTCTGTGAACACTTGGATGGGTTCACCAGCATCAGCTCCAGCTTTCTTCTTCTTCCTCATAGATTCAGAATAATCCACACGAGTGAACACTCGATATGATCTCCTTCTTTGTACAGGGCTTCTCTGTATTTTCCCTTTCTGCACATTCTTCTTGAACGGAATGGGAGCAGATTCATCAGAAATAGAGAGTGAAGAGTTTGTACCGTCTTCAGAGATGTTTGCATCCTCCATTTCAACGTCTTCAGGGTCGGAAGTAGCAGTAGCTTCTTCTTCAGCAGCAACCTCTACATTTTCAGTTTGTGGGTCGTGAACAGTAGGTGATTTGGGGCTTTTTGAAGCAGAAGCCATTTGGGCGGTTTGATCAACCAAATAGCTTGAGATATCCACAGTGATATCTCCAAATGTCATCACGGGCAGATGACCAGTAGTTCGAAGAGTATTAGACACCTCTTCGATCACCTTGTTGAACTGTTCGACAGTTGCATCCTGAGGAATGTTGGTTGTTGGTGAAACGGTTTGAGGAGTAGTTTGAGGAGTGGGAGCGGTAGTTGATGGTGTTGCAGAGACATTTGAGTCAGCATTTGACGAGGTTGAGTTCTGTGAAGCCATGGAAGCAAGGATTTCGAGAGGGTTTGTGCGGGAGTAGGATGAGTTCTTCGAATCAGAGTGAGATTGTGAGTGAGATTGGGGTTGGTTTCCAGCCATTTAAGGGACGGTTGGAATTTCAAGGTAGGTTTGAGGAGTGTATACACAAACTTTGAGAGATACACGGCCGATAAACAATTCTTCAATTTTAGTACTCAACACAATCAAAATTCACAATTAGCAAGAGAGTTACTTCTATGATCGATATTTATAGAGAGAGTTTTGTAGTTGGAGGTTAAATGAAATAATCTAGAAATTTTCGATAATGCTCCACATAATTAGCCACAATGTAGATCATGGGTAATTAGTGGGTAAAATCCATTTAATTAATTTAAATTAAATAATTAAGAAGCTTCCAGAATTAAAATTCGCATAATCTGAAAAATAAAGAATTGTGGGTAAGTAATTAAATAAAATGAAATAAATCCCAATTAATAATTAAATAACTACAACTAATAAAAATAAATTCGAATCAGGCAATGTTGTGCTCAAAACTGTTACAAACACCTCAACACGGTTTTTACATGAATTTGTTTCATTTGTGTTGCACCATATTTTTTCTTTTTATGTTATAGCATTTAATTTGTATTGATCCATTGTTCCTGTAGAGTACATCGTAGTAGCGAACTCCGTCCCCCATACTTACTTAATGGATTACAAATATATTGATGTTTTTACTAAATATCACCTTTTGAAAAGAAGGCATCGTAGTAGTGAACTCCGTGCTCCATAATTACTCAGTGATTTGGTACATCTTTTAGTATGCTAATAACATTCTCATTTTTATGCATTTGAGAGGTGTGAGACATGTTTATTTTTGCACTTCAAGGTTCTTAGATTCGTAGATATTTTACATAGGAATTATTTAACCAAGTAAGAGATAGATTCAGCTTATAAAATTTATACAACCCATGATGTTGTCCCAAATGCTGACGCATTCGTGACAACATCCATCCGAATTTTCAGATCGATAGTGCTCATGCCAAGAGATTTCCTCAAGATAGAGAATCTCTCATGGTCTAATGCCTTAGTAAAAATGTCAGCATTTTGTTTCTCAGTAGGTATATACTCCAATTTAACAATATTCTTCTCTACTAAATCTCTCATAAAATGATGTCTTATGCTAATGTGTGTTTGTGAGTGAGTGTTGTACAGGATTTTTAGAAATGTTAATGGCACTAATATTATCACAAAAGATTGTAAGTATACCATTCTCAATACCATAGTCATGGAACATCTTGCTCAGCCACAAGAGTTGTGTACAGCAGCTTCCAGCAACTATATACTCAGATTCTGCAGTAGATTGTGAAACACAATTCTGTTTCTTTCTGTGCCATGATACAAGATTGTTTCCCATGTAAAAACATCCTCCACTCGTACTCTTTCTATCATCTATATCTCCAGCCTAATCAGCATCACTGTAGCCTATCTGTTGGGATATGAATCCTAGAACAAGTCCTAAATGATGAATAAAAGATAAAAGATAAAGTTTTGATAAGCCAAAAGAAGACTTGAATATTTTCTAAGTGTTGACTAATCTAATCTAGTTAAGTTGAAGTCATCTTGAACAGATCAGTAGAGTTCACATAAAAAGAAAATTATTGTTTATATTTAAAAGATAAGTACGATGTATAAGTACTTCATATCTGTTCATAGTTGAATATGTTAAGATTGTTTTTGAGCTATAATTACTGTATAGAGCTCATGTTTTTATATACATAATAGATTAGATTCATTGTATAGTTTATAAGTTGACTAAGCTTGTGTTATAAAAGCTTAATGTAATGTAATAGTCTTGTTAGGTTAGATGATAGGACTAGATTAGTTCTATTGGAAGCCTACTGCACAAGTCAAGTAGAAGACGCAGACTACTACTACTGGACAAGACAGGTGTGCTACTACACAAAGACAAGTTAAATTGAAGTTAGTTACAGAAACGCGTATTGAAGTTAAATTGAAGAATTAGTTATGGAATAACTAATTAACTGAAGAAACGCGTGGAAGGATAAGAAGAATCAGTTACAAGTTAGTTTTCAAGAAAGGTTGTTACACAACTGAAAGTTCTTGGATTTGAAGTCTATAAATATCGCAAGGTATTAAACGATTAGAGACTACTGATACGACTACAAAAAAAGCGTTATTGAAGATTAAAAGAAGAAATTACTCTCAGAGTTGATTGAAGTTCAGAAAGATAGCCAGAAGACAAGTGAAGAATCAAGAAGGCTACTACTGAAAATCAGAGAAGTTTTTAGTTTTTGTTTTGTTATTTTCAAGGTGCTAGATACTTGTAAAATTTCTAGTAAGATCGTAGACATATCTGGAGGTATAGTCTGTTGAAGATCTAAGTCTTCTTCTTGGGACTTTAAAGACAGGAACATACACTTGTACTCGATTGGAAGAGTTATAGTGGAAACATCACAACTGGGTTTGTGAGAGTGGATGTAGACAAGTTGTCGAACCACTATAAATCTTGTGTTTGATTTACTTTACAGTTTTGATTGTTTAAATTGCTTAATTGTTTTAACTACTTAACTAAACTTGACAAGTTGAGTATAGAACAGAGTTCTCGAATCTAAGTTGAGTATAATCTTGAATTGGGCTCATTGTTAATTTCGTATTCCGCATATTGTACTTTGATATTTCGAAAGATTTTTGAAAAGTCTATTCACCCCCCTCTAGACATTTTCACTAGCTTACTCGTTATTAACTCAACTTGGGACCAACAAGTGGTATCAGAGCAGTAGTTTACGAACTGCTGTTTCTTGATAACCGACTCAAGACTTAGGGTGAAGTCTTGGTCCTTGACTGTTCTTGTATACGTGTTCTTGATCATATTCTTGTATCATCTGTTTTTTTTTTGTGGTACCTGTTCTTGACTTATCTGCTGTTCTTGATCATAACTCTACTTAGCACTCATTTCTTGAAATCATGTCTCTTGAGATAAGCGCCAACAAACTACCTAAGTTCCAGGTACAGGATTACGACTATTGGAAGCTAAGGATGGAAGCCATCTTCAGCTCCACTCACGACTTAATGATCTCCGTAGTCACTGAAGGTCCAATTGTGTCCATGATCCCCAATACTGCTGCCCTTGATCCAAATCAACCAGTGGGTACTCTCGTCAAGAAACCAAGGTCAGAACTAACCTCTGAAGAAATGAGACAGAATAATTTGGATAGCTTGGCCAAGAATTACATCTTACACACTCTTCCTAACGAGTATCTGGGAAAAGTGTTAAAATGTAAAACTGCCAAAGAAATGTGGGATCGCTTAGCTATCATTTGTGAAGGGACATCCCTAATCAAAGAAAGCAAGCTTTCCACTGCAGTCCAAAGATTCGAATCATTTCATATGAAAGCTGGTGAAACAATAGACCAGTTGGATACTCGTTTTACTAAAATCATGAATGACTTGGAAGTCCTTGGTAAATCTTATACTCCACGTGAAATCAATCTTAGGATTCTCAAAAGCCTTGATAGTCGATGGAAGATGGTAAAAATGCTTGTTAAGAATACCCAAGATATAGACGTATGGACAGCAGAGACTATGTTTCAAACTCTAAAGGCTCATGAGTTTGATCTAGACGAAGATGAACCCATAGTAAGTAGCGACAGAGAACATGCTGTATCTAAGAACGTTGCTTTTAAGGCTAGTTCGTCTAAGATAGACAGGTCTAAGACTAAGACTAGGTCTGCTTCTGTTAAAAACGAGATAGATACTGATCTTAGCCTAAAGGATCAGGTAAGCCTCATGGTTAGAAAGTTTGATAGGCTGAATAAACGTTTCGGAAAATATAAGAAGTTCTATAGACAGCATAGAGGGTCTGCTTCTAAGAACTCGTCTGAAACCAGACGAGACCGAAACTCGTCTGAAAGGAGAGACGAAGTCTCGAAAGGTAACAGACAAGATAGAGAGTCTGATGGTAGGAAGATTACTCGTTCTGATAGACGTGATAAACAAAGGAACAACTCTCCTATTAAAAAGGCTACTAATGATCTTGTGTGCTATAACTGTGAGAAACCAGGTCACTACATATATGAATGTCCAGACCTGAGTACTGATGATCGAGAAGAACGGAAAGCACGAAGGGAAAGAAGATACAACCGTGGTAAAAAGGTGTTGGTCCTGAAAGGAGTATATGACAAGTGTATGGGGGGGGGAATACACTTGTATGCAATTCTTTTGCTAATTTGATCAAACCAGAGTTTCAGCAAGGTTGTCTTGGACAACTCTGCTGAAGAAGATTAACTCTTCTAAGATAATCAAACTACTAAGTACTATTGAGTACTTAGTTGAATAACTATCTAGGGGAGTTATATGTGCGGAATAGTGGTTGGCCCTTTAAGTTTAGACTCCTTTAATTTCTGAAATCACTTATTCAATGCAACACAGTCCAGTTTTCAGGGAACTTGTCCAAATTGGTTTTTGCACAGTCTTTGAATGTTTATCCTTGAAAGATCAGTTTTATGTGCAGTGTTGAGTGTATGAAAGTACTTGGAATGTAAATCAACACAAGAAGTTATAGTGGTTCAGAGACTCAAGCTCCTACATCCACTTTCCCTGATTTAACAGGATAATTCCTTCACTCTTGGAATTAACTTGTTTTATAGTGCCAAGGTGCACTTGATCAAGAACACCACTCCTTGGTGAATTGATCCCTAGGATGTCTAGAGTCCTAGTACCCTCTTCTCAACTCAGAACTGAACTGTTCTTCTCTCAACAGTCAGCTCCTACCACTTCTACTACTACAACCTTCTCACTTTCACTCTTGAAAGATATAAGGTTTGAAGTAAGGTTCCAACTAATGAGATATCCTTTACAATGAAGATCAGTGTATAAGGATAGGATATCTCTCTAAGCTTGTGTATGGATATACAATTTGGTTCAGCTTAGAAGAAGTGTTTGAAGACTAAGACAGTCTTTGAAAGCCTTGAAAGCACTCTAGCTTGTAAGAACTTTGAGCTTAGTTGGATTGTGTTGAGGTGCTTTCAAATGGTCTTCACACTTCTGTATTTATAGACAAAATGGAGGATTTGCCCGTTGGAGAGGCAGCCCCAAATTGCTATAAATGTCTTCCTTGAGTTCTTCAAACTGGAAGACAGATTTTTGATAGTGACATGTCCTCATTTGGGTAATAAACGGCTGTAACAGTTTTGTCTTCATTCTGCAGCACTTTTCCCAATGTTTGACTTCTTGTTAGGACTTGGACATGGCTTCTGAAGGTTGATCCAATGATAGGTCAACATTCCTTATCATCTGGACAACTCTCCTTATCACTATCAGCAGTTTTGCTTTTCAGCATGGTTGGCTTGCTCTTCTTCAGATGACTTGGCTCTTTCCCTTTATTTCTCTTGTGTATGGTCTTAGCTCATTCCTTTGAGGACCTTTAGGGACTACTTGTCTCAATCTTTTCAGCATAGTTGATCTTAGGCTTTCAGAGCACTTGATCTTGGTCAATTTAGCTGAGACAACTCCTCTGGACAACTCTCCTGATCAGCATGTTTGGTCTTTTTGCATCAGAGCACTATATACTTTAGAGTTGGCTTATCTGGACAACTCTCCTGACCAAAACCTTTGAGTAGTCTTGTCCTTTTGAGCTAGGTAGGTTTGTTCTTGCATATGGCTAGCTTCTTTGGACAACTCTCCTGATCAGAGCTTTATGAATATTTTCTCTGGACAACTCTCCTGATAAGAACATCTTAGGTTTCATAGAGTGTCCTTGCTCTTAAGTGATTGTTCCAGAATTTGAGCCTTGAGGGGACTTGATCTTGATTATCTTTAAAGCATAGGTTCCCCCTCAAATTGTGCATCTAATTGTCTAAGAGCTGCCTAACATTTCAGCTTCTCATCTAGCCTATAATCTATATGTTCTAACATTCTTAGAACATATTTATATTGACTTAGGCATGTCTCAGGGGGTTTTTGGTACTCAATCAAAACATAGCTCATTTTATTCCCAACAATTTCCCCCTTTTTGATGATGCCAAAACCTATACAATTTAAGCAAAAGTGACTTGTCTACACCTATTACATGTATCTTCAGAAGACATGACTGAGGTCAATATTCCTGAAAAATAATGTGTTAGTGTATTCACTGTTTTTGTTGCAAGTAGGTTTTAAGATAGGCATAGAGAGATTTGTGTTTCTTGATTCAAAATAAGTTCAACTATCATTCATTCAAAAATCATTACAGGCATGTTGATAGTTGAAATTAACATATCAGAGCATGAATCAATAACACTTAACTACATCAGAGCATTTCATTCTAGTAATTCAAGACAAAAATAATATTTTCAGCATCAGAGCACAGAGCTTGTATCAGAGCAATCTTTAATAGATCAGAGCAAACAGATTAACACATCAGCAATCTTGACCATATTTCAGCATAGTTGATCATTCAAGTAAGGTCAGAAGACTTAGCCATTTCAAAGATCATCCTCAGGAGGTGGCAGCATTCCATACTGTGCCCACACTCTTCTTTTCAGTGCCATGGCTTCTTGGTTGGTTCCCTTAGGTCCAAGAACCATCTTGTTCAGCTTAAGGATCTCAGTGAATTCCCTCAGAATTCTTGCTTGATCAATCCATCCTTCAAGCTTTGGAGGCATGTATATGATTGGCTTGGGAGCTGTGAGTTCAAATCTTGCAATGTCAGCAGCTGCAAGTAGTTGTTGATACAACTCTCTGTAGTATTCTAGCATGAACTCAGTGAAGGCAGAGTTTGCATCTCCTCCATTCCATCTGTCAATGACATAATAGTCATAGACAAACTCCCTTTTGGCTTCTTCCCATGTGTCATTCAGTTGAATTGGCACCCATTTTTCCAAGTGTGGATATTTGGTGTCCATTGGGATTAGAAGCTGAGGCTTCATCTTGCTGTAAGTTGCTCTTCTCCTTCTTGGTTTCTGAAAGTTTGCTCTCCTTTCATCTCTTGCTCTGTTGGCTTCTTCCATCAGATCAATTTTCTCATGGGCCCTCATCATGGCCAATTTCTGTTGTGTTTCAGGGTCTTTGCCATACCCTTCATGAAACAACTTTGATGGGTCATCAGCTAAAACATTTGTCTTCTTCTTGGGCTCAGGTCCAAATCCTTCAGCAAATAATTCTTCAGTTTCTTCAGTTGATTTGGCACCTTCAGCAGTTTTTCCAGATTCAGAAGATTTGTCCTCTTCAGCAGTTTTGGCTTTCTTTGATGTAGGCTCATCCTCATCAATTCTGAATTCAGGTGGAAGATCAAGGCTGCTGGGAAAGTCAGTGAATTTCTCAATTTGTCTCTTCTTTCCTTGGGCCTTCTTGATCTTTCCTCTGGTTTGGACACCTTCAGCATCTTTGTCCAAACCTGACACTTCACCACCTGGTCTTTGCTGTTTCCTTGCCCTTTCTTCTTGAGCTGAGGCCATTGAGTTTTTCAATGCCAATGCTAACTGCTCCTCTTCATCCAAATCTTCCAAATTCAGCATTTCTGGCTCTTTTCCCTTTCCTTCAGGGACTTTGTCCTTCCCTTTCACTGGACTCCCAATCACCAAGGCACCTTTTGCTCTAGCTCTTTCCCTTTCCCCCTTTTTGGCAGCATCAAAGCACTGGGGCTTTAGGTCACTCATTGTTGAGGCCATCAGGGATTGGGCCTGGTTGAGGGACTTCATCTCTTCCAACAAATATACATTTTCATCATGTATATTCTGCATTCTATCACTGCTCAGGCTAAGGAAAGCTAGAACAGGCTTCATCTTTTGTTGGACAACCTCTTCCATGGCTGTTTTCAGAGATGCATCCAGTTGGGCTTTTAAGAGCTCAGTGAGGTTGGCCACTGCACCTTCAGCAATGTTGGCCAACACTTCTTGGGAAAACTTTTCTGAGGCAGCTTTGACCATAGCTAGCCTTTGCTCTTCAGCTCTTCTCTTTTGTAGTGCAGTCTTCTTTCCAATAGCTTGTTTGACAGTTAGCCTGAGAGCTTTGACATTAGCATTGTGATTGTCTCTCAGCAGCTTTTGTTCTTTCCTGACCTCCTCTGAGATGGCTTCCATGGTTGATTTGGCACTTTGAACTTCAGTGGAGATGGTTTGAAGACCAGATTCCACACCACGGATTCTTGCCTCAAGGGTGGGTAGCACAACATCTTCAGAGCCAGTGAGCCTCATTTCTACAGATGCTAGAGTTCTTCCTTGCTCATTCAATGCTCCTGAAGTTTCAGCATGAGCAGATTGGACTTGATGAGCCAAGGAGTCCAACTTCTCTGATTGCATTCCAAGTAAGGCCTGAGCTGAGCCTGTATCAACTTGGATAGGTGCATCTGTGAGGAACTCATCTGCAAAAATTTGGTCAAGAGAAATACCTGCAACATCAGATAAATCAAACAAGTTAGGAAATAAGCACTCATCACCCTCAATTTCTTTTGCATAAGACTCTGATACATCAGCAGTCTTCTTCTCATTTTCAACTTGTTCTTTTCTCCCTTCATGAATAATGTTCTCACTCAAGGAATCAGGCCTCCTTTCATCAAGGGATTCCTGAAGTTCAGATTTGACTTCAAGAATAACCTGTCCTTCCTCACTTATTCCACCCTCATTTGATGGTACACTCACTATCTTAGTGATGACTACCTCTCTTTCATCCTCAACTCCCTCTGATTTTTCAACTAATCTTTCCTTTTCAACTCCTTCTCCTAAACCTGCAACATCTCCACCTTCATCAAGGTTCAAAGATGGCAGTTGTGGGGAGATCACAGTGCTTACATCAACAGCCACTGAGTCATCCTGAATGATTAAGGGCTGATCAATGTCCAACTCTTCTGACACTGAATAGGCCTTAATCAAACTAGCCTCTAATACAGGAACCTCAACATCTTTAGGCTGTGCCTTAGGTTCAGAAGAACCTTCATTGGCAGATGTATCTTTGGTTGTGTTACCATCCTTGGTCAACACCTCTGAGAGTACAGAGCCTTTCCTATGATAGGTTTTGGGAGGGTTAGAAAGTCTTTCAGAGACAGAAGACTTGGGATGAAGGGATTCAGGGAGGTTGGCTTGAGGGGTTTCAGGAGGATTGGGATTTGAAGGGTTTGAGGGATCATCAGGGGAATCATCATCATTGGAGCCACTGTCAGGGTGTTTGATTCCCTTTGCCTTTCTTTCTTTCTCCTCCTTAATCTTATCAGCTACCAACTTTGCAAAAATTTCCTCATCAATGAGGAATCTTGTCTTTGAAACTCCAGCAAAGTGTAGCAATCTGTTCTCCTCTATCTGCCACCAGTTTGCACCCTTATCTTGGATGACTTGTGATATCTCCATCAAGGATTTGTCTTTCACATCAACAAGCATCCTTAAATCTTGAAAAGCCTTCTGAATTCTTGGAAATTCAGCAAGTTGTGGATACAAACTGTCCACAGTAGCCTTTGCTCCTCCTCTGAGCATACTTTCATAAGTATACTCCTCCTCATCTCCACTTGAATGGGGACTTTGGGTTATAGGGGAGTTGGCTCTGGGTTCTCCTATCAAAGCTTTAGGCAGATTAAGTTCAGGGATGTTGGCTTCAGAAGGGTTGGGCTCAAGTGAAGGTGCTTCAGTTGCTTTAGAGAGCAATGAATCTGAAGGGGCTTTACTCAGGGGGGTTGGCTCATTGAGTGCATGCTCTAAGAGCTTTGAATAGTTAAGCATGGATGAGTCAAGAGGAGACAGGAGTCTTGTCTCATCTACTGCTAAATCAGCAAGCACATCTATGCCACTTCTTTGTTCATTCCCTTCAGGAGAATATCTCTTAGTGAGATTTACAGGGGTAATGGGTTGGTTGGAAGGGGTAACATGGGTTTCAGGGGAGTTGGGCTCAAGATACTGAATTTCAGGGGGGTTGGCCTCTATGGGTTGACCTTCAGGGACTTTGGATTCTGGAGTTCCAGAACCAGATGAATTGGTCCTTGACATGGATTTGGCCCTGCTTTCAGCTCTGCTCTCCCTTAGAGCCAATTGAAGAGACCTCTCTTCTTGCAGTTCCAACACCTTTTCAGTAGGTTTGGCCCTTCTCTTGCTGGCCCTGCTACTTCCACTTCCTTCCTTCTCAGGGACAACTTCCCTGACTCTCTTATCACCCTTCTTCTTTTGCCTGGTCTCATTGTACTTTTGCCTGAGTTCTTCTGAATGATCAGATGGCACTTGTACACCTTCTCTAGCAACTTCTTCAATCTCAGCTGAAGCATCTGAATTCTCTTCTGAGATTCTCTGAGACATTTTTCTTGTCTTTACAGCCCTGGCCTTTGTTCTCTTTTTCATCTTAGGCTTCTCTTCCTCCTGTTCTTCAGCAGGCTTGGCCAGTAGCATCCTTCTTTTCTCAGTTTTCTTACTGAGCTTTCTGAAAAGGATCTTTTGGGCTGGGAGGGGCTTTGCAAAGGTCTGCATCTGGGAATAGTGGGAAAACCTCTCAATCAACAAGCTTGCCCTGGTGCAATACTTGATTTTCCCTTCTAGCACCACCTTGTTGTGGGCTTTCACCTTAAATTTAGCCTTCTCTTTCATCATCTCAGACATGATGAAGGTCCTCCAATCAAACTTGATGCCCTTATCACTGGCATCAATAATGGCAGCCATGATTCTGATCCTTGGCTGGCTGACCTGCTCTAGGCTTCCAGTGTTGCTTAAGAGGCTCTTAGCAACTACCTCAAAGAGATTAAGAAACTCTGGCTTGAGAGTTTTCTTGTTTTGAGTTGAGGAGAGAGGGCCTGGAACTAATAACCACTCTTGGGCTATTTCCTCTTCATGTCCAGTGCCATACATTTCTGGATTCCTTCCCTCATAAGGCAATCCAAAGGCTCCTTCCAGATCCTCTGAGGAGAATCTAACTCTATGGAATCTCTCCTCTTCCTCTCCTTCAGCTGTGTAGGATAGCCTGGTTGATACTTCACCATCTTCAGGCTTGCCTCTCCATTTGAGGAAGGCAAAGAATTCTGCCATATTACTTTCCAGGCAAGAGCTTGGTCTTTCTTCCAAGAACTTTTGGAGACCAGCCCTTCTCAACCATCTCAGGGTTGGAGTAATCTCAGGATCCTCACTTTCAAATGAAATAATTGGCTCAAAGTGAAGATTGTTCTTGTTGCTTAGATAGCCAAAATCTAGGTCTAGATCCTTGTTGGAGAAGTCAACAAGCATCTCAGGTCTAACCTTGGGGGCCATTGAAATTTACAGAGGGAAGTTTGATGAAGAATGAGAGAGTTTGAAGAATTTTGAGTTAGAGTTTCGAATACTTGGGGAAGAAGTGTTTGTGGGTATCTTAAGACTTGTGAATATTCTAAAAAGAATGTTTGTCAATGAGTTGGTAAGGTCTTGATACAATTCAAAGGTGAACAAAAATGGAAATCCAAAATGGACGGCTAGGATTGATTTCAGGGGAGTTGTCCATTTTTGATCCAATGGTCAAAAACCAATGTAACAGTGAAATAACTGTTTTATTCAAAACGTGGGTGGTTTTAAATGTTTGTTTAAGGCTGGGGATTTTTCGAGATAGATCATGTCCCAAAAAGTTTAATGCAAACAAGAGTTAAATCTTGGCATTTAATGCATGGAAGGTGACCTTTTGGGTGGGAGACAAATTAAATCCCAGAAAGGTGAAAACTGTATTTCAAGGGACAGATTTCGAGATAGGTTTTGATCACCAAAAATAGGTGCTTATCATACCAAGATTTGGTTTGATAGCTAGGACAACTTATCTGACCCTACATGGACAAGTGTCCTGAAGAACTGTGGACAAGTGTCCTGAAGAAGTAAGGTCATGTTTCTGAATTTCAGTAGACTTGACCAAGTCTGCTGAAGTTTGAGTTTGTTTCCCCCTTAATCAATGAGCTTCTTTGGACTTATTTGTCCAACTTCCCTGGATCAAGTAATCCCAACTCTGCTGATAGCTCCAGAAATCTTGCTTCTGCAAGTGGTTTGGTTAGAATATCAGCTTTTTGATGATCAGTGTGGATCTTGACCAACTTGATGTCCTTCTTCTCCACATGGTCTCTAATGAAGTGGTGCTTGATGTCCACATGCTTGCATCTTGTGTGTAAGACAGGATTTTGTGATATAGCAATGACACTATTGTTATCACAAAATATTGGCACTTCAGTAGAGTTGACTTTGTAGTCTCTTAGTTGTTGTCTCAACCATAGGATTTGAGCACAACAACTTCCAGCAGCAACATATTCAGCTTCAGTGGTGGAAGTGGCCACTGTGTTCTGCTTCTTGGAGAACCATGAAATAAGCTTGTTGCCCAAGAATTGACAAGTCCCTGAAGTGGACTTTCTGTCAATCCTACATCCTCCATAATCAGCATCTGAGTAGCCAGTTAGCTCAATATTGTCATCAGCAGGGTACCAAAGGCCTAGATTCTCAGTGCCTTTGAGGTACCTCAAAATCCTCTTTGCAGCCTCAAGGTGGCTTTTCTTAGGATTTGCTTGAAATCTTGCACAAACACCTACTGCAAAGGTGATGTCAGGTCTGCTGGCAGTGAGATAGAGGAGTGATCCAATGATTCCTCTATACTCAGTGGAGTTGGTTGGAATGCCACTCTCATCAGGATCCATCTTCCAATTTGTGTTCATTGGGATCCTTACTGGCTTGCTAGTTGTACACCCAAACTTTTTGATCATTTCTCTTGTGTACTTAGCTTGGTTGATGAAGATTCCTTCTTTAGATTGCTTGACTTGTAGACCCAAAAAGAAGTTCATCAACCCCATCATGGACATCTCAAACTTGCTTTGCATGAGCTTGGAGAATTTCTCACACAACTTCTCATTAGGGGATCCAAAAATTATGTCATCTACATAAATTTGGACAAGCAGGATGTCCTCTCCTTCAGAGATTCTGAAGAGAGTTCTGTCCACAGTTCCCTTGGTGAATCCATGATCCAAGAGGAATTGTGACAGTGTATCATACCAAGCCCTAGGGGCTTGTTTGAGTCCATATAGAGCTTTCTTGAGTCTGTAAACTTGGTTTCCAACTTCAAAACCTGGTGGTTGCTCCACATAGACTTCTTCTTTCAAGACTCCATTCAGAAAGGCACTCTTGACATCCATTTGGTATACTTTGAACCTTTTGTGAGCTGCATAGGCTAGAAAGAGCCTTATTGCTTCTAGCCTTGCCACAGGTGCAAAAGTCTCATCATAGTCAATGCCTTCATGTTGACAATACCCTTTTGCCACTAGTCTTGCTTTGTTTCTGACAATCACATCATTTTCATTCTTCTTGTTCTTGAACACCCACTTTGTTCCAATAACATCTTGATGTGAGGGTCTATCCACCAGCTCCCATACTTCATTTCTGGTGAATTGGTTCAGTTCTTCCTGCATGGCTGTGATCCAATTGACATCTTGAAGTGCTTCCTCAATATCACTTGGTTCTTGCTCTGACAAGAAACAACAGAACATAGCACTTTCACCATGAAACTTTCTGGTTCTGACTCCTATACTTGGATCACCAAGTATCAGATCAGTAGGATGGTCAGATAACCAGGTCCTTTTTTTTCTGATCTCTTCAGTAGAGTTGTCCTCTACTGAAGGTGAGTCATTTTGATCATAAAATTCAGGATAATTTAATGCAGGATCTAATTCAGGATCATAATCAGGGGTGTTGTCCTCAATGTCAGGGACATTGGCATTTTCAACATTTTGAGTTCCCCCTTGATTATTTGACCCATTAACTACCTCAGCAGGAGCTGCTTCTTCATTGGTAGTTGTTACCTGGATGTGAACTGGGATTGGATCATTCAGTTCATCATTTCCATCAGTGGGATTTGTCTCAGGAAGGTTGCGTTCAGGATGGTTGTCCAATGTTGTATGTTCAGGTAGGTTGATTTGGACAACTTCTATGAATTCAGTGTCTTTGTCTTTTAGGCTTAATCTGGTTGTCCTCTGTGTGATTTCTTCAGGTTCCAAATGATCATTCCTGATCTCAAAGATAGATTCATCAAACACAACATGAGGTGTTTCTTCCACTATAAGGGATTTCTTGTTGTAGACTCTGAAAGCTCTACTGATTTGAGAGTATCCAAGAAATACTCCCTCATCAGCTTTGCTATCAAAAGCTTTCAACTGTTCTTTCCCATTATTGTGAATGAAACATTTACAGCCAAATATATGAAAATATGACACTTTAGGCATTCTCCCTTTCCAGAGTTCATAGGGGGTTTTGCCTTGCCCCTTAGTGATCAAACATCTATTTTGAGTATGGCATGCAATGTTTATAGCTTCAGCCCAAAACCTCTTAGGTAAATTTGAGTCAGCAATTAAAGTTCTATCAGCTTCTTTTAAAGTTCTATTCCTTCTTTCTGCAACTCCATTTTGTTGGGGAGTTCTAGCTGCTGAGGTTTCATGAGCTATTCCTTTTGATGTGCAGTACTCATTGATGTATGAGTTAATGAACTCAGTGCCTTTATCAGATCTTATCTTGATAATGCTAAGGCTTTTCTCATTTGACAACCTCTTTAGAAGTTCAGGTAGTTTGACTTGTGTTTCCTTCTTATTAAGGAGAAATACTACCCATGTGAACCTAGAGAAGTCATCTACTACTACTAATGTGTATTTTCTACCATTTATGCTTGAAGGGGTAATTGGTCCAAACAGATCCATATGTAGAAGTTCAAGTACCCTTTCAGTGGAAATGACTGGTTTTCCTTTGAATGAGGCTTTAATCTGTTTTCCTTCTTGACATGGTTTACACACATGTTCTTTAATGAAAACCTCATTAGGTAGTCCTTTAACTAATGCATTTCTAGCAAGTTTATTCATAGATTTGAAGTTCAGATGGTTTAGCCTCTTATGCCATAACCAGCTTTGCTCACTAGTAGACTTTTCAATGAAACATGCAGCATCAGTAGACTTGTCCCAGTCTGCAAAATACACATTTCCCTTCCTAGTTCCAGTCAATAGGGTTTGTTGAGTTTTATCTTTAATTAGGCACTTTCCACTTGAGAACTCAACATTAAAATCTTTATCACAGAATTGACTGATACTCAGGAGGTTATATTTGAGACCAGCTACATAAGATACATTGGTTACTTTGATGTTACCAATCATCAAAGTACCATAACCTTTTGTTGTTGCTTGTGAGCTGTCTCCAAAGGTGACATTTGGGCCTTCTTTTTCAATAAAATCAGAGAGGAGTTCCTTGTTTCCAGTCATGTGCCTTGAGCATCCACTGTCAAGGTACCATGCTGTCTTTTTGTTCATGCTCCTCTTCTTGTGGCCCAATGGTACCTGGAATTAGATAGGTTTAGGTACCCTTTGAGTTTTGGGTCCTGAGAGGTTAGCTGTACCTTTGGGAACCCAAACTTGCCTAATAACCTTGATTGATTCAAGGTGGCTAAGGTGATTTCCTAGTGCATCAATATACACTGTCTTTCCCTTAAATGCCTTTGGGAAAGTATGTGTGAATGTGTTAACTCTGTAAGTTTCAGAGGAGTTGACCACTCTTCTGAACTTATGAGTTCTTTGTGCAGCTTGATGAAATCTTTGAGGAAAGGCCTTTTTATGACCATTACCCTTTGGCATGAAGGGTTTTGGTTGTCTCATTTTATTCTGCCTTAAAGGATGGTTTTCTTTAGGTCTATTCAGCTGAGGCTTTCTCAGATGAGTTGGCCTAGGCTGATTATACCTTGGATAATTCCTCTGAACATTGTTCAGGAGAGTTGCCCTTCCATTGGGTCTACTCTGCTGACCAATATTCCTCTTGTGCTCAGGAGCTTTGGCCATTTCCTTAGGTTTTGGCCTATTCTCCTGAATCACTTGAGTAGGCATTTCATTCAATTTGCCCTTTCCTTTGTTCAGTGGCTGAATTACTTCATTTTCAGCTTGTTGTGCCACTGACTTAACAAAGATTCTCTTAGTGTTACTTGTGGATGCAACACTAAGACAAGGTGAGGATTCAAATGGATCAAAACCCAATCCACTTCTTTGAGCCATAGGTCTTTGATAACTTTGAATTTCCTCTATTGCTCTAGAGGATTTGTTCAAAGCAGACATCTTTAATTTCAGGCTCTCTTCACTTGATTTAAGAATATCATACTCATGTGAGAGATTTTCAAATTTGGCATTTAGAATTTTAAGTTCAAATTCTTTTCTTTTCTGAGAGAGAAGTTGATCATCAATCTCCTTTTGTTGGTCAACTATCCTGAGATTTGCTTCCTCAAGCTTTCTCAAGACTTGTTGATACAACTCAGTAGACTTGACATCAACAGCTACCTCAGAGTTCTTGGAGAGTTCAGTAGCTAGTCTTTCATTTTCTCTCACACAATTGTCATGAAATTCTTGTAATCTAGTGAAATCTTCCATCAACTTTCCCAAGGAAAGTTTCAGGTTAACCTCACTAGTGTTTTGTGAGATAAACGATGATGAACTAGAAGTAGAGGATACCTCATCATCCTCAAGAGCCATGTTGCAGACATCATCATCATCATCACTGTTGGAGAACAATCCATCAGAAGAGTTGAAACTTTCAGCACTATCAGATTCTTCACCAGCCATCATGGCTTTTCTATTGGTGAATTTTCTGTCTCTTTTTGCTTGTCTTTCTCTTCTTTCTTTAGAGCTTAGTTCAGGGCAGTCATATTGGAAGTGCCCTTTCTTTTTGCAGTTGTAACACAGATCTTCATCATCATCCTTCTTGGATTCATCTCTTCTCTTAGATGATGAGGGTTCAGCTCTACTGGATCTTCTCCTATCAGAGGACTTGTCCTCTGATCTTCTCTCTTCAGGCTTTTTGTCCTCAGCCTGATCTTCAGGGGAATTGTATCTTCTCCTGAATTTGTTATCTTGGTAGAATTTCTTGTATCTACCAAACCTTGTGTTGAGCTTATCAAACCTTCTAGCCATCAAGGCTAGTTCTTCCTTCATTTCAGTCTTAGAGACTGACTTTGATGATCTGGGAGTGGGCTGCATTTCTGGTTCAGCAACTTTGGCTTTGAATGCCACTCCCTTAGTAGGATTTGAAGGTTCCTCAACAGGCTTTCTTCTATTGAGGTCAAACTCATAGGCTTTAAGTTCTGAGAATATTTGTTGCATGGGCATGGTGGAAAGATCTTTGGTATTCTGCATCATTACAGCATAGACATCCCACTTTTGAGTGAGACTCCTTAGGATTTTCAGTCCAACCTCTCTCTTGGTGTAGACCTTGCCCAGTGAATTAATCTCATTCATCACATCAGTGAATCTACCAGCAAATTTGTCAATGGACTCATCAGTCTCCATTGAGAATTGTTCAAACTTCTGCACAGCAACTTGGAGCTTGTTCTCCTTGATTTTTTCAGTGCCCTCACACATTTCAGCAAGGGTATCCCAAATTTCTTTAGCTGTGGTGCAGTGGTAGACTCTACCCATAACTGCATCTGGAATTGTTTGATAGAGGGTGTTCATGGCAAGATAATTCAAATTATCTTTCCTCTTTTCATCAGAAGTGAAGTCATCCTCATCTTTGGGAATCAATTCCCTTATATCTGCTCTTTGCTCATCTGTCAATCTGGGGTTAGTTTGAGTAAACACAAAAGGTCCTCTTGTGATTACTCTAAGCATATCAGTATGAAGAGATGCAAGATGATCCCTCATTCTAATTTTCCAGAAATCATAATTGTCTATAGAAAACATGGGCAGTTTGTGATGAGAAATATGATTGACTGGATTTGTGGCCATGTTGTCTAATCCTTGAACAGCAGGTGGAGGAACAGCATTGTTGTTGGCCATATCTCAATAAGAATCAATCAATCAACAAGTAATGGATTTCAGATAGAGATCAGTTCAGTGACCACACCAAATATGTGAGTTTTGAAAATCAAGATGGATTTTCAGAAGCAGTGGTCTTTGAACCCCTGCTCTGATACCACTTGTTGGTCCTGAAAGGAGTATATGACAAGTGTATGGGGGGGGGGGGGAATACACTTGTATGCAATTCTTTTGCTAATTTGATCAAACCAGAGTTTCAGCAAGGTTGTCTTTGACAACTCTGCTGAAGAAGATTAACTCTTCTAAGATAATCAAACTACTAAGTACTATTGAGTACTTAGTTGAATAACTATCTAGGGGAGTTATATGTGCGGAATAGTGGTTGGCCCTTTAAGTTTAGACTCCTTTAATTTCTGAAATCACTTAGTCAATGCAACACAGTCCAGTTTTCAGGGAACTTGTCCAAATTGGTTTTTGCACAGTCTTTGAATGTTTATCCTTGAAAGATCAGTTTTATGTGCAGTGTTGAGTGTATGAAAGTACTTGGAATGTAAATCAACACAAGAAGTTATAGTGGTTCAGAGACTCAAGCTCCTACATCCACTTTCCCTGATTTAACAGGATAATTCCTTCACTCTTGGAATTAACTTGTTTTATAGTGCCAAGGTGCACTTGATCAAGAACACCACTCCTTGGTGAATTAATCCCTAGGATGTCTAGAGTCCTAGTACCCTCTTCTCAACTCAGAACTGAACTGTTCTTCTCTCAACAGTCAGCTCCTACCACTTCTACTACTACAACCTTCTCACTTTCACTCTTGAAAGATATAAGGTTTGAAGTAAGGTTCCAACTAATGAGATATCCTTTACAATGAAGATCAGTGTATAAGGATAGGATATCTCTCTAAGCTTGTGTATGGATATACAATTTAGTTCAGCTTAGAAGAAGTGTTTGAAGACTAAGACAGTCTTTGAAAGCCTTGAAAGCACTCTAGCTTGTAAGAACTTTGAGCTTAGTTGGATTGTGTTGAGGTGCTTTCAAATGGTCTTCACACTTCTGTATTTATAGACAAAATGGAGGATTTGCCCGTTGGAGAGGCAGCCCCAAATTGCTATAAATGTCTTCCTTGAGTTCTTCAAACTGGAAGACAGATTTTTGATAGTGACATGTCCTCATTTGGGTAATAAACGGCTGTAACAGTTTTGTCTTCATTCTGCAGCACTTTTCCCAATGTTTGACTTCTTGTTAGGACTTGGACATGGCTTCTGAAGGTTGATCCAATGATAGGTCAACATTCCTTATCATCTGGACAACTCTCCTTATCACTATCAGCAGTTTTGCTTTTCAGCATGGTTGGCTTGCTCTTCTTCAGATGACTTGGCTCTTTCCCTTTATTTCTCTTGTGTATGGTCTTAGCTCATTCCTTTGAGGACCTTTAGGGACTAGTTGTCTCAATCTTTTCAGCATAGTTGATCTTAGGCTTTCAGAGCACTTGATCTTGGTCAATTTAGCTGAGACAACTCCTCTGGACAACTCTCCTGATCAGCATGTTTGGTCTTTTTGCATCAGAGCACTATATACTTTAGAGTTGGCTTATCTGGACAACTCTCCTGACCAAAACCTTTGAGTAGTCTTGTTCTTTTGAGCTAGGTAGGTTTGTTCTTGCATATGGCTAGCTTCTTTGGACAACTCTCCTGATTAGAGCTTTATGAATATTTTCTCTGGACAACTCTCCTGATAAGAACATCTTAGGTTTCATAGAGTGTCCTTGCTCTTAAGTGATTGTTCCAGAATTTGAGCCTTGAGGGGACTTGATCTTGATTATCTTTAAAGCATAGGTTCCCCCTCAAATTGTGCATCTAATTGTCTAAGAGCTGCCTAACATTTCAGCTTCTCATCTAGCCTATAATCTATATGTTCTAACATTCTTAGAACATATTTATATTGACTTAGGCATGTCTCAGGGGGTTTTTGGTACTCAATCAAAACATAGCTCATTTTATTCCCAACAAAAGGCAATGATGGCCAATGATGACTCTGACTCAGACTCAGACGAGCTGCCATCATCCTCATCTAGCTACCCGTCTGAACCAGATCACGATGAAGCATTCATAGTTGATGATGGTCTATGCTTCATGGCTAAAATCGACCAAGAGGTATCATCCGTTACATCCTTTCAATCATGTGATGAATCAGATTCTGATGAAAGTGACACTGCCAGTAGCCAAGTAGGGAGTAGTCTTCAGCACTCTACTAGTGCAGTTGAAGACGACCTCCTACTTGCCAACAAGGCATTCATTGAAGTCAGTGACGAAAACATCACCTTAAGACAAGAAATCATTGATCTTAAGGAAGCTCAGTCTAAAGTAGATCCTAATATAACAGTCCTAAATGAACGCTTGCAAGAAGAGTTGAGACAACTCAGAGAGAAGTGTGCATTTACAGACAAGTTGTATCAAGACCTACTTAAGACACACGCTACTGAGAAACATGAATTCAATGTTTTACAAAGTAAGCTCAAAAAGCTTGAAGAACGCAATAAGTTCTTAGAAACCGAGGTTGTCACATTAGACCTTAAACTTACTGACCTGGTTAACTCATCTAAGGTTAACCTTGAACTGTCAGATAGGTATAGGGCTCCTGCTGACAAGACAGGCATAGGTGCTGAGACACCCAGCTCGTCTACTCAAGTTCCTAAGAACCCTACTATCTTCATCTCAAGCTCTTTGACTAATGATAAAGGAAAAGAACCATTGATATACGATATTGACACTCCATCAAAAGGTACTGTACCAAAACAAGCTCAAGTTAACATTCCAATTACCAAAGGTGGTAAAAAGAAAGTTAACAACAAGCCTGTTCCGTTTAAGACAAGTCAACAAAGGACTAGGAATCGTGGACGACCAAATCAGGTCAGATACGAGGACTGGTATCCTAAGGAGACTAGTACTAGACAAGTACAGATTAGACGACAAGAGTCTAGACCTCCTTTCATAAGGCAGTCTCAACTCTACTCGTCTAGACCTAGACAGGAAGGTCCAAAATATCGTACACAAGCTGTTCTATATCCTCCACCTTTGTCATATGATATCAAAGGAGAAGAAAGACCTAAACATGTCTATAAACCGTATGGACCTAATGCATATAAACCCTACTCTGACTATCATAGACAAGTGCCTGCTCAAGTAGAGATTAAGTCAAAAGGCTATCTTCAAAGAGTAGACCCTAACTCGACTGATAGGCCAGATAAGGACAACAAGGTCTTATTTTGCAACAAATATGGTCGAAAACTTAGAAGGTCAAACTTGTTCAGGACTCCAATGTACATTTGGATTCCATTGAACTCGACTAACCCCCAAGGACCCCACTAAACAAGGAGGGTACCTAAATTATGTATTATCATCTATTGCAGGGTCGACTCGATCTATACAAGAAAGGTGGCTCAACAGGAGAAACTTGGTACATAGACAGTGGCTGTTCGCACCACATGACTGGTACTAAGACTCTCTTATCAAGCTACCATGAGCAAGAAGGACCAAAAGTGATATTTGGTGATAGCTCCACTGCTGTTACCAAAGGATTTGGTTACATTCGGAATGGAGACATAGAGATTCAAGATGTTTCTTATGTTGAAGGCTTGAAATACAATTTACTCTCTGTTTCACAATTTTGTGATCGTGGATACAAGGTGCAGTTCAAGAGTCAGAAATGTGAAATCATTGACAAAAGAACTCACACAGTCTTACTGGTCGGCATTAGACAAGGAAGTGTGTACATAGTAAACTGGAACAGTTGTCCGAGGGACACCTGTCTACTTACTAAGAATCCTAAAGAACTTGGCTGGCTCTGGCATAGACGCCTTTGTCATCTAAACTTTAAGGTTCTTAATAAGATAGCCAGAGACTACCTTGTGGAAGGTATTCCCAATGAAGTCTACTATAAGTCACATGTATGCACGTCCTGTCAAAAAGGTAAACAGGTAAAGGGTTCTTTTAAAACTATTCCATCCCTCTCAACCAGTAGAGTTCTTGAACTTCTACATATGGACTTCCATGGCCCAATAACTCCTCCAACTTTGAACGGTAGAAGGTACACACTTGTTGTGGTAGATGACTATTCTAAGTTCACTTGGGTAGTCTTCTTACACAAGAAGAGTGATACACAAACACTTTTGCCTGATCTATTGAAGAAGTTACAGGTTGAGAAGAATCAGTCAATTGTCAAGATCCATAGTGACAGGGGTACTGAATTCATTAACTGCTATATTAAAGAATTTTGTTCTAAGCGTGGCATCCAGCACCTTACTAGTGCAGCTAGGACACCACAGCAAAATGGAGTAGCAGAACGAAGGAACAGAACTCTTAAGGAGGCCTGCAGGACCATGCTGACAGAGTATAATACACCTCAGAAATTTTGGGCAGAAGCCATCAACACTACATGTCACTCACAAAATAGAAGTGCTATCAATAAAGCACTAGGTAAGACGCCCTATGAGGTATGGAAAGGTAGAAAACCCAGAGTTTCATATTTTCATATATTTGGATGCAAGTGTTTCATCCATAACAATGGGAAAAGCAAGTTGAATGCATTCGATGCTAAAGCAGACGAGGGGATATTCTTAGGATACTCCTCGACTAGCAAAGCATTTAGAGTATTCAACTACTCAACCCTTTGTGTGAAAGAAACACCACATGTGGTTTTCGAAGAATCTCAACAGGACGCGTCTGCCAACAAGATCAGTGAGAAAGCTACTGAGCTAACTGTCGAATCTGACAAAGACTCAGAGGTATATGAATCCGTTCAAGCTTACAATCCATTTATAAAAGCTCTCGAGTCAGACGACCAGAAGAAGGTGAGTGCTGAAGGTAACTCTACTAGACCAGTTGACATACCTAAACTAGTCGACTCGTCTACTCCCATTAAATCTTCTGATGATAATGATGTTGATATGCATGATGCTGTACATGATATAGATGATAGTATTATTGTTAAGAATAGAAATACATGGAAATCAGCGCATAATACTGAAAATATTATTGGTGACTCTACTGTTGGTGTTAAGACTAGACGACAACTCTTTGAGTCGCAAGAACAATCTAGTCCATCTCTGTTTTGCTGGTGTTGTTTCCTCTCATCTATCGAGCCTAAAACCATTAATGAGGCATTGGCTGATAGTAATTGGATCATTGCTATGCAAGACGAGTTGAATCAGTTTGTTCGAAACGACGTCTGGGAACTTGTCGATAGACCGAAACATCATAATGTAGTTGGAACTCGATGGATTTTCAAGAATAAGAAAGATGAGAATGATGTAGTTGTTCGTAATAAGGCTAGACTAGTCGCCCAAGGCTATTCACAAGCGGAAGGCATAGATTATGATGAGACATATGCTCCTGTTGCTAGACTAGAAGCCATTCGATTGTTTCTTGCATATGCTGCTTACATGAAATTTACTGTATATCAAATGGATGTTAAAAGTGCATTTCTTAACGGTATTCTTGTGGAAGAAGTATATGTTGAACAACCCCCAGGTTTCGAAGTCAAAGGTAATCAGGTATACAAATTAAAGAAGGCCTTATATGGACTAAAGCAAGCTCCAAGAGCCTGGTACGATACTCTTTCTCAATTTCTATTAGAAAATGGTTTTACTAAAGGCAAGGTAGACAGAACCTTGTTTAGAAGACAAGAAGGGAAAGACATTTTACTCGTCCAAATTTACGTAGATGACATCATTTTTGGTTCACCTAACAAAGAGCTGAGTGAAAGTTTCTCAACACTCATGCAAAGTAAATTTGAGATGTCTATGATGGGTGAAATGAATTACTTTCTTGGACTTCAAGTAAAACAGACCCCTGAAGGGATTTTCATAAATCAAGCAAAGTATACTAGAAATCTTCTAGACAAGTATGGTATTAAGACATGCAAGTCTGCTGGCGTACCTATGCTACCTACATACAGAATGGACCCAGACGAACAAGGTAAGTGTACTGATCAAACTCATTACCGTGGTCTAATTGGTTCATTACTGTACTTAACTGCTAGTAGACCTGATATTGCATTTTCTGTTGGTGTATGTGCTCGCTTTCAAGCTAATCCAAAAGAGAGTCATATGGAAACCACTAAAAGGATTTTGAAATATTTGAAAGGAACCATCAATCGTGGTATATGGTATCCTTCGAATGATGATTTATCTTTAAGTGGCTACTCTGATTCTGATTTTGGTGGTTGTAGAATAGATAGGAAATCTACATCTGGTTCTTGTCAATTCTTAGGCACAAAACTTATTTCATGGTTTTCGAAAAAGCAGACAAGTGTTGCTACCTCTACTACTGAAGCCGAGTACATGGCTGCAGGTAGTTGTTGTAGTCAATTATTATAGCTTATTCAACAGCTTAGAGATTATAATATTTGTGAATCAAATGTTCCTATATTCTGTGATAGTAATAGTGCCATTGCCATTACACAGAATCCTGTTCTGCACACACGTTGTAAGCATGTTGATGTGAAACACCATTTCATACGTGATCATGTAGAAAAGAAGGATATTCGCATGGAAAAGATTCATACTAATTTTCAAAGAGCTGATATTTTCACAAAACCATTAGCTGAGGCCCGATTTCATGAATTATGCATTAGCCTAGGACTTATTGATCTTGATCCTACTAGTGTGTAGAAATGTACTAACCAGACAGGTACAATCCTAAGAAGAAAGGAGAAATAGACAAGTTACCACAAAAGAACAGTGCACTAGTTCACTCACGCAACAGACAGGTATACAAGGCTAGACAAGATGACCAGACAACCCGATGAGGAAGCTGGTAAAGCTGAGGGTAATACTAAGGGAATAAACATTTAAGGGGGAATCTATGATTTCTTAAATATCCTTATGTTGACCCTTATGCTAGTCAATAGTCATCTTGTTCGAACCCTTGATCGTTGCTTTAGATTGATATTCATTTTATTTATTGTTACTTTACTTGCACCATCAATTACATGTTGAAAGTGAGAAGATAGGTAAACGAAGTCGTTCGAGAATCAGAATAGACATGCACAGACGAAGGGGGAACTCGTCTTGTGTACTTAAGTCAACTCGTCTGATGAAGCTTGAGTCTACTCGTCTGTTCTGGATGGACTCAAACAGACAAGCTAAGTTTGTTTTACTCTACAATGCTAAGTGTTTAATCAAAACGGATTAAGGATATTATAGTAATTAGGTATTGGTAGAATTTGAAAACCCTTGAATTAGATTTATACACTCTCATTTGATGTGGTGTATACATCCAGTTCTCACTCATCTACACTAGGATAGATAAGTTCACTTCTCTGTTCCAACTAAGAAGGGGCGGATTTCAAAGTTTACAATATCAAATTACATAATACTCTCGGTTCCGTAACCGAATGCCAAAGGTCTTAACCGTCTTGATCAAAACCCAAATTATCACATGACTTAGTCACATTTTTGTTAACTCCCTTTTTTCTCTCAAGAAGATTTTTCTCTCACTATTCTCAAGCAATCCAGTTACTGATTTTTTTTTAGATGTCTATTCGATCTATCTTCGATCTTAGAACTAACATGCAGGTCACATTCGACCTAGGCCGGTACATCTCCGATAACAAAGTAAATGTTGAACCATCTGTGTTCTTCAAAGGCAATCACTCAGACGACGATGCTGAGATTCTGGCTAAATGCACTCGATGTGGGCTCAAACCTTATCTAGAATCATTTCCTCAAGTGGTCTTGGAGGAGGAGGTGCTAGAGTTCTATGCCAACGTCATCAGACAAGGTGATATTCTTGAATCCTTCATTGGTGAAGATCGTGTGCAAATCACTCCAGAAACGATGTTCAACCATCTACAGCTGCCCACCGGAACAATTGACATTGATAATTATGCTCTTGGACAAGAAATTCGATACTTGAGCATCTTCTGTGGCAAGAAGCTGAAACAGAAATCAGATGGCAAGTATGCTCCAGTCAAGAAGGGTGATCTTCTTAAGAAATATCGCACCTTATTGGATATTGCCAGCAAAATCTTGTTATGTTCGACTGGTTCTCATGACTCTGTGACCTTTATGAAGGCAAGGGTTATGGCTGTCATTTTTTATGGTATCACTGAATGCAATTGGTTCAAGCTGATTGCAGATCGAATTATGTATTTTGAACGCAGTGTTCGAGTAGATGACAATACTCGGAATTGGGTGGTGTCTACTGCCGTTGGGTATGGCAATAAGCTAAGTATCCTACTTCCTCTCCTTATGCCAAACAAGACGAAATGGAGTAAAGGAAAGTCGTTCCATCCTTTGAAATTTTACTTGAAAAAGGGGGCAGTGAGGAAACAAGCTGCGGCTAGGCCATCTGCACCTAGGCAAGCCAGAATTGACCCCATGGAAGCTTTGCCGTATGCTGGTGCGTCTGGTTCTTCAGAAGATGAGTCCGCTGAAGACAAGTCAATAGAAGCTACACAAGAATCATCTGGTGCAGAAGACTCAGAGAAGACTCAGTCAGAGGAAGAGTCGACTCAAGAGCAGGAGTCGAGTGAACAAATACCTGAGATGTACACTCTCGTGAGAGTTGATTCGCCTACTCGTCCAGTCGAGTCGAGTTTACAGGTTGGTTCTTCTACTCAATCTGTTTCAATTCCTCTCTCTCTCCCATCTTCTTCAGTTCGAACCAAGGCTAGATCACACCGATCTAGGCCTAGACCTATTCCCTCAACCTCACAAGTGCTGCCAGCATATCCGCTGAGAGTCAGCCTACCCGAAAACACTCCCATATTAGATACAACTGATACTCCGACAGTTGTCACACCAAACCAAGACACATCAAAGCCCACAGAAACCACAGTCCAAAATCTATCTTTATCCTCAACAGAATATGTTGAACCTCCTCACCCATCTGCTTCAGATAAATCGCCAGTTGCCACTGCAACGACTGAGATAGGGACCCCACCTACTCAGACCCCGTCTGAAGTTAGATTTGAATCCTTGGTATATTACCCCATGAGCCTAAGAGAAAGGAGAATCCGTTCGAAGATGAGCAGAAACTTGAAAAAGAAGCTCTCGGCTATTGAAGTTGACTATGAATCAGAACAGTTTGAGAAACTTCTAAGAGTATGCACTTGGGTGGCATTGAAGAAGTCTGGCACGGATGATCTGTTCGAAGCTATCTTAGGAAAGGGAGGCATCTCGAACTTTATGGACTGGGAAATGGAACAGAAGGAGACCAGTGGTGTTCAAGATCACTCCGAGTTATTCCCAGCTCATGCCATCACAGATCTTGCTAAGAGATTGCTACACATTTCTGATGATTTGATGTGCTCAGAATCAAAATTTGATGTAGGCATTCAAGTTTCAGATTCCGATTTTGACAATGATATGATTATGACTGAAGTCACGCAAGTTGAAGAATTCCAGTCTACTGATCCTATGGTGGACTTAGACAATGTCTCAAATCAGTTGAGAGGCATTGTGTTCAGGTTTCAAGTTGATCATGCTAACTGTCCAAGGTCAGATTTTGCTTTTATAAATCGTTATTCTGATAATTTACTTCCATTTGAACTCTGTGGATACATGGCAAAGTTGCACGCTTTGTTAAGGAAGGACTTGGCTGAAGCTATAAGGAAGGCTGAGGAAGCTAAATTAGCTATAGTGCATTACTGTCCGTTTCCAAGTTTGAAAGCCATAGCTGGAAGTGTGTTTCAAGATTCAGAGATAGTAGAAGACGAGGCCGTAACTACTGCTACAGAAGGTCAATTGATTGAGGTGATATCTATTGCTGATAATGTGATCATGGAAGAAACCATTCATGCTGAAGTTGGTCAGTCATCTCAAAGATTTTCCACTGCTTCCATAGATGAGTTGAAAGCTGATTTGAAAGGTGTTATAAAATCGTCCATTGATGACTTTCTCAAATCTGATGTCAAGAGGATTCTTATTGAACAAAACAATGTCCTTGTGACAAGTTCAAAAGATTTGATAGTAGATGCAGTCAGTCAGGTAGATGATGAATACAGACAGCATATGTTTGAACAACTTGAAGGATTTCTTCAGGATCAAGTTGAATACTCAGAGAAGAGCTCAGTCGATTTTGCTCGCGTACTAGCTACTGAATCCAGGAAGTTGGAAAGAGTCTATAGAGCAAGAATCGAGGTTGCTGATGTTCAACGGAAGGAAGCTTATGATCAGTTAACTCAAGCTCAACAACTTATCTCTGCTATGACTGAAGAAAATAAGAAGTTACGTTTGACCGCAACACATTTCAAGAATGAGTTGAACTTGTCTACTCAAAAGCTGGAGTTGGTGGCGACCAAGCTGGACAAGTTGATTCAAAACAATTCGCATGAGAAGCAAATTGAAAGAGCTACAAGTCAAATGAAACAAGCTATGTTTGAAGAGATGACTCGTTTCACTTCTATTTTCTCTCTCCAGGCTACTGATGAAGCCAAAAAGGGGGAAGAGACAAAGAAGACAAAACATTCTGAAGCTGAGATTAGTGCTGAAGCTGAAATTGAAAAATCTAAATCCAGTGCTGAGCCGGAAGCAAAGGAAGCTGCGGAAGCTATGCAAGATCTCAAAAGGCCTAAGAGAGGCAGAGGCAGATTGGTTAAAACTGCAGAAGCTGAGCAAGCTAAAATTGAAGCAGATGAATTGAAGAAGAAGGAGAAGGGCAAGGCTATTGCATCTTCAGAAGCTGAAGTGCAGACAAGAATGGTATCGAAAAGGAAGTCTATTATCATTGAAGAACCTACTCCTGAGTCAACTATTTTGAAGAAGCAAAAGGTTGTTGATCCAAGTGATGAAGCTCATTATGCGAAGAAGAAGAAGATAGAAAAGCATATTGAAAGTTTGTTGAAGGAGAAGCCTGATGAAGATCAAATAGAAGACAAGCTCATTGATCACTTTATTGACAAAGAACATCGTCAAGAATGGATGAAAGTGAAAAGGCAGTGGGAACTAGATCACTGGATTATCAGGAAGTTTGGAGATTCTGATAACTCTGACGATCTTTATGCTATGTTTGACAAGTTCATGGAAGGACAGCATAAGATGCTATGGAATTTGATCATAAGAATATCTGCTGCTGCTAATTTTAATATTCTTGTTCCTGGTTTTCCAAAATGGAAGTGTCCCATGACTAGTTCAGGTAAAAGGGCAGATGTGAACCAGATCAAGAAGTATGAAGATGAACTGCTAGACAACGAGAAGATTGAAGATGAAGAACATATCAAAGGAATTCATACTAGACTACTCAATGCTTTCTGTGTTCCAGATTCAGAAAGAGGTAACTTTTCAGTATAGTTTTATTCTGATTTTGTTAAGTATTTGTAATATCTACTGATCTTATTTCTGAATGAATGAAAAGATAAAGTACTATTTGATGTTAAAAGACAAGGTAACTACTTAACTAGTTTACTAATAAGAAAAGATTCAAGTAGTTTTGGCTTCATCAAAAAGGGGGAAATTGTTGGGATACGAATCCTAGAACAAGTCCTAAATGATGAATAAAAGATAAAAGATAAAGTTTTGATAAGCCAAAAGAAGACTTGAATATTTTCTAAGTGTTGACTAATCTAATCTAGTTAAGTTGAAGTCATCTTGAACAGATCAGTAGAGTTCACATAAAAAGAAAATTATTGTTTATATTTAAAAGATAAGTACGATGTATAAGTACTTCATATCTGTTCATAGTTGAATATGTTAAGATTGTTTTTGAGCTATAATTACTGTATAGAGCTCATGTTTTTATATACGTAATAGATTAGATTCATTGTATAGTTTATAAGTTGACTAAGCTTGTGTTATAAAAGCTTAATGTAATGTAATAGTCTTGTTAGGTTAGATGATAGGACTAGATTAGTTCTATTGGAAGCCTACTGCACAAGTCAAGTAGAAGACGCAGACTACTACTACTGGACAAGACAGGTGTGCTACTACACAAAGACAAGTTAAATTGAAGTTAGTTACAGAAACGCGTATTGAAGTTAAATTGAAGAATTAGTTATGGAATAACTAATTAACTGAAGAAACGCGTGGAAGGATAAGAAGAATCAGTTACAAGTTAGTTTTCAAGAAAGGTTGTTACACAACTGAAAGTTCTTGGATTTGAAGTCTATAAATATCGCAAGGTATTAAACGATTAGAGACTACTGATACGACTACAAAAAAAGCGTTATTGAAGATTAAAAGAAGAAATTACTCTCAGAGTTGATTGAAGTTCAGAAAGATAGCCAGAAGACAAGTGAAGAATCAAGAAGGCTACTACTGAAAATCAGAGAAGTTTTTAGTTTTTGTTTTGTTATTTTCAAGGTGCTAGATACTTGTAAAATTTCTAGTAAGATCGTAGACATATCTGGAGGTGTAGTCTGTTGAAGATCTAAGTCTTCTTCTTGGGACTTTAAAGACAGGAACATACACTTGTACTCGATTGGAAGAGTTATAGTGGAAACATCACAACTGGGTTTGTGAGAGTGGATGTAGACAAGTTGTCGAACCACTATAAATCTTGTGTTTGATTTACTTTACAGTTTTGATTGTTTAAATTGCTTAATTGTTTTAACTACTTAACTAAACTTGACAAGTTGAGTATAGAACAGAGTTCTCGAATCTAAGTTGAGTATAATCTTGAATTGGGCTCATTGTTAATTTCGTATTCCGCATATTGTACTTTGATATTTCGAAAGATTTTTGAAAAGTCTATTCACCCCCCTCTAGACATTTTCACTAGCTTACTCGTTATTAACTCAACTTGGGACCAACACTATCAAAATTTTGTTGGTGTGCTTAGTATACCAGATTCCAAGGTCACTTGTACCTGCAACATACTTGATAATCCTCTTCACAACATTCAGGTGAGATTCCTTTGGATTAGCTTGGTACCTAGCACAAACACACACATTGTATATAATATCTGGTCTACTAGAGGTTAAATATAGTAAACTACCTATCATGGATCTGTAAAGTGTTGGATCAACATATGTTCCAGCACTGTCTTTGCAAAGTTTTAAAGAAGATCCCATATGAGTTTTCATTGGTTTTGAATTCTCAAGACCAAATCTTTTAACCAAGTTCTTAGCATACTTACTTTGGGAGAAGAAAATACCATTGCTGCATTGCTAGATTTGAAGACCTAGAAAATAATTCAAGTCTCAAACCATACTCATTTCAAATGTTGCAGTCAATGCCTCAACAAATTTACTCAACATTTTATCACAAGTATATCCAAACACAATGTCATCAACATATATTTGAGCAATTAGTATATCATCTTCAGTGTGCTTAATGAACAAAGTTCTATCTGCATCTCCTCTAATAAAACCATATTCCAAAAGAAAGTCAGTAAGCCTACCATACCATGCTCTAGGAGCTTGTTTAAGACCATACAGTGCTTTCTTAAGTTTATATACTTGATCAGGATACTGTGGATCTTCAAATCCTATAGGTTGTTCAACATATGCTTATTCATTCAATATGCCATTTAGAAATGCAGCCTTTACATCCATTTAATGAAGTTTAATATCAATAAAACATGCAATATCTAGCAGTAATCTAATAGATTTTATCCTAGCAACAGGTGCAAAAGTCTCATCAAAATCAACTCCTTCAACTTAGGTGTAACCTTGTGCTACTAACCTAGCCTTATTCCTAACAATATTACCAGATTCATCAGTTTTATTCTTGAATATCCACTTTGTTCCAATGACATTAGTATGACTAGGTCTAGGAACAAGTGTCCACACTTCATTTCTTTCAAACTGACCAAGTTCTTCATGCATAGCATTAATCCAGTTTTCATCAGTTAAGGCTTCTTTAGCACTCTTAGGTTCAATTTCAGATAAATAGCATTCAGCATTTACAACATTACACATAGAAGACATGCATATTGTTCTTACCACATCTACCTTGTTTGATCTTACTCTTCCTCTTGTTTGCACTCCAACTGTAGCATCGCCTATGATCTGGTCAGAAGGATGACTTTTGCCTATTCTTGAAGAAGGATTCGTTTTAGGAACATACTGATCATTCTGTGAAGTTACAACTGACTGTTCTGTAAATGTTGACCCAAATGTGTTAACATTTGGTACAACATTTTCAGACTTCAGTGTATTCTCAGAAGTGTCAGTAACCTGTGATACATCTACTTCATCTTTGTCATCTGTAAGACCTTTATCATCATCAAACACAACATTAACATATTCTTGAACAGTGTTAGTTCTAAGGTTATAAACTCTATAAGCTTTACTATTTCTAGAATAGCCTAAAAAGAAACCTTTATCACTTTTAGAATCAAACTTATGAAGTTGATCCCTATCATTCAGAATATAGCATATACAACCAAATACATGAAAATATTTCACATTAGGTTTTCTGTTGTTCAAAATCTCATAAGGTGTTTGATTAGTGGCAGAACGAATAAAAACCCTATTAATAATATGGCATGGAGTATTCATTGCTTCTCCCTAAAATTTCTTAGCAAGACATTTGGATGTAAGCATAACTCTTGCCATTTCTTGTAAAGTTCTATTCTTTCTTTCAACAATTCCATTTTGTTGTGGAGTTTTAGGAGATGAATATTCTTACAAGATACCCTTTTTATCACAAAAATCATTAAACATGCTGTTTTCAAATTCCTTACCATGATCAGTTCTAATACGCCCAACTTTCAAGTTAAACACATTTTTGAACCTCTTATAAAGAATTTTAAATGCAGCAAATGCTTCAGATTTGTCTCTCAAAGACTCTACCCAGGTATATCTAGAAAAATCATTTACCACAACTGAGGAATACCTCTTTCCTCCAATGCTTTCAGTTTCCATAGGACCCATCAAATCCATGTGCAGTAATTCAAAGCATCGATATGTAGTACAATGTGACAGCATTTTGTGTGACATTCTTACCTACTTACCTTTTTGGCATGGTCCACATACAGTGGTATTGTGAAACCTCAGTTCTGGAATTCCTTTTACTGCATCTGCTTTGATTAGCTTTTTCATTGCTCTGTAATTTGCATGACCCAATCTTTGATGCCATAGAATATTTTCATCAAGTTTTGACAAGTTACACATATTTGTTCCAATAAGATGGCAATTATCAGTTGACCTAGTACCAGTCATGACACAAACTTCATCTTTATTAAGAACATAACATGAATCTTTATCAAATTTCACATGCAAATTATCATCACAAAGTTGACTAATGCTAATCAGATTTGCAAGTAAGCCATCAACATGTAAGACATTTTTGAGCTTAGGAAAACCTTCAACATTCAAAGTTCCTTTACCAACAATCTTTCCTTTAGAACCACCACCATATGTAACACTACCACTATTCAAGGTCACATAATCAGATAAGAAATCAATACGACCTGTCATATGTCTAGAACAACCACTATCAAAGTACCATAAATCAGGTAGACATGCTTTTAAGGAGGTATGGACAACATTACACGTAGCTTTTGGTTTCCATGCAGATTTCAGAAAATGTTTACGAGGAGGTGACAGTTTCTTATGCAGCATTTTCAAGTTTTTATGTTCTTCAAACAACTTTATACAGTAAGGACGAATGTGACCAACTTTAAAACAGTAATGACATATATACTTCCTTTTAACCTTATGAGGATCTGTTTGTGCAGATGTTACACTAGATGTGTCAACATTTGCCTTCACAAACTTCACAGGTTTTCTAAATTTATAAGAAAGAGAGGCAGTAGTACCATCATAACCTATACCATAATTATTAGACTTACCAGTAGCTATAGCATTATTTACCTCAGAAGCACTCTTGAAATATTTCTTGAAACATAAAGTAGAATTTATCAGTTTCTCCTTTAAGTTACAGATTTCCAGATCTCTTTTGGTAAGAATAACTTCTAGCTTGGTGATTGTGTCTTTCAGATCCTCATTCTCTTTATTCAAGGAATTCAGAGTGGGTTTCTGATTGTTCCAATCATCTAATAGTTTTTGGTATTCATTGTCATCAGTCCTTTTTCCTGCATCATCAACCAAACCATTAAAACAGTTCAAATTTGGGTGACTCTGTTCTGATGTTGTTGTAGATGTTGAAGCATCAGGTACAGCATCAGAATTTGTTTCATCCAGATCATCATCTGAGAAATCATTATAATCAATTCTGGTAAAATTTGAATATTCATTCTGATTTAATTCATCAAGATCATCATCAGAATCATCACTCAAGGTAGCACTAAAGTTCAGTTTTTGCTTAAGTCTAGTATTGACACATTCATTTGCATAATGGCCATAACCAGAACAAGCATTGCATTGAACTGATTTTCGAAATTCAGGATCATACCTTGGTTTACCTTCACTCTTTGATAGTCTTGATGTGAATTGACCTTTCCTCCTTTCTGGTTGAGGTGTTGATGTATTGATTTGAATATTAGGCTGAATATTTCTAGATTTGTTCACAGATTTCTTAAGAAACTTATTAAAGTGTTTAGTGAGCAAGGCAATGTTGTTAGGATCATTGAGGCATTCATCAAGAAATTCTTCATCCGAATCAACCTCGGTAATGATAGGTTGAGACTCAGATTTGCTTGATGTTTCTCCTTTAAAAACCACAACTTTCTTATCAACATTAGTTTCATCAACTTGATTAGTGTTTATCTCATATGTTCTAAGGATACTCACTAATTCATTTTGACTCAACGTATCTGTATCTTTTGCCTCTTCAATAACACAAATTTTAGCATCAAATCTCTTAGGAACAGATCTTAATATCTTATGAACTACTCTAACATTAGAAATAGGGTCACCAAGAGAATGTGATTCATTGATTATCTCACTTAACCTTTCATTGTAGGATGAAATGGTTTCATCTTCCTTCATTCGGAGATTCTCAAATTTTGTCCCCAATATTCGAAGCTTAGTCATTCGAACACTGTCTGAACCCTCACAATGCTCTTGCAACCTGTCCCATGCATCTTTAGAAGTAGAACAGTTAGATATAATTTTAAACATTGAAACATCAACAGAAGTAAAAATAGCATTTAAAATTTTAGAATTGTAGCTTGCTGTTGTTATTTCATCAGCCGTCCAATCAACTTCTCTCTTGAGTTGAACTTCACCATCTGCATCTGTTGGTTTCTTTGGAGCTTTCCAGCCTGTAAGTACAGTCCTCCAAGCACGTTCATCAATTGACTTGATGTACATACGCATCTTAGGCTTCCAATAAGAATAATTCGAACCATCTAAAACGGGTGGCCTAAGTGCAGCGAATATGTGATGTGTTTCCATTGCTAACCTACACTAAAAACACACTTGACCAAAGATCTAACCTAGTGTCGTCAGGTATCAGCTCTGATACCAACTGAAAGTGTGCGTAGGGTGTATGAAGTGTTTAAGTATAAGTAGATAAATGTTGCACAGAATGTTGAGACAAATAGTGCAACACTGACTCTAAAAGAATATCAGAAATTAAGATACACAGCGGAAGACTTGAAACACTAAAAACAAACGAGACACAATGGAAATATTTTTAACATAGATTTTATAAATAAAAATCTATGTCTATCTTATGGCGTAAATCAATACTTATCTTCAAGTACAAATGTTGTGTGAAATATTACAACAATAACCTTCACAACGAAACTACAAACGAGGCAGGTGCCAAGTTTTGAAAACGATCTAAGTGTATAAGATTACACACCGTCGAAATGCCAAGTCTATCTATGATTACACTCTCAATAGATAACAAGACACACAACCATACGGGTGGGATACTTCGTATGATCTAAAATGTAAAACTATTGACCACAAATCCTAACAGGCCGGGATGAACGCTCGGTCTAGGATATTGCTCGAATAGAATACACTGAATTATGAAGCCTTCAATCGGTATTTATAGATGTGGGATACGAATTCTAGAGGCTTCCACATTGAGGTCCTATTTTTTAGGAGCTCAACTTCCATGATCTTTCTAGATCCTTCTTGTATGCTCCAGGTCGTTCTAAATAGTTCCAGGCTGCTCTAGCATGTTCTCCAATGTTCTGGAATCTTCCAGGTTCCAGATCCTTGTAGAAGGATCTAGATCCTGCCAGAAATGCGACAACATTTAGATCAACATTTAATGTAGCATTTTAGAAAAGACTTAGAAAAAATCTCGGAAGGTCAAATTAAGATGTTGTTGATACATATATCAATATTTAACTTTTTTTATATTAAATTTTAATAAAAAAATAATATTTCCACATTCCGCATAATTACGCAGGTCTTACATTGCAAACATTTTAGGTGTCAAATGTCACCAAATGATTGGTTCAATCTATTTTTTCTCAAATTATTCTATTTCAAAATCTCTTTTTTCTTATTAATTTCACTTTTTTTTTTTTATTAATCTTAACCATACATTTACTTTTGAATATTCAAAATTTAAATATTAAAATTTAAATGAAACCGAATTCCACAACCTCATTCACTTCTATATAAGATTCATTTCTATTGATTTTACAATATTTTTATCATTCTTTTTTCTTTTCTCATTTCATTGTTCTATTTTTTATTTTTCCAGAAATTCTCATTTTCCTTATTTTTCACTTCTATATAAAAGAGTATATTGATTCTTCAAATTTTTTTAGAAATAATATTTACATTCATTTTACAAATAATCTATATGTATTAATTATGAAATTTTTTAAATTTAAAATATGTTTATTTGCTTAGTCAATCCATCAATATTTTCAAATTTAAAACTATGATTATATGAAATGGAGGGTGATAATCGACGAAGACTCCTAAAGAAATTTGAAGGGATGCAATGAACAAAAATCTTTGGAGGCTAAAAGAAGGAAATATTTTTTTAAGAAGATAACGTAGAGAGTGAAATTTATTTTTAATTAATATAATTAAATAAATTGATTAAGTAAAAGACACTAAAAAAATCTTAATTTAATTTAATTTTATTATTAATTTAAAAAATTACTAAAAAAGTCTAATTTTAATTCTTATATAACTTGATTCTTAAACTCGGTAAATTTTGTTGATAACATCCATGCATTTACATTAGAAAAAAAAAATTGTATAATGATTTAATAAGTACACATTTTTTAAATTATCATGATTAACTAATTATTCCTTAGTAATAGGAAATGTTTGGGATTTTGTTAAGAAACTAATGAA
This sequence comes from Galeopsis tetrahit, assembly GCA_963675135.1. Classification (NCBI taxonomy): domain Eukaryota; kingdom Viridiplantae; phylum Streptophyta; class Magnoliopsida; order Lamiales; family Lamiaceae; genus Galeopsis; species Galeopsis tetrahit. The sequence goes on from OY776120.1 coordinate 76,883,847, forward strand.
TAAATAGGTGTACTATTGTTCAGAAAATTTTGAAATTATGTATATAATAAATTTAGGAAATTGGGAATATATATTTTGGAATTATCTTAATTATTGAGAAATTGTTTAGTATTATTTCCAAATTACATAATAAAAACATTGACTAAATGTAATAATTAATATCTTTCACTTATTTTAAAATTTAAACACAATTAATTATCTAACTAATTAATACTTATAATTAAGTATCTAATATTAATATCATATCACAACCTCAAGAGACATTTGAATTCTTCTCAAAAATAAATTCACAAAAATAATATAATATAACTTAGTCAATTATGCAATAATTAATTTAAATTATGAAAGAAAAAATTAATACTTTTAGAATCAAATACTTTCTTTACATTTTACAGATTTCAAAATTAAAGATTTGATTTTATTCAAAATTTAATCAAAATATTTGAAAATTAATAATTATCTAGCAAAATTTAAGGAAGAGTTGAAAATTTTGAATTTATCAATTATTTTTATTCAACTTAATCCCTTTATTGTGTATATTAAATAGTTTATTTACTTCAAAATATCTAAGTAAAATTCGAATTTAATATTCAACTAAATCTCATAATTTCATACCGCATTTATTTTGTATTAAAATTTGAATTTACAGATTATGTATTTAATTAGTATACAACTAAATCCCATAATTACATGCCACAGATTATGTATTTTTAAAATTTCTTAATTTTAAATACGCATCTATTTCTAAATCTTATCTCTCTTATTTTTACATCTATTTTTACATCTATTTTTTTTTGGTTTCTCTCTCTTATTTATCTTTTTTTAATTTCTACCTGACTTCTAAATAAATCAATCTTGAAATTTATTTAATTATATAATTTTAATTATTTTAAATTATTTTTTCTTTTCTCTCACCTCTAATTCTATTTTATATTAATTCTAATTTTTTAATATTTTTTTTAAATATTTTTTTATTTTAAAATAAAATAAATAAAATTACATACATCAATATTTAACTTTTTGTTTATATATATATATACAACATTTCCTTTTTTATTTTTTAATACAATAACAAATTTATAAATTTTTCAAAGATTTTTTTTGGTTAATAAATTAAATATATCATATAAATTTATTTCAATCCGCGTAATAGGCGGGTCTTACCCTAGTGTATATATATATATATACTGTTTTTATTTGACTCAAAACCCTAATTTCTTAGGTTTTCTCCTCATTTTTTTTCCGCCGCCTATTTTTCCCACCCCCTCCTCTTCGTTTCACCGCCCCCTCCTCTCTATTTCGTCGCCCCTTTCTCTCTGTTTCGGCGAAGAGTAGGCACAACAACAACAATAGTGTAAAGCCGGAACTCGAGAGTGGGCACAACAGTACAGTAGGTATAAGAGTGGATCATTATCGTTCAACACCATGCGAACTTTCAAAGTGCAGTGGATCATTATCGTTCAAAACTATGCGATCATTATCGTCAAGATCAACTCATCTTATCCGCAATTATCGGTTCCATGACATCTACCTTGATCCCGTTCATTGCCTCGGCGAAAACCTCCATGGGTGCTTGGCAAACCCTTGCCAATCCCGTGGACAGATTATAGCCCTCAAGAACAAGTTACATGCTCTGTCCAAAGGTACGAAGTCCATCACCGAGTTTTTAACCGAAATCCACATTTATCTTGATGAACTTGCCCTCCTTGGTGTCAAAACCGATCCTGGTGATGTTACCTTCAAGATATTGAACGATCTTGATGACTCATACCGTGACACCGCTAATGCAATTCAAGATCGTTATTCGGAAATCACGTTTGATGACTTGTTCGACAAGTGTCTTGGGATGGAGGCCCAATCTGTTAGCCAATCGGACACCACCACACCATCTTCGGCCTAGGCCCTTGTCGTTGGTCGTGCCCCCCAAACCGGCTGCTCATCCAAGGCATCGTCCACCTCGGCTGACAATTGTCCCACACCAATCGGCCAAAAACCTTATCTCGGGAAATGCCAGTTATGCGACACACCGGTTACACGGTCAAACGTTGTCCCGAGTGCGCCCATCGACCAGCCCCTCAGCCTCATTGTTTGTCTAGCCTACACGACATAGTCCTCCCCCTACCCCTCGACCCACACGACTGATGCTTATACTGCCCCGTGGATCTTGGATTTTGGGGCATCCCATCATGTGACATCCGACCTACAAAATCTATCTCTACATTCGCCCTATTCTGGATCCGACGATGTGATTATTGGTGACAGTAACGGGTTACATATTTCTCATATTGTACTCCATCCGTCCCAGTAAAAGCTACCAATTTTTTTTTTCATCCGTCCCATTGAAAGCTACCAAATTTTTTTGTTTGTTTGTCACAAAAACTACGTTATTTCACATTTCATTATATTATTCTCTCTCTCAATCATATAACCTCTAATACATTTATTTATTCTATCATAATACTTAGTTTTCGTGATATTTTCACGTGGAAGGGTATATGAGTGGGAGTCAACCTTTCACCCTTGACCATGATTTTGGGTAAAGTTAGGGCTCCCTAACTAGGGATGGCAAAATGATCTGCCCCGAAGTCGACCCGCCCTGCTCTGAGAGATTTAGATCCGCCCTGCCCTGCCCCATCCTTAAAACAGGGCAAATCTGCCCCGCCCCGCACGCAGGGCAGGGCAGGCATGGATATATGTATTATAAAAATCTGTCCTGCCCTGCCTTAATATTAAAAAAAAATATATATATATTAATATATATTAATATAAAAATTATTTTTGATTATTTTGTTTGTTGTTAAGCATTTTGGATATGACTTACTGAATTTCTAATGTTTAATTTAATTGTGGATTTTTAATATTTATTTTATTGTTTAATTTAATTTAATTTGCATCTTTTACTTGGACTTTTGGAGTGCATGGGGCAGGGCAGGGCAATGACTTGCACAGGGCAGGGCACGAAATGTTGCCCCGCAGCAGATCGCAACAGATCGCAGGGCAGGACAGATACTTATGAACGCATGGCAAATTTGGATATTTAACTATCTGCCCTGCTCTGCCCCATTGCCATCCCTATCCCTAACTAATATTTCTAATTATTGGTCCAACTTGTCGAATTCAGACGAGCTACTGAAAGGGGCTACCCGATGGTGGGCCCAGAGGTTGCCACCCCGGATGTGGGCCCAAATGGGTTGCCACCCGAAAGTTGGCCTTGGTATGTGGGCCCAAAGGGGTTTCACATCTATTCCACATGAAAGTATGGAAGAATATATATAGGTGGGAGTCAACCCTTCACCCTACCATGGTTTCTCAAAAAAATATATGAAGTATTTCATACATGAAATATAGATAATTAAGGTAAATTTGGGGCAAAAAATTGTGGGTCAAACTCGGGTCTACGCGAGTCAATATTGGTCAAACTTAATTAAAATATATTTTTTCGTTTTCAAGTATTGTTTTATTACATGACCAAAATGTTGTTACTACATGGTCAAAAAGTGTACTACTATAGGTCTAAAAATATTTTGGACACTAAATTTTTTGGATGAATTCTCTAGAATACTTTTGATATGTAGTGATATACTTTTGTTCTTGTAGTGATAATACTTTAATTCTATAGTAACAATTTATTGATCATGTCGTAAATCATATGCTTGCAATCCCTAAAATTTTTATGCATTCCAAATTCAATTTTTTTAAAAATATCTTAAAATAATAATAAGACATATTTAATGTGTGTCGTAAAAGTGTAGTCCCATAATTTTGAGTAAAGTTGGGGATTCTATCTTTATATTCCTAAGGGCATCACAATGGGAGGTAGAGATCCCACGTGGAGCACTACCTCTATCAAGAAAATAAAAAATCCTGCACTGTGAGGATGCTGAGGTGGCAGAGAAAGAGGTTTGGGGAAGGACTGTGACTACCCAGTAGAGATAAAAAAGGAGAAAAAGGGAGAGTGGAGATGGATAGTGCGTGAGGAACAAATATACAAAAATGAAGGTAGAGATAAAAAAGGAGAAAAAGGGAGAGTGGAGATGGATAGTGCGTGAGGAACAAATATACAAAAATGAATGTATTTTCTTCAGCGTGAATGAATGTATTTTCTTCAGCGTAGACTCACGCGTGAGGTGGCAGAGAAAGAGGTTTGGGGAAGGACTGTGACTACCCAGGTAGAGATAAAAAAGGAGAAAAAGGGAGAGTGGAGATGGATAGTGCGTGAGGAACAAATATACAAAATGAATGTATTTTCTTCAGCGTGTGATGTGCTAAAATTTGCACGAGAGGATTGCGTGTCCTCTGGATTGGATGTCCCACTCTTCGAACACGTACAATCACTCCAAGTGTGTTGCCTTCGTTCAAAACCTTCAAGAACCTGCAAAGAACACGCCGGAGGGGAGTCCGGCGCGGACACTCCGATGCCTAAGTCAGTATAGGGCTTATTAATCTCTCCCAAGGATCTCGGGATCCTTGATATATAAAGAACAGTTCTTGAAAGATCTCCCAAAGGTAGATTGTATTCAATTTAGTAAATGCGTAATGTACGAGAGTCTAACCTGGAAATCTCCTCGATTTTACCTATTTATAGAGACATTAGCTGGAGAGGAAGTCAAGCCTTCCTTCTTTTCCGGAACTACCCGCCAGACTCGGTCCTGCGGAGTGGACGAAGCCTTCTTTCCTCCACTTCCCGAAGACTCAGCCATATCTCCTCTTTATTTGACTCGGTTCCCCCGGATAATAGAGGATAAGGTCCATCTTCTATCGAGTCCAAGCCGAAAATAGCGGAACCTCCCTACGTTCAAGGCTCACGAACTTCCTCCAAAGTAATTCTTCTGGAAGCTTCTCTTTGGCGGTAGCTCCCTCCAAAGGGATCTCCCGAGAGGATTTCTCCTCAGAGCATATTTCATAATCTGATCCTTTCACTCTTATCCTATCCCTTATACACGTGTCGACTCCTTATTAAGTGACATTTTTAGGCCGCATCATCACTCCCCCCTACTCTCGTAAAAGGGGGACATCTTTTGTGAGAGTAGAAAAATTTTCTTAGAACTTGTTACAAAGGTCCTCCTGGAGAAACGTGTATCTTCCCCGCTTTGGAGAGGAAGTTTCAAAAACGTCCTTCTCCGAGGGCTTTCCCGCCTCAAATTCTGGGAGACTTTTCAGCTTCCGCGCGTGAACTTCACGCGATCACCTTTCTCTCTCTTCTGTTATTCTCCCGAGGAAAACCCTCGATTTTTCCCCCTATCTTTCCTCACTTACTTCACGCAACCATCTCCCTTTTCTCTCTTTACTTTTCAAATTTCACTCCTCCCAAAGATTTCTCGTCGTCTTCATCCTTCTTCTCCGGTGTTCTTCACCTCGAGTCTCTGCTGTCGTCAACCGCCTCGTCTGATTCCATAGCCCTTCTACTTCAAGGTAACCCAGCTATTCTCTTGTTCTTCTTTTATTAACAGTGTAAATCGATGTCAAATCCTCCCTCTCTTCCGGAAGCTACCAGCCAAAATTCCTCTGAAGCGACTCCCTCTCTAATGGGGAGTCCAGAGAATAGGATTTCCCCCGCTTCCCAAATCGACCATACTCACTTAGTTGACCTTGTTCACGCCTATGGCTTTCCATCGGAGTACGCCTTTCGTGCTCCTCGCTCCGATGAACGCCCAGATATTTCCCAGCCTCGGACCCTTGCTTTTTTCGAAGCCCATCTTAGGGCCGGACTACGGTTTCCGATTCATCCTTATCTGGCTGCCATATCCACCCGCATGCAGATCCCCCTTAACCAGTTTACTCCGAATGCCATCCGTACTATGATAGGTTTCTACATCTTGGTGAAGGGGAATGGGGGTGACCCATCTGCCGAACTATTTCTGAGCCAACACTCATGTAAGGTGAATGATGGCTTCTTCTATGTTAGTGGTCGAAGGTCCCGTGTTTGTAAATTTCTGAAAAAACTCCATGAGGAAGACTCATCTTGGCGAGATTACTACTTCTTTGCTACCAATCCTACCGATTGGCCATTTCCTCACGGGGATTGGTTATTCCAAAACCCCGGAGTGATTCCTCCTCCCCTGAAAGCTTACTCAGTTTCCAATCTCACCATTATGGATAATCTCAACACTCATACCCATTTGCACGACTATTTCGATGTTATTGCCATTTGCAACAATCCTCGCATCCTCTCCCACTTCGGCTTTTGTCCTCAAGATTTTCCCTTAGGTTCCCGAGATGGTAAAAAATCTTCTATTGCTATATTTTATTTCTGGCATGTGGTTGTTTTTCTGAATTCTGAAAATTTTCTTGATTATTTGTAGCAATGAGTTGGTTGACTCATATCTCCCGAGATGCCCCTGCTCTCAGCATAGTGAAGGCCCCTGTATTATCCGCTCTAGAAGACATTCCAAAGGCTCCTCCATCTCCCGCTCTCGAGAGCTCTGCTAAGACTCCGGCTCCAGAGGGTTCTTCAAAGATCCCCCCTCTTCCTAGCTCTTCCACTCAGGTCCCAGGTTCAGTTGCTAAAAGAACCCGCTCGGCTGCCAACGCCGTTTTTGCTGACTGTGGGACTTCTAAGAAAAAGAAGGGAAAAACGCCTCGTACTCCCGTCGAGAAAAGCTCCTCTCCATATGAACTTCTCCATCGTCTTATTGACCGATGTCTCGTTCCTTCCCATGCTACTGCTTCATCTGATTCCTCCCTCCTGAGGACCAACTACTCCATGGCGCTCATCTTTTCGCAGAGGTATCTTCTATTTTGATTTTTCTTATTCACGATCGTTGTTTTCTTTACATCTCCAACATCATTTTCCTTTCCTTTGCAGTTTGGCGTTACCTATGCCAAGATACTCGACCGAGGTGTCGAGATGGTGGCTGAACTTGAGCTTCTCCGAGCTGAGGTGTCCTCCTTTCAATTGTCTTTCAAGGATATTACTAGGGAAAAGGAGGAGGCTCATAAGCGAGCACAGGCTCTATCCGAGGAGTTGTCTTTCTTGCAGACCCAAAGCCAGCAGGATGCTGTCAGGATCAAGCGTCTGGTGCAGGAGGTAGGGCGGATGAAGCAGGAGCTGCCGGATGTTGGGGTGCGGGCTTGTATTGAGTCTCTATTCACTTCTCCCTTGGGCCAAGAGTTCTTAGAAACTCTTCATACTCAGTGGTTGTCCAGTTTCCTGAAGAGCTCGAGCTTTCTCTGTGCCATGGGGCCACACATTCCTCATTTTATCGATCATGGCTTCAGCAACGCCATCGCCGAGCATTCAGCCCCAGGATTCGATGGGACTTATTCTCGTGAGTTTCATCTGGATCGACTCGCTACCCCTCCAAAGTTCCTGGGGGATCCTCAAGAGAGTCCGGACAGTCCTTGGTGGCTACCCGGGATGGGCCAAGCTATTGCCAAGTTGCAGGCTGCCAAGATAGGTATGGCTGAGCTAAAGCCTCTGGAGCCACTTATTTATCCATATGTTTCTGTTCCAAAAGTGGCAACAGGGATGGATGGAGGGACCGACACTGCTGATGCTATGGGGAGTATGAAGGATCCGGAGGAAGGTGGAGGATCTAGCAATCATGTTGCTGGGGAAGAGGGCGCTGCTGGAGTAATTGAAGGAGTTGAGGTTGAGGGGGTTGCTACCCAGGAGGCTGCTGCTGAAAAAGCAGTTTAAATATCATATTCCTGATCATCATAGACAATCTACTTTTCTGTTGTTTTGCTACACTCTTTATTTTCTGCTCATAACATTTGCTCCTCATACTTTGTAGGGGACCCCACACTCCTGGATATGTGGGGGCTTTTTGTAGTAATTATGTTAGCTTGATGTTGCATGCTTTGTTGTCTCTTTCTTTCTTGCATGAGTAGCGTACAAGATCAGCAAGGAATGTGTTGGAGGTGTATTCTCTTTCCCCCCTCCTTGTTGGTCTTGTGGGCTAATTTGGAATTATTTCTCGGCACCTTAGCCTTTAGGCCTCTGAGTGTCTCCCACTCTTATTTTTAAAAGATCTTATTTTATAAAATCTTCTCATTTCAGTAACCCACTTGGGTCTCAAGTAAGCTGAGGGCTCTCTGGAGCACCTCGGTCTCTGAGTGTCTCTCACTCTTATTTTTAAAAGATTTAATTTTATAAAATCTTCTCATTTCAGTAACCCACTTGGGTCTCAAGTAAAGTGAGGGCTCTCTGGAGCACCTCGGCCTCTAGGCCTTTGAGTGTCTCTCACTCTTATTCTTAAAAGATTTTAATTCATAAAATCCTCTCATTTCAGTAACCCACTTGGGTCTCAAGTAAAGTGAGGGCTCTCTGGAGCACCTCGGCCTCTAGGCCGTTGAGTGTCTCTCACTCTTATTCTTAAAAGATTTTAATTCATAAAATCCTCTCATTTCAGTAACCCACTTGGGTCTCAAGTAAAGTGAGGGCTCTCTGGAGCACCTCGGCCTCTAGGCCGTTGAGTGTCTCTCACTCTTATTCTTAAAAGATTTTAATTCATAAAATCCTCTCATTTCAGTAACCCACTTGGGTCTCAAGTAAAGTGAGGGCTCTCTGGAGCACCTCGGCCTCTAGGCCGTTGAGTGTCTCTCACTCTTATTCTTAAAAGATTTTAATTCATAAAATCCTCTCATTTCAGTAACCCACTTGGGTCTCAAGTAAAGTGAGGGCTCTCTGGAGCACCTCGGCCCCTAGGCCTTTGAGTGTCTCTCACTCTTATTCTTAAAAGATTTTAATTCATAAAATCCTCTCATTTCAGTAACCCACTTGGGTCTCAAGTAAAGTGAGGGCTCTCTGGAGCACCTCGGCCCCTAGGCCTTTGAGTGTCTCTCACTCTCGTTATAGTTATATTCATACGTCGCACATTCACATATGAGAAAGATAAACAAGACACAATAATTCTGAATAATTCTTTCTTCAAAAAGGGATAAGGCTTCATTGCTTTATTGTCAATTTTCAACATAGGCCATAGATAACCTACGCCGGTCTCATTAAAAACCTCTTTACGGAAAAACCCCAAAGGGGAAACCCGTAGAGAGGGAAAAAGAGCTCCGGTGAAGCCACAAAATACACCAAGTAAAGTACGAATCAATGCAAAAAGTCACAAAACAAAGGTAATAGGTGGTCTCAAGACCTTACACTGTCTTCAAATAAAGAATCTCTTCAAATGGCAAACGTTCCAGGGTCTAGCTATGTCAACCCCCTCCATACTCTGCAGTCTGTATGCTCCTCCTTTCAACACCTGTGTGATTTTGTAGGGTCCCTCCCAGTTGGGCTCCAGCTTTCCTGTGTTTTTCAGGGCGTCCGCTCTTCTCAGCACCAGGTCCCCTGCTCTAAAGGACCTCGGGATCACCCTTCGATCATATGCAGCTTTAATTCTGCTTTTATATCTTTCAACACGTACCCTGACCATCTCTCTTTCTTCTTCCATCAAATCTAGAGCCTCTCTCATCAATCTTTCATTCTGATGTTCTTCAAATTGGGCAACTCGATGCGATCGTAAAACGGCCTCTGGAGGTATCACCGCCGTAGCTCCATAGACCAGCTGAAATGGAGACTCTCCAGTTGCTGTCTTCGGGCTAGTCCTATATGACCATAAAACATTATCTAACTCGTTTACCCATCCTCCTCCTATCTTTGTCAACCTAGTTCGGATCCCATCTACTATTGTTCGATTAGTAACCTCCACCTGTCCGTTAGCCTGAGGATGAGCTACAGAAGTGAATCTCTGTATTATGTTCAATCTTGCACACCATCCTCGCACGTTTTCGCCATTAAACTGTGTTCCATTATCGGAGACCAATATTCTGGGTACTCCGAATCTACAGCAGATTTGTTTCTTCAAGAATTTAATCACATTTTCTTCATCTATCGTAGCCAGGGGGGCAGCTTCCACCCACTTGCTAAAATAGTCCACTGCTACTATTAGAAATTTTCTCCCTCCGGAGGCTGGAGGGAAGGGTCCTACCAAGTCGATTCCCCACTTAGCGAAGGGACAAGGAGAGTGCATCGCTCCCATCTCTTCCGCAGGGGTCCTTATCAATGGAGCATTTTTCTGACACTTGACGCATTTCCTCACAAATTCTCTAGCATCTTTTGTCATGGAGGGCCAGTATAACCCTGCCCTTAACACTTTCTTCACCACCGCTTTGTATCCTTCATGACTGGCTGCATCACCTTCGTGGATCTCTCTAAGTGTGTATATAGCTTCTCTAGTCGATACGCACCTCAAATATGGGTGCGTGAACGCCTTCTTGTATAAGTGCCCTCCGATAATACAATATTTGATCCGAAGGGCTCGGGTCTCTCTGGTGGTAGGGGCATTTGCTTCCTTGGTGAGTTCTATCCATATAGCCCTTCTCCAATCATCTTCCTCTTCAATGGAGCCAATGGGGTTCTCCAGAGTCTCTCTTTCCGCAACTACTAGAGTTATTGTTCCCTGTCCATCAAACTCTGTGGAGCTAGCGAGTTTGGAGAGACTATCCGCCTGCATGTTCTTCTCTCGGGGTATTTGGACTACCTCGCACTCTTGGAATTTGCCCATCACCGCTTTGGCACGCTCCAAATAAGCAGCCATCCTGCTATCTTTGGCTACATATTCACCATTCACCTGCTGAACAACTAGTTGGGAGTCTGAGTATAGGGTTACCTTTGGAGCTCCCAATTCCAATGCCATCTCCATCCCTCTGATCAAAGCTTCATACTCTGCTCCATTATTTGAGGTCATGAATTGAAACCTCACTGCGAATTGTAGGTCCTCTCCTCGGGGGCCTATCAACGCAATCCCTGCTCCGCATCCGCTCAGGGTCACTGAGCCATCTACGTACACCTTCCATCTCTCGACCTCCTCTGGTTTAGTCGACTCTTGGATGAAATCTGACAGGGCTTGAGCTTTTATAGACTTCCGTGGCTCGAAATCTATGTCATATTCTTGGAGCTCGATCGCCCACTTCACCATCCTTCCAGAGAGGTCTGCTCGTCCTATAACCTGTTTCAACAAGTAATTAGTGCGGACCAGTATTTTGTAAGAAAGGAAATATGGGCGCAGCCTCCGGGCTGTAACGACCACAGCTAGAGCAGCCTTCTCAATTTCTGAGTAACGATTTTCGGCCCCCTGAATGATTTTACTGACATAATAAATAGGGTGCTGCAGAGATCCCTCTTCTTTGACTAAAGCAGTACTTAGCGAGAATTCCCCTACGGAGAGATACAAAATAAGGGTATCTCCTGGAGAAGGCTTCGTCAGTTTCGGCAACTGAGACAAATGGTGCTTCAGGTCTTCAAAGGCCTTTTGGCATGTTTCGCTCCATTCAAACTTGGTTCCTTTCTTAAGAATTTTAAAGAAGGGATGGCTCTTTTCAGCAGACCTAGCTATGAATCTACTCAACGCTGTAATCCTCCCATTGAGTGTCTGGAGCTCCTTTATGTTTCTTGGTGGCCGCATGTCCAGTACAGCCTTCACCTTGGCTGGATTCACCTCTATACCTCGTTGAGTGACCATATATCCCAGGAACTTCCCTGATTTTACTCCAAAAGAGCATTTGGCTGGGTTCAACTTGATGCCGTTTTCTCGAATTACTTGGAAAATTTCTTCCAAATCCTCTATATGTTGATCTGCTGTCACACTTTTAGCCAACATATCATCTACATATATCTCCATGTTTCTCCCTAGCTGCTTTCGAAAGACAGCATCGACCATCCTCTGATAGGTTGCTCCGGCATTGATTAATCCAAATGGCATCCGAACATATCCGAACGTTCCACAGGCTGCTATGAAGCACACTTTGGGGACATCTGCAGGATTCAGTTGGATTTGGTGGTACCCTTGGTATGCGTCCATCATGCTCAGCAACTCAAAGCCTGAAGTTGCATCCACTAGCTGATCTATTCTTGGTAGCGGGTAGTGGTCCTTAGGGCATGCCTTGTTGAGGTCCCTGAAATCGATGCACATTCTCCATTTTCCTCCCCCTTTAGGCACCAGCACAGCATTGGAGAGCCATTCTGGAAATTGGACTTCTACTACATGCCCTGCTTTCAATAGCTTCTCGATTTCTTCCTTCACAATGTTATTCTTCTCAATCCCGAAATTTCGTAGTTTTTGTTTTACGGGTCTTGCCTTTGGATCAACATTAAGGCAATGTATTGCTATCTCCGGAGGGACTCCTGTCATGTCAGCTGGAGAAAATGCAAATATATCGGAATTTCGACGTAATGTAAATATTACCTTCTCTGTGAGTTCAGGCCCCAGTTGGGTACCTATCTTGGTAACAAAGCCGAGTTTCCCTGGAAAGAGCTCCACGCTCATCAGTTCCTCGTCTGTTTTAACATTTACTTGTTCAGGTGCCACTCCTTCTACTTTCTTCCTCTTAACCTCAGGGTCATCTCCTCTCATCCGCTCCAGGCCCCTAGTTAGGGCTCTATCTGCCATTTTCACGGACTCTGCATAGCACTTCCGTGCTTGATACTGGTCTCCTCTCACTTCTCCCACCCCTGTGGCTGTAGGGAATTTCATTTTCATATGAAATGTGGAGATGATTGCCTGAAAAAGATTCAGGCTGGGACGTCCCATCACAACATTGTATGACGAGGGAATATCAACAATAAGGAACTCCACCACGTGGACCTTCCGAGCTGGAGCATTTCCCAATCCTACCTGTAACATTACTGACCCCAAAGGTTGGATTGCTCCTCCGGAGAAACCATACAGAGAGGTATCTACAGGGCGCAGCTTCACATTCAGCTCCATTCTCTTAAAACATTCAAAGAACATGATGTCAACCGAACTTCCCGTATCTACGAAAATTCGAGCAACATCGAATCCAGCTATGTCGGTAGTGATCACCAGAGCGTCGTTGTGATTTTCCTTAACTCCCTTCACATCTTCTGGGCCGAATCGGATATTGGGCGTCTCCGTCATGCGCCCCACTTCTTTTAACTGGCTCCCTTGCTCTGCTCTTAGAGCCCGGACATTTTGCTTCCTCTTCCGAAAACAATCTCCATCAGCTGGCCCTCCCACTATCATGTGGATTATTCCTCTCTTCGGTGGAGGAGGGGGCATATCTTCAGCTGCTTCTCTGGTTTCCTTCTCTTCTGGTTTTCTTTCATGATCCTTCCGCTTCTGCCCTCGAGGGCCCTGCCTATCTCTGAATATAAATTCTTTTAGATGACCGGCTTGGATCATCCTCTCAATTTCGTCCTTCAAGTGGTAACATTGGTTCGTATCATGCCCATACTCATTGTGGAATCGACAGAATCGGTCAGACTTGGGTTTCTGAGGTCCTCGATTTCTGGAATATGGGAATTTCAAGTCTGGATGGTCTCCAGCTACCTCCAGTACTTTAGCAGGCTCAATCCTCAAGGGCGTATATTTCTCGAATCTCCCACGAGGGCCAGACCGGGGACCTCCGGAGGGATTACTATCTCTTGTTGATCCAGAGGTCCGAGGGACCTCTGGGCTGGATCGTCTGGAAGGGCCTTCCCTTCTTCTCTCTCGATCTGGTGGCCTAACCTCCAGCCTTTTGGCCTTACGGACCTCCTCTAAAGTGAGGTACTTCTCAGCCCTGTGCAGCAGCTCATCGAAATTCTTAACTGGCTTCTTAGCTAAGGAGGAAAAGAAATCCCCATCTCGTAATCCGTTAGTGAGGGCGTTGATCTTCACCTCTGGAGAGGCTGTAGGGACCTCCAGAGCTGCCTGATTAAACCTCCGGAGAAAAGCTCTTAAGCTTTCGCTCTCCCCCTGCCTCAGATTGAAGAGGGTCAAGGTGGCCCTTGGCTGTCTCCGGGCACTTGCAAATTGATAGAGAAATAACTCACTGAATTCTTCCCAGGATCGGATGGTATTAGGTTCTAACTGAGTGAACCATTGCTGCGCTGCTTTGGCCAGGGTGGTCAGGAACACCCTGCACTTAATTCCTTCTCCGTAGCGGTGTAATAGCGCAGCGTTTTCAAACCTTACTAAGTGTTCGTAAGGATCTGCCGTACCATCATATTCAAAGTTAAGGGGCTTGAAGTTGAATGGTAACTCATCCTGTAATATGTTAGGAGAGAACTGGCACCCGGATGTGTGAGCGGATCTACTGGTTCGGTTGTCCAACTGTCTCCTCATATCCTTCATCTCTTTCTGCAGAGCCTGTAGCTGGTCGCTAACTGGCCCTCCGTAGGTATCATCAGTGCTTTCTTCTGTCTCAAGGGGTTCTGTCCCTCGGGGTGCCGGTTCTACGTTCCTTCTAGTGCTTCGAAGGGGAATGCTTCTTTCCGCGCGCGAGGGCACTTTATCATCCTCTTCCACTCGTATCCCCATCTCTTTGGACAACACTTGGGAGGTTCCAGGTGCCTCATCCTGGGGTCTATGGGGCGGTACCTCTGGATTCCCTGGTGCCTCCTTGGGAATCTGGTCCTTTTGATCCGCAAAGGCTTTATCTACGGCTTGTCTGATGAGGGCGTTCAATTGATCGGGAGAGATCAAGAGTGTCCCTGAGTCTGGAATATCCTCTCGCTGAGGATCTGCGGTCTGGGGCTCAGGGGTTTCAAGATCCCCGGTTATTCCCTCCCGGACCGGTAAGGGATGATTCTCATCACCTAAATCTGGAGTGGGCGCCAACGGATGATTTGATCCAGTAGGCGCGTGAATTGGGTTTTTCTCCCGGCCTCCCATTGGTAGGGGATCGATCGGCAAAGGGGGATTCTCACCCGGAAGATTTTTCTTTCCAGAAATAGATGTTTTGTCTCCGCCACCCATTTGCTCAAACAGGTAGAAATTCGTGAGAAAATCTTTCAATTCTTTCCCACAGACGGCGCCTGTTGATGTGCTAAAATTTGCACGAGAGGATTGCGTGTCCTCTGGATTGGATGTCCCACTCTTCGAACACGTACAATCACTCCAAGTGTGTTGCCTTCGTTCAAAACCTTCAAGAACCTGCAAAGAACACGCCGGAGGGGAGTCCGGCGCGGACACTCCGATGCCTAAGTCAGTATAGGGCTTATTAATCTCTCCCAAGGATCTCGGGATCCTTGATATATAAAGAACAGTTCTTGAAAGATCTCCCAAAGGTAGATTGTATTCAATTTAGTAAATGCGTAATGTACGAGAGTCTAACCTGGAAATCTCCTCGATTTTACCTATTTATAGAGACATTAGCTGGAGAGGAAGTCAAGCCTTCCTTCTTTTCCGGAACTACCCGCCAGACTCGGTCCTGCGGAGTGGACGAAGCCTTCTTTCCTCCACTTCCCGAAGACTCGGCCATATCTCCTCTTTATTTGACTCGGTTCCCCCGGATAATAGAGGATAAGGTCCATCTTCTATCGAGTCCAAGCCGAAAATAGCGGAACCTCCCTACGTTCAAGGCTCACGAACTTCCTCCAAAGTAATTCTTCTGGAAGCTTCTCTTTGGCGGTAGCTCCCTCCAAAGGGATCTCCCGAGAGGATTTCTCCTCAGAGCATATTTCATAATCTGATCCTTTCACTCTTATCCTATCCCTTATACACGTGTCGACTCCTTATTAAGTGACATTTTTAGGCCGCATCAGCGTGAATGAATGTATTTTCTTCAGCGTAGACTCACGCGCAAGTGGGCTGTAATATTGTGGGTCCCACTAGCAAAGTTATTTTAATTTATGAAGCATTTAATTATTATTTTAAATTGGTGTTGTAATTTATGTTTGCAATATTTTTTTTTTTATGTTGTACTCTTAATTTTAATTTTTATTCGCAATAATTTTTTTTTTTTGTACTCCTTAATTGTATGGTTTAAATGAAATTTTAACAACCATTTTTTTAAATATTATGTTACACCAAGATTTTTTTTTATTATTTTATTTGTATATTATAATTTTATAATTAATATTTAATTGAATAAATAAATAATTTATAATAAAAATTGTTAATAGTTAAAGATAATAAATATATATGATTTGATAGTGGGACCCATCATGAATAGTTACTTTTGAGGTAGGAATGATTGGAAGAGGAAGGAGTGTTTTGAGGTAGGGGTATAAAACTTTTGAGGTGACACACATGTGGCGTAAACATGGCAAATTCATACCCAAAAATTTCTATATGCTCTAACATTCTGGCCCAACTTCCTAACACCTCTGGCCCACTTTCACGGGATAGAGGAAATATTATATACTCCCTCCGTCCCGGAAGTGTTTGCACCACAAAGTGGGCACACTTATTAAGAAAAAAGTGTAATGAGTGGAGTGTTGAGGGGTAATTTTGTAAAGTTATATGAATAAAGTAAAAAGGTGATTGGAAAGAGAGTAAAAATAATGGCATTTTGTGTAAATATGTGAATATTGTGAGGGTGGAGTTTATGGGATAGTTTCCTTTTATAGGTGTGCAAACAATTATGGGACGGACAAATAAGGTAAGTGTGCAAATAGTTGTGCGACGGAGGGAGTACGAATTAATCCTAATCACAAAAATATAATCCCCTGTTCAGCCAGTAATTTTCCACCACGTGTACACTAGCTTTTACTGTGGTCACACGGTAGTCATTGAGTGTCCAACATCGCATGCGGATTTGAAGGAAACCAAAATCCATTATATTTTGCATATCAATCTTTCCAAATTCCAACCGAAAAATTAGCCCTAAAAAAATGGAGAGCGGCGGCGGTGTTGATGAAAACCGTGCAGAGTTGTTGGAGGCGGCGCCGTCGATTGACGACAGCCGTTCGTCGTGGAGACTCAACATCGATGAGTTACGGTTGCCGGAGCGCAGCCCCGATCATCGTCATCAATCCTTCAGTCTACGACGGATCCTTCGAAATAAAAATAGTATGTACATTCAACCTCTCTAAGCTTATGTGCTGTATGTGCTTCGTTTGTGTGAAGATACGCTGAATGACACCTTTTTCTCTTTTCCCTTTTTCGGGTATGATTCATTGCTAATTCTTCGCAGTTGCTTTGTGAATCAGAATCTGAATCGCATGCCATAGTTGGCAGAGTAGGGGAACAGTGAAAAGGCACTACTCCGTACAATTGATATAAACCACTCGGGCACGGAGTTGATGCAGTAATATACTAATATATAATTAATAAAAAAAATGGGACATAGCTTTTGTTTTATTTCTCAGTTTCTTAGTTTTCTGCTTAATCCTCTTGTTATTATTTTTTGGTTTTCCTTTATAATTGTAGTGTTTATATTCAGAAACCGTTTTTTTTTTTACTAACATACTCGACCTTCAACAATCCACGGACTGATGATCTTAACTAGCTATTATAAATATTTATGGGTGATAATTCTGTGTTTAAATCTTTGGGCTGAATAGTTTGAAAAACAAACTACTGAGAGGTTAGAACACATAATTATATTTATTGTATTTTTATTATATAGGTCGAGCAGATCTGCTCCTTTAAACTGTAATTTGATTGTAATACTTTTTTCTTTATTATTCATTTCCCTTGAGTTTAGCTTCTGAGCCCAAAAATGATCATATATCTGTTTATTTGGTTCTACACTTTTGCAGTAAAAAGAATTGCATTAGAAATATTGGTTAAAAAAGACAGGCCTTTAAACTGGAGCAGAGATAAATGATTAAGATTAGATCATGGACCAAATATACTGCAGTAAGAGAAACATCATAAATCTTTTATCTGCAGAATTTTGTTCATTGATGCTTTTCAGCATATTGGCAATTCACTGTGTGAGCAAACACCTAATATGAAATAGGCTGCGAGATAGATCTTTAGAACACACGTATTTATAAATTCTATAAAAAACACTTCAAGTCATAAAAAATCTTATGAATGTTAAGTTTCATATATGCAGTGTGAATGTCAGATTAAATGTGTAAAAAGACTATTTATTTGATATATTTTATGTTGAATGTGATAATTTGAAAATTTTAGTGGATTTTTATTTTCCTGGAAAGTTAATAGAAAACAGGACACTTGAAATCTTCTTTTTAGCTAGGGATGCTGTTCAAAATACGCTGTCCTAGTTTTTCTTTTTAAAAAGATGTTGCATACACAATACCTTGTAAGCAGAAGTGTATAATGCTGCATTTAATCCGGCTTCTCATTTGTTAATCTTTCCACCACAAAATAAGTTTATTTTATTTCTCCTTCCAACACTGTATCTTATTTTTAAATGTAAATGTATTTCCATTTCTCAGAAAAACAACGAAAAGTTGCTGAGTATTACAAAAAGCAGGAGAGACTCCTGGAAGGATTTAATGAAATGGAGTGTATTCATGAATCTGGTGGTGTACCAGATGCTCTTTCCGAGGTTTGCTCTAGATTTCTGGTTTTTGTTTCTTGCTTTCTTTTCCTCCTTTTAGTTAAACAAATAGAGAGTAGTTATCTTGCACTGCAATACTCGGAACAATTTTACGCGAGGTACTTTGAAAAGGGCAGGTATATTGAGTTCATTTACTCTTTTAACTCATTGAGGTAGAACGTTAATCATCTCAAACTTGTGAAATTAAAACATCTTCTGGATTTGATGTTATATTATAAATCATATAGAGATAGTCTGTTGTATTATAAATCATATAGAGATAGTCTGTTGTATTTTAAATCATACTTGTGTCAATATCTTAGTCTGCTACACTATCTGTCAGGCTGAACTGAAGCTGCTTGCCAAGAGTGAACGAATGGCTATTCACATATCAAATATAGCTAACTTATTCCTGTTCATGGCTAAAGTATATGCCTCAATCGAGAGCAGGTCTTTGGCTGTAATTGCATCAACTATGGACTCCTTTCTAGACCTGTTGTCTGGGCTGATCCTTTGGTTTACATCCCATGCTATGAAAAATCCAAACCAGTATCACTATCCAATTGGAAAGAAAAGGATGCAACCAGTGGTAAGGTCTTCTAACTAGCTGGCTGGCTGGCATGCTCTTTTTTTCTTGTGTTTAAAACTAGTGTTTCATTAAAGTAAATTGAGATTCATAAGCTGGAAAGGTGGTTTGCAGCTACCGTGTGATGGCATTCATGTAAACTAATATCAGATGTCATGTCTTGAAGAAGCAAGATTTGTCATACCTTGACCATATTTCTCAATTTAAAGTCGAGGTTTATTTTCTCAGGGAATCATTGTGTTTGCATCTGTTATGGCAACACTTGGATTACAAATAATACTTGAATCTGGTCGGCAACTCGTTGCAAAGGTATTTCATATTTCAATCATTCTGCAGGCAAACACATGTTTCTAAATTTACCTTCAACACTAATTGCCTATCAATTCTATTGGAACAGTCGGGCCCTGATGTGGACCCTGAGAAGGAGAAGTGGATGATAGGGATCATGGTGTCTGTAACTGTGATCAAGTTTATCCTTATGATTTATTGCCGTAGATTTAAGAATGGAATAGTTAGAGCCTATGCTCAAGATCATTTATTCGATGTCATCACCAACTCAATTGGATTAGCCACTGCTGTTTTAGCGATCCGTTACTACTGGTGGATTGATCCTACAGGGGCCATTATCGTGAGTAAACCTCAATTGCATTTTCTTGATATATTCTAGATATTAGTAAATGATTGTAAAACTCATTTAGGTCTCACCCTGCTATTTTTTCATTTCAATGTTGCAGATAGCATTATACACAATCAACACGTGGGCAAGGACAGTTATTGAAAATGTGTCATCGTTAATTGGAAGAACAGCGCCTCCAGATTTCCTTGCAAAACTAACATATCTGATATGGAACCATGATAAAGAGATCAAGCATATTGACACAGTCAGAGCATATACCTTTGGTTCCCATTACTTTGTAGAGGTTGACATTGTGTTGCCAGAAGATATGATGTTGAGCCAAGCCCATAATATTGGCGAAAAGTTGCAAGAAAAACTCGAGCAGCTTCCTGAGGTTGAGAGAGCTTTTGTTCACATAGACTTTGAGTTTACTCACGCACCAGAACACAAGAGCAAAGTTTAACCTTGGAATCAAATATAGTGCTACTACTGATTCTACTAACTTTGGGTTGATTGATTTGAGCAAGCCCACCATACAAAACCTTATATCTAAATCTCGTCAATTTCACAGCTTTCTTAGAGTTCATGTTATTCATTATCTTGCAAAATTTCTCATCTAGGAAGATATTATTGTAACCGGATGGAGTAATTTTCTTGGGAAAACCATCATCTCTTTAACACATAGGAAGATTGCGTTCGAGTCCTTATTATACTTTCTTAAATTTTCTTATACATATGTAATATATTCATAAACATTGAGTCATTAATTTACATTATATATGGCCTGATGTCGAGTAACACAATTTTAATGCAAATAAAAAGCATCTTAGTATAACTGTATATTAATATTAAAATATCTAAAAAATTAAGCATCTAATAATAATTAATTATAAGAAAAAATATGCAATTACCCAATTTGAGATTAATAGCCAAACCAACCTCAAAATCAAAATCCATAAAAGTAAAGGTTTGTTTTAAATGTTGCGATTTTAAAATTCTCTATTTAGAATTTAAAATTAGAATTTCAAAATGAACCGGAATTTTAAGAACTAGTAGTAGCAGTAAAACCTGGAATGTGAAGCGGTCAGCTTCCGCAACCTGAAGTGACGGGGGCATTACGGTAAATTCAACTGGCCCCCAATTAGGGTTTTCTTCGATTATATAGACACACTAGCATAACGTAATCTTACCATGAGCTGCTATGTGAATTCCTTTGTATTCGTGTGTAGTTATACCGACCTGAAATTGTGTTACATCTCTTGGATCTTAGGCTTACCGCAACCTTTTTTTTTATTTCTACTGTATTATTTTTCTGTTGTCATTCTATTTGATTTGATACTTTGGGACAAAATTGAAGTCTTTCTATTGTATAAAAAGGCAACAAATTAGAGTCACTGAAGCACTAATTAGGGGATGTTTGTTTTGGGATTATGTAGGATGGGGGAAATCTTGGATGGGGAAATCTTGGATGTGGAAATTCTGATGATGAATAGTAATTGTGTGTGTTTGTTTTGGGATTTTGAGTAGGATGAGATTTAACTTTATGTCAAATCAAATTGTGTAAGAGTAGTTGGATGTGATGTAATAGTATGATTATATCAAATCAAATTGTGTAAGAGTAGTTGGATGTGATGTAATAGTAGGATTTAATAGTAGGATGTATAGGGGTGGATGTAGTTGGATGGAGAAATCCGGATGTGAAATCCCGAAGTAGAACAAGGAGACGGGTGAATCCCAAAACAAACATGCCCTAAAGAATCAATGAGTCCCAAAACAAACATGCCCTAAAGAATCAATGGTGTTTACAGCGCTTTACGTTGCCCATAGAAAATTATGGTGCGCTTAGATTCTGGCATTTGCTTCTTCCTCTTGGAGCGGCTGCATTCAGAAGCGACCTACATTAATAGGAGTATTTAATATCCAATTTATTTAATTTCGTTTCGGTTCATAAATTGTCGTCCAATTTTGGATTTGTCGTGAAAATTGTAGTCAATCGAACGAATTCCATTTTTCATTTTGGTTGTGTTTTTTTCTTTTTATCTGGAGATCTTCAATTTTATTTTATTTTATTTGTAAAAATGACTTTTTGAACAATTAGTTGTGATTTTGAAAATGTTAATCACCCTCTTTCAAACACCAGGCTCTGATCCCGAACCCATTGGCAACGGACTGAAATTTGACCAAAAGAGGGACTGAAAATTCGACGAATTTATCATATGTTTACATCTGAAGCACATTTGCACAAGGCTAACAAGATGGGTGTAAAATGTAAAATGCATACAAAGCTAACAAGATGGATGACTCACGTACTAGAAAGTAGAAACAAATCAAAAATTCGTTTTTTGTTGACTTATCTATAAGCTCATTCCAAGACAACTCAAAGTTCTTTTTTTTTTTCTTTTTTTTTTCTTTTTTTTAAATTCACTTTTAAAAGTGTTAATTATGTTAATATATGTTACAACCGATCTACACAGAAAGGGGAAGGGAAGAGAGATGTCAGTGTTGACAAAAGAAGGAGTGTTTGACGAGGCACATCAACTCTTAGCGCATGTTTGATAGACCCGATTCTTCCACCCACGGACTAAATTAGATGTAGGTTTTAAAATCAGATTAACTTTTGTCAGGATTAGATATTTGTTGTTTGATACACTTTAATTGTCGATCTAAATAGGTGTTTGTGTTTTTTTTCTTAAGATTTAAATTACTAAATTGCCCCTCTATTATTTACAAAATTTCTACAACTAACCCTTCGTCTTTAATCTCATCACAGGGTTTTGTTGCCGTACATAGCTTCCAATCAAATTCAAGAATCTGCCTTCAAGAACTCATCCACACTTCTGTGAAAAAAAAAAAAAGGATTACATTCGCGAGGGTTTCATCCGTTTGAATTTATTATTGAGAGTTTGTGGGCAAACTGTTTGTCCTATTTCGCTTGAGCCATAGACGAATTTGACGAGAGAGTAAACAAATTTTGTTTGTAAGATCTGTGATTTTAATTTAAATTTGTATTTGTATACATTTGTATATATTTGTATATCTAATTTTTGTGCGTATACTAACAATCCAAATCTTTTTTTTTAATATACGGTCGGCATTTGGAAGGTTCATGGGGTGAATCGTTTGGCATGTTTTCTCGAGCCATAAGCGAATTTGACGAGAGTACTGATTTTCTGCTTTTTTCTGCATTTTTTCCATTATAAAAAAACTGCTTATTTTGGAGTTCCACCTACTCTGTTCAATCTCCTTCACAGAGAATGGCCATCTTCAATTTTGTATCCTTTTTTATCATTTAGAAATCAAATTCCAGTAGCAGTTCAAAAAAATAAATTTGTAATTTGTACATGTTCTGTATCTGACTAAAAGACTATTTGTTATAGTTGAGTTGTAGCATTGGAGGATTGTTAGAGTTATACAAATTGGGGATGTGTGTGTTCTAACTTGAAGAATTAATTGTCTGTTTGAATTGCTTTTGTTGGATTGAGTTTTGATATATGTGTACAAAAATTGGTCATTTACTTTCAAGAAGGTAGTACTTTGTTGAACTAATTTTGTATTTTTTTTGTAATAGATCAATGTCAAACTTTGTTGGTGATTCACCCACACCTGAATGTTCATGTGGAAACGGACGGATGGTGCTCCGATGTGAAGGTGAACGTGAACAAAATCTTGGGCGTTACTTCTTCAAATGCCCGAGGTTTGGTAGTTTATATTATCATATATTTTAAGGAATATTAATGCTAGTTGTCACTTGTAAATCTATTCAGATTGATGGATAATAAATGTAGTACGCAGCCAAAATGCTTCAAACGAATTGAATGTCCAGATTTGCATACCAACTCTAATGAATGTCCAGATTTGCATACCAATTCTGATGAATGTCTAGATTTGCATATCAACTTCTATCTTCATTAGATTTGATATTTTGACATTGGCAAGGACATACATTAAAAACCACTAATAATAACACACCAACTCACATTAATTCAATTAATTCAACCAATTTGTGCAACACTCAACTATATATACACGTAGTTGGTTGTTTAGAATGATACACTTCACCACCTACATATTCTTGCAGTAAACTCACACAATGAGCTACAAGAGTATTGTACCACAAGACTTCTACTTCTACCAGGGGGGTTGGACGGAGCCGGCTATTAACATCTTCGTCATTATTCTCGTGCAAGGTGTTGAATGTGGTTCTTGGACGGTTGGCAAACCAAACTACCACGACCTCAATGAAGTTGTTGACGTTGTGAATTGCGTGATGGATACGAAATTCACCTTTGATGATGCAGTCACACAGTGTAACTTGCTCGAGAAACGCTATAAAACCTTCAAACAGATTCTCGAGGTTGATGGTGGGTGGTACGATCGTGTAATTAATTTTGTGTACGTGCCGGATTGGGATGAAGTGTTCAAGGTACCTTATCACATTTCACTTAACTTGCATATATAATAATTTTAGCAAGCAATGATTTTGTATACAATGCTTTTTACTGCATAAATGAATGAATTTGCTAAAGCCATCTACCACAAAGGGGATCCAACGTTCGACCGACTGAAATCTCTGTTTGAAAAGGTTCGGGATCGTTCGACCGAGATCATCAACATCAGCTCTGATGGACCAATGGTGAATGTTGCGAACACTTGTAAGGAACCTGTAGTGATTGTCGATTTCGACGAAGAGCAAGAAGTTGAATCGCCTGTGGTGGGTCGCAAACCCCCTCGTAAGAAGCTGTTCCATGTTGACGAAGAGGTTACGGACCTTGTGAGCGCTGAATCGAAAACAGCTGAAAAACCATCCTTTATTGCCAAACGTGGACTTAAGAATAAAGTGTTGCCTCCCAAGTGCCCAAAACCAACTCTTCCTGACTGCGAAGTCGGTACCGTCTGGGATATCAAACATACTTCGAGCTCTTTTGACTCATCCAACCTTGCAAAGTACTACCTCTCGCCTCATGGAAGCAAGTGACTATCCTATTTGCTTTTGTTATGCCCATATATATTTTAAGGGCCCTTTTGCGCATTAACCTATTGTATGGAAGTAATATAAGTTTGTGGTTTAGTAGTAATGTTTTTGTTTATCGATGTAAAACGCGTTAGACAATTTTCTTATTCACGCGAAGTGTATGCATCGAATGATAGCCTGTAGTTGGCAAGTTCTCCACCTCAGGTGGCTATCTATAAGTGATCAGGTATTAATTATGATTATGAAGGTTGTTATCCTGTTTCAGTATTTTAATTGCAATGCCATGCTTAAATCTAAACTCTTTAGAGTTATGACATGAGAGAGATGTGTCATTAATAGTTGTTCGATTTTTTTCTAACACCTGAATTGATGTTTCATGTTTCCATTTACAAAATTATTCAAGATATCACTTTAAAAAAAAAAATCGATGATAACTTTGACAGAATATGCGCTTAGTTATTTAGTTGAAATTCTGATTCTTATGAGTTATGATGTAGTAAGGAAATAAGGTGGCAGTTGAGTGATGTTGAGATTCGAGAGATATATTGGTATATTGCCTACTCTGGTGTCTGTTTGAATGAAGAATATTCAAGTGATGTTTGAATTAAAACCCTTAGTTCATATATATTGAATCTTAAAGTTGAGTGCTGCAACTTCAAATTTAATTCATGGAACCAACTTGGATTTAAAACACATAATTAAGCAAATTCAGTCCACTCATCAGTCATCACTGTACAATCAACTCATAATCTACCACAAATATTTAACACATAATTAAGCAAATTCAGTCCACTAATAATTTGTACAATCAACTCATAATTTGCCACAATATGTACCTGTTAAATTTAAATTCATATATCTAAACATTTAGTGCAAACAATATGTACCTGTTAAATATTTGTATATATACTTTTCAATGCCTGAAACCACATAAAATAATACAAAACAACCACGAGTCTTAAATTAACATGGCAACAATCAACATTGTTCCTGCTACTAATCATACATTCTGATAAAGTCGGTACACATACATACTGCCGCATTAAAAAACCACAAAAGTTAGCCAATATTGTTCTTGCTACTACTAACCCCATACATTCTACCACATTAAAAAACCACAAAAGTTAGCCAATATTTTTCTTGCTACTACTAACCCCATACATTCTGCCACATTAAAAAACCACAAAAAGTTAGTACACAACGGAGCTACTAAATACCTCTTGCTCGCACAAGAATGTCTTCGGCATGCACAACTCGTGCATCATCTGATAAAGCCATAAACATCTCTAGGCATTCGACCCTTGCACCTATGTACTCGGAAATTTTCAGCTTATCGTGAACTGTTAATCCTGGTATACTTTCTAGCATTCCAAACACTTGGTTCCTTTTTATGCCCAAATCATGGTCATATCCTATACGACTTGCAACTTTATCTAGCCTCTCACAAGTTGATTGCCAGTAGTTTCCAAGCATATCCACCAAAGCATTCTCATTTTCTCCACTCTTCGACTTTCTCTTCTTTTTACCTTTACTAATAGATGGTTGCGCATTTTGTGTAGTGTATGTAGTGCCATCGGCCTCTTGATCGTTTAATGGCGTTTGACTGGGATTTGGGCCATTCATGTCATCCCCATTCACGTAATTCTGATCGTTGCACTCATCACTAGGTTCTACGTTTGATGGCGTTCGATTGGGATTTGGACGTCAGTATTGATTTCTCAATACTTCAAACGCATCAGGTATGTCCTCTGCAACATATCCTGTTGCACGATCCTTCCCAAATATCTGAACCCAGTCGTCGTACAATGGCCATTCCCTGTGGCGCATCCCCTTCATATTTGGATCTTTCTAAAATAATAAAAAAAAAAAATTCATAATAACAATCATTAATATTTTAATAAATTAATTAAAAGGCCCCAGCATCAATATTATACCTTCAATATGCTCTCCCATTGCTCATCTGTGTATTCAATTGTGTTCGTATTTGAGTTAAAACCCACCCCACTAGTTTCACGTGCAGAGACTAAAGAACTGTAAGTCTTCCTCCACGTTGTAATTTTGGATGTGATATTCGGATTAGCAAGTAAATCAATGCCAGGAAATGCTGTTTGAGTGCATCTTCCAACTTGTTCAAATATCCCGTACGGAACCCGTTTTCACTTTTCCAACCTCTGTTCACCAAATCGTGCAGTGCCCCAATGAGTACGACTTCTTCCCTATTAGTCCAAACTCTTCGAGTATTGCCTGAAGCTTTCTTAGCCGAACTTGTACCACGATGTGTAGGCACTCGTGGGGGTTCCATCACTATCTGCAAATATAAAAACATAATAGCAAAAAATTGGATCACAAACAAATGCACATAAATAAAGCATCAATATAACACCATTGTAAATCAATCATTTCAGCAACCAACAACATTATCACAACCCACAGTCAATCATATCTTACACCATTAATTAAAATATCATGAAAATATAGATGTTCTAATATCATGAAAACACCCTAAAATAAATGCAGATGTTCTAATATCATGAAACTACATCAAATAAGCAGCTGAATTACAATAATGCATGCAATACACCTAAGCACCATTATTGTATTCAACCCATATTGTTTGAGCAATGTCTTCTCGAAGAGTCGTCCAATCATTTGTTGCATCAGTACTGGTAATGAATTCAACATTTTCATCTGTGTCTGCATTGTCATCATCTTCGGTATCTAGATCCTGCTCAAAAGGGTCGATGGGCATCTCCTTACGTATAAAATTGTGTAGCAAGAAACAAGCCATTATCATCCTAATTTGTGTTCTAATAGGATAGAATGTTGCACTCCTAAGGATCCCCCAACGCATCTTCATTATTCCAAATGCACGTTCGATTACATTGTGTGCGCGAGTATGTCGCATGTTATAATGCTCTTCATATGTTATGGGTCTCGCAGCAGCTGGTCCCCACTCATTTAAGTGATATCGCACACCCTTAAATGGACTCAAGAAATCGGGAGAATTTGCATAACCATTGTCACACAAATAGTAATTACCTGTAATTGTCAATAAGAAAATATATATTTTGTTATTATATAACAATAAAAAACATACATGTAACTTGTGTACAATATGACATATTTTTAAAATAAAAAAATTACCTACAGGGACCTTCAAGTCGCGGACCCTAGTGACTGCATCTCGAAGAACTCTCGCATCATTAGCAGACCCCTCCCAACCGGGTAAAACGTACAAAAATTACAGCTCTCGATCACAAACAGGAGGCACATTTGTAGAGATTTGTCCTTTCCTACTCCTAAATCGTCCTCTTTCAGCGGCATGTGCGCGGACGTTTATGTATGTTCCATCTAATGCCCCGAGGCATCCCTGTGTAATCAAATAAAATAAAATCAGTAGACAGTAATGTTAGTCCCATCAACAAAATAATAATTTATGAAAATAAGTACCTTGAACCACTTCCACCGGTGATTATCACAGTCTTGTGGTACCGATGTCGGCCTCACCAATAACACTGAATGAAGTTCTAGTACTGACGTCAAGACCATGTGCACGTAATGGGAAATAGTTTGTCCGGATCTCAAAAACTTAAATTGAACGACTCTATTTTTCTTATGGTGAGCTAGTATGGACAAAAACATAGCAACTTGTTCTTCAATAGTAATAAACTTCCAATCAAATAAACCTCCTAAATTCTTTAAAATAGAACAGAGTCGGCCAAACGTGTTACGGTCCATTCGGAGATTAGATATGCATTCACGATCGTGCCCCCCAACAAGTCGAGACATTACATTAACTTGGGTTGGAATACGGTCAATGTAACTAAATGAGGACACACGTCTACGCTTTCTTCCTCTTTTCCTATTCATATACTCGACAACTATCATGGTAACCACAATCATTTGATGAATTATTTCTTCTAGCAACACGTAAAGTATCTCATTTTCCTTATTCACCAAACTCATCTTACAAATCAGCTTGTTCTAAACTACAAATTATGCGTATAAGATTACATATATGTATCATTAGTTGTACTAAAAAAAACTCACACATAATATATCCTTAAAAAATAACGTGACTAATTTTTTTTTTATATGAATCTTACAACAATGGTAGACTTACTGTAAAGTGAAAATCTTTGTTCTTGAAAGCAACATTAATTTTTTATTTTGCATATTTAATTCCCTTATTGTAATCATTTGTGATGGTCCCAAAATCATAGCCCAACAATCTCTGTAATATGAGAAACCAAACCATAACTGCATTGTTTACACAAAATCCTCTGTAAGTTGAACAAAAAAATTTAGGACCCAAAAACATTAGAACCAAAATAACATACTTAGCAGTAAAAAAAAATCGAAAGGACTGTGCTTTCATTTTCGTTTAAAATATAAACTCATAAACACATATTTAGCAAAAAAAAATCCAAAGAACTGGTGCGAAATTTTTCGTTTAAAATAGAAAGAACAACCCATAAACCCATAAACAACTAAACCCAGGAATTGAATTTCCTATTCAAAACGAAAGCCCCAAGAAACGCCTCAAACCTAGAAAAGAAAATGAAAGCACAATGAGGGTGAACAAGATGAAAATGAACACAAAATACATGTTTCGAACCCACCACTTCAAACAAGATGCAAATGAAGCACAAAATATATTACTCCTACCTCTTTGTAGTTGATGTCTTCAATCGCGAATGGTGGCGCTAGGGTTTTCGTCGGGAGAGAGTTTTCAAGAAAGAGGTAGACACAAATGACACGGTGTGTTAGGGTTTTGATGTTAAATATGAGGGTCATAAAAGTCATTATGCACTCATGTCTTGAATACTATTTCATCTCAGATATTTTAACTCCGTGTTTTTGCCCAGTGAGAAAAACTCTTTACAACAGTGTTTAAGTGTGGGCTTGGCCCATTATCTTGGGCTTTCATGATTTTGGGTCTTGCCTATCAAACAACAGATTGACATTGCTAATTCATTAGGTGCAGCGTAATCTTGGCACTATTGTGCATATCAAACAAGCACTTATGGGTTAGAGTTCAAGAAAGTATTTTGGGTTGCAATATTACAAGAGTTTTTATTTTAAATGTTAAAAGTCATGATTAGATTGATATTTTGTCGGATATGTCATAATATTTTTTAGAATCAACCCTATGTTAAAGTATTGATTTGTATTGAAAAGGGATTATATTTTTTTTAGTCCATTAAGTTGCCACGATTTTGAATTTAGTCCATCAGGTTACCACTTTTTAAATTTAGTCCACTAAGTTTCGATTTATTTTGATTTTGGTCCAGTTACCTGCTATAGCAGGTTTAACAGGTCATTTTTTAAAACACACCCCATAAAATGTTATACACACCACACTAAAATTTAAAAATCACTTTTTATTACTATACACACCCCAATTCTTTCCTATTTAATAAATTTCCAAAAATAATTATATTAAAAAAAATAAGAATTCAAATTAATATAAAAAAATATAAATAAAACCTATAAAAAATTGCCTAAATCTTCAAAAATTAAACAAAGCTAAAAAAAATTAATTGATTTAATTAGTTTTGAAGATTTATTTGATTTTCTACTACTTTTAAATTTTATTTAGCCTTATTTTTGACCTTTTTTATAGAAGTTAGAACGCAAATAAAACATTAATAAAGTAATGGAGTTTTAAATTTATTTTATTTTATTTTCCTTTTAAATATTTCTTTTATATTATATGAACCTAATAACCCCATAAATATTATATACACTCCAAATGTTAAAAAAATAAGACTAAATAAAATTTAAAATTAGTAGAAAATCAACTAAAATTTTTAAACTAATTAAATTAATTAATTTTTTTAGCTTTGTTTAATTTTTGAAGATTTAGGCGATTTTTTATAGGTTTTATTTATATTTTTTATATTAATTTGAATTCTTATTTTTTTAATTTAATTATTTTTGGCAATTTATTAAATAGGAAAGAATTAGGGTGTGTATAGTAATAAAAAATGATTTTTAAATTTTAGTGTGGTGTGTTTACATTTGGAGTGTGTATAACATTTTATGGGGTGTTTTTAAAAAATGACATGTTAAACTTGTTATAGCAGGTAATTGGACCAAAATCAAAATAAATCGAAACTTAATGGACTAAATTCAAAAAGTGGTAATTTAATGGACTAAATTCAAAATCGTGGTAACTTAATGGACTAAAAAAAATATAGTCCTTATTGAAAAAAATAGTTTTGATAATTAGGGGTTTGAAGCTCATTCAATTTCAAGAGTCGAATCTCATGAAGGGAGATAAGACTACTTTTATATCCACTCTTTATAGTTAAGTTGTGGTAATTTCAACATCTTAGAAATTTTAGTTTAGAGTGCTAAGAGATAGTCCAATGTCGCCTGGACTATCAACAGTCCAGTAATCTGAGCCATCAGATCTAAAATCTAATGGCTTATATTTGATGACCTGCTACCTCTTGCATTTGGCGTCGCAGAATCCATCGCCTTGCATTGCACTTATTATCGTTTTTTGTCGCCCTATTACACTTTTAAATTAAATTTAATAATTTTAAATATATAATTATAAAATTACAAATTTATCCTCACATGATTAATAAAAAAATTAATTGATAATATATAATCTTTATTTTAATTCTCATATCATTAATAATCATAATAAACAATAAATTATCTTTTTTTATTTGAATGAATTGAATTTTAGGTTAAATTATTAATTTAGTTGAATTTTTTATATAAATTTCTGTTTCGAGATCACAAAATTGGGCGCGGCTATTTTATGTGCTATTGGTCGGTCGTCTATTCAGAATTCAGAAAACCTTACCATTTATGATCATGGAGTAATTGATATGTTTATGATCAGAAAATTAGCGAAGATACTTTATATAATCTAACAGAAACAGATTCGTTTGAGTTTTTTAAAATCAGGAGAAAACCTACAAAATTCCATTCAGATCCAAACACGTTCCAAAAAAAACTCTTTGCACATACGCTGCTCGATCATTTTTAGTCATGCCTATTCTCAAATTGTTGATAATTACTCTTAGTTTTTTTATGTGATATTGAGCATTTCTCTGATTGAACTTTTGATTTTTTTCTGTGTTAATACTCTGTTTTTTCTGCACTATATGGTTATTGATTTATGAGATTTATTTGAAATTTATGAATTTTATTAATGAATATAATAAGATTCTGACATTTATTAATTTTATTTTTAATGTATATTTTGCAGATATGTCTTCTCAACATGAGAATGATGACACAACTTCATCTAATAATATCTAAGATAATGATTTTGTCATTAAAAAGAAAAGACAAAAGACATCAATTGTGTGGATTAATTTTGAGGAATTTTTTGTTCATTCATTATAAAATTTCAACATGTTTTATAATATTATAAAATTTCAGCATGTTTTATAATATTTTAGGGGGCTCAACATGAAGATGAGATTATTTTGAAAAACTGATGTATTTTTTCGTTGTAATTGTTGAAAGAACATTCTGTTATTTTTTTTTTGAACATTTGGTATTACTCATGCACAATTCAAGAAATTGGCTGTTCAATTTGGTTATTTTCTTTGATAAAACAATTGGGCTTCCCACTTTTAATTAAATGCTAGCCCAAAACATTCTCCACTTTTAATTAAATGGGCTAACATTGTTGGCCCAAAAAGTCTCCACTTACTCGGTTTGCTCTCGATCACAATTTTTTTTTTTTTTTTTGACGTAAAGGAGGGACAATGTCACAATGGGCAACGTAGGACTGTTAGTGCCCGTAAAGAATTCAAATAAATTTATAATATATTTTAAGTTTAATTTGTCAATTAAAAAAATATTTGAAACATGTACTCCATAGTATAAATTTGTAAATTTGTTATTCATTTGAATCTAGGTAAATATTTTTCAATACATTCTTAACTCTAGAGGGCTGCAACATATAATTGTCTATGCATGAACATGTTTCAGAAGGTACACACTACACACCTACCATGAAAAGAGACTGACCTTTAACTTTTATTTATCTTCATTGCAAAAGACAATAGAATAAGAAATTATCTTATTCGAAACTTTATGGGAGCCGTGTCATCGAAACACTCAATATTATTCTCAAAATAAAACTTTACTACCAACATTCCTTCCAAAATAAAAATGTGTCCTCAATAATGTAATTTTCAAGTCTGGTAACAATCAATCTAGTTACATTATACAAATCGGACATTAGGTCAATGTTCGTAAGCAACATTATATGGATACATAATTTTTAGAACTAATCGATGGTCTGATCATGACGTTTTCCTATAGTTCCATTCACATTTTCTAAAGTTTTTTTATTCTGATTTCACCAAAATTCTGCTTTCCAAAACATAGTTTGAGAATGACGTTTTAACACTTTGGAAAAATTAAAGTGTTTATTTCTACTAATTTATGAACAGTGTCGCCATGAGACCATCTCACTTTGAATAAGATAAGTGTTTATTCGTACTAATTACTGTTAATGGTATTACTGATTACAATTTATGGTATTACTTGTTATTACTTATTGTATTAACGACTGTAATAAAATCATACATATAATATTATTTTGTATTAAAATTAAAAAAAAATTCACATGAAAAAATGAAAAATAAAAAAAAAGTAAAAAGAAAAAAAACGAAGAAATTAAAAGTTTGGAATGAAAACTGAAAATGGGAGAAAAAGAGGAAAGGGAAGAAAACTTAGAAAGAAAAAAAATCAAGATTTTTGCCTAATTTCGATAGTTTTTTTTTTAAATTATGTTTTACGATTTTTTTCTAAAAATATGGATGACTTGATGGTGAATCGACGGTAACTCGGTAATGACTTGACTACAGATTTTAAATATACAAATTAAGGTTGATTTTATTATATTTTGTGTAAATTAATAAAAGGATAATATAATATTTTAAATGTAATTACTTTTTTAAAAATATTTTTGGGGTGAACTCATAAAATGAGGGGTGTAGATAAACGTGGTAAAAAATAATAATTTAGGGGTGAACTCATAAAATGAGCGGGTGCACATAACCGTGATAAAAAATGATTTGGGGAGAACTCCTAAAATGAACGGGTGCAGATAACCGTAGTAAAAAAAGATTTGGGGTGAACTCATAAAATGAGGGGTGTAGATAATTTAGGGGTGAACTCATAAAATGAGCGGGTGCACATAACCGTGATAAAAAAAAAAGATTTGGGGGTGAACTCATAAAATGAACGGGTGCAGATAACCGTAGTAAAAAAAATGATTTTTGGGTGAACTCATTAAATGAGTGGGTGTAGATAAAATATAAATAAAAAATTAAAATTGGTGTGTACCGGTATCTTGCATGTACTCGAGTATCACCTTACAAATTAGGGTTGATTTTATTATATTTTGTGTAAATTAATAAAAGGATAATATAGTCCTTTAAATGTAATTACTCCATTTAAAAAAAAATCTTCTGAGGTGAACTTATAAAATGAGCAGGTACAGATAACCGTGGTAAAAAATAATTTTGGGTGAATTTATAAAATGAGCGATTGCAGATAACCATGGTTAAAAAATGATTTGGGGTGAACTCATAAAATGAGCGGGTGCAGATAACCGTAGTAAAAAAATAATTTGAGGGTGAACTAATTAAATGAGCAGGTGTAGATAAAATATAAATAAAATAATAATTTAATTCTATTAAAAAAATCTAATTTTACGTTCGTATTGTTTAATTTAAATAATATTATTATTAATTTTAATAAAGGATAAAATAGTAAATAATAAAATAAAATTTAAATACTTATTTTAAAATATTAAAAAAAGGCAACAGGTATCAAGTTAGGGCGACACAGAGGGCGACACAGAGCGATGCAATTTGACATCGAACTATTAATAGTCCAGGCGATACAAAAACTGTCCTAAGAAAATCCCAAGTTAAGTTTTAAAATCATTTAAATCTTGTGTTGTTTACAAGTAAATTGGGTAATTCTTACGGTAGTCAAAATTTACAAAGTGACTACATAGTCACTTTGTCGAATCGCGTCACGTGGCGTCGTAAACGTCGTAACGACCTGTTACCTTTTATACAGGTTTAAATTATTTATATCATTTTTTAATTTGTATTATGTTATTTACTATATTACCCTTCTTTAATAATTTTTTAACTAAATTACTATCCTACCCTTACCCTTTTTAATAGTACAAATTACACACTTTCTTCCCTACCCCATATATACTCACACACATCAGTACATCACAGCCTCCTTTGCCGACGTGGCGGTGGCTGACCACCATGTCTCGCCCTTCCTTTAGGTGGCGCCACCGGTGCTCCGGCGAGCCACCCCAACCCACTTTCGATATCTCCAATAGCAATACCGTGCAACTGCCGGACACCATGGCCGCCCTGCACCATTCCTCCGCTACGGTTGCCTGTAACACAGACCGGCGTCGTATTCCCAGATTGACACCGCCACACTTTCGTAGCGCATCACTGTCCAGGTCGAGGCTTCGCTCAGAGGTTGTTGTGCCGCCGGTAGTTGGAAAAGACGTGACCGGCGCTGACAGCGTGGGGTAGGGGCTCACTGCTGGCGCGGAGAACAGCCGCCAGAGGGAGGCTTCGATTTGTAGTGAATTCCGGCGTTGCTGAACATGATATCGAGGCTGCCGTACTTTCCGACGGCGATCGCCACCTGTTCTTCATCTCTCACGTCACAACGATGGTAACTTACCTTGACAGAGTCGATTGAAGCGATGAGTTGGTGGGCTAACTCATCTTGTATGTCGGCTATGACGACGAAGAGCCTCGCGGCGGCCTCGCCTATGCCGCTAGCTAGCGGCACCGGTGATGAGTGCACCTTTACCCTCCAACCTTTTGTGATTTAAAATAAAAATGATGCATGGATTGGTAAGTATATATATAAGGTGATAAATATTTAATTATGGATTTAATATTTGCTCACCTTGGCTTTGACATATTGAACAAAATTCGATCGGCTTTCAAGTAGTCGCAACTTAAGAATGAAGAGAGATTATTGCAGTAATTAAGGTTCTTTTTTTTTTTAGATAAAGAAATTAATTGTTTCAGATCTGAATATAAGAAGAGCTTATTCTGTTAATGTTGTAGCAGAAGGCCCATCTAACTAAAAGAGGGTATTGGGTAATACAACGTAGATTTGAACTGTGCCGGAAATTCACGAACACGAACAGAGGGGGCTTGGCCGCGATTGACAGGTTGCTAGCCGGTGGCGTGATGCGCCACGGAGGGCCGTGAGGAGGAGCCACAGCGGGAGCAGGAGGTGCCCCTGTCTAGTGACGTGATGCGCCATGGGCGCTGCTTGCAAGCTGTTGCAGTAAACAACATGAGAGTGCGAACATGGAGGATGGGGTGTAATTGGGTAAATAGGTAGTTTTAATTATATTACATATTTTAATTAAATTAATAAATACGGAGTATAATATTTTATTGTATAAGGTTAAAAATGTAATTTTACAATAATATATTTTAATTAATTTAATTTAATTGAAAATACAAATTTATGACACATTACGACAATACATAACGTAAAATTTACAAAAGGTAACAGATCATCAAATTTAAGCCTTTAGATTAGATTTTTAATGGCTTAGATTAACTGACTACGGTAGTCATTACGACACCTTACGACACCCTGACTACATATAGGAGGTCCCAAGTAACTTTATCTATATTACTTATAATACTTATCTTTTTATAAAGCTAACATACATCTTGTAAGCTATGCACCAAACAAGCTGATTTTTGCCTTAAACATTTCAAACAAACTTAAGAGAAAAAAAAAAATACAAGACAAAAATCAATACTTTAACATAGAGTGAATCGCTTCCTAAGCTAGTTGATGTGCCCCTTTGTTGTCTTTTCTTGGAATATATGTGAATTTGCACACTATAAATTCATGTGACAATTTTAACACCTTCCTTGCAGACGCAGTAGAATTATTGGGTCTGAAACCTTGCTTAAACCCATACGCATTGCTATAGCTTGTTTACCGTCCGTCTTGATCTCGATCTTTTGGATCATCATTTTCTGAGGTTCGTTAATTCCCATCTCAATTGCTTTATGTTCCGCTCCAAAGGGGCTCCATTGTGGTTGTATCTTATACTTAAAGCAACGTAGAACTTCCCCATCAATTCTATAAATGATTCCCCCCACTCCAAACTTCCTTTCATCTGAATTAAAGGCTCTGTCAACCTCCATAATGATTAAACTCGCATCGGAATTCTTTTGAGTTGTTGACGCAGATGCCATACATACTTGAGACGCCTCCCGTTCCAAAGTCCTCTGGTATGTATGGAGGTATGTTAATGCTCTTCCTCTAGTTTTATCATCAATGATGTTCTTTATTATCCGGTCTTCATGTAAAATAATGCATTTGTTACGCCAAATACCCCATGCTACCATTATGATTTCATCGAGAGTTAGGAGCGTCGAGTGCTTCTGCAAGAATAGAAGTAATTGCATTGTCGGTAGATGCCTGTTTTCTTTCACGAGTTCATATATGCTATAATGTTTCTAAATTCTTCGCACTTCGACGCACAAGAAAATTGTGTGTGTCGTATCCAGTGTGTAGCTTCCACACAGACCACAAATGAGGGGTGATCAGAATATGTCTTCTTGCAAGATTTCCTTTCGTAGCTATGAAATCCCGAAACATCTTACATCCAAAAATTCTCACTTTTGGTGGAACGTTGATCTTCCATAAGGCATTCCACCCTTTTCTAATCTCATCATCCGTCGAGCATGTTGGTCTATTTGCGCTTCTCTTTATCTCCTCCATCCTAAAGTGGTATCCTTAATCAGATTGAATATTTTCCAAGTGCATCATGGATCCAGAACCTCTTATCATCCTCGTCATTTTCACCCACTATCGTTCATAGAATTCATTTCGCTTCAAAAGAAGAAAAGCCATCTGACTTGGATGAATTTTTGCACACTTTTTACAACTATACGATCCCCACAAGCGTATGGGTTCGTTAGTAGTACGATAAGTATACCAAGTAAAATTTCGTTCCAAGGACTTAATTGAGTGCTAGTGAATCCCTAAAGTTACAAGTAGGCATGCTATTGTAGTAACTAAATGATGTGTTTTGGATTTTCGGGAATAAGCACAAAAATAGTAAACTATATTAACTAAAGTAATAAGAACTAGTGACAAGAAATGACAATCTATCTAACTTTCTTTTGGAAAGTGCAAGGGAAGTGTATTGCCTCGGGTGTTTCCGTTTTGTGAGCAATTAAGTGAACTAGTGAACCAATTACATGATTTTACTACAAATTTTGGTTAAGCTAAAGGCTATCACATAAGTGTGCAAACCCCCTCGAAAGGCATAGGTAAACATCGTGCATTGATTAGCAATTATAGGATCTAACCAAATACCATAAGCTCCTAAGATAGTGTTGCATAAGCACTTTCAACACGGTTACTAATGCTTATGAAACGCCCTCTCACCAAACTCCTAGACGACCTCTATTCGTTTAGTGTCTAAGGTTGTCGGTCTAGCCATTAACACCCCTCTCGGGTGAGCTAATTACTAATTAACTTCTATTCAATTGATCAAAGCTCACACTCACACTCCCAATCATGCTACCCAAATCTCGTTGCAATAAACATAATCGAACATGCTTGCTAATAGGGTTGATCAACAAAATGAATCAATCAAAGTACAACTCTAGAAACATAAACACCAAAATTATAAGCTAATCATGCAATTAATCCACAATTACACTAAATTCTCATCAAAACATCCACACCCAAGGCAATTGAGGATTAGCCCATGGTTCTAGAAGAGAATTTCATGGCTTCAACAACAAATAACATCAAACTCATAATAAAATAACAAGAGATTGAAGAAATTAAGAAAATACCAAATTGAATTGCACAATAGAGTAATATCACCTTGATCATACGAATTTAGCTACAAAACGATGTAATAGACGATGCCCGATGATAATCGTAGCTTGATTTGAAGTAAACACCACTATTCTATCTAATCTATTGAAGAAATTAAACTAAAAATGAAGAACACCTACAACTATGTGAATGTGTGTGTGGAAAATGCTTGTAAAAGGAGTTCTTCTCTGGATTTTAAGAAAGGGAGTTTATATAGTGTTTGGGAAGGGTTTGAATGGCATAATTGCAAGTTGATCCCTCAAAAATGGAGAAAATACGAGTTTGGCACCGAAATTGGGGTGACTCGGCCGAGTTGGGGTCACTTGGCCGAGTGGAACACTTAAGAAGCGTGTAGCAACTCTTTCCAGCCGAGACTCGGCCGAGTGAGGGTCACTCGGCCGAGTGGTCTTCAATTCCAGGAGCTACGGCATTCAACCTTACTCGGCCGAGTGGGCTCACTCGGCCGAGTGCGCAGGAAAATGCAAAATTGCAGATTCGGCCGAGTAACCTTACTCGGTCGAGTGATGTCCGATTCCAGGAGGTACAGCATTCAACCTTACTCGGCCGA
Organism: Galeopsis tetrahit; assembly: GCA_963675135.1. Lineage (NCBI taxonomy): Eukaryota > Viridiplantae > Streptophyta > Magnoliopsida > Lamiales > Lamiaceae > Galeopsis > Galeopsis tetrahit. The sequence continues at coordinate 76,922,674 of OY776120.1, forward strand.
GTGGGCTCACTCGGCCGAGTGCGCAGTAAAATGCAAAATTGCAGATTCGGCCGAGTAACCTTACTCGGTCGAGTGACTCTTCCCCTTCTCGTTCCATGCATAACTTTCGCCTCGGATGTCGGATTGACTCGATTCCTTTGGCTAATCCACTCCGTTTTTCGAGACGAATCCAACCGTGCACTCCTCTTTCCGGTCCGATCACTTGTGGTATGTGTTTTTCTCCGATTTCCATCGTATTTCCTACACAATCGACAAAACACAACCTTTCTCTCATTTCGGCTTAAACAATCATATTCACTGTATAATTCAATGAAATCAACATCAAATGAGCTTCAAATATGCATCTAAATCGTGTAAATTCCACCCGAATCAACTCCCCCAAACTTAAAGTGTTGCTCGTCCTCGAGCAACGAAAGAATTACAACATGAGGGTGAAATTTACAACTAGATGATCAATGAAAGATCCCACGTATCAAATGACATGAAATGAATTATTCTTCCTCAAGATACATTCTTAAAATGATCACAAGTTCAATATTGAAGATCCAACTCATTACTCACACATGCTCTACACACAACAACAAGTGATGGTGATGACAATATCAAGATGTTCAAGTTTATCTCACAAGAAATAGTATTTCACTCAAACACTCAAACAAATTAAGGACAATAAGCACTCATCAATCAAATCATGCATTGCAATTCTCATAAGCTTGCCCAAGCTCTACCATCTTTCCACCACAAACATGTTCAACAATGAGATCAATAGGGCTTAACCAAGGACGTAACATTGGCTCTTTGGAAACGGTGGGAAGAATTTGGGAAATGTGACTCGACTAGTGGAGGACAACGAACCATTTTTTCTCATTTCATTCAAAACAAACCATCCATCATCCTCACTTTTCTTTTCATTCTCAAGAATTTTCTTCCTTTGTTTCTTTCAAGAGTCTACTTTTTGCTCTTAAGCACATGTTTTTTGGAGATCCCCTCTTCTCTCTTTTTATTTTATTTTTCACTCTCTTTTCTAGGGGCTCCCATTTTTTTCCCTTTCTTTTGTTTCTCATATTTTCTTTCTCTTTTTTCTTTGCTCAAACACCCCACACACATTTCAATCAAAATTCATGTTTTTCCACTTTTCACTTGTCCTTCACTAGTAAAGGGCAAAGGCTTAATAAGTTCAAGAGGTTAAACATTGTAGGTTGCCAAAAGATCAAGTTTTAAGGCTCAAATTGGCTAACTACGGAAACTTCTTTTTGGTATGGGAATATTTGGCTAAGTGACTATTAATAACAAAAGATGGCCTAAATCATATCCCATTATTTCACACACTTGTGGTTTCAAGCAAGAACTTGGGCAAGTTCTAGAAAAACAAGCAATGAATTGATTCACTCACAAATGAAATAAACCGGATTAATGCTCGGTTCAAAGCTCAACTCTCACCGGTTCATTAAAGACTCAAACATTCATCAATCACCACCACACATAACTCATTGTGCATGCAAAACATCCATAGGCAACAAGATGACAACAACACAAACAAAATGATTCATTACAATCATGTACACATTCAAGGAATCAAATTCACAACAAATCACTATAAAATGTGTCTCAATGATCATTAAAGCTCAAATTACACACATACACAAGAGTACACATTGGTGTCAATAGAAAATGTAAAAACGAACATACCCCCCCAAACTTTTTCATTGCAAAGCAATTAAAAGTTTGGAAAAATAGTGTTGCATTGATATTGACACCAAGTGCTAACCATACAAATCTACACACATGGGCCACTATCCCAACAATTAACACTAAGAGTAGCTAAGCAATCAATATTATGAACAAGAATATAAATTCCACTACCCCCCAAACTTAGTAATTGTTATGCAATCCTAAGTTTGGAGTGGGCGTACCTCTCACGATTGCTATAGCTACACCTTCTTCGAAGCTCAAAGTTCCACTTTCGATCTCCAATCGTCCATTCGATCCAAGCTTCTCCAACTAACATCAAAACTCACAAACACATCAAACTAAACTAACAAAGCAAATAAAATGAGCAAGAAATTAAATAAAGCAAGTAAAAATGGGTTGCCTCCCATTTAGCGCTAGGTTTAACGTCCTATGCCGGACGGAACTTAACAAGTTCATACTTCTCTTTCTTTGAATGGAGGATGATAGTACTTGACATTGTGCTCATCGGTGATGAACACTTCATCCTCCTCACTTTCCAACGCAATGCCTCCTCCATAGACCAATTTCTTCATGACCAACATTTTCCTTTCCTTGATCTTCATCTTTCCAAGGACTTCCATCACTCCCAAGGTGCCCCATACCACCTTATCTCCAATTTCAAAACCCTTTTCGATCTTCCTCTCCTTTAAACTCTTCCTTTTCCTTTCTTCATCTTCACTATCCTCAAGGAACTTATCAAAACTCTTCTCCTTATAAAACTCCCCCAAACTTGAGTGTTGCTCAAGTTTGGGAGTTTGCCTCAATTTGTTATCATCTCCCGGGTCTTTAAATGAGACTTTTGGTAATGGCTCTTTCACATAAATGTCACATTCTTGGATGGAGGGGGATTCCTTCTTTCTTGGGGAACTCTCAATTGAGCCATACTTGGAGAAAATCACTTTCTCTCCATTCACCTCCAATGTTACCTCCCCTTTTCTCAAATCGATGTTTGCTCCCCCCGTGGCAAGAAATGGTCTCCCAAGAATCAATGGGATATTTGCATCTTCTTTCATATCTAACACCACGAAGTCGGCCGGAATGATGAACTTGTCAATCTTCACCAATACATCTTCAATGATCCCTTTAGGATGGGTGATGGAACGATCCGCTAATTGGAGAGTAATTGATGTGGGCACTACTTCTCCAAGTCCCAAACGCTTGAAGATTGAAAGTGGCATCAAATTGATGCTAGCTCCCAAATCACAAAGAGCTTTCATCATGGGACCATCACTAATCTCACATGGGAGAGTGAAACTACCCGGATCCTTGAGCTTTTCGGGAGGAGTTCGTTGAAGGATAGCACTACACTCTTCGGTCAACTTGATCTTCTCATCATCCACTAGTTTCTTTTTGTTTGCTATTGCATCCTTTAGAAACTTCATGTAATGAGGTATTTGCTCTAAAGCATCTGAAAGTGGAAGATCAATGTGGATTTTCTTGAAGATATCCAAAAACTTCCCAAACTTCTCATCCATTTTCTTCATGTATCTTCCCGGGTATGGAAGTGGCTCATATGTAATGGACACCCCCCATCTATCACAAGGTACCTCAAGCTTCTTCTTTTTCAAATCTTTGGCAATTCTCCACTTTGGAATTCTTGGAGCAACATTTCTACTTCCAACTTTTTCTATCCTCTTCCTCCCTTTCTTTTGCCTTCAACACTTCACCCTCTTCTAATTCAATTGAAGAAACTCCATAATGTTCACCACTTGAAATTGTAATAGCATTACAATGCTCACGTGGGTTTACCTCGGTGTTTGAGGGCAATTTACCCTTTGTATGTTGAGATCCAATGGAAGTTGCCAATTGACCCATTTGAAATTCCATCGATTTTTGATTACTCATGAGTTGGGCAAGCATTGAGTCGGTGGATTTTTGGTTACTCATGAGTTGGGCAAGGATGGAGTCGGATGCTTCGGATTTCTTCTCACTTGTCTCCATTCTCTTCATGAGGAGTGCAAGAAGCTCATCCGTGGAGGATTTCCCTTCTCCACTTGGAAGTTTTGCACCGGGATCAAATCCGGGGGGATATTGAATAGCACCTTTAGGATTGGAATAGGACAAATTGCCATTCCTCCGAAAATTCGGGTTTTGAGGAGCTTGGTATTGAGGGGATGGTCCCCCTTGTCCTTGAGATGATGAAGATTTCCCTTGGAATCGGTTTTGAGGGGGAGCTTGATATCCTTGACCACGATTTTGATATGGTGGTTGACCTTGATATTGTCGATTCCCTTGAAAATTTTGTGGGTATCCTTGTTGACCCATGTATTGCACATCCTCCATAGGTCCCATTTGAAGATTCTCTTGCCCAAAGGATAAATGATTATCTCTTGTTTGAGATAAAACATTCACCTTTTCAATGAGTGTATTCATCATTGCTTTTATGCTATCATTAGCATCCACTTGGGCTACCCGATTTTGTCCTCCACGGTCTACTCTCATCTTGAAAGTATTGCTTGATATCCCTTCTATTATGTCATTGATCTCCTCCACCGATTTCATCCAAATTGAACCCCCCGCACAAGCATCAATGTGGTGTTGATCTTCCAATCGTAACCCACCAACGAACCAACATGTTGTTTGTTCTATTGGGAAACCATGATGGGGGCATGTGATGAGAAGATTCGTAAACCTTTCCCATGCCTCTTTGATTCCCTCCGTTGGACCTTGTTGGAATGTAGAGATCTTTTGTTTGGCTTCCATAGTCTTTGAAGGAGGGTAATACTTCAATAGAAATCTTTTCTTCAACTCCTCCCACTTCCTCACTTCTCCGGCGGGAATGCTTGATTGTAGCCAAGCTTTTGCTTTCCCCGTCAATGTGAATGGGAATAGCCTCATCTTTTTAGCATCTTCCGACACTCCGTTTTGCTTGAGAGTGTCGGCCATCTCCAAGAATTGAGCAAGGTGTTCATTCGGGTCTTCCTCAAATCCTTCCTCCGTCCTTCCTTCAAATTGCCTCTCCCTCAACATCCTTAATAAAGAGGCACTAATCTCAAAATTGTTTGCCTCCACCCTTGGTCTTGCCAACCCATCGTAATGCTCCCTAGGTTGGGGCTCAAAATATTCCCTCATTGGCCTTCCATGGTACACACGTTGAGGTTCTTCTATATGTGGAGGGGGAGGGATGTATTCCTCTTGAATGTGTTGAGGGTGAGGATATTGGTAAGGTGGAGGGTAAGGGTGTTGAGGTGGTGGAAATTGATGTGGAGGTGGATAGTAGGCTTGTTGTGGAGGTGGATAAGGGTAAGGGTAGTATCCTTGATATGGAAGGTGGTTTTGAGGTGGATTCGGATTATGGAGAATTGGTGGAGGATTTTGAGGTGGATTACCTCCTTGTTGATTCCCAACTTGGGGATTCTCTCTTTGAGGCTCATCATCTCCATTTGGTGGAAGATTCATCTCTTCAATGTCCTCCATCTCAAATGGTTCTTCTATGACTCTTTGTCGATTCCTACTTCGATTCCTTCTTCTTGCGTGTGCCTCGATCTCAAGGTCTAATGGTTCAAGATTTCCTCCACGTGATCTTGTGATCATGCACCTACAAAAGAAAAAAATCAAAGTCCACAAAGATGAACAAAAACAAAATAACAAAAAGAAATGTTGCTATCAATAACACTCAACAAACTTTAAGTTTCACAAATAACACTCGATTAAATCCCCGGCAGCGGCGCCATTGACTTGGATGAATTTTTGCACACTTTTTACAACTATACGATCCCCACAAGCGTATGGGTTCGTTAGTAGTACGATAAGTATACCAAGTAAAATTTCGTTCCAAGGACTTAATTGAGTGCTAGTGAATCCCTAAAGTTACAAGTAGGCATGTTATTGTAGTAACTAAATGATGTGTTTTGGATTTTCGGGAATAAGCACAAAAATAGTAAACTATATTAGCTAAAGTAATAAGAACTAGTGACAAGAAATGACAATCTATCTAACTTTCTTTTGGAAAGTGCAAGGGAAGTGTATTGCCTCGGGTGTTTCCGTTTTGTGAGCAATTAAGTGAACTAGTGAACCAATTACATGATTTTACTACAAATTTTGGTTAAGCTAAAGGCTATCACATAAGTGTGCAAACCCCCTCGAAAGGCATAGGTAAACATCGTGCATTGATTAGCAATTATAGGATCTAACCAAATACCATAAGCTCCTAAGATAGTGTTGCATAAGCACTTTCAACACGGTTACTAATGCTTATGAAACGCCCTCTCACCAAACTCCTAGACGACCTCTATTCGTTTAGTGTCTAAGGTTGTCGGTCTAGCCATTAACACCCCTCTCGGGTGAGCTAATTACTAATTAACTTCTATTCAATTGATCAAAGCTCACACTCACACTCCCAATCATGCTACCCAAATCTCGTTGCAATAAACATAATCGAACATGCTTGCTAATAGGGTTGATCAACAAAATGAATCAATCAAAGTACAACTCTAGAAACATAAACACCAAAATTATAAGCTAATCATGCAATTAATCCACAATTACACTAAATTCTCATCAAAACATCCACACCCAAGGCAATTGAGGATTAGCCCATGGTTCTAGAAGAGAATTTCATGGCTTCAACAACAAATAACATCAAACTCATAATAAAATAACAAGAGATTGAAGAAATTAAGAAAATACCAAATTGAATTGCACAATAGAGTAATATCACCTTGATCATACGAATTTAGCTACAAAACGATGTAATAGACGATGCCCGATGATAATCGTAGCTTGATTTGAAGTAAACACCACTATTCTATCTAATCTATTGAAGAAATTAAACTAAAAATGAAGAACACCTACAACTATGTGAATGTGTGTGTGGAAAATGCTTGTAAAAGGAGTTCTTCTCAGGATTTTAAGAAAGGGAGTTTATATAGTGTTTGGGAAGGGTTTGAATGGCATAATTGCAAGTTGATCCCTCAAAAATGGAGAAAATACGAGTTTGGCACCGAAATTGGGGTGACTCGGCCGAGTTGGGGTCACTTGGCCGAGTGGAACACTTAAGAAGCGTGTAGCAACTCTTTCCAGCCGAGACTCGGCCGAGTGAGGGTCACTCGGCCGAGTGGTCTTCAATTCCAGGAGCTACGGCATTCAACCTTACTCGGCCGAGTGGGCTCACTCGGCCGAGTGCGCAGGAAAATGCAAAATTGCAGATTCGGCCGAGTAACCTTACTCGGTCGAGTGATGTCCGATTCCAGGAGGTACAGCATTCAACCTTACTCGGCCGAGTGGGCTCACTCGGCCGAGTGCGCAGTAAAATGCAAAATTGCAGATTCGGCCGAGTAACCTTACTCGGTCGAGTGACTCTTCCCCTTCTCGTTCCATGCATAACTTTCGCCTCGGATGTCGGATTGACTCGATTCCTTTGGCTAATCCACTCCGTTTTTCGAGACGAATCCAACCGTGCACTCCTCTTTCCGGTCCGATCACTTGTGGTATGTGTTTTTCTCCGATTTCCATCGTATTTCCTACACAATCGACAAAACACAACCTTTCTCTCATTTCGGCTTAAACAATCATATTCACTGTATAATTCAATGAAATCAACATCAAATGAGCTTCAAATATGCATCTAAATCGTGTAAATTCCACCCGAATCAACTCCCCCAAACTTAAAGTGTTGCTCGTCCTCGAGCAACGAAAGAATTACAACATGAGGGTGAAATTTACAACTAGATGATCAATGAAAGATCCCACGTATCAAATGACATGAAATGAATTATTCTTCCTCAAGATACATTCTTAAAATGATCACAAGTTCAATATTGAAGATCCAACTCATTACTCACACATGCTCTACACACAACAACAAGTGATGGTGATGACAATATCAAGATGTTCAAGTTTATCTCACAAGAAATAGTATTTCACTCAAACACTCAAACAAATTAAGGACAATAAGCACTCATCAATCAAATCATGCATTGCAATTCTCATAAGCTTGCCCAAGCTCTACCATCTTTCCACCACAAACATGTTCAACAATGAGATCAATAGGGCTTAACCAAGGACGTAACATTGGCTCTTTGGAAACGGTGGGAAGAATTTGGGAAATGTGACTCGACTAGTGGAGGACAACGAACCATTTTTTCTCATTTCATTCAAAACAAACCATCCATCATCCTCACTTTTCTTTTCATTCTCAAGAATTTTCTTCCTTTGTTTCTTTCAAGAGTCTACTTTTTGCTCTTAAGCACATGTTTTTTGGAGATCCCCTCTTCTCTCTTTTTATTTTATTTTTCACTCTCTTTTCTAGGGGCTCCCATTTTTTTCCCTTTCTTTTGTTTCTCATATTTTCTTTCTCTTTTTTCTTTGCTCAAACACCCCACACACATTTCAATCAAAATTCATGTTTTTCCACTTTTCACTTGTCCTTCACTAGTAAAGGGCAAAGGCTTAATAAGTTCAAGAGGTTAAACATTGTAGGTTGCCAAAAGATCAAGTTTTAAGGCTCAAATTGGCTAACTACGGAAACTTCTTTTTGGTATGGGAATATTTGGCTAAGTGACTATTAATAACAAAAGATGGCCTAAATCATATCCCATTATTTCACACACTTGTGGTTTCAAGCAAGAACTTGGGCAAGTTCTAGAAAAACAAGCAATGAATTGATTCACTCACAAATGAAATAAACCGGATTAATGCTCGGTTCAAAGCTCAACTCTCACCGGTTCATTAAAGACTCAAACATTCATCAATCACCACCACACATAACTCATTGTGCATGCAAAACATCCATAGGCAACAAGATGACAACAACACAAACAAAATGATTCATTACAATCATGTACACATTCAAGGAATCAAATTCACAACAAATCACTATAAAATGTGTCTCAATGATCATTAAAGCTCAAATTACACACATACACAAGAGTACACATTGGTGTCAATAGAAAATGTAAAAACGAACATACCCCCCCAAACTTTTTCATTGCAAAGCAATTAAAAGTTTGGAAAAATAGTGTTGCATTGATATTGACACCAAGTGCTAACCATACAAATCTACACACATGGGCCACTATCCCAACAATTAACACTAAGAGTAGCTAAGCAATCAATATTATGAACAAGAATATAAATTCCACTACCCCCCAAACTTAGTAATTGTTATGCAATCCTAAGTTTGGAGTGGGCGTACCTCTCACGATTGCTATAGCTACACCTTCTTCGAAGCTCAAAGTTCCACTTTCGATCTCCAATCGTCCATTCGATCCAAGCTTCTCCAACTAACATCAAAACTCACAAACACATCAAACTAAACTAACAAAGCAAATAAAATGAGCAAGAAATTAAATAAAGCAAGTAAAAATGGGTTGCCTCCCATTTAGCGCTAGGTTTAACGTCCTATGCCGGACGAAACTTAACAAGTTCATACTTCTCTTTCTTTGAATGGAGGATGATAGTACTTGACATTGTGCTCATCGGTGATGAACACTTCATCCTCCTCACTTTCCAACGCAATGCCTCCTCCATAGACCAATTTCTTCATGACCAACATTTTCCTTTCCTTGATCTTCATCTTTCCAAGGACTTCCATCACTCCCAAGGTGCCCCATACCACCTTATCTCCAATTTCAAAACCCTTTTCGATCTTCCTCTCCTTTAAACTCTTCCTTTTCCTTTCTTCATCTTCACTATCCTCAAGGAACTTATCAAAACTCTTCTCCTTATAAAACTCCCCCAAACTTGAGTGTTGCTCAAGTTTGGGAGTTTGCCTCAATTTGTTATCATCTCCCGGGTCTTTAAATGAGACTTTTGGTAATGGCTCTTTCACATAAATGTCACATTCTTGGATGGAGGGGGATTCCTTCTTTCTTGGGGAACTCTCAATTGAGCCATACTTGGAGAAAATCACTTTCTCTCCATTCACCTCCAATGTTACCTCCCCTTTTCTCAAATCGATGTTTGCTCCCCCCGTGGCAAGAAATGGTCTCCCAAGAATCAATGGGATATTTGCATCTTCTTTCATATCTAACACCACGAAGTCGGCCGGAATGATGAACTTGTCAATCTTCACCAATACATCTTCAATGATCCCTTTAGGATGGGTGATGGAACGATCCGCTAATTGGAGAGTAATTGATGTGGGCACTACTTCTCCAAGTCCCAAACGCTTGAAGATTGAAAGTGGCATCAAATTGATGCTAGCTCCCAAATCACAAAGAGCTTTCATCATGGGACCATCACTAATCTCACATGGGAGAGTGAAACTACCCGGATCCTTGAGCTTTTCGGGAGGAGTTCGTTGAAGGATAGCACTACACTCTTCGGTCAACTTGATCTTCTCATCATCCACTAGTTTCTTTTTGTTTGCTATTGCATCCTTTAGAAACTTCATGTAATGAGGTATTTGCTCTAAAGCATCTGAAAGTGGAAGATCAATGTGGATTTTCTTGAAGATATCCAAAAACTTCCCAAACTTCTCATCCATTTTCTTCATGTATCTTCCCGGGTATGGAAGTGGCTCATATGTAATGGACACCCCCCATCTATCACAAGGTACCTCAAGCTTCTTCTTTTTCAAATCTTTGGCAATTCTCCACTTTGGAATTCTTGGAGCAACATTTCTACTTCCAACTTTTTCTATCCTCTTCCTCCCTTTCTTTTGCCTTCAACACTTCACCCTCTTCTAATTCAATTGAAGAAACTCCATAATGTTCACCACTTGAAATTGTAATAGCATTACAATGCTCACGTGGGTTTACCTCGGTGTTTGAGGGCAATTTACCCTTTGTATGTTGAGATCCAATGGAAGTTGCCAATTGACCCATTTGAAATTCCATCGATTTTTGATTACTCATGAGTTGGGCAAGCATTGAGTCGGTGGATTTTTGGTTACTCATGAGTTGGGCAAGGATGGAGTCGGATGCTTCGGATTTCTTCTCACTTGTCTCCATTCTCTTCATGAGGAGTGCAAGAAGCTCATCCGTGGAGGATTTCCCTTCTCCACTTGGAAGTTTTGCACCGGGATCAAATCCGGGGGGATATTGAATAGCACCTTTAGGATTGGAATAGGACAAATTGCCATTCCTCCGAAAATTCGGGTTTTGAGGAGCTTGGTATTGAGGGGATGGTCCCCCTTGTCCTTGAGATGATGAAGATTTCCCTTGGAATCGGTTTTGAGGGGGAGCTTGATATCCTTGACCACGATTTTGATATGGTGGTTGACCTTGATATTGTCGATTCCCTTGAAAATTTTGTGGGTATCCTTGTTGACCCATGTATTGCACATCCTCCATAGGTCCCATTTGAAGATTCTCTTGCCCAAAGGATAAATGATTATCTCTTGTTTGAGATAAAACATTCACCTTTTCAATGAGTGTATTCATCATTGCTTTTATGCTATCATTAGCATCCACTTGGGCTACCCGATTTTGTCCTCCACGGTCTACTCTCATCTTGAAAGTATTGCTTGATATCCCTTCTATTATGTCATTGATCTCCTCCACCGATTTCATCCAAATTGAACCCCCCGCACAAGCATCAATGTGGTGTTGATCTTCCAATCGTAACCCACCAACGAACCAACATGTTGTTTGTTCTATTGGGAAACCATGATGGGGGCATGTGATGAGAAGATTCGTAAACCTTTCCCATGCCTCTTTGATTCCCTCCGTTGGACCTTGTTGGAATGTAGAGATCTTTTGTTTGGCTTCCATAGTCTTTGAAGGAGGGTAATACTTCAATAGAAATCTTTTCTTCAACTCCTCCCACTTCCTCACTTCTCCGGCGGGAATGCTTGATTGTAGCCAAGCTTTTGCTTTCCCCGTCAATGTGAATGGGAATAGCCTCATCTTTTTAGCATCTTCCGACACTCCGTTTTGCTTGAGAGTGTCGGCCATCTCCAAGAATTGAGCAAGGTGTTCATTCGGGTCTTCCTCAAATCCTTCCTCCGTCCTTCCTTCAAATTGCCTCTCCCTCAACATCCTTAATAAAGAGGCACTAATCTCAAAATTGTTTGCCTCCACCCTTGGTCTTGCCAACCCATCGTAATGCTCCCTAGGTTGGGGCTCAAAATATTCCCTCATTGGCCTTCCATGGTACACACGTTGAGGTTCTTCTATATGTGGAGGGGGAGGGATGTATTCCTCTTGAATGTGTTGAGGGTGAGGATATTGGTAAGGTGGAGGGTAAGGGTGTTGAGGTGGTGGAAATTGATGTGGAGGTGGATAGTAGGCTTGTTGTGGAGGTGGATAAGGGTAAGGGTAGTATCCTTGATATGGAAGGTGGTTTTGAGGTGGATTCGGATTATGGAGAATTGGTGGAGGATTTTGAGGTGGATTACCTCCTTGTTGATTCCCAACTTGGGGATTCTCTCTTTGAGGCTCATCATCTCCATTTGGTGGAAGATTCATCTCTTCAATGTCCTCCATCTCAAATGGTTCTTCTATGACTCTTTGTCGATTCCTACTTCGATTCCTTCTTCTTGCGTGTGCCTCGATCTCAAGGTCTAATGGTTCAAGATTTCCTCCACGTGATCTTGTGATCATGCACCTACAAAAGAAAAAAATCAAAGTCCACAAAGATGAACAAAAACAAAATAACAAAAAGAAATGTTGCTATCAATAACACTCAACAAACTTTAAGTTTCACAAATAACACTCGATTAAATCCCCGGCAGCGGCGCCATTGACTTGGATGAATTTTTGCACACTTTTTACAACTATACGATCCCCACAAGCGTATGGGTTCGTTAGTAGTACGATAAGTATACCAAGTAAAATTTCGTTCCAAGGACTTAATTGAGTGCTAGTGAATCCCTAAAGTTACAAGTAGGCATGTTATTGTAGTAACTAAATGATGTGTTTTGGATTTTCGGGAATAAGCACAAAAATAGTAAACTATATTAGCTAAAGTAATAAGAACTAGTGACAAGAAATGACAATCTATCTAACTTTCTTTTGGAAAGTGCAAGGGAAGTGTATTGCCTCGGGTGTTTCCGTTTTGTGAGCAATTAAGTGAACTAGTGAACCAATTACATGATTTTACTACAAATTTTGGTTAAGCTAAAGGCTATCACATAAGTGTGCAAACCCCCTCGAAAGGCATAGGTAAACATCGTGCATTGATTAGCAATTATAGGATCTAACCAAATACCATAAGCTCCTAAGATAGTGTTGCATAAGCACTTTCAACACGGTTACTAATGCTTATGAAACGCCCTCTCACCAAACTCCTAGACGACCTCTATTCGTTTAATGTCTAAGGTTGTCGGTCTAGCCATTAACACCCCTCTCGGGTGAGCTAATTACTAATTAACTTATATTCAATTGATCAAAGCTCACACTCACACTCCCAATCATGCTACCCAACTCTCGTTGCAATAAACATAATCGAACATGCTTGCTAATAGGGTTGATCGACAAAATGAATCAATCAAAGTACAACTCTAGAAACATAAACACCAAAATTATAAGCTAATCATGCAATTAATCCACAATTACACTAAATTCTCATCAAAACATCCACACCCAAGGCAATTGAGGATTAGCCCATGGTTCTAGAAGAGAATTTCATGGCTTCAACAACAAATAACATCAAACTCATAATAAAATAACAAGAGATTGAAGAAATTAAGAAAATACCAAATTGAATTGCACAATAGAGTAATATCACCTTGATCATACGAATTTAGCTACAAAACGATGTAATAGACGATGCCCGATGATAATCGTAGCTTGATTTGAAGTAAACACCACTATTCTATCTAATTTATTGAAGAAATTAAACTAAAAATGAAGAACACCTACAACTATGTGAATGTGTGTGTGGAAAATGCTTGTAAAAGGAGTTCTTCTCTGGATTTTAAGAAAGGGAGTTTATATAGTGTTTGGGAAGGGTTTGAATGGCATAATTGCAAGTTGATCCCTCAAAAATGGAGAAAATACGAGTTTGGCACCGAAATTGGGGTGACTCGGCCGAGTTGGGGTCACTCGGCCGAGTGGAACACTTAAGAAGCGTGTAGCAACTCTTTCCAGCCGAGACTCGGCCGAGTGAGGGTCACTCGGCCGAGTGGTCTTCAATTCCAGGAGCTACGGCATTCAACCTTACTCGGCCGAGTGGGCTCACTCGGCCGAGTGCGCAGGAAAATGCAAAATTGCAGATTCGGCCGAGTAACCTTACTCGGTCGAGTGATGTCCGATTCCAGGAGGTACGGCATTCAACCTTACTCGGCCGAGTGGGCTCACTCGGCCGAGTGCGCAGTAAAATGCAAAATTGCAGATTCGGCCGAGTAACCTTACTCGGTCGAGTGACTCTTCCCCTTCTCGTTCCATGCATAACTTTCGCCTCGGATGTCGGATTGACTCGATTCCTTTGGCTAATCCACTCCGTTTTTCGAGACGAATCCAACCGTGCACTCCTCTTTCCGGTCCGATCACTTGTGGTATGTGTTTTTCTCCGATTTCCATCGTATTTCCTACACAATCGACAAAACACAACCTTTCTCTCATTTCGGCTTAAACAATCATATTCACTGTATAATTCAATGAAATCAACATCAAATGAGCTTCAAATATGCATCTAAATCGTGTAAATTCCACCCGAATCACCATCCTAACCATATCTTCATTCCATCTTCTATTCTCATCTAGGAATCTCGTCACATTATTTCCTGATGCAACTGTTGATTTAATTCTTCCATCCCCTAAGCCATGAACCCAAGCATGCTTACGTAGTTGGACGGTGTTGGGATATGAATCCTGAAACAATTCCTAATTGATGAATGAAGTAGTTTTGATAAGCCAAAAAGAGAACTTGAATATATTTCTAAGTGTTGACTGATCTAGTTATGGAAGTCGTCTTGTGACAAGATCAAATGAGTACAAAAGATAAGTATAAAATAAACTATGTATTGAAAGAACAATTTACTATAGGATTTTTTGATAAGCTTATAATCATTGTATAGAAGCTTATGTTTTCATGTTCATATTAATGTAATAGTTTTAAGTTGACTAAGTTGTTTTATAAAGCTTAAAGTAATGTAATATTCTTAGATAGATTAGTTCTACAATGACAAGAGAAGAGAAGACTTGTGCAAGACAAGACAAGTGCTGAGAAGCTGTGAAATATTCTAAGTGTCGAAGCAAGACAAGTGAAGACCGCGTGAAGTGAAGTTTAAAGATAAGATCGTATCTATGAAGTGAAGATATGAAGAGTTGATTATGGAATAACTAATTAACTAAAGAAATGCGTGAAGAGATAAGAAGGAACAGTTAGAAAGTTCGTTGAAGGAAGTTATCAAGAAAGTTTTTTGGATAACTAACTGATCTTGATATGAGAAGTCTATAAATACAAGAAGACTGACACCATTGGAGACTATTGTTACAAAGAGATTTAAGCGCACATTGAAGAGTTCAAAAGCAAGAAGGAAAACTCACAGAGTTTGAAGTTCGAAGTTTGAAGCCAGACAAGACAAGTTCATATTCAGAAAGGCGAATTCGAAATTAGAGAAGTTTTCTTTATAGTTTTTGTTTGTTCATCAAGTTGTTAGTTACTTGTTCAATAGCTAGTTGTTAGATCGAAGATATATCTGGAGATATAATCGAAAAGATCGAAGTCTTATATCTTGGGACTTAAAGTCACAATAATAGTTTAATAAAATTTCACGACTGGAGTTGTGAGAGTGGAAGTAGACAAGTTGCCGAACCACTATAAATCTCGTGTAGATTTACTTACTGTTTATTTTGTGTTTGATTGATTGAATTGTTTAATTGATTAATATGCATATGTGATAGACAAGATAAGTGTTCTAAGAATAGTTGAGTATAAATCTAAGGGCTCATTTTAAATTTCGATATTCCGCATATATTGTTTACTCTGATATTTTGAAAGATTTTTAAAAGTCTATTCACCCCTCCCCTCTAGACTTTTACTAGCTTACTCAATCTTACACTCAACTAGGGACCTACAAGTGGTATCAGAGCAGTGGTTCATTAAGACTGCTGTTTCTTGATAATCAGAAAAGACTTTGAGGGAAGTCTTGTAGCCCGTTTATATCACCTTACTTGATTTTCTGTATCTTTGATCCATCTGTTATATTCCTACTGATCAATGCTATGGAAATCAATGCTAACAAATTGCCTAAGTTTTTTGTGCAAGATTATGACTACTGGAAACTCGGGATGGAAGCCATTTTCAGTTCGACTCACGACCTGATGGTGTTCGTCGTCAAAGAGGGACCAATCGTCACAATGATCGCAAATACTGCCAATCTCGATCCAGACAAAGTTGTTGGCGTACTCGTGCCAAAACCAAGGTCAAAACTCACTTCAGAAGAAATGAGGCAAAATATTCTGGACAACTTAGCAAAGAATTACATTTTACATACGTTGCCTAATGAGTATCTAGGCAAAGTATTAAAATGTAAGACTGCTAAAGATATGTGGGATAGAGTTGTTGTTCTTTGTGAAGGAACTACTCTGATCAAAGAAAGTAAGTTGTCTACTGTTGTACAGAGGTTTGAATCATTTAAAATGAAAGCTGGTGAAAATATCGACCAGTTGGATACTCGTGTTACTCGCATTATGAATGATCTTGAAGTGTTAGGTAAGACTTATACTAATAGAGAGATCAATTTGAGGATTCTTAAGGCGTTAGACGAGAGATGGAAGATGACCAAAATGATCATCAAGAACACACATGATATTGATTCGTGGTCTGCTGAAACCATGTTTCAAACTCTTAAGGCGCATGAGTTCGATCTAGATGAAGAAGATCTCATAGCTAGTAGTGATAAGGAGAAAACCAATTCTAAGAACGTTGCTTTCAAAGCCTCCTCCTCTAAAAAATCCAGAACAATTAAGTCTAAGACTCATAGTATAAAAGACGATTTAGACAAGTCTGAACTTAGTCTTAAGGATCAGATGATTTTAATGGTCAAGAAGTTTGATAGACTAAACAAGAGGTATGGTAGGTACAAACGTTTTTATAAGGATTATAGAGGTTCCAATGATAAGAACTCGTCTGAGAACAGAAGAGATAGAAACTCTTCTGAAAGGAGAGATGAAATCTCTAAAGAGACCAGACGAGATAGAAATTTTGAGGATAGGAAGGTTAGATGTTTCTCTGATAGACGAGACAAGAATAGGGATTTATCCCCAAAGAAAAAGTCTACTAATGATCATTTGTGTTATAACTGTGAAAAGCCAGGTCACTACATCTATGAGTGCCCTGATCTTAGCTCAGAAGACAGAAAGGAAATGATGGAAAGACATGATCGAAGATATGTCAAGGGTAAGAAGGAAATGTTGGCACACGATGACTCTGAATCGGAATCAGATGAGTTGCCTTCGTCTTCTTCTGATTGCCCTTCTAGCGACGAAAGAGAAGCATTCATTGCAGATGATGGCCTAGCAATGATGGCCAAAATCAAACAAGAGGAATCTTCTGCAACTTCTTTTCGTTCATGTGATGACTCAGAAACTGATGAAAGTGATACTACCGATAGCGGAGTAGGGAGCAATCCTCATCATTCCACTGGAGTTACTGAAGAAGACCTCCTACTCTCTAATAAAGCATTCATGGAAGTTAGTGATGAGAACATCGCTTTAAAATAAGAAATCGTTGATCTTCGGGAAGCTCGGTCTAAAATAGATCCTAATATAACTGTCTTAAATAAACGCTTAATAGAAGAGTTGAATTAACTCAAAGCCAAGTGTGCGTTAACAGACAAGTTGTATCAAGACATATTAAAGACCCAAGCTACTGAAACTAATGAATTCAATGTTTTAAAGATTAAGTGCAAAAAGCTTGAAGAGCGCAATAAGTTCTTAGAAACCGAAGTCGTAAATCTAGACCTTAAACTAGCTGACTTGGTTAATTCCTCGATAATTAATCAACAATTGTCAGATAGGTATAGGGCTCTAGATGACAAGACTGGGTTAGGCGCAGATACACCCAACTCGCCTACTCAAGTTATTAAGCCATAAACCCAAGCATGGTTACGTAGTTGGACGGTATTCCCATTGCCTAAGGTTCATCTCATTCTAGATTGAATATGATCTCTACTTGAGCAAATAGATCTCCATGTAAATGATGGGTTACTACCAATTTCAGCCTCTATAATGTCCATATGCTTGAAGTGCGTGCCTTCAAAACCTTACCAAGTAGAGTACTATTTGATTTCTCAATCAATCTCCAAACTTGTTTTGCGAGAATTGCCTCATTGAATTGTACCATCCGTCTAAAACCCGGCCCTCCTTCCACCTTAGGTTTACATAATTCCTCCAATTTTTACCAATGGATTCTATTTCCCTCATTTTTTGAGCCCCACCAAAAATTTGCCATAAGAGCTTTCAATTGCTTGCATATTTGAATTGGAATTTTGAAGCACATCATAGCGTAGGTTAGAATAGCATGCAGAATAGATTTTATGAGCACCTTTTTTTCCTCCATTTGAGAAATCTTTGTTCTCCCAATCATCAATTATTTTCGTCATTCTGTCAACAAGGTAGCTGAATTGAGTCATCTTAGATCTCAAGGAGAAAGTAGGAAGACCCAAATATAATTGATGACCTTTGGACATCCTTAATTCCTTACATTCAAGGTATTTATCACCTCAATTTTTTATTTTTCAGCTGTATTGGGGCTAAAGCAGACCGTAGACTTTTCCAGGTTGATCACTTGCCCCGAGGCCTGTTCATACTCACAAAGTATCTTTCTGAAACTCTCCGCATTTCCAAGATTTGTCTTAAGAAAGAGAATATTATCATCCGCAAAGAACAAGTGTGTTACCATCGGAGCACCTCGTGCCACTCGGACTCCTTCCAATCGTCCTCTTTGAGCCTCCTCTGAAATGAATGATGATAGTCCTTGGACACACAAGACAAATAAGAAGGGGAATAAATGATCCCCTTGTCTAAGTCCACGTGTAGGCTGAATATTATTGGACACAAAACTATTAATCCGGAAGGTATAATGCACAGTAGAAACACATTTCAAGATTAAATCTACTATTTTGCCCCAAAATCCAACCTGGTCATTTGAGCTTTAAGGAAACTCCATTATACTCGGTCGTAGGCTTTACTCATATCCAGCTTGAGAGTTACGTATCCATTCTTACTTTTATTATGCCTCAACCAGTGTATACATTCGAAAGAAAAAAGAATGTTATCATAAATTTGCCTATCATGCACGAAGGCGCTTTGCTTATCATCTACCACAAATGGTAACACCTTCTTTAGTCTGGTTGCAATCACCTTTGCCACAACTCGATAACTCACATTACTCAAGCTAATAAGCATATAGTCTGAGACTCACTCCGGTTGTTTCACCTTTGGGATTAGAGTGATCAGAGTTTGATTCCATTCTCTAACATCCTGTCCTTCGTTTAGAATATTTAAGATTCCATCTGTAATTGTTGGTCCTACCACGTCCCACATTTCCTGATATAATCGAGTGTTAAATCCATCTGGCCCCTGTGCTTTGTTTGGGTGCATACGAGAAAATTTCATTTTACGTCCTGTAACTTAGGCCTAATCCAGTTTATATCCTTTAAGTTTTCACTTTTTCAATTTACGTCCTAGGGTGTTCAATTTATGTCCTTTTAGATCCAATTTATGTCCTTTTCGCCGGAAAATTGAAATTCCGGTCAAATAGTCCAATTTACGTCCTTTAAGTTTGAAAATTAAAAATTAAAAAATTCTTTAAAAAATAAAAAATCTCATTAAAAACTAAAAATATCATTAAAATTTATAAATTGTGTAAAATAAAAATAAAAAATTCTAAAATTCTAAAAAAAGAATTAAAAATCTACAATTATAAAAATTTGAAATATTGGAAATTAAAAATAAAAAATTTCTAAAAATCTCATAAAAACATAAAATTCTAAATATAAAAAATATATAAATTAAAATTTTAAAAATGTTTAAAATAAAATTAAAAATTATACAATTCTAAAAACCTCATTAAAATGAATTTGACACGGTTCTAAACTTTAATGGCGAAGAGTCCGAATCAAGTCTGGTTTTTAATGACATATTAATAAATTTTATTATTCTTATGGGTTTTTAAAATTTTTAATATTTAATCTACACATTTTAAAAAAATTAAAGAGATTTTTAGAATTTTAATGAAATTTTCGAATTTCTTAATTTTAAGTTGAACATTTTCGATTTTTTGAATTGTAATTTTTTTTTATTTTACACATTTTATAATATTTAATGAGATTTTTAAAAAATTAAATAAGGTATTTTGAATTTTATTTTTCACATTTTATAGTTTTTAATTTTAATGATGTTTTCAGATATTTAATAATATTTTAAAAATTTTAAAGGTATTTTTAAAAAATTTATTTATTAAATTTTAAAATTTCAAACTTAAAGGACGTAAATTGGACTATTTGGCCGGAATCCCAATTTATTCCTCACAGTCCGGTGAGTTTGAAAATTTTCCGACGAAAAGGACGTAAATTGGACCAAAAAGGACGTAAATCGTAAAAGTGAAAACTTAAAGGATATAAATTGAATTAGGCCTAAGTTACAGGATGTAAAATGAATTTTTCTCGGTGCATACTAAGGACAACAACTTTAACCTCCTCTATAGTAAAACATGTTTCAAGAAAATTGTTCATAGAATCATTGATCAAAGGCTTTGTATGTTTAGTAATCCTTTCAATATTAGCTTCTGTAGGCTTCGTTGTTTTGAATAGATTCTCATAGAACTGACTCAACACACCTCACATACTCTAACATCCCCCATCCCCATAATTTTATTCCTCTTTTGTTTTTTCGACGCTCTCCTATGAAAATAAATTGTGTTTCTATTGCCACATTTGATCCAACTTGTTCTTGCTCGTTGTTGTCATAATTTCTCCTGTTGGGAATGTAATCAATCCAACTCAAATTCGAGACTTACAATTTTCTCGTCACATTCTCCGTTGTTACCCCTTATTACGAATCAAGTCAGTGACGAGCTTGACTCGTTTCTCAATGTTACCAATATTCTCTTTCGCCCATCTTGCTAGATGTTCAACACACCTCTGTAGTCATTCAGTGAACAAAGAACTTGTATCGGTCAAATTCCACCCCTCATAGACAACATTAGAAAAAAATGTATCCTGAAGCCATGCATTTTCAAATTGGAAAAGTTTAATTTTTTGACTCCATTTCCAGATTGGTTGCCTCCCTTTTACATGTAGGCCAATTGCATGATGATCCGAACCGTACCAATGTAAAGTCTACACACTAAACTCACCAAACAATTCAATCCACTCCGATGTAGCTACAAAACGATTCAATCTCTCTTTGATAATGTAGGGTTTCTTTCTCTTGTTAGTCCAAGTATAGTTTGGCCCTTTAAAACCAAGATCATTTATGTCTATATCATCCAAAGTTTGTCCAAAAAATTACATATGTTGTTTTTTTAATACTACTAGTCGACTCCCCTCCCCCTCTCCATTTTTCAATCTATAGGAGAATTCATTAAAATCTCCTCCAACAAACCAAGGTTTCTTGGGTGAATGAGTATCTCTGATCTTACAAAGCAATTCCAAAGTGTGTTTACGATCATCAACATTTGGGCTTCCATGAAAAATCGTAAATTGTCATTCCACTTCATTAAAAATCAAAGCCACATCCAAATGACCAACATAAAAAGAGTTCAACGATACTTTCAAATCATCATTAGCACAGAGGATCAAACCTCCTTTTACACCTAAAGCATCAACAATGAAACAAAAGGAAAAGTTCAACAAAGATTTCCAAGCATTAGCAACCCTAGATGAGATTTTAGACTCCGTTACAAATAAAAGTGAAGGTTTATTTAGTGTGATAACTCGCTTAAGTTTAAGGAATGCGTTAAGTCCCTTCAAACCTCTCGCATTCCAATAGAGTACTTTCATGGAGATGGGCAAAACTGGGAAACTGGGGAACTGGGAGTATTGTCTATGCTAATATGTATAACATAAAATTCATTAAGCTACAACACATTAAAGATGTGCGGTACACTATCATGTAGGGTGCATTGACAAAATTTAAAATTGTGATAGTCCTGTATTAAATATTCTCTCTGTACACAATTATTTTCACATTTTCCTTTTCGGAACGTTCTACAATAATTTTCACACTTTTAAAATAGAAAACTCTTTATAAACTTCACCCTCACTATATCCTCAATTTTACACAAATGTCATTATTTTTTTTTCTCCACATACACAAAAGTCAACCCATTTATTTATTTTATATACAAAAGTTTATAAAACTACCTCTTAAAATCCCCCACTAAATTCTATTTTCTTCATGTGAAAGAAATGGAGAAGAGAGTACTTACTTGGTGTAAATTAATTTTTTTTTTCTCCAATCTTTATTACCAAAAGGTAAAAACTTGTATGACATCGTCTCACAAATAAAGATCCGTGAGACAGATCCCTTTTAACTCATATTTTAAAATTTTTGGTAGGATAATCCATTTTTTTTTTCAGATTTTTTGTTTGTAAAAAAGTGATAGTATTTAATTAAAAAGTAATAATGTTTTTAATAAAAGTAACTATCACTTTTTATTCAAACATTATCACTTTTTATACGAGGTCAAGGGTGACCCGTCTCATGGATATCATACTGTGAGAGACGGTCTCACCCAAAACTAGCTCTTACCAAAAATACATGTAAATGACTCTTCCAATAATAGTCTATTTAGTCTTAAATCATGAAAATAATATTCTTAAATAGTGCGAATATCTCTAGTGTTCAAATTTTCATTTTCCAATTTGGCCTATTAACTGAAAATAGCAAAAAAAAAAAAAGTAGAAAATTCTATAAATTGACAAGTCAAGAGCATAGCTAGAAGAAACGCAGGCCAAAATGTAAATGTTGGCCAATTTTAAAACCACTCAAACTTCAAATCGAATGTTCCACAGCTCCCTAGGCTAAGATACCTTCAATATAACTAACAAAAACCAAGCAAACAACAAATTAAAAATAAAATAAAATAAATGGCCTATATTCTGCCAAATCTTTCTCCAATTCTTCTTCTTCAACCCAAGGACAAATCTTCCGCCATTGTTCTTCCACTCCCTTCTGCAGCCTCTTCACCTCAGACCAAGCTCGAGCCACCACGCCCCCACGGTGCTGCGCACGTTAACCGGACTCAGGGTGCGCAGGATAATAAAAACAAGGATCAAAGGGATGATTTCTATGTCAATTTAGGTTTAGCTGTCAGAACTCTCCGTGAAGACCTACCTTTAATCTTCACCACAGACCTCAATTATGACATTTACAGGTTTCATTATCCTTTCCCTTGAGATTTATTTATTCACTTTCGACTTTTCTCTTTTCTCTTTTTTTTTGTTGATTATGTGTTTTTGTTCACTTTCTATTTAGGGATGATATAACGTTTGTTGATCCTTTAAACACGTTTACTGGAATCGAAAACTACAAATTGATATTCTGGGCATTGAGATTTCATGGTAGAATTCTATTTAGGGAGATATCAGTGGATGTGTTAAGAATTTGGCAACCTTCTGAGAATATGATTCTGATGAGATGGAACTTGAGGGGAGTTCCTCGAGTTCCATGGGAGGCCAAGGGGGAATTTCAGGGGACTTCACGTTATAAATTGGATAGAAAAGGGAAAATTTACGAGCACAAGGTTGATAATTTGGCCTTCAATTTCCCCCAGACATTGAAGCCTGCAGCTTCTGTTTTGGACCTGGTTACTGCTTGCCCTGCTACCCCGAACCCCACCTTTATGTGGGGTCCTGTCGATGCTTATTCATCGTGTTCATGGGTCGAGTTTTACAGGGCTGTTAAACGTACATTGGATCGACAAGATTCAATGATTCCTACAGATTGTTTAGCTACCTGTTCATAGTGAGAGGTTGGCTTGTTTTCTGCTTTCAATTCATAGTGGATATGAATGATATATAAACTTTGTTCAGGTACAAACAAATATGGATGTTATGTATACGTAGCTAGAGAGACACCTGAAGAAGAAGAAGAGTATATGTAATGTAGTTATATTGCCATAGCATAATAGGGCACAGACTGAATACAGAGATCAGATTATAAGGTGTATTGAAATATGTATAATTTGTGGGATAGACAGGCTCAATAAGATTTGCCATCCTCATTGCTGTTTTGAATCTGAAATTTCTATTTGTGAAATTGTCATCCTTTCTTGTGAAGAGTAACAAACACACCACAGATTCTAACAGAAAATGTGTTTAAAAGGAATATAAGATTCACGGTAGAAACTATCTATGCACACACACTCTTCACCTACAGCCTCTCCAAAGGCTTTACATCTGCAACTCTGAAGCGGTTAGGGTTTGCATATTTATGAAAAGTGACATTCAGTGGACTAGTTTTCGCAGCTTTGTGAAACTTGAGGATCATCTCTGCACATTCCCTGCACAATTCAAATAGTGTTGCTAAATCCAATAAGCATTTTTTCCACTATAGAGTTAGACAGACAATGTACGACAAAAAAACGAACCTGAGTTGAGACTCTTCATAGCGGGTGTGTTTTGCTAGGAGCGGTGTCCATGGCGGACTTAATCTCATTGTGCATCGTGCAACATAGATAGCAGACGCACATAACATTGATGGATTGTAGTTCAAAGCGTCATATTCAACTAAGCAAAGCTCAATTAGGTAGAAAGCAAGACGATCAAACTGGGAAAAAAAAAATAGAGAGAAGATATAATATATATTAGGCACATGTCCAGAATGATAGACGCTGATTTCTTATACCTTATTCTTAACTCAAAAAGTATGAATTTTGAGAGAGGAAGAAAGAAACAGACAAACACATATTTCACAAATTTTAACAGACACCTTCTTATCGGATTGAGCAGCCTTGAGGAATCTGAGCATGAAAACGTAGGGAGTTGGTTCGTTGAGACGAAACTTCAATTTCTTTAAGATATTTTTTTCCTGAAATTCCAAATGTACCAGCATGAATGCACATAGGTTGTGAGAAGTTAATACTTCAACTGCAGAAAATGAGAGTTCGAAGAAAAAAAAGAAGTCCCTGCCACTCACCATTGTAAGCATTTGTTCCTTAGTATATCTCTCAGCTGAAGTGTTTAGCAATTGATTCACCTGTGGTTAATGGCAATAATAAATGAGACGGTAGATATTTTTGAGACCTTTACGATAGTGCAATCAGCAAAATCTAGTTAGATATACTAACACATGCACTGCAATATTTTTACCCGAGGGTGCCAAAAGTCTTCATATTTGGATGCCAATAAGAGAGCAGTAAGGCCAGCTAACTGCATTTCGTTAATCTTGATGTTCTCTAGGGAGAGGTATCGATCTAACAGTGTAATGGTGAGGAATAGAGTTTCTTCCATCAATTTAAACTTCATATGAACCTGTTACCACCATTGGCAATCAGAAAAAAAAAAAAAAAAAAGCAACTAGGAGGTGTTGAAGGCAAGTAAAAACGAAGGCAAAGATGAAGATGAATAACCTCAATGAGCCAGTTGATCAATATACCACGCATTCTTGGTGTAATATCACTTGAAGTAGCCAGGTAATTCTTCAATAGAGGATTAACTCTCTGCATTTCAGACAAGGTAAGTTATCATATATGACTTTATAGAAAGTTATACAAGCAATCCTACAAGCTACAAACTTACCTCCATAACCCAATAATATTGGTATATATCATCAACGTAATCACAAACATCTAGATGATTCCGATCATCATAAATATTGGGCAGACTCTCCCTGGAGTTAGCATTACTACTACGTTCTTTAAGCAACTGCAAAACCCTAAATGATTAACACGAGTTTGGCAAGAAAATTTAAGAGGGGGGATAATAGTGAAGGGGACTACCATTAGAGAAGAAATAAACGAGTTCCTCCGATCAGAACTTCTCCTGGGAACAATAACAGTAGCGACAGCCTCCTCTGAGAGAGGTTCATCTTGGGACTCAACAGAAGGAACGCTTTTGGATACAGATTCCTCATCCTGCCTTCTCTTTGATGTATCAACTTTGCTAGACTTCAAATTCTTCGTAGGTAAAATGGGTTCATCTTGGGATTCAACAGAAGAAACGTTATTGGAAACAGAAGCCTTTTCTTGCTTTCTCATGGATAAATCAACATTCCTCGAATTC
This sequence comes from Galeopsis tetrahit, assembly GCA_963675135.1. Lineage (NCBI taxonomy): Eukaryota > Viridiplantae > Streptophyta > Magnoliopsida > Lamiales > Lamiaceae > Galeopsis > Galeopsis tetrahit. The sequence goes on from OY776120.1 coordinate 76,948,466, forward strand.
TTTGTAGTTAATATGTGTCTTGATTTTGAATTTCTCTGAGTGTTGAGAGCTGTATTTGTAGTTCGAACAGTGGGGCGCTAATGACAGAAAAAAGCAAAAAAAAAAAATTAATTTGGTATTGTAACCGCTTCGAGTTCACAAAGTGCAACAAACATCATATAACTGAATTTTTCCGGTTGATGAATTTATTAAAGGAAAAAAAAATGTTCCAATTGCCAAGTCAGCAAATATATACTCCCCAGTCCCACTTTAGATTTATCATTTACAAAAAAATGGACATTCTAAATTAGATTTATCATTTCTTAATTTGACAATAAATCACTTTTTAACTTTAAACTACACCCTTCAAACATCTCAAAATTACACATGTCATTATTTTATTAATTTTATTACTCACAATATTTTATTACTTAAAAGACTTTCATACCTTCTATTTATCTCCTTTAATACTAATAAATAACTCTCACATTAAACTACATTTAAACAGTAAATGTTGAAACAAAAATGAGACGGTGGGAGCAACATCAATGTCATGGGAAAATAATCTTCTACAATTCTTTTTCCTCCCTGCATCTTCGTTCCTTATGGAAAATTGTATATAGTCTCAGACTCTCAGTCAATGGGGCATATTATCTTGCAATTAACTCACAAACATCATTCATGAAATTTATAAGTGAAAATTGAAACATGTTTAGAAAGAGCAACGCTGCAATCAAACTAATAGCCAAGTGTCATAGCTAAACAGATAGGAAAGGACAAAAAAGGAAAAATGCACATAATGCTTCACTTACATTGACAGATTTCTTTGGTATTACTCCAGCATCCACCTTAGTCTGAGCTCTTGATGACCTGAGAACAATGTGCCATATAGATCAACAAATGAAAAATAAAACAAGCACACACTAAATTCATTTTAGATCGCATCTCACATAAGGGTTAGAGCAGTTCTATGTAACTCACAGAACTCTTCCTCGTGGAATTCAGTAAACTTACAAATTTGAGATCAATAAATATTTCCTCTAAATAAACTAATCAGTTCATCAAATTTTAGAGTTTAGACAGCATGCAACCTTTTCAGAATTCAGATTAAAAGGAATAAGGATAGTACTTAAAAAAAGGAACGCAGAGAGAAAACAGTCAGTCAAGATTTCAAATGCTGTCAAGAGTTAAAATAATGATACATTGGCTACTTCAAGAACATGAATAGGAGTTAAACATCGAATCACATAAGCCATGAATTACATGTTAGTATGTTACAGAAGAATCCAATAAATCACTTAGGAAACTGATGAGAAATGGCATACTTACTTTTATGAGTTTGTTAACCACAGACTTTTCAAAGTGACTGTTTTGCATTTTCCACATTCAGGAAGACCAGTTTTACAACCATTCTATGCTGCCAGTCTCAAGTTTCATTCTTACTAAGAACTAAGTTATATTACCCAAAGAAAGAGGTGTGTAAAATGTTGAAAGAAGTGTCTCTTTAACGAAAGAACAGTATTTCAGCAGAATGCATAAGCTCAAAATGTCTAAAAGTAGCCCAACATCTAGTATGACTTACATTACTGCAAAACCATCACTAACTCTGTTCCCCCAAGGACGGTTGCTCAAATTACTTGGTTTTGGTACAATACTTATCCTTGCACTGGGCTTAACTGTAAGCAAGAAAATTTAGTAGCATCAGCTGGAAATATGTTCATAAATTTCTATCAACCGTATTAATATTGAGGACTAAGTAATAGCAGAATATACCAGAAAAGCCATGTTTTCCACTAGAATTCGACTTCTCAGATTTGTCCTGTTGAAAGAACGTAAAAGGGAATATGTCAAGCACACAACACACTAGAAAGGAATCCCATGGCTTAAAAAGAAGAGGCGATAATCAAAACCTTTTCCGTGCCATTTGTTTCAACCTGGCTGATCCGCTTTACTGCTGGTAAAGAATTCCTTTAATCCACCAGGAAAAAAAAATTAGGCACACCAATGGCAATGCAAACCATTTTACACTTGGAAAGCAACAGAAGTCTAAATGGAATATCTGCAAACCTTGTTAAATGAAGAGGATTTCTAACAGATTTCCTGGAACCAAAAGAAAAGGAAAAAGTTAATCTCAACAAAGATAAAAAAATAGGAGAAGAGTCTATGGCCACTTGCAAAATTAGTAAAGCGACATCAAATTTCAGGAGTAAGCAGGAAAACGCACATTCCGGTTGCAGTTGCCAATATAGAGCTACGGGCTTGAAGTTTGATCCTTTGTTCATCAGATGTGGCCTTAATATTTTTGCTGTCAACTGCTAGCCAGCAAAGAAAACACATCAGGAAGAGAAAGCTTTATCAGTGCTTTATGCAGTGAGCAGAAAAACAAAACCTACATTTCTTAGATGCCTGATTGTCACCTGTAGCTCGAATACTATCCAATTTCACACTTCCCTGTTCCATATGCAATTTCAGAGCTTTTTCTTAAGAAATTAACAAAAATAGAAGAACTGGAACATCAGCACAGAACGAAATGTATTTCTGCCTGATTCACTTATTTGAAATTGTAAAGCCAAAACAAATACAGTGAAGTAAATAATTTTTTATTTTGAAGTTAATGATACCCTGATATAATGTTCTTTATATTTTACCACTTTAAAGGAAGATGACTTTTGTGCCAGACAAAAGCATCAAGTTAATTTCTGCAAAGATTTGTATCATCAACCATGCCAATTGAAAGTTGCCTGCACCTAATTGATGTGCTTAAATCCCATAACACTGCACATATATGCATACATATTTACATGATGCAACTGAATTTGTAGCTCAAAACAAACATCTTGAAAATTCTTAACCAAGGGATATTGCAGAAATTCAACAGTATACACAATAGAGGTTCAGAAACAGGTGAAGCTTAGGGAGGAAATAATATATTGTTGGGAAATTTGCTTAGGTATCCATTTGCTTACCCTTGAAGACAAACTAGCTCCCCTTTTGCCCAAATCCACAGCACCTCTGTGACTCAGAAATCATCATAAAGCAAATGAGGACTTAAAAATAGACCACGAACAATAAAAATTACAGGCAATAGATTGACAGAATGACTAATATTTAATCAGTATCATATATGATATACCTTTGTGGATACAATATAATCTCAATCTTCCCCTTCCTGAAAAATAAGACGATGTTTTAGAACGAAAAACTGGACGATAACAGAGAACATCAACTTTCTTTTTAAACCTTTTCTTTTCATCTCCTTTTCTAGACAACACAGTGAAATGCCAAAAATAACTATGTAGCAGTAAAATAAAAGACCTGAAGATTATTCCACATACTCCCAAAACAATAGAGATAACTTCCTTTCCAGGAGCTGAATTTTTTTCAATACTTACCCTGTTTTTGAAGTTTTTCCTTCTCCAGTTTTTGAAAAGCTACTAGTCCTATTGCCGATGTCTCCCAAAACTTTTCTTCCAACATTTGAACTCACTGCCATGGGTTCAAAAAATTTAGGAAGAAGATTCCCAAAATATTAAACACATAATGTTACATTGAACAGTAGCACTTACTAGATTTATCTGGCTTGCCTTTGCCCTTCTCCAAATTCTTAGTACCGCTCTACTTACAGAAACAGGAAGGGGAAAGTTGAACAAATCAATCCTCGGAGAAGAAGTAGAAAGACAATATAAAAATTTGAGAAAAGCAATGCTAACCTTAGAGTTATTGGGAACATAACTACCACTTTTCCATGCAGCAGATTCTCTACTGTAATTTATTAAAATAAAAATGTAAATGCTCAATCTAATAAGGGAAAGGAAAAACCAGGTAGTGCTAAATACTGCCCAGGCAGAAAGCCAATATCAGTTCTTAAGCAATAGAAGAAGTAAGCAATAAACACTTACTTGGTAACATTTTTAAGAGTATCAGGGTTTTTTACTCTGTCAGCTTCCACATAAATCTTGAGTTCGTCTAACAACACACCTACTTCGAAATAATTGCATGTCAATATAAGCAAGTCACTCAATCAAGAACTCTGAAAACATCGGTTTAACTATTAAATACAGAAATTACCCCGCCTGCTCATTTTCTTGTCCTGTGTCGTTCTATCTGTGAGCGGTATCAGTCTCCCCTTCATTGTCTAGAAAATCAAGTATTAGGTTTCTCTTTTACTTCCAAGAAAATCAAGAGGATTGCAAACAGATAATGAAGTAGGAGACACGCCAAAACCTATATTAGGTTTCCTCAATATTGTCATTAAAAGCACTGAACTAATTGAAAAGAAAGAGAACGAACTTCATACGAACTTATGAATTAGGGTTTTCAAAGTGCACCTTAGCAGCCACCATCTTTTTGCTCTTCGAAGTTGCAGTGATTTAAAAATTATTTCTCTGATTCTGGAGTATTGCCTAAAATCTCGTTAGGGCTTTCAATGTGTATGTATAATCCTTCAAAAATCTTCCAAACTGTATGTGTTTTCCTGCACAATCAAGAACATGGATTGGAACAAAAGATGAAGGATGCGTACAGTTCGAGGATGAAAACTAGCCGGAATATCGAAAAATTACTACAACAAAAAAAGCGGGCTCACCATATCGTTGGGAGAAATCGAATCTGCGAGGTAAATTTAAAATTTAAAGCGATCCAAGGAAGAGGAAGGTGGAAATCTTGTTTATGTAAGAGGAATTTAATTTTACCGTTTGAATTGAATGGAGCCACGAACAATCAAAGACCGCCCTTTCTCACGGTTTGAATAGTATTTTAAAATTAAAAAAAATAATGTAAAATTGTAATGTTATTTGGGCCATGGACCTCTTGGGTTTTAAGAATATAATATAATGGGCCAGTAATATAGTTTGGTTTTTTGCACCTCCGTCGTTCATAGATACACTGCACTCCTATTTTTTTTTTCATTTTAGAATAATTATAAAAGAGGAGGTCTTGTGTGAGACCGTGCTACGGATCAACCCTTTTCAACAAGTGAAGGTCGCATTAAATGGGTCGCCCTCCGTAGAAATTTAAAAGCTGGAATAATGTAAAAAAAATAATCCAAACAAATTAGAAGGCGGTGGCCCACAAAATGGTATAACTAATAATAATTTTTTAAATTAAAAATAATACATAATTTTTTTATAGTAATATACTATCAAATAAAAAATAAAAATTAGCCTAAAATAATGATGCAATTAGTAAAGATAATCATGTTTACTAAAAAATAACCTCATATATTAACTAAAAATTGGAAAGTGATAATGTTTAAGTAAAAAGTGATTATGTTTATTTAAAAAGTTGCAGTTGCTTTTACTAAAAATATAATTATCATTTTTCAACTAAATTTTTCCACTTTTAGAATAGTTTTATCAAGTAAAAAGTGACAACGGTGGAGAACATTGTCATCCATGGCAATAAGCGCCATGTCCACCCTCACGTCAAGCGGTGTATCATGGATGTAAAAGAACTGCTCCGCCATAGCCAACCAGGCCGACGGGTTATCCCCTGAGAATACGGAAAGATCGAACTTAGAGGAGGGACGATTACCCGAAGTCGTAAAAACTGGTGGAGCACGAGGAGGAACAATCGGTGATGACGACGAGTTATCGTGGCAACTACCCTTTTCTTTAACCAATCTTGAAAGGGTTTGTTGGATGGATTCAAGAGTTGCTTCCATTGCATCCTTGCGCTTAGTGGAAAGTTCCAGGCCCTGACATAGCCTCTCTACTAACGCTTCCAAGGTTTTCATACGAGTATCGCTTCTCGTTTGGCACGATATACGGACATCGCCATGGAGGAGTCTTCATCTCCATCGACGAACGCAATCTATTTCACCGACCGTCATAACCCAATTCCTGCCAGCGAAAATCCAAGTTAAGTCAAACGTCGATGAATCACAGGAACGGGGCGGCATTCTCCACAACCTCTGTTTTCCCCTCAAACGGACCTACCAATGGCTGCCGGAAGCAGCAAAGAAGCATGGTTGAGACGTCGTGTTCAAAGAGGGAGACCGAGTGCTTCTTGAATCTAGGCCATATCGTCGCATTGGATCCTAGGCGTATGGGAAAACAAAGGATGATATGAAGATACTCACGAAGAGATTGGGGAATAAAAGCCCTAAAATACAGAAAAATTGTGGTTTAAACGTGAGGGGGAGGTTCCAAGTGTTGTTCAATGCATGGCTAGAAACTTTAAAGGGTCATAGGGAAAGGTTTCCCCAATATTATGTTGTTTACAATGAACTGAAGTCTGATCGGGAAGAGTTTAGGCTTTTCGAGTCTCTCTTGACCGCCCTGGGGACAAGACGATTTTCAAGAGGGTGGAATTGTGCAACCTGTAGAAGAGTGAAAACTTGTGTTAAAGCAGTATTCCGCCCAAGGGAGCCAATGTGCCCACCGCTTGGGATGCTCAAATGTAAAACAACGAAGATAAGTTTCGAGACACCGATTCATCACTTCGGTTTGTCCATCGGTTTCCGGATGGTAGGCTGAGCTCATCCGAAGTTGGGTGCCCATTGCCTTAAACTATTCCTTACAAAAATTGCTTAGAAAAACAATGTCTCTATCGAAACAATTGAGCGTAGGATACTGTGAAGTCGGACCGCATCTTTAACCATTACGGCTACCACTTCTCTCGCAGAGTAGGGGTGGTGCAGGCTAATAAAGTGTGTGGCCTTGGATAATCGGTCCACGACCACAAGAATGACATCCCACGAATTAGAGCGCGGAAGGCCCCTAATAAAATCGATGCTAATGTCTTCCCAAATTCTGTCTGGGATCGAATATAATAATAAAAAAAAACGAGAAACCTTCTGCAACAGAAAAAAGGAAAAATAAAAAGAAATGAGGGGTGCCAGTGAAAGTGAGGGGAGGCGGCGCGGCCGCTGCCGCGTGAGAAGAAATAAATAATAATAATAATAAAACAAAGCAAAAGGCCTACCTGGTTGACGGCGGCACGCAGGGGAGGAGAGAGCGGCGCTGGGCGAGGGGGCGCTGCTGCCGAGAGCAGAAATATAAAAAAAAAAAGAGAGAGAGTGAGAAAAAACTACATGGTGTTGCCGCCAACAGCAGCGAGAGGGGGGGGGAAGGCGGCGGACAGACAGGCTGAGGCGAGCGGCGGCGTGGGGAAGGTGAATGGTGGCGGCTGCTTGGAGGAAGGGGAAGGGAAGAAATGAGAGAAAATAGAGAAATATGGTTAGGGTTTTGATTAGGGAGTGTATCTATAATTTGAATTAAATATGTAAAATGATACATTAGATATTTCGTGGGGGTACATCTAAAATGTGCTACATTTAGGGGGGTACGAAAATATGAGGGCTATATAGACAAACCCTTAACTAGGGTGGGTGGTTTTATAAATGAATGAGTTAAAGAAAGATATGTCTCGCGAATTGAGATCCGTGAGACGGTCTTATACAAATTTTTATCATTATAAAATGTTCTTAATAGATTCATACAGCCCCACCCATTCCATGATGCCACCACCCTCTCTATCCACCCCCAACACCACGTCTTCACCGTTTCTTGATTGTTTTAAGTTTTATTGCATATTTGGTAATGTACGTACTGCCCTTTCCTATCCCCACTTTTTTCATATTTGATCAACTAATGTAAAAAAGTAGTGGATTTTCAATTACTTTTTACATAAAATTTATTTTTAAAATAAAAGTGTATCAAATTTGGTAGATTCTTATTCTTTTTCCCAAAAAAAAATAAATGCAAATTTCAATGCTAGATTTGTTGAAAAATAACCCAAATTTGACATTTACTTATCGAAAAGTGATCCAAATTTCGATACTGATTTATCGAAAAGCAACGCAATATTCGACACAGGTTTATCAAAATATTGTATATTTTAAATTGAATATGAAGATTCTCATCGTATTCTTCTTTTCAGTTTCATAAATAAATTTTATGAATAATAAATGGTAATTTTGGTAGTTTTTTTTTTTTTGATATATAACATTATAACTCGACTGTGCATGAGTGGTGGCGTCGTGATGTAGCAGAGAGCGACGTACAACGTCGTCAGGAGGAGGGGGTGGGGCTGGCGACGAAAAAAATAAGATAGGGGTGTATTTACTAAAAGATCTAATGAGATAGAAAGTGCATCATTATTTTAGACATTTTATAATTATTATAAAATTAAAAAAAACAATTGGAGGAGCGTGTATCTATCAAAGATGGATGTGCAAATAACCTTACCCATAGTTTAACCCAGCACATAGTTTAGTCGGATACTGGGCTTGTCTTCTTTGAATACTTAAAGGGTCTGACTATTTACACCTTCATTTCGGTTTAGAACACTCCCCCGATTGATGCACCCCCACTAAAATCGGCTTGAGATAGATGCACACTCCCTTAATTGTCATAAATGTCTTTCTCTCATAAAATTTCAATTACTACTCACACCCCGTAAACCCTAGTTTCTCCTCCATCTTTCATCTTCTTCTTCTTCTCTCCCCCTCCCCAAACCACTCCACCCACCAGCCCCTGTCGCTGCTGCCGGCGATACCCGCCATCACCCCCGCCACCGCGGCCACCCTTGCCCCACCCTTCCGCCCCCCTTCGATCTGTAAAAAAAAAAAAAAAACTTTCCAGCGGCCACCCCCTCCCTGGTGCTCCGTCCATCCTTCTGCCGGTCTCCCCCTCCCTTCTCCCCTCTCGATCTGTAAAGAAAAAAAAATAGCAATTCGGCGGCACTGCCCATCGGCCGCCGCCCCCGCCCCCGCTCCCGCCCATCGGCCCCCTCCCGGCTCCCAAGTTTTTTTTTCGTTTTTTTTTTCTTCTTTTTCTTAATTTCGACCACTCTAGGTCGATCCAAATACACCTCGTCGACAATAGGGTGTTGACGAGTGTATTTTTGGTCGACCTAAAGTTGTCGACGAGTTTTTAATTTTTTTTTTCGATCAACAAATGTCGACCATATACAATCTCGTCGACAAACCAGTGTCGACGAGAGTGAATATGGTCGACATTGGTTTGTCGAAATTTAAAAACAAAATTTGAAATTTTTTCTAAGTTCTGAATTTTTTGTTTGTTTATTGTTTGTTGTTTGGTGGTGGTAGCGGTGGCGGCAGCAGCATCAGTGGTGGCTGGATAAAACTTAGGTTTAGGGTTTAAAAAGTGAAGGAGGGGTGCAGTTAATAATAGGGGTGCATTTAGTAGTGTAATATGACTTAAAGGGTATTTTTAATTTTTTACATCATTATTTTATTATTAAACTCATAGAGGAAGTGTTCTAAACCGAAATGGAAGTGTAAATAGTCCCACCCTACTTAAATACATACCATTTGAATTGGACTAAAGATACTTTGGGATCAAGAATCGGACTGAATATCTTTTTCTCTCTCTCTCTCTTTTTTACAATAAAATCGGACTAAACGAGCTAGATTTTTTTTTGAGTCGAACTTTGAATTGTTTACTAAGGGCACCTCCAACTGGGAGGCAAATCAGCAAACTATAGTTGAAATCTAGCCCAATGGTTGAAATCTAGCCCAATGGTGCTGCGAAGTTGGTGGCAATTTGCCTCCATTCCCTTTTGTGTCTGGTAAATTTGACACCAACTCAAATCTCTATTCAAATTTTTTTTGTCTACTTAATTTATTAATTTACTGTTTGTTGTCAATTTGCCCTTTTATTTATATTTTTTTCATGAAACAATTTTAAATTTTATGATTAATAATTATGAAATATTTAAAAATTGAAAGCATATAATTTAATTTAATTGTAAGACAACGTTTTAAATTATAAAATACAATAGAAAACAAAAATTATACGACAAACGTGATCTCAGGGCTCCGATTGTAGAAGCGAGTGAAGTGTTAACTCTAAATGCAGAAATGACAAGTAATGAAACTTCAAAATTTCAAAATTTTCTTCGTCGACATAAAAAAATCAGAGATGGTGATGCTCATTTCGAACAAATACATTGATTGAACATTTTTTGGAAGAATTTTCTAATTTTGAAAGTTAATGGCTAGAAATATGTAATTTATATTTTTAAGTATTACATTTTGTTGAAATTGTGATGTAATTTATATTGTATGCAATTGAATTTGGTGTTTTGTTTCATTGATTTTGTTTTTTTTTAAATATATTTTTATATTAAATATATCACTTTTTTTTGTTTATTTAATTTAATTTAGATATAAATATGAAATTATATATTTGATGATAAATAAATATTTAATAAAATATAAATATAAGGGATAACATTAAAATTTGAATTTGATGATTGAAGATGATTTTACTATTTGACTCAAATTTAATAACAATTTGAGTTCAAGAATTGGAGATTATCTAACAAGTTTGACTTTATTATAAAATATAATCTGATCAAATAAATTTGCTTGTCTGATAAAATTTTGCTGTTCTACTAAAAAAAAAGCTCAATTCACTTCCAAATTATAAAGTAATTCTAATAATGACCATATCCGTGTTTGTGTATGATCTTAAAAACATGGTAAATTAAATCAACACCTTATAATTTAATCTAAACTTTTGAATAATTATAAATAAATTATTAATTTTAAATATTATTGCAATTTAAATTTTTTGACAATTTTCTTTCAAATTTGTGCTTGAATTTCACGTTTCAAAATTAAATCGAATTTAATAAAAAATGTTGTTTCATTAAAAGTGTCACATCAACAAGTCATATTAGATTCAAACACAAAAAAGTTTACGAGAAAAATTAATTTACAACAATATTTAAAGTTGATGATTTACTTTTAATTATCAAAATGTTTAAATTAAATTGTAAACAAGTGAAAGGGGTAATTTAATTAGTAATAAACCCTAAAAAATATTACCTGCAGAAAAAAGAGCAAAATGTATATACTGTATACTTATTAAAATTCTAACCTTTAGATTTAAATTTATTTTTAGTGAAAATAATGAGAAAATAGGTTTTGGCTGAATATTCAAAGTAGGTAGTAGGTCAAATAAATGAATGGAGTGAAATAAAATGTGAGTAAGAGAAAACAAGTAAGCGGACAGCACATTAGGTTCTTAACTTTAAATTATACGGTGGGGACACAGACACGAAAGCAAAACCACTGTGTTAGTTAATATATTTAGCATAAAGGCAGGGTAAAAGAAAATGCAATTCCAATAAAGTAGAAAAAGGCTTTTTACAGAAAATTGAAACATACTAAATATTACACACAATTACGACATCTTAAGGGTAAACAGTTTAGATGGATGTAATCTACGTTGACAACTTCCTATGTTTGGGATTTGGATGTCAACATTTTGTCTCCATTTCCAACCAACCACCAATAATGCAGCCTCCCTCCTACTTATTGTTAGGCAAAGGAATTAATTGAGATCATCACCATCTTTACATTGCCTTTTTTCCTTCCTCAAAATACTACCTGTCTCATTTAAAAGTACGAACATATAAGGTAATGTAAAATTAATTCTCTAATATTCCTTCTCACTAAATGAATACTTATCGAGTGGACAATTTAATATATACAGAATAGTTATTTTTAACAGAATTTGAACAACTTAGAATGTGTGGACGTGAGTCTGAATGTTGTCTGAAATCAATTTATACTGTATTAATTTTCTAATACTTATTTTTCTTTTTAATTAATTAATATTAACCTTGCTTTATTGATTTTCTATTGAGCAGTGGAGTCATTTTTATTGGTGATTAATTAATGTGTTACTTGGAATATTGCGCTGTAATTGTGACAGTCCTATGTTCTATCGTTTTTATCAAAGAAGTGCTACTAATATTTTAGAATATTATATCTAGTGTAAAACTATTACACGGGACTTGACGTTTTTTTTTTTTTATTAATTACTACTCCTTCCATTTCGTAATTACTTTTACAATTTTTTTTTCGACCTTCCAAACTTTTACACTAAAACTCTTTATAAACTCCACCTTCACAATATCCTTAATTTTACCCTAATGTTTTTACTTTTTCTCCACACATACACAAAAGTCAACTCATTTATTTACTTTATACATAAATGTTTACAAAATTTTACTCATTGTTACACTTTCTTAATATGCATATTTTTGGGATTGAGGGAGTATTATTTTAATGTAATATTTAAAAAAGCTTTGTTTATTAAATTTAATTTATATATATATATTAAATTTACAATAAAATTAAATAATGGCTAAAGAGAATTGGTAGAAAGATAGAAGGGAAAGAAAAAAGAGTTTAGAATTAAATGAATGAGAGAAAGATTAATAGAAAATAAAGAATAAAAAATGCATAACTCTTGTATCAGATCACTGGTATATGTTCCACTACCGACTCTCATCACGAATTACTGCGTTCATTCTCGAGTGATCTACAAACAACGAAAATTTGTTGGACTAAGAAATGAATTTTCTAAAATAGATTTTTAGTTATTTTTTTATTTAATCATGGTTGTTATGCCAAGATTTCGTTAAAGGTAAATACTTGTGCGTTAAAATTGTGGAGATGAGTTTGAAAACAATTCCTATAGATGTATTGATTTAGATTAATTAGTTTTCACACATTAATCTTCATTACACTCGTGAAAATAAATATAATCAAACTATATGAAGGATTTAACTATTGATGATTTGATTTTGAAATCCTGGGAAGGAGTAACGTCGCGTTCATCAAAACTAAACCAATTCCAAACTAATTCATCAAATAAACAAAAAACTGGTGTTTAACCTTTTCACCGTAAAATCATCAGGTGAGATCATTATTACTTTTCTAACATAAATTTATTATTTTTTAATATAAAATTTCAATCTTTTATTTTTAAATTATACGTTTTACATATATTTTTAAAAAAATTAAACTATTTTACCATCACTGATTTCACAGTAAGACAATCTCACACAAGACTTTGGTCCATCTAATATAACTCTTTGATTCGAAAATACAGCACAGTGCAAATGTTTCATAAAAGGTCCAATATTTAACTTGAGTCTCAATTTTGAAATATCTTAAATTAGGTTTTAAAAAAAAAAGTTAATATCTAATTTAATTCTTTTTGTCTCAGTGCAATGCATTGCTATATTTTAATATGTCTGAATTCTTTTTGTGTCCATTAATTTTGTTCACCATCCATCATATATATACTGTATTTAATTGGCCAATTAGATTCCATCGATGAATGCCACCCCTTTTTCTAATTTCGACTACAAAAGAAACTGCCAAGCTCCCTACACTAAAAACACTCACCAGCTTTTCTTATGCAACTTAATTCTCTCCGCCATGATAATCTCCATTAATCTTCTCCCTTTCACTTATACCCTCATCCTCCTCCTACTTCTGATCCCTCCACCACTCGCCGCCGCCGACTGCGGCGGCCAAGATGATGACACCACCAAGACCAACCACCACGAAGCTCTCAAGTTCAAACTCGCGGCCATCGCTTCAATCCTCGGCGCCGGTGGCATTGGCGTCAGCCTCCCTATCCTCGGCCGGAGATTCCAAGCTCTCCGCCCCGAAAACGACATCTTCTTCATGATCAAGGCCTTTGCCGCCGGAGTTATAGTGGCCACCGGTTTCGTCCACATCCTTCCCGAAGCCTTCCGCACGTTGTCGTCTCCCTGCCTTAGCGAGCACCCGTGGCGGAAGTTCCCCTTCGTCGGCTTCGTCGCCATGGTGGCCGCCATTGCCACGCTCACGGTGGACACCGTGGCGACGAGCTTCTACAAGAGCATGCATTTCAACCAGTCGAAGCTAGTCAACGTCGACGAAGAGGGGGGTGGAGACGGCCATGTCCATGTGCATACCCATGCTACGCATGGCCATGCTCATGGAGCTGGAGCCCCCGTCCCGTCGTCTCAGGACGGGAACTTGTCGGAACTTGTCCGACAGCGCATAATATCACAGGTAAGAGAGTGTTTGCAAACTCTTTTTTAAAACTTACTGGAAATCACACCTTTAGCTTCTGAGAAGTGCTTCTAAACTGCGATTGGATGATTGCTTTGGTAGGTTTTGGAGTTGGGGATCGTGGTGCACTCGGTGATAATCGGAGTGTCGTTGGGGGCTTCGGGGAGCGTAGATACGATAAAGCCATTGTTGGTTGCTCTGTCTTTCCACCAATTCTTTGAAGGGATGGGGCTCGGTGGATGCATCTCTCAGGTATTCATAGACTATAGTTTGGAATAAAATGTTGTCATTATGTTGTGATGAAAGTTTGAGTGCTAACAAGAATATTATTCCTAGTCCCCACCTCCAAATTTAATTCACAAAAAATAATGTAAAGACCAAGATTCATTGTCTCTATGGGGGTGTTTATTTTTATTGTTACCTGATAAACTCTTTGATTGTACAATCAGGCGAAATTCAAGTCGTTGACAACGACGATGATGATGTTATTTTTCTCGCTGACGACTCCGATAGGGATTGGTGTTGGAATCGGAATCTCGAGTGTTTACAAAGAGGATAGTCCCAAGGCTCTGATAATAGAGGGGATTTTCAATTCAGCTTCAGCTGGGATACTGATTTACATGGCCCTTGTGGATCTACTTGCAGCAGATTTCATGAATCCCAGGATGCAGAGTAACGTTAGGCTTCAGTTAGGTGCACACATTTCACTTCTACTAGGTGCTGGCTGTATGTCTGTTCTGGCCAAATGGGCCTGATCTAATGTAATTGTCTCTCTTTGTATTTCAACTTCAACATACATGCATGTATGGGTGTGAATGAGCATCTTAAAGTACTAGTATTAAAAAGAAGCTTATTCAAAATTATTAAGTCAATGACTACTGAAACGTAGGGAAGCAAACGAAGAGGCCCTACACAGATAATGAGTGATGCCTTTTCAGATAGTAAAGAATTGACAATACACAATTCTCTACAATTTGGTTCTTAACAACTCTCACATTGAACTTCGTGCAAACAGTAAATATCATGGGACAGAGGGAGTATCAAACAATGGAAACATGGTAGAATGTTTAATCACCTCCCATACTAGATGCTACAAAATCTTAACCTGAAAAAGTTTGATTAACAAACTAAGCATATTTAGCCCACTGCATCATATGCTCTGCCAACAAGACACACTTTACTATATATTAACAAATTTGGTTTAGTATAAACTTGTGTGGTTATACTAAGGTTGGCAAATTTGCTGACTCTCACACAATTGACCTGAAACTGAAAAGATTCCAGTTAGCTTTACTAGACTAGTATAATACAATGCCGTAAGGTTTAGAATGACCCATGCCAGAAATTAAGTGGAAAGTGAATATTTTTAAAGAAAGGATATAAAGTCGGATACGAAATACAAACTCACGACTATGAAAAGATTTGAAAATGAATGTTGCAAAATTTATAATTTAGGACGAAAACTGCTGGATTGAAATAATAGGATACGCCTCGACTTTCATATATATTTCGTCAAATTTTGTTCAATGAGCCCTTACCATTAATACTAAGAATTGATAACAGCAATTGTCATGAGCTATTTTAGAAAGCTCTTCCAGATGAGACAGGAGGCTGCAAAAGAACAATGAAAAGGAAATTAATCAAGACAACTTGCTAAAACAATAACAGAAGATGCTTCTTTCTATTAAATAGAATCCAAATATGGGTCTCAGCTAAGATATTCCATCCCCAATAACCTTACCCTCTGTGCAGGACCATCAACTGGAGATTTAGCAAATCATTATGCACCCAAGTAGCCGCATAACCAGAAAATCAAACACAACAAAAGGTTCACAAGACAAGGAAAAAGATGATTTATGTTCACCATTAGAAAATTCATTTCTCCATATTAAAACACAGCCATTGAGAAAGAAAGGAAAGAATAATTGGTTTAAGGAAAAGACAGATTCAGCCACCTGTACAAGACAACTTTAGAAGACTAAACAGTGTATATCTATATAATATGGAAGCACCCATCAGCATTCCATTGTAATCTACAAGATCTACTTGATTGAATAATAATTTGAAAATAATTAAAGCCTACTACTGGGAATATAGATTAGCTAGGACCACTTACTGTGAGCATCGAGCATCAATAACATTTTCATTTCCAGCCATTTTAAACTTTTCAGCAGAATTCACAATGATCTTTTCAATACACATAAAAGTAAGCCTGGTTGCGGTAACTTGAAATTAATTGGACAGGAAAAGAAGAAAGAGCTACATGAAAAAGAAGGCAGACAAATGCCCACTGAAGGAGAACAAACTTGGCCCAGTTTATAATTATCCCAATTTTGAAAGCAGATAACCTTCTACCATTCAATAAGACGGTGAACACATAATGCATTCTCAATACCAAATCATATGCTCTAGCAATTCGAAAATTCTGCTTTCTTTAAATCAAACTTGTTTATCAGTGGGCGCATCATTTTCTCTCATAGCCTTTCCTGAGGGCCAGGGAGGAAACATACCTATGTATGAGTTGCATAGAATCAATAGTGAGTAAGTGAAATTATAGAAAGCCCAACAATTCTCTCCACTATCGAGATAATGGAGTGAAATATGAAGATGGCGTCTTTTATGAGTGACAGCAGCTCATTTAACTGTAAAAAAATCGAAATAGTATCCAAAGACCCGAGCTGTATTTTACTATATGCTAACAAAATTCACTGCCAATTAAAACTTTGCAAGTCATACAAAGGCTTAGCTTAGAACAACTGACAAGGACTTGGTAAAGCTAGAGATACTGTGATATTCAGACACATCTTCCAAGGAAAATAAGGTTAGTTTATACAGATGCGATGCCTACCGAGGGCTGCAACCAAGACTAGAAATCACTGACCATTTATTGACAGACTAACTTGAAGAAAGCTCACCTGGATTAGTTAACTATATCTTTTGAACATGCTTCTAGCCTTCTATACTTTATTCAATGTATGAACAACTGAGAAAGCAAAAGTTTTAAGATTTTCTGCAGTAAATATGCATAAGGCAATTCTACGTTCTGTATCGGAAACGTATATCCTTACTCAAAGATAAATCTCCAATGGTTTCTAACTGCACTGAACAGTGTCCAAATTATCTTTTTATTAGCATCCAATTGCCATTGTAAAACCAAGATACACTACCACTAACCACCAGATAATGGCCTTACTATAGGGTTTGTGGTACAGAGAAACAACATAACTTTTTAACTCAATTAAAGGCTGTTGAGTTAATTAAGAAATGCAGTGTAAACTATTTATTTATAGTCGGGTTGACTCTATCAATCTAACATGTCAGCACAAAAGTCAGGGATCTGAAAAGAAAACACTGATTCAAACTTAAGATTATCATCGTTGAATTGGAGGGAAGAAAATGAAGTGGCCCTATAGGTATTATATTCTCTGGTGGAGTGCAACCTAAAAGGTTGGATCGCATACCACTTCCTTGACATGAAAATGCCCATGTTGCAAGGCAATGCCTTTTCGGAAAGTAAAAAGAAGAATATGTTGACAATTTGCTAATATAGTTTCATCTTAGATTCTTTAGGGGTCAAATTGTCATACTATATTACAGGGGGAATCTACTAAAAAGAGAAAATTGTGCAGGTATCAATAATGATAATTTTATCAATAGCTTTTTTGCTTAGCACTCAAGTTGACTCAACCAAGTAACAACCCAAGTATTAAAAAACTAAGCTAATTATGAGTGAATTCTTCCAAGGTGATGTGGATATTCCACCCTTAAACAGGAGCTTGAAAACCATAATACACATGTACAAAAATTGAACAATTTTGAGAAATGATGAGTGAATTATAATCAGCAACCTTGTCACAGAAACCTTGTCACAGCACCCATTGACCTTCCTCAAAAGCCAATGCAAGATACTTTCTCATTGCGTCTCCAACATGATAGCACAACTTTGAGGTATTTTTTCTGTAATTCAGATAGCACATTCCACATCAGTCACAGAACGTATGGTAAAGCACATAAAAGATGGCAAGGAAAGTTACCTCATGTCAACCAAGACTGAAATAATCTCCATCTGATAAACCAGAACCTGACAAATCAAGAGTGAATAATGTGACATTTGAAGGCAGAAGAACTACAGCTGCTTCATTTGCATCTGCTCGACATCCACTGAACAAGAAAAAGGAACAGTCAGTTTTTAATAAGTACATCATAAGTGTAGCAATATCAGATTAATATGTATACAAAGATATAAATCCTCTAATACACACAAATTAGAATATAAATAATATTTAGATACATGTTTAGATTGGTTAGTTAACCAAATAATGAATGCCCCTAACGAAATTTCACACGAAAGGACTTGATACTAGAAATTGATTAGCAGCTTGGGTCAGGACACAACAGCATATTGTGGAAAATAAGAAACTTCAAAAAGGACAATGGCTACCTGTTTCCATGTTAAAATACAACACAAGGAAGGGGAGAATCATATGGTTATTGTGAAGGAACTTACAGGCTACATCTCAAGGTACTTCCCCATTCATTACTAAGCTGCAAAAGTTAAGTAGACAATAATTTCAGAAACTTAATACAATCAACTTCAGAAATGCACAGAAACAAATATCTGAGAATGCAGTTTATAAGAGAAGTTTTGGCAACTTATGCCCATACTTGCTTCCAAGTCTTATTTTTTGTACTTTCTTCCAGCAAGGGGAAATCCTTTTCCCACAGATACTGATCTAGGTTGTAGTCAGGCCCATTTGCATGCCAGGCAGAATTAGTAAAGTAATTTAATAATTTGGAAACTTGCTCATAGGAGTAAATGAATGTTGCTTAGCAGAGGATACAAAGTGATGATATTTTGGATATTAAATAATGAGTTACTGCAAAGCTTCGGGATTTGTACATTGCAGAATAACAGCATGCATGGTTGATGGCCAAAACTTAAAGTTATATGATGACCTTGAACAAGCAAAACTCTATCACATTGAAGAAAATATAGATCATATAAAGGATACAAGGGGGGTATTTGTCCATTTGAGTGATACATATTGACAATTAAAAGATAAAGAAGCAAAAGGCAACACAAAATTCTGGAGACCCTTCCTAAAATCACTTGGGAAATATTTCAAACTTCCAGTATAACATAAAGAAAGCAATGCATTTACGTTAACCAAAGAATTTCCCATTTACAAAGAGAACATTATCATTCATTTGAAATTGAGATACCCAATTTCAACATGTTTTGATAGATGAGAAACACGCTAAAACAAAGTACTTGAGATGTTTAGAAGTTTAGACTGATACAAGCGAATCTGCAATCAGCCATCTCTGAAATAGACAAAATAGTATAGCAGAGATCAATTTCAAAACCTTTGCACCTTTATTATCCCGTTTCTACTTTTCCCATCTTACACAAAATAGCTTAACTACATGTACCAAAATAAATAAGAAAAAATGATGTAGTGACGGACAAACATTTATTTATCTGTTCAAGCTCTGCTACATTGCTACTTAACTGTCCCAAGATGGTAAAAGACTGCAAGCAACAGGGACTTTGGGACTAATGAGCAATCATTAACATACTAAACGAAACATGCTTTCATCCAAATTCTCAATTACTTGAACATTACTCATAGGATACTATGTAATGCCCCAATTATTATCTTACAATTTACCAAAACAAACATTGAAGCAACAGAACAAATTGTGCAAATAGGAAAAAAAAAAGTAAACTGAGCAAAATAATATACCTGGGGGCCTAATGACAAAATTGATAATTTGATCAATCATCTTGAGCAACACAGCTCAAGCAGTCACTTCTAAATGAATGGATCATGTTCCACCCATCGTACAAAGGGATACCCTCTTCTGTCTCTAGTAAGGATGGAAGTGTGTTCAATACCATAAACAGAAGCTAAAATAACAGTCTCCTTATCGTACATCCTTGTACATATAATCTGAATCTATGATCACAGTCTAAATTCAGATACCAACAACATCAAAACAATCCCAACAAGCAACTCTTGCAACACAAATCTAAATCTAGGGTTAAATATAATGTCACTTCAAAGTGCTGAATTACTGATCTTCAATACACATAAAAGTAAGCCTAGTTGCAGTAACATTTTTTTATTTTTTTTATAAGAAACATATACTTTTATTGCAATTATAGGGATGAGAAATCCCTAAATAGATTACATAAAGAAACTACATAGCATAGCACCAACTCCTAGTAACATCAGAAATGAAAAGACCCTTAAATGCATTATGACTAAGAGACCACAAAGCCACTTCATGTTTAATTCTATCCCATAATTAATTAGTAGATTCGTATTTATCATCAAAAATTCTTTTATTTCTCTCAACCCAAATTGACCACAGCACCACTGAGACGGCAATCCTCCCAAGTATTTTTCCTTTCTTGCTAATTGAATCTCCCAAATTGTTTAGCAGTAAATTCAGAACAGATTCTGGGAGAATCCAGTAAACATCAACTTCCTTGAACACCGTGTACCACAATTCTCGAGAAAAAGGGCAATGTAAAAGTAGGTGATTAAGATCCTCCGAGGAGGTCCTGCATAAAACACACCAACTTGGTAGAAAAGAGCAGTTAGGGTATCGTTTTTTAATATAATCACAGGTTGGCAACTTTCCCAACACAATCAACCACAAAAAAATCTGAATTTTCTTCGGAACCGGAGCCTTCCAAACCACTTTAGACCAAGGAACAAGGAAAGTATTAATATCCTCGAGATGTAAAAAAAAAAAAAGATTTAACTGAGAACTCCCCAGACGGATCAGCCCCCCACACCCTACGATCGTCCCCATAATCCCTGATTCTAGCAGATTCTAAACACTCGATGAGCTGACAGCACTCAGTGATCTCCCTATCCCTTAGATTCCTATAGAAATGAAAATTCCAAGATAGAGAATGCTCAGAATTAGAAACAAAGATGTTAATAGGATAATTTTGGGCAGAAGATAGGCGAAAAAGTAGAGGAAAACGGGACAAAAATGTGGAATTACCCAGCCATGCATCTTCCTAGAACCACACTAAGTTGCCCCTTCTTACCTCGACCTTACCGACCGCAGAAAATCTGGATACACCCGAGATATAAATTTCCATGGGCTCCAAAACGTCGTTCGTACAGCCAGTCCCGCATCCCACCCATTCTCTTGAATCCCATATGATATAGTGTAACATATCAGCATCACTCTTATGATAGTAGAAGAAAATTAAAACAAAACTAGTGGTGACTACACATATAAATGCCAGAGAGCATCAATTAGCTGGTAATTATCAGAAATCACAGCAAAAATATATAATCGGCTATATGTAGACAAATGATGTGGTTCCGTAAACATAGATTCATTAAACACAATCATTTGAGATCGTTAACATAAATTACATTCCCCTTCCAGAAACAAATGGCTTAGGAGGGGATAAAGATCTGATTTCAGGTGCTGAACTAGGGAAAATTGTATTGAGCTTATGCATCAAGATGTCTGATCTTGATGGAATCTCATTTAGAAGAAACTGCTGGACAATTGGTTTCTTAAACCACTCTAGCACTGAATCCCCTGGGGCCCTTAAAACAACCTTACTAACCTCAAATGGAGACTCCAGGGAACTTAGCATTTGAGCTATAACTATCCTCAGAGTTGGTCCAGTGACTAATTTGATTCTTCTTGGGACAACACCATAGTATAACATGCGCTTTCTGAATCTATGAAGGGTGTGCACAACTGCTATGAGAGCTGCTCCAACAGACAAGTTCCTGACATCAAGGGACCAGGCAATGTGTTGATCAAAGACGATTGCCTTGGGGAAAAGCTTGTTCTCGTACGAAACTTTCCAGACGCACCGAGCACGGTTTATTTGTCCCATTAGGACAAGGTAATTGAGGAGCACGTTAACGAAGTACCTGGCAGCTCCTTCTTCCAATTCATAATCGATGCCTTGGAAGAATTCCCTCACAAACGATAAGACTGGTTGTTTCCTCTGTTCAGTTCCAGTAAAGAGCCCACACAAGAAAGCATGAGCCTTATGATTTGTAGCACTCAAGATTGACATCAAATATCTCTCATTGGTCTCTTCCTGGCACCTTACAAGATGGGCCAAAATCGACGTGTAAAGTATGAGATCAACCTTAGCAGAAGCATTCACATATGTTTCAAGGAGAGGCTTAGCAGACTCGTATAAGCCATTCTTCATGCACGACTCAAACAGCTGCCTAATAATGAAATTATTTGTTCGAATGCCCGATGAACCCATGAAGTGCAGCCACCTCAAAGCAAGATCAATGGAACCATCCTTTACGTAAACCATGAGAACATCACTAGCATTCACTTCAACAGAATAACCCATGGTCTTCATCTCGAGCAAAATTTTTGCAGCCACATCCACTAGCTTCTTTTTAGCAAGTAAAGTCAGAAGAGATGTATAAGTGCTCAGACCCGGCCTCAAACCTGCATTTGTCATGGAGTTGTACAATTTCATTGCTGCATCTACTTGTGCAGAAGAAGCATGCATTTCCAGGAGAGAGCAGTAGGTTGATGGTGTGGGTAAAAATCCAGCCTTTTCCATATCAGAGAAGATCGACATTGCAATCTCAAGCTTTCCAGATTTTGCATGGGCCTCAACAATCATAGTGTACAGCCCATAGTTAGGTCTAAGCCCAGCTTTCTTCATCTCATCCCAGAGCTTGAGTGCTGTGTCCAGCTTTCCAGCCTTAACAAATGACTCAATTAGAGAAACAAACATGGCTCCCGATGGCCTCAACCCAAACCCCTGCATTTCCATATACACTTTCATTGCTGTATCCAACCTCCCTGCCTTCCCCATCGTATCAACAAGAGAAACAAAAATCCCAAAGGTTGGTCGATAATTCTTTGGTTTCATCTCCTGAAAAAGCTTCAGAGCAGCGTCCAGGCGGCCAGACTTAGCAAGACTTGGTATCAGCAGGTCATACGTAGACGCATCTAAGGAGCAGCCATCTTTTTCCATGTTGGCATAAATCTCAAACGCCTTATAAGGTAACCCTTTAGTGAGAAACAAAGTTATAAGTGCATTATACGTTTGAGTATCAAGTCTGCAATCTAGCTCCTGAATTTTCTTGAAACAACAGAACGTAACCTCCAATTTCTCAGCCTTAGCCAGATATTGAAGTACCCTGTTATATGCGCCAAATGAAGAAATCTCATTCCCACTCGAATCACTAACCATTTCCTCAAACACGGTCTGAATCCCATCAAAATTTCTACTCAAATTCAACTTATCGAACAACATAACATAGCATTCATCATTAGCAAGATACCACGATTGCCTTTTCGCCCATCCAAACAAACTCAACAAAGCATCACTATCCTCAATTATCTTCATTGCCTGAGTGATATGGGTCATGTTCGGCACGAACTGTAGATTATCCAATTGGGTCTCCATATCAGGGCCCCATTTCCACCTCTTCACAACTTCAATTATCTTAGCTACAGCTGAAATGTTCGAAATGGGCTTTCTTATTCCACCTGCCATTACATGGTCATCGACCCCGGGCTCAACCGATCTTATTCCCTTACCGGAGTAAATTACGCTACCCGATTCATCCAAATAATCTATTTCTTCGGTCCACTCACGGGAGTCTTCCCTACCCTGCTTCCCAGAGCAATACTCTCGAATAAAAATACCATCATTTGACGCAGGAAAGGAAGTAACTATACGTAAAAATGAACCTGGACTATACAGCGAGGATAGAGGTTTCAACTTGAGGTTGTTTTGACTGAAGATTTTTCTTGATTGTGCGACATATTTTGAGAACAAAAGGGTGCGCAGCATCATTTCGAAAATGTTAAGAGTTAAAATATGGTGAGAGGTAAAATATTCATAGTTCTGAAAAGATGATTTTCGTACCGGGTGAATGATCTTGACAAATTCTTCAGCTTTGGGTTAACTCGCCAAAACCCTAAACCCTATTTCTGCAATTATTTCATGACGCCGAATATTTATACCCACATTAACTATAAATACACCCATGGTTATATATCCTTACTTCTAGATAAATTACGTGATATACCCTCATGCTTAAAAAATTAGAGCGTAAATTATACACACCACCTATAATGTAAGGCAAATACTCTACAACGCAAGTTCTCCCCCAATATTGTCACATGAATGACTTAAGTTGATGAAAATGCTTAATTAAAGTCTTAAAAAAAGTAGAAAAACACAAAAATGATTATCTCATATTGAGAGAGAGTTAGAAGTCTAAATAGGGAGGGATATAAAAAATAGAATAATACGATTAATGTCCAACTAAGTTGAAAAGGGCGAAAGGGTGATGACAAAATTGGTGTGGGGTATTGGTTAGTTTTGTTGGGTGAAAAAAAGTGGAAGTGAGTGTATTTATAAGATACGTGAGGTCAACAGAGTATGGGGTGGGTACCATCATTAGCTAGAATTAGAGTTGTTAAACGGATTTCAAATATGTCGTGCTAAGGGAATGTTTATTTTGGAATGAGAAATTCGAGTTTGAGATTTTGAAATCTCACCCATGTTCTAGTTTGGAATTTAGTTTTAGAATTTTAAAATCATACTCTACAAATACTTATAAATCCTACAAAAGTTAACCCTATAAATACCTACAAACTCTATATAATATATATAAATAGCTATAATCCAATACTATAAAGTTAAATCATATCCTACTTAAATCTCAAAG
This sequence comes from Galeopsis tetrahit, assembly GCA_963675135.1. NCBI lineage: Eukaryota > Viridiplantae > Streptophyta > Magnoliopsida > Lamiales > Lamiaceae > Galeopsis > Galeopsis tetrahit. Next base: position 76,972,988 of record OY776120.1, read on the forward strand.
CATACACAAAACATAAAAAATATTAGAATTTTGAAACCCTCTTAGTGTTGGGGTTCAAAATATATAGAGAAATAATTATGAATCTAGAGTGATGTGACCAAGTTCCGCTCCCGACTGAGAGACAAACCTCGATCTAATGATCTTTAGAGTGGGTGACTTGCACACAAATCAGATCGGAGAGGACATCGACGACGGCCCTTCAACACTCAGAGTTTTTGGATTGTTATAAAAAATAGAGATATGAATATAAGAATAGGGAACAAGAAAATAAAAGTGTATTAGTAAATGTGAATTACCTCCTTACAATGCATAGATGAGAGTTTTTATACCTTTATTTTTTAAGGGTTGGAATAACTTTTCCCTCTAGAGTTTGGGACTAAATATGTCATGGCATTTAGAGAGCTTCTGCCAATGTTTGATAGGCCGCATTCAATACAAGTTTGTAACTATATTCTTTTATTTCACTGAGCCAATACAACAAAACCATATCTCAATTATTGCCTATTGGTTCCTTAGACATGCCCACACAATAAATAGTTGGATAATTCTCTAATTAACTTATTTCATTATTATAATATTTATTCATTTAATTGTGTTAATATGTTTCCCATTAGGCTTGCCGCTTGTATCGGGATTACTAACATTGTTTCTAAATTGAATAGCAAGTATTAGTTGAAATTGAGATTTTGTATGAAGAGTTATTCATTTGTTTCAAATTACTTGTTTCATTTACCACATGTCCACTTGAATATTATTGATATGACACATGTCAATAAAATAGACAGTGAAATACAAAAATTGGCATAAATGATCTCATATTCAAATAGGGGTGTAAGTGAGTCGAGCCTACTCGCGAGCTACTCGTGCTCGACTCGGAAAAAGATCGAAATCGACTCGAAATTAATCGAGTCGAGTCGAGTTGCGAGCTACTCGAGTAGCTACCGAGTTCGAGTTCATAAATACTCGGCTCGAAAGGCTCGCGAGCCTAATCGAGCTTGAACAATATTTTCTATTTTGCCATTAATATATAAATTATATTTATATACGAGTAATCAAGTCGAGTCGAGCCGAGTCGATCTCGAGTTTATTTTAGAAAAAAATATGTTTTAAAATTAATTTTGAAAATTATATAGATAATCGAGTCGAGCTCGAGTTTATCGAGTTTTTTATCGAGTCGAGCTCGATCTTTAAAATTATAGGCTCGACCGAGTCGAGTCGAGTTTCGAGCTTCGAGTATAACAATCAGCACGACTCGGCTCGTTTACACCCCTATACTCAAATTAACACGACAGTTTTCAAGTTCAAGTATGTACTAATTCCCTCCATTTTCTCATAATAGAAGTAAAATATCCAGTAATTAATTTTCAGAGAGTCATATTTGTGTGCACTCAATTGAATAAATCACAATTTTAACTTGATTATTTAAAAATTCAATTGAATAATTGAAAACATATTCAAATACACAAATTTATCTATTTTTAGTGGAACAATGAGGAGGTGCAGTAGGAGAAGAGAAGGTTTGAGTGGAAAGAAAGCAAAAGAAAAGGAGTTGAAATACTTCTACGATGTGAAGGCAAGCATATATGCCCTCTCTCTCTCTGCATTGTTCCGATCATATGAAAGACGATGCGTACGCTTCCTCTCCCCTCTCTTAAAATATAGTAGGAGTATATGCACTCACTCCCCACACTACTTTTTCATTTCTTCTAAAACACATTTCTAACTCCTACTTCCTAAAGAATCATCTTTCCGCCCTTACAACTACACTACATTAATCCATTCTTTCTTCATCCTATATATACACCATGCCTCTACTGTTGTACAATCATTCACTTCTTCACAATCACATGGACAAAATTGCATCTCTTCGCTGCTTATGCCTCCTCTGTTTTGCAGCCTTTTACATTGCACAAACTGCAGGTAACTTCTCTACTCATTTTTTTCGACTAGCCTAGTCTTATTACTATGTTGATACTTTCATTTTTTAACAATTGGGATTTCATAATTTAAGCCTAGCTAGAGTAACTCAATTCTTGATCTTGATCAGATGCCACAAGAGCAGCAATGCACCAATTCACAAATCCAAACACAAAAATTCATTCATTAACCAAATTTGACACATTCATGCCATTAGATTCAAGCTCACCACCATTCTCCTTACCACCTTATCAAGAAGCCCTCCCCCCTTTTCCCCTGTCTGATCAAAACACCCCCCCATTCCCATTCTGTATCTTCCCACCATCCACCCCACTGCAGCCACCTTCTACCAGCCCCACCCCGCCTCCCGCCTCCACCATAACCCCAATCCCACCAACCCCTATTCTACCCGAAAGCTCACCACCTCCACCCGACGTCGTTCCATATCCTCCATCATACGTCCCGTCGCCAACTGAGCCCGTCTTCAGCCCACCTTACTACGAACCAAGCCCACCAAGCTACGCGCCTGGACCGCCTCAACCTATCATTATACCCCCTCCTTCCGGATACACCCCGACACCAAGATTCTTGCCGCCAATTGTTTATCCACCACCAGCAGTGCCACCGCCGCCTCACCGGATCCCAGTCACCGCCATGTGGTGCGTGGCTAAGGCATCCGTGCCTGACCCGATCATCCAAGAAGCTATGAACTATGCTTGTTTCTCTGGAGCTGAATGCAGTGAGATTCAGCCCGGCGGATCATGCTTTCAGCCCGACACACTATTTGCACACGCCTCATACGCCTTCAACAGCTATTATCAAAGAAGTAAGGCCGCTGGAGGGAGCTGCGATTTTGGTGGAACAGCCATACTTGTTACTGTTGATCCAAGTAATTCCAATCATCTTTTTTTCCATTTTTTATAAATTAACTTGATCAAGATATATGATTCTTTCTTCATTTTAATTTCTCTGCAGGTTACGATGGCTGCCATTTTGTCTACTTTTAATTCTTCAAGATACAGAGGACATTTTGAATATATCTATGCTTCACCAGATAATAACAGCTTTACAATTTTGTAATATACACTGATATACACGCACAATTGTTGAGAATGTGACATTAGTGATTTTTGAATTAATTTAGGTTTCAAAGATGTATGATGGTGTCAATCCATATGAACGTCGTTTGTTCAGCCTAATTTTACCACAATTCTTGAATCAATATTCACTTCTAGTAAAATGCAGCTTCCTAATTAATTTTTGTTTATGTGCTACCTTTTTGCTTTAGATTTATTTGTTTTGATTGCTAATTTTAACTCCAATTTCAAGATTTTTTACCAAGAAAGTTTTGTAATTGTTGGTGGCTCAAAATTTAAGTTTTTTTTAGGGCAATTACAAATTAAATAACTAATTTTCACTTAATTTTCTCAACAACTTTCATTATGTCATTAATTTGACATTTCAAGATTAGATTGAATTAAAAAGTAACATTGTTTCATTAAGAAAGTGGCATGTTAGATTTAGACACAAATGAGTTTATGAGAAAGACTAATTTGCAACAACATTTAAACTTTGTGATTTATTTATAATTATCCAAATGCTTAAAATAAATTGTAGATAAGCGAAACATGGTGATTTAATTTGCAAGTAAGCCTTTTATACGTGATGAAGTTTGGGTGACTGAATTTTATACTTACATTAGGTGATGTTGTTTTCAATTTTAAGTGACTTTAAATAATCGATTTTTAAAATTTAAGATATTTTGAAATTCTAGTAAAATAAAGTGCGTTTGTTTTGAGTTTTTTTTAGTAGAGATATTTATCTCTGTGTAAATATATGGGGAAGGGTTTTAATAAAATTGGATTATTATTTAGGATCTCTTTTTTAAAACTCAAAACAAATACTATTCACCTATTCCCTGTTCCACAATATTTTTCTCACTTTTTTTTTGTGACGTCTCACAATTCTTACAATAAATTTCACACTCTTAAAATGAAAAATTATTTATAAACTTTACTCTACAATATTCTCAATTTTACACAAATTGTCATTACTTTTGACTCATACATACACACAAGTCAACTCTTTACTTTATACATAAAAGTTACATAATTACCAATTAAAACTCTACTCATTGTTACATTTTTTTAATTTGTGTGTCCACCTAAACGTGAAAGTTATTTCGGGACAAAGGGAGTATTTAAAACAAGAAAAGTACCATTAATTCGGGTCAATACTAACATATATTCGGTTTTGATTCCTGATGCGGCCAAAATATGTCATCCTATAAGGAAATAACACGTGGACGCGGGATAAGTTATCTATTGTTGTTATTTTACCATTTATTCGAATAAGATTGATATTATATTTGGTTATTGGCCTGATGGGCCTTTTTGCAGCCCATTTAGGGTGTGATTTGGGTAATAGTAAGCAAAATATGATGATTTTAGGGTATATGAGTCCAATAAATGTGTGAGTTTGTGGACCTATATGTTGAATAAAGAAATATACAAGCTGATGGGCTTGTTTGAAGTCGGCCTAGAGCTAAGAAGGCTCTGGCCCAGTCAGCCCTGAGCTTCGGCCCAATCGACCTTGAGGGTAATGGACCTCAAGGTTGTAGGAGAGAATTAACCGAGTGGGAATACTCGAAGCGTGGGGAGGGTCCCTGGAAATTCGCAGCTGACAACAGAAGGAAGAAGCTGTGAAGCTATTCTGACTAAGTCTAGGGTTGGACGATTGAGAAAAAGGGGGAAAATATAAAATTTTCCCCAAGGTACGTATTTTAATGGTTGATCATCTTATTTTTACATTATTCTAAACATTCAACTACAAAATACACACTTTAAACACTGATAATATCACTTGATCGAAGAATATCTCTAGATAGACTCTCCGGTGATCAAACACACTAAAACTGAGCCCTAAGATACTTGAGATTAACATTATTTTGAGGAGCTTTCCCATGATTTGGATTGCTCCACCTTCTGATTACTTGAGATCTCCAACTAACTAGAGTGTCAGAGTCCCCGCGACGGAGATCTCTCCGGCGTGTTTGTGCAGGTATTCGGGAGCTCGGGGAGGGCGATTTGCTTTATACACATACAGAGGTTTATAATTCAACATTCCGGATTATTCATCCAAGTGTGTCAGTTTTTGACACAACAACGGGCGTCTTCTGAAAGACGAGATTGAGAGGATGTTCCAAGCTGGCCATCTTAAGGACTTTATATTCTGAGATAGGCAAGACTCCCGAGGGAAGAAGAGAAAAGAGTACGAGAAAAAGTCGAAGGATAATGGAAAAGAGCCAAGGAATGATCATGAAGATCATCCCCCGCAACCCCAGAAAAAGGGGGTGATCCACATGATTATGGGAGGTCCCACATATGGGGATTCTTTCACGCAGAGGAAGTAGAGCGTCGGGTCCCTGAGGGTTGCGCAGGAAGCAGAACGCAAAGAAGTGGGACACGTAGTAGCCGCTCCAAACATTAAGTTTGTCCCTGAAGATGCTGAAGAGGATAAGGAACATCACAGTGATGCTCTGGTTATCACTACAGATATAGTCGGGTATGACGTAGCTCGTATCTTTGTGGATAAGGGAGTTCAGCGGATATAATGTTCTTGGAATGCTTCAAGAGGATGAAGTTAAATGTGAAGTTGAGGCCAGTGGATACAATACTGTATGGATTCTCATAAGGGGCTATTCAACCTTTATGATCGGTAACACTGGAGGTAGGGCTGAGAGATGCTCCAGCTCGACGAGTTCAAATGATAGACTTCCTCATGGTAGACATACCCTCGTCTTACAATGTGGTGATGGGGAGACCAAGCTTGAACCTTTTTCAGGCTATCATATCCACATTTCATATGAAAATGAAGTTCCTAGCACTTGGAGGGGTTGGGGAGGTCAGAGACGACCAATATCAAACTCGAAAGTGCTACGTGGAATCTGTGAAAATAGCTGATAAAGCCCTGACTAAAGGACTGGAGAGATTTAAGGAAGATGATTCTGAGCTAAAGAAGTAGAAGATGGCTGAAGCCGCTGGGGAGCAACCTAAGATCAAAGATGATGAGGAATTGATGAACATTGAGCTCTACCTTGAGAAAATGGGGTTTACTACCAGAATTGGCACCCAGATGGAGCCTCAGATAACTGAGAAGGTAATAACTACATTAAGGAAAAATGTTGACATTTTTGCTTTCTCCCCAGCAGATATGACCGGTATCCCTCCAGAGGTGGCTATGCACCACCTCAATGTGGATCCCAAAGCTAAACCGGTTAAGCAAAAGCTCTGGAACATTGGTGCTGAAAAGAATGTCATTGTGAAAGAGGAGATTAACAAGCTGTTGAATGCTGGACATTTCAAGAGGGTTCAGTTCCCTGAATGGCTCTCTACTGCAGTTTTGGTGTCCAAGGGAGCTGGAAAGTGGAGAATGTGCATCGATTTTAGGGATCTGAACAAAGCTTGCCCTAAAGATCACTATCCTTTACCTCAGATTGATCAACTTGTGGATGCAACCTCATCATTTTAGTTGTTGAGTATGATGGATGCCTGTCAGGGGTATCACCATATTCAGCTAAACCCCCTTGATATTACTAAGGTATGTTTTATTGCTACTTGCGGTACATTTGGTTATATTCGAATGTCTTTCGGATTAATTAACACAGGAGCAACATACCAAAGAATGGTAGATGTAGTATTTCATAACCAAATTGGTAGAAATATGGAGGTATATGTAGATGACATGCTGGCAAAGAGCGTCAAGGCTGAGGGATATGTGGAGGATTTAGAAGAGATATTCCAAGTCATCAGAGATAATGACATCAAGCTGAACCCAGCTAAATGCTCATTTGGAGTGAAATCCTTTTTTTTTTTTTTTTGGGTATATGGTTACCCAGAGAGGGATAGAAGTTAATCCAGCCAAGGTGAAGGCAGTACTCGATATGTAGCCACCTAGGAACCTGAAAGAGATGTAGACGCTGAATGGAAGGATAGCAGCCTTGAACAGATTCATAGCTAAGTCCGCTAAAAAAAGCCATCATTTTTTCAGGACGTTGAGGAAATGATCGAAGTTTGAATGGGATGATGATTGCTAGAAAGCTTTTGAGGAGTTGAAGATCCATCTAGCTCAGCTCCCAAAGCTGACAAAACCCTCCTCGGGTGATACACTCTTCTCGTATCTATACGTGGGAGAATTTTCCTTGAGTACAACCCTAATGAAGAAGGAAGGCTCTGCTCAGCAACCTATTTACTATGTCAGTAAGATTATTCAAGGTTCTGAGGCCTGATATTCTGAAGTTGAGAAAGCAGTTGTAGCTTTGGTGATCATGGCTATGAGGCTACGTCCATATTTCCTTTCATATAAAATTGTTATTCGAACTAATTACCCCCTGAAACAGGTAATTGGTAGAGCTGACTTGTTCGGTAGAATGGTGAAATGGGCCATAGAGCTACAAGAATATAATGTTGATTTCGAGCCTCGGAGGGCTATAAAAGTTCAAGCCTAGTCAGATTTTATTCAGGAATCAACAAGACTGGAGGAGATGGAAGGATGTAAAGTGTATGTGGATGGTTCAATATCCTTGAGTGGACGTGGTGCTGGAATTGTGATGATTGACCCCAGGGTCGAGAGATACAATTTGCTGTTAGATTCCAGTTTTCAACCTCCAATAATGGAGCTGGATATGAAGCCTTGATAAGAGGAGCAGAAATGGCTGCTGAATTGGGAGCTCAGAAAGTCACACTATTTTCCGATTCTCAATTGATGGTGCAACAGGTTAAAGGAGAGTGCGTAGCCAAAGACTAAAGGATGATTGCCTATTTGGAATGAGTGAGGGAGCTCAAGAACAATTACTTGAGACTGCATAAGTTTTTAAGTATGAGCTAGGATTGATGAAAAAAATAAAAAGTATGGGCTAGAATTGAAAATAGGAAAATATGGGCTAAAATTAATAAAAAAATAAAAAGTATGTGCTAAAATTAGTAAAAATTGAGAAGTATGGGATATAATAGATTATTTGGACAATTACTTATTTCCATATTAGTAGTCAACGTGGAATCCGGCGTCCACATTAGGCGGGCTTTGCCGGAAAATGAGGGCGGGTATATTTTTAAGTACTAATTGAAAGTATCGGTATCATTTGAAAAAAAAAAAATGTGCTAGAGTTGATAAAAAAAAAAGTGTAGGCTATAATTGATTATTTGGCATAAAATCTTATCGGAGATTTGCATGTTGAAAGTTTGCATGTTGAAAGTTGTGTTGTATGATCCTCTTTTTTAATTTCCCCTTGGAAGGGAGGTTTATTTTCTGTTGTTGGCTTTTACTAGGCAAACAACTACACTCCATAATCTTTGAATAAATTATCCCTCATTTGATTATTTTGGCCAAGGTTTTCAATTGTTTTCTTGGATTGGTGGGAAAGAATATTCATATAGATCAAATGATCTTAATATAAACTCACGACCATAGTTAATACTAGTTCAACCAAAGATCTGAAATTAATAAGTTTTGAGAAGTTTACACGAATCAACACATTACACACCCAGATCCTATTTGATCCTTAAAATTGCTTGAGAACAATAGGTTCATGAATAACTTGATTTACAACTTTGATCAAATCCTGAGAAGTGAAGCCGTCGTCTTTACGGTAAAACAAATGCAAGACTGTGCTCATGTGCCAAAACAATTCCTTGCAACGCTTTGGAAGGACACTCCCCTCTCTCTCCAAAACTAATCTTAATAGCTCTCTTCTTTGGCTATCGATCAAGCCTTTCATCTCCCGAGTAGCACCCTCTTTACTTGTTTCACCACGAGTATTAATCACGTACAGTGGTATCGCGTTTAGTTTACCCTCCTTAACTTCTCTCTGCACACCCATAAACACAATCAACTATAGGACAAACAATGCTCATATATTTGAGTGAAGGACATTATTTATTACACATTACCTCACAGCTCTGGATATCATTCAGAAGACGTCCACAAGTGCTCATCAATCTGAATAGGCTACGATACTCAGAATGGCGAACCATCTCCTCAGAGACCTTAGGACCAACAAGATAAAGACTAGGCAAGACAATTGGTCCTAGAGCAAATGATACATATGCATTGCTCATGTATTCATCCATTGTCGGGACATGCTTGTCTCTGGCCCATTCGGTTTCTTTCATCATAGAATATAGCAAATCTAGCCACTGAAAATAGGTAGGGATCAGCTGTTATTTAAAAACAAGACTTTGGCCATGATCATATATGTGTGTAAACAAATGGAGATGACTGAATCCAGTTATCATAAAAGGAGATGAAATAAGGGATCTCACAATTTCAATTATATGGTTAGTAACACTACGTTCTTGTAGTTTGAATGCTTTGCCTCCAATCTCGGAGATAGTGCGCTTTAGTGATGAAAATATTATCTGGACATTCTGAGACGAGCATTCTGTGCTAGCATCTGCATCCCATCTGTGACAGAAATGATGGTATCATGAGAAGCAACGAATTTCAAATCATATAAAATATAAGCAGAGTCCAATGCAGCAACAAAATTCAAATCATATAAAATATAAGCAGAGTCCAATGCAGCAACAAAGCAGGGCTGGAAACGTACATTTCAACTAACCGAATTAACTGTTTTAATTCCTCTACAGAACCTCCAACATCAAAAAAGTCATCAACCACGGTGGTGAGAACACTGTTTTTGGCCCATGACATTCGGGCATCTGATAGTTCTGGAGCAAAAAAGGTTGCTGCTGCAGAAAAATAACAGTATGCAGACTTACTCCTTGCAAACTTCAGCTCATCCAATCTATTCTCTGTCACCCATCTAAACAAAAAGTACATACCAAAAACATGAAATATAAGGAAAATATCAAGTTTACATTTAACCAAATTTATCACTCACTAGAGTTTCTTTCAGTGTGTAATGTGTGATGCTGTTCCATTAAAACTTAATTGTCTTTCTAAATAAATTCTCATCTCAAGTTTGAACCATTTTTTTCATAAAACACTAACCTAAATAATTTTCTATCTGTCCTATCCTCTCCATAAGAGAGGTTCATGGAGTAATTCAAAGTTATATATCTATTATAAGCTCAGATCGATCATGGCAAATAATCCCTTTAATTTACTGCAGTCAAATAAATCAATGAATGACATTAGGCCATGTTATTTACCTTTCAAGCTCTCCAAGTTCTTCACGATGCATGGCTTGACAGCGGTTGAAGTCTTCAACTGATAGGAAAAGGAAATCCTTGTTGGCAAAATTTGGTGAACTGGATTTCATACAGTACAAAATGAAGAAGATTTAGTCCCAAAAAGAGTAGGTAAAACAGTCATTTACATAAGAAATTTACCAATATGAAGTTTTCAGAATTCTTGTATCATCCAAGTTGTAGAGCTCTATATTTCGGCGCTTAGCAACCCGGTCCATAATTGCATAGAAGGGATAATCGAGAGCATGGCTAACCTGGGAAAAACGTAACTTATATGTCTATGTTGAATAATAAACCCCCATGGGTTCAACTAGAAGTAGATATACAAGGCTTGAGTAAATATATACCTCTGAATCAATATTTCTGCCAAGTTGACTTGAATGAATAAAACCATTAGATACTTCCTGCTCAAGTATATCTTTAAGCCTTAAATTTTGTTGTTCCAAATCTCTTTCATCTGGATATAGTATGAAACCAGATGCCCTATATAACTCAAGAGTTGTGCCTATGTCTTTCATATTTCCATAAAAGGAGTCGGGTACAAGTTTTGTTATCGAATCTGCATGACATATTAAAGAATTACACATGGCGTGCTAAAGGGTGTGTTTGCAAACTCTATCAATAGCTTCCAGAATCACTTTCTTTTTTTTTTTCAAAATCTGTGAGTAGCTTTTAAGAAAAAGTGTTTCTGCCCCACTTTGTAGAGTTTGCAAACCACCACTTAAGTGAGATGAAATGGATATTTTTTCTTTCAAGTTAACCTGAAGACACGTTATATCCGTTCATTCGCAATATTCGAAAAGCTAAAGCACAAGTTGATGCATCCATGAATATGTCTTCACTGCCCTGCAACCAGCATCTTATATGGGCTAATGTTAAATTTAAATGTACACAATTTGCCAACTCTATCTCAACCTTTGCTTGATAGAGCAAGCTAGAGGTGATAAATATATGTATATGCTGGAAGCTACCTGTATGTTTCATCCAACACCTGTTGAATTTCCTTCTGAAAATACCGACTGATTCCCAAACTTTCAAGATTATCAACTGTACGTAGCCTAGAATATACATCTAAAGGATAAACTGCAGGAACTGAATAGAAGAAGATAGAGTTTGTTAAAATTTAAAAAAACTTGTCCAAATTGGCAAAATGAAAGTTCTTATGAAAGTACCGGCATTTCCAAACTTCTTTAAGGCTGAATGCAGGTAACTTAGGCATCCCGAATTCGGAAGGGCAATAAAAGCAGCTGCTGTAGTGGATGGAGAGTTGAAAAGAGACCCGTTTTTTCTTTGATATTTCATGACCGATTCCCAATCCTGTAGCTTTCCCATTCCTTCAGCAACATACGCCAGGTAAGCTTCCATGTCTGGTGATTGACTTTGGTAACATCTACATAATAGAGACATCTTATAGAGTAAGTCTCTTGTAAACTAGTTGCACGGTGCAACTCACACAACTAATACCTTTTAGTAAAACAACCAATACCATTTAAAAATGCACTTGAAACCAGGATAAGTGATGATACCTTTTAAGCTCCAAATCCCTCTTAAAAATCAAATCATCAAACGTAGATGGCTCTAAGCCGAGGTCCAAAAATAAGTCTCTGGCATAATCGAGCATGCCAGGGAATATAATGTCGAATCCCATGGGAGAAATCTGAGACTTGTCAGTAGCTGAAGCAAGATTCACTTCTATGAATTGCACACCTGCAAAAGAGTTACTAATGCCTATCAATACGTTGAACCTATATTAAGTTTAATGGATAAGTGATGAAGAAAGCACATTACCCTTATCAATTTGTTGTTGACCAAGTCCCCATTTTTTGAGTGCAAGAATGCAGGCCAATGTGGAAGAAAGGAGGTCTTTCTTTAGAAAAGGATGATGATGGGAGCAAGCCCAAGAACCATCAGGGGACTGGTTCTCCAACAACCAAGTTAGACAATCTGGGAAGCAGGGCTGGTGTGAGGAGTTGGGACAAGGAACCATGGCAACCCATGCTGTGTCGTAGGACGAAACAGAAACTTGTGGAGGGTTGTGAATCAGCTGCACTATTCTTGATTTGGTCTCCTCAAACCACTGGTCCACATTCTTAACAATATTAACCAAGTTTTAAAGTTAATTCCAAGATGAAAAAATTAGTACAAGGCTAGTGTTTACTTGTGGTGATGAGGGCGTTTTAGATGATGCTACCCTTTGAAGTCCAGTGTCCAAAGATGCTGCTTGCAAGAAAAAGAAAAGAAGACTTATTTAGGGGTGCAAGAAAAGAAGACTTAAAAGTAAATACAAAGACAGAGTAGAAATCAAAAGCAGTAGGGCAGAGGAAGCAGGGTTACCATGAAACAAGTGGGAGTTGCTGAAATGCAATGGGTTGCGAGGAAAAGAAAGAGGGGTGGATAGCTGATGAAGAAGCATGCTATGCTGATAATTATGCGAGGAGGAGGGTTTAATCCGGCTGAAACATAAATCAAAGGAAATGAAAAAATTGGGAAAGTTAGGAAGAGGATAATAAGACAAAAAAAAAAACCATATGCTCTTGTATATCAAAACGTTTATACTCCCATAATACTTTTGTTTTTTCCTTCAAAAGAGACATACTCCCTTCTAGTTCTGGACTTTATACGAGAAGAAAGAGACTTCTCCTGAGCTTAACAGAATTTCAATTGTTTTGGTGCTCAATATTTTTTAAGAGTTTTATCTATGGTAATTAATTCCTCATGCTACAAATGCGACAGGATATTAGACACGAAGTTAAAGAAAAAAATGTATTCCCTCCATTCGTATATAGGCATATCTATTAAGAAAAGAAAATTGATTAAATTATAGATATTGTAGTTAAGAAAGAAAATGAGATAGAAAAAAAAAGTAAAATATAAAATAAAGTGTAAAAATACAAATTTATTTGCCAAAAATGGTATGAAAGTTTATAGGCAGACTAAAATGGTAAAATGAGAAGTTTATACATGGACGAATTGAGTAATTATTATAGTGTTTTTGATCGATTTCTACTTTTTTGATAGGGCTATTAACACCCCATAAATTGTTATACAAACCCCAAATGTAATACACTCTCCACTAAAATTTATTACTAAACACACCTCAATTCTTTCCTATTTACCCTTTATCCTTCAAAACAAATACAAATTGAATAAAAACTAAAAAAAAGATTATAAAATTCAACTAAATATATAAAAGTATATATAATTTTCAAAAATTAATTAATTTTTCTTCAATAATACGAAAAAACTAAAAGAAATTTTGAAAATATTTTTAAAAATCAACTAAATGTTAAAAACATTAATGGAAAAATCAATTAAATCTAAATAAAATTTATAAATAAATAAAATAAAAATATCAATTAATAATTTGTTTTTTTTAAATAAATAAAATAAAAATGAAAGAATTGAAAAATCATCTCGATCATAAATAAATATTTAATAAAAAAATTTAAATAAAAAATTAAATATTATTTTTATTGATATTTTTAATTTAATTATTTTTGATAATATATTAAATTTATTAAAAAAATTAATTGTATTTTTTTAATTTAATTATTTTTTATGATTTTTTTAATTATTATATTCTATTTTATTTTATTTTTTAAAAAATAATTAATTTATGTAAATTAATTATTTTAAAGATTTAGTTGATTTTTTAAAATAATTTTAAATTTTAATTACATTTTTTCAGATTTTTTAAAATTGTTTTTTAATTACTTTACTCTTTATTTATTTAAGTAAGGATTACTTAGTTATTTTATATATGTGTATATTTATTTTTATATTTAAAAATATAGGGTGGGTAGAGATTTTATTATAAGGAGATGAACTTATGAATGGAGGAGATTTAAAGGGTAATTTGGTCTTTTTACACGTTTTATTTTCTTCCAAATAAAAGAATTGGGTGGGTAAAGTAATTAAATTCAGGGTGCAAATAAACCGTAGCAATGGGTATGTTTGGTTTGGGATTGACCATCCGGATTTGGATGGGCCATCCCCATCCCATCCCTCTTCATTCAAATACTCATTCATCTCTATAATACATCTACATATCTATTTTTATACAATCACATCACTCTTTTTTTTTAATCACTCATTCTCTCTCCTACTTTTCTTCCACACATTTATTCTCTCTCCTACTTCTCTTCCACACATTTATTCTCTCTCCTACTTTCTTCCACACATTTATTGTCACTCCTACTTGATTTGACCTAAAGTTCTCCATCCATACCTATTTTTCAATCTCAATCCAAACACAATTTTTATTCAATTACTATTCATCGATTACCCCATCCATATTTTTCCAATCTCCATCTCTATCCCATCCACCACCATTCCTAACCAAACAACACCTTTTAGCACAATTGTTTGTTCTTTTTTTTTTATTATTAGTTCGTTTTAAAGTTGTTTGTACTTTTTAAAAATAAATTTTTTTCTAAATCTTACCCTCACAATATTCACATATTTACACAAAATGTTATTAGTTTTACACTGAATCTAATCATTCACTTTATTTTATTCATAAAAGTTTACAAAATTACCCTCCAACACTCCACTAATTACATTTTTTTCAAATTTTACTGAATTTATTTTCAATTAATATTACGGGTGTGTGGTTAAAAAATACAAAATCCACAAATATAATGATGTTAAGTATGTAAAAAGAAAGAAGAAAAAGAAGTTTCTAAATTATCCTTAATATAAATTGATAATGTTAGAGAGTTCTCTACCATTAATCTTCACCACAAATGTTATTCAAAACCTTTTTTCATCTCAATTAGTCATGACAAATGGACGGTTAATCAAATCAGTGGTAAGTTCAACTCAAAGTATCAAACTCTACTTCTTTCTTCAGGACAAACACAATCAATATATATATATATCGAATTCTCATTCCTAACAATTTAAAAAGAAATAAACAATCAAATGAAAGATAATTCTTGAAAAGATTAGACAAGATAGATTCTTGAAAAGATGGATCAGTGTCAAAATCAATAATATAGCAACATTTGAAATCAGAATAAGAATAAAGGAAATACAAAAACAGAGTAGAAATCAAAAGCAATAGAGCAGAGGAAAAGGGTTACCAGGTAAAAAGGGAGTGGTGAAATGCGATGAGTTGCGAGAAAAAGAAAGAGGAGTGGAGGCTTGGGTTAATCCGCCCGAAACATAAATGAAAGGAAATGAAAGAATTGGGAAAGTTGGGAGAGAAGAATAAGATAAAAAAAAACCAAATGCTCTTATATAATACCAAACGTTTATACTCTCATAATACTTCTTGTTTTTTCCGTCAAAGAAAAGACATACTCCTGCTCTTTATACAGAAGGAAAGAGACTTCTCTTAACTTAACAAAATAAGAAAATGAGTGACTGAAAAATATATAGTTGTAAGAAATCATAATTATTTATTTGCAATTATCCCCAATATTTTTTTATGGTAGATGTTTTTAATTCTTAAATACTTTAAAATTATAACAACATCTTAATTTCACCTTTTTTTAATTTATTTTAAATACTTTATGAAAATGTTACAAGAATGGTGGAAAACGTAATAGAAGAATTGGAAGATGGAAGAAGGATGTAGAGAGATCATTGAAGTTGAGTTCCTTAAAAAATAGAATCTCATATGAAAGGATCTAGAATTAGCTATTGCTCTATAAATACCGTTGGAGTCTTTCATTCCAAAGCATGCACTATTCGACTAACACCTATTCTGAGCGTACATCCCTAGTTAGGAGTTAGGGTCAGTGGCGGACCTAGGCAGTGACATTAATGTCAAAAAATTTGTTTCAATTTTTTTTTTTTTTTTTTAAATCATAGTACATTTTAGCTCTTCCTTTCGGCACATTCTTTCCTCCTTTCATCCTGTCCCATTCATAATATTAACCCACCTGTCCATTTCAATTTACATACAATACATGTAAATTCTTTGTTTATTCAATTCATAAACACATAATTAATATTTTGATGTTAATTAGGGTAATATGTTAATTGATAGTATGTGTTTATACTTGTTGATAGATTTGTAGGGTAATATGTTAATTGATAGTATGTGTTTATACTTGTTGATAGATTTGTACATTTTTGTAATATATTTATGACATGTTTGACAGGAAAGACGGATTAGATTGTATATATTAAGATGATATTTAAACTTTATAAATTTTAAAGTATAATCTACCTTAATTTAAATTATCAAACAAACTATAAAGATGAGATGAAGTTAATTCAGGTTTAATTTAAATTATCAAACATGGTCTTATGAAATTAGTTGTCCTAAATTTATAATTAATTTTTTGAAGTTATGTGAATTATCATGCTAATTCCTTATTGATTAATTGTATATATCATTCATGTTATTTTGGTATTACATGTGGAAATAATATTTTTTTGATATACACTATATAAAAATATAGGCTGTGAAAAAGTATAAATGGTCATTTTATCGGATTGTTTGATCACTCTCATTGAAAAATGGGGTGTTTCTACAAATTCTCGATGAAAATAGAATATATGGCTTCCAAAATTTGAAGACCCAACATATCCAGTTGTAATTGTATTTCTAATTTTATTTGAACTTTGTGGAATATCTTATTTATTTTCACATTTAATTTGATTGTGTGCATTTTAAATATAAAATATTGATTATGTATACATATTTAAAATTATGTATTGATCGTACCCCACATTTAAAATCCTGGGTTTGAGGTGAGTAGTTGTATCATTTAATATACACCGAAGATTATCATACCTTCCCGTGTATTTAGTTCTAGTCTTGTATTGATTGAAAGTGAATCATAGATTAAATTAGTTCTTTAGACAATGATTAAACACTTAAGTCTCTTCTTTACAGATTCAGCCACCTGCCTCAATTGTAATTTCATTTTGTGGAATGTTGAAGTAATTGCTGATACATTTCACACGACATTTTTAGTAAACTTACAAAGTAAGTTGTTTTCGCCGTAAGGCATTATTAATAAAATCTATGTTAAAATTATTTCATTGTGTTCTTATTGTTTTAGTGTTTTAGTCTTCCGTTGTGTCTACTTTTTTATATTCCGTTAGAGTTAATGTTACACGCCTATACTATTTGTCTCAACATTCAGTGTAACATTGTTCTGTTTTTCACTTAAACACTAGATACCCCACACACACTTTCAGTAATTAATTTTCATAGGGTACATAGATTAAGAAAATTGATTAAATTATACTCCCTCCGTCCCACAATAACTTTCACACTTTCCTTTTTAGTACGTCCCACAATAACTTTCACACCTTTTAAATGGAAAATACTTTATAAACTCCACCCTCAATTTATCCTCCATTTTACACAAATGTCATTACTTTTTCTCCACACATACACAAAAGTCAACTCATTTATTTACTTTATACATAAAGTTTTACAAAATTACCCCTCAAAACTCCACTCATTATTACACTTTCTTAATATACGTGCTCATCTACCTATGAAAATTAATATGGGACGGAGGGAGTACATATATAAGTGTTGTAATTAAGAAAGAAAATGAGACAGAGGAAAAAAAAAGTAAAATATAAAGTAAAGTGTAAAAATAAAAATTTATTTGTCAAAAATGGTATGAGAGCTTATAGACGGACATACTAAAATGGTAAAATGAGAAGTTTATACATGGACGGAAGGAGTAATTATTATATTGTTTTTTATCGATTTCTAATTTTAGGGTGGAGCTATTAACACCCCATAAATTGTTATACAAACCCGAAATGTAATACACTCTCCACTATAATTTATTACTAAGCACACCCCAATTCTTTCCTATTTACCCTGTATCCTTCAAAACAAATACAAATTGAATAAAAACTAAAAAAATTTATAAAATTCAACTAAATATATAAAAGTACATATAATTTTCAAAAATTAATTAATTTTTTTCTTCAATAATACGAAAAAACTAAATGAAATTTTGAAAATGTTTTAAAAAATCAACTAAATGTTAAAAACATTAATGGAAAAATCAATTAAATCTAAATAAAATAAAAATATCAATTAATAATTAGTTTTTTTTTAAATAAATAAAATAAAAATGAAAGAAAAATCATCTCGATCATAAATAAATATTTAATAAAAAAATTTAAATAAAAATTTAAATATTATTTTTATTGATATTTTTAATTTAATTATTTTTTGACAATATATTAAATTTATTTAAAAAATTAATTTTATTTTTTTTATTTAATTATTTTTGATGATTTTTAAATTATTATATTATATTCTATTTTATTTTTTAAAAAATAATTAATTTATGTAAATTAATTACTTTAAAGATTTAGTTGATTTTTTAAAATAATTATAAATTTTAATTACATTTTTTTCAGATTTTTTCAAATTGTTTTTTTAATTACTTTACTCTTTATTTATTTAAGTAAGGATTACTTAGTTATTTTATATATATATATATATATATTTATTTTTATATTTAAAAATATGGGGTGGGTAGAGATTTTATTATAAGGGGATGAACTTATGAATTGAGGAGATTTAAAGGGTAATTTGGTCTTTTTACATTTTATTTTCTTCTAAATAAAAGAATTGGGTGGGTAAAGTAATTAAATTCAGGGTGCAAATAACCGTAGCAATGGTGCTGTTCACTTATTCTACTTCCCCACGCCTATGCCGCCCTACATTTAAGATCTACCTCATCCCACGATTGTTTGTTTTTTTTATTAGTTCAGTTTTAAAGTTGTTTGTACTTTTTAAAAATAATTTTTTTCTCTAAATCTCACTCTTACCATATTCACATATTTACACAAAATGTTATTAGTTTTACACTGAATCTAATCATTCATTCACTTTACTTTATTCATAAAAGTTTACAAAATTACCCTTCAACACTCCACTAATTACATTTTTTTCAAATTTTACTGAATTTATTTTCAATTAATATTACGGGTGTGGTTAAGAAATACAAAATCCACAAATATAATGATGTTAAGTATGTAAAAAGAAAGAAGAAAAAGAAGTTTCTAAAATATCCTTAATATAAATTGATAATGTTAGAGAGTTCTCTACCATTAATCTTCACCACTTAGTAGCCCCAATAATTATAAATGAGAAAATAAATTCTAATAATTTACTTTAAAATAAGTTTCTATTCATAATCATTATACAAATTCAATATAAAAATCAATAATTGAAATATTGTTCAAAATAATTTGAAAAAAAATAGTACAAAAAGGTCTTTTCATTAAAAAATGAAAAAAATTGAGGTTTGAGAATTAGGAATTAAAAGAAGAAAATAAAGTAAAAAAAAATTGATTCAAAACCTTTACGTTTTTTCATCTCAATTAGTCAATGACAAATGGACGGTTAATCAAATCTAAAAAAGTGGTAAGTTCAACTCAAAGTATCAAACTCTACTTCTTTCTTCCGGTCAAACACAATCAATATATACATATCGAATTCTCATTTCTAACCATTTAAAAAAACTAAACAATCAAATCAAAGATATTTTTTGGAAAGATTAGACAAGATAGATTCTTGAAAAGATGCATCATTTTGTGTGTCAAAATCAATAATATAGCAATATTTGAAACCAGAATAAGAATAAAGCAAATAGAAAGACAGAGTAGGGAGTTGTGAAATGCAATGAGTTGCGAGTAAAAAAAAAGAGGAGTGGAGGATAGCTCGCGTTAATCCACTTGAAACATAAATCAAAGGAAATGAAAGAATTGGAAAAGTTGGGAGAAGGAGAATAAGACAAAAAAAACCAAATGCTCATATATATCACAACGTTTATACTCTCATAATACTTCTTGTTTTTTTCGTAAAAAAAAAGACATACTCCCTCCTAGTCCTGGTCTTTATAGGGGAGGAAAAAGACTTCTCCTAACTTAACAAAAAGAAAATGAGTGACTGAAATATATATAGTTGTAAGAAATCATAATTATTTATTTGTAATTATCCCCAATTTCTATCCAAATTGAATTTCATTTTTTTTAAATTCGTTATTGCTCTATAAATACCGTTGGAGTCTTTCATTCCAAAGCATGCACTATTCGACTAACACCTATTCGACTAGGGTTGGTCTGCTATGAACTCGAGTGCATGCTGTGCACCCTAGTCTATGTGCACTTTTCAGTTTACTGACTTACACTTTTTGGTAAATGAGTAATAATTGAAAAGTGCAACACCATTACCAAAAAGTGTAAGTCAGTAAACTGAAAAGTGCACATGGACTAGGGTGCACAGCATGCACTCGAGTGCATACTAGACTTTACCATTCGACTAACACTTATTCTGAGCGTACATCCCTGGTTAGGAGTTAGGGTCAGTCAGTGGCGGACCTAGGCAGTGACATTAATGTCAAAAAATTTGTTTCAGTTTTTTTTTTTTTTTAAATCATAGTACATTTTAGCTTTTCCTTTCTGTCCATTCTTTCTTCCTTTCATCCTGGCCCATTCATAATATTAACCCACCTGTCCATTTCAATTTACATACAATACATGTAAATTCTTTGTTTATTCAATTCATAAACACATAATTAATATTTTGCTGTTAATTAGAGTAATATGTTAATTGATAGTATGTGTTTATACTTGTTGATAGATTTGTAGGGTAATATGTTAAAGGATAGTGTGTGTTTATACTTGTTGATAGATTTGTACATTTTTGTAATATATTTATGACATGTTTGACAGGAAAGACGGATTAGATTGTATATATTAAGATGATATTTAAACTTTATAAATTTTAAAGTATAATCTACCTTAATCTAAATTATCAAACAAACTATAAAGATGAAATGAAGTTAATTCAAGTTTAATTTAAATTATCAAACATGGCCTTATGAAATTAGTTGTCCTAAATTTATAATTAATTTTTTGAAGTTATATGAATTATCATGCTAATTCTTTATTGATTAATTGTATATATCATTCATGTTATTTTGGTATTACATGTGGAAATAATTTTTTTTTGATATACACTATATAAAAATATAGGCTGTGAAAAAGTATAGATAGCCAGTTTTATCAGATTGTTTGATCACTCTCATTGAAAAATGACGTGTTTCTACAAATTCTCGATGAAAATAGAATATATGGCTTCCAAAATTTGAAGATCCGACATATCCAGTTGTAATTGTATTTCTAATTTTATTTGAACTTTGTGGAATATCTTATTTATTTTCACATTTAATTTGATTGTGTGCATTTTAAATATAAAATATTGATTATGTATACATATTTAAAATTGTGTATTGATCGTACCCCCACATTTAAAATCCTGGATCTGCCACTGGGATCAGTAGTTGTATCATTTAATATACACCGAAGATTATCATACCTTCCCGTGTATTTAGTTCTAGTCTTGTATCGATTGAAAGTAAATCATAGATTAAATTAGTTCTTTAGAAAGTGATTAAACACTTAAGTCTCTTCTTTACAGATTCAGGCACCTGCCTCAATTGTAGTTTCGGTTTGTGGAATGTTTAAAGTAATTGCTAAGACATTTCACACGACATTTTTAGTAAACTTACGAAGTAAGTTGTTTTCGCCGTAAGGCATAACATATGTTTTGTTATTAATAAAATCTATGTTAGAATTA
This sequence comes from Galeopsis tetrahit, assembly GCA_963675135.1. Lineage (NCBI taxonomy): Eukaryota > Viridiplantae > Streptophyta > Magnoliopsida > Lamiales > Lamiaceae > Galeopsis > Galeopsis tetrahit. Next base: position 76,994,696 of record OY776120.1, read on the forward strand.
TTCCATTGTGTTCTTATTGTTTTAGTGTTTTAGTCTTCCGCTGTGTCTACTTTTTTATGTTCGGTTAGAGTTAATGCTACACGCCTACACTATTTGTCTCAACATTCAGTGTAACATTGTTCTGTTTTTCACTTAAACACTAGATACCCCACGCACACTTTCAATAATTAATTTTCATAGGGTACATAGATTAAGAAAATTGATTAAATTATACATATATAAGTGTTGTAATTAAGAAAGAAAATGAGATAGAAGAAAAAAAAGTAAAATATAAAGTAAAGTGTAAAAATAAAAATTTATTTGTCAAAAATGGTATGAGAGCTTATAGACGGACATACTAAAATGGTAAAATGAGAAGTTTATACATGGACGGAAGGAGTAATTATTATATTGTTTTTGATCGATTTCTAATTTTAGGGTGGAGTTATTAACACCCCATAAATTGTTATACAAACCCCAAATGTAATACATACTCCACTAAAATTTTAAAATTAAAATTAATTACTAAACACACCCTAATTCTTTCCTATTTACCCTTTATCCTTCAAAACAATTACAAATTGAATAAAAACTAAAAAATATTATAAAATTAAACTAAATATATAAAAGTATATATAAATTTCAAAAATTAATTAATTTTTTCTTCAATAATACAAAAAAGCTAAATGAAATTTTGAAAATATTTTTAAAAATCAACTAAATATTAAAAAAAATTAATGAAAAAATCAATTAAATCTAAATAAAATACTAAAATTTATAAATAAATAAAATAAAAATGAATGAAAAATCAACTCGATTATAAATACATATTTAATTAAAAAATTTAAATATTATTTTTATTGATATTTTTAATTTAATTATTTTTTGACAATATATTAAATTTATTAAAAAAAATTAATTGTATTTTTTTTATTTAATTATTTTTGATGATTTTTTTAATTATCATATTCTATTTAATTTTCTTTTTTTTTAAATAATTAATTTATGTAAATTAATTATTTTAAAGATTTGGTTAATTTTTTAAAATACTTTTAAATTTTAATTACATTTTTTTTAGATTTTTTTAAATTGTTTTTTCAATTACTCTCGGGATTACTTAGTTATTTTATATATATTTATTTTTAATTAAAAAATATGGGGTGTGTAAAGATTGTTTTGGGACTCTATCAACACCAGTATCATAACTGACTTGACTTAAAAGTGACATTTAAAAGTGGTTGAAAGTGACATTTAAAGGTTGTATGGCATGACAAAAAACTTCTTTCTTAGTGTTCTCTCTTTTTCGGTGTATCATGTGTTATTAGGAGAAAGACTTCTTCGTTGTTAGCAGTTCGAGATGCAAAGGAGCATGCGGATCCACCCTACATTTTATTATAAGGAGATGAACTTATGAATTGAGGGGATTTAAAGGGTAATTTGGTCTTTTTACACTCTAAATAAAAGAATGGGGTGGGTAAAGTAATTAAATTCAGGTGCAAATAACCGCAGGCGAAGCAGATAAGCAATGGAGCTGTTAAACATAGACATGCTGAAACGAATGCAACATATCACCAATATTGCATATAATTCCACTTGGGCTGAGCTACACCGCTAAAATGGTTGTCGGAGGTCGCTTCGCGATATCAAGAATCATCTCTCTTGCTCCCGCGCCGCCCTCCGCCGCCACCACCCTCCTCGAAATCGCTTCCAATCAACCCAAAGGTACTATAACTCTCCTGCATTGAACAACTGATTTTCACCTTTGCTTCATCGAATTTGCTATTTCAAGGAATCAATATTATGTAGCTTTCTTTATACCATTGGCTGTCTTTTCTGTTGAATGTTAGGTTGGATTATTGGGCCAATTTTCACCGAATTTTATCGACCTTCACTTGTAATCGTAAGCGGAAATTTGTCCTTTCCTTTAAGTTCTGAAACGTCTGGGTTGTTTGGTTACCTAGTTAGTAAGAACTGAAAGCAATTGGCTGCTACTAATTATTGAATTTTATAGCATTTCCAATTGGGTGTATGCTAGTTACAACCTATAGTTTTTTTTGTTTTTGAAACTTCTACTTCACTTTTTTTCAATTCTTGTTCCTGAATATCTGATTCAGTTTTTGAACAAGCTCTATCGATGCCATTTTTCAGTCACTGTAACTGGTTTGCGTATTCATGTCGTTAACCAACAGGCAGTGGTTTAAAACTTTAAACTTGTGGTTGTGTGTACTTAAACCAAGTAAAACTCTTAGTACATAAACCTTTAACCAAATCTTGCATGTTATTGATTAGTTCAGGGAATTGATTTATAGCCTTATAGGCATTGCGAAGGTTGTGCTTAAAAAGGGGAAGACTCAGCTGTTTAGAGATGGTAGCCCGATGGTATACAGTGGTGCCGTTGATAGAATAATTGGTAGACCACCCCCTGTAACAGGGGATGTTGTCCTGGTTGCTGATGGGACAGAGAAACCAATTGGTTGGGGTTTATATAATTCGGTTTCAATGTTCTGTGTTCGTCTTATGCAGCTAGAAGATGAAGCATCACGGTAATTTTCCCATAAATTCTCATTATTCTGCGGTTTACTTTCCAAAATATCTAAACTTCATTGTACCATTTTTCTGGCAATGATACAGAGATCCATCTTGTGCTTTGAACGTGAAAAGACTAGTTGAAATCAGAATATCTGCTGCTGCTGATTTAAGAGAGCAGATCGGGCTTCCTTCAGCTAAGAAGAATGCTTATCGTCTTGTCAACAGCGAAGGAGACAGGTGAGACTTCCCTATACTTTTCATTTATCAAATACTTGTAAATATTTCGTGTTTAATGAATAATATGGGTTTTAATGCAGGTTATCAGGACTTATTGTTGATGTTTTTGGAGATGAAGCAGTGGTCGCCTCCTCTGCGGCTTGGGTTGAAAAGTACAAGGAACAAATTAAAGTTTGCATCAGCAAAATAAACCATATAAACCATGTAACCTGGAGACCATCCATTGATATCTTGAAGGAGGAAGGGTTGAATTTGTCTGCTTCACAGGGTGCGGATTTATCAAACTCTCCCAAAATGGTTAAGGTAAAACTCCTTGCCACGTTAAAACATTGTTAACATATGTGAAAGACTAAGTTTACTATTGAAACCATGTTTCTTTACAAGACAATATTGCTTAAATGGATCACAGTTGGGAAGAAAGTTATTCATATTTTGTGGGAGAGAAATACTCTCCAGCAAGCCCTTTAAAAGTTGGAATCTCTTGTTATACAATATCTTGCAACCAAATAATGTTATTATGTAGAGTCCTTCGCTTATACGTGACTCTCAAACAGGTTGTGGAGAATGGTATTTCCTATTTAGTCTCCTTGGAAGGGCAAAAAACTGGCTTCTATGCTGATCAGCGCGAAAACCGCCAGTATATATCATCAATTTCTGAGGGTCAGAAAGTAGTTGATATTTGCTGTTATACTGGAGGATTTGCTCTAAATGCAGCAAGTGGTGGTGCTCTTAGTGTAACAGGTGTGTTCATATCTTCTACTTTTATCATCATTGATTTATGACGATATCCTTCATAAGAAGCAAAAAAATCGAACTCAACAAAATTCTCATTTATCCAGGCAGGCAATCTACTGATTAGTCAAAGGATTTCCTAATGAATACTAGTTACAAGTTTTGAATTTGTAAACAGGAGATATAAGTTAAATCAACAAGCAAAACATTCTGAAGGGTAAGCTCTAAATCAATGCAGAGAAGATGATATTAGTGATGCCTAAACTGTATCTTTCATCAATTTATTCCATGAATTAATAAAGTCATAGGACTATTAGCATAGATGATAATTCCTGCACTATTATTTATTTTGCATCATATTTTTGTTTTTGAAGATACTATTCTTCCCTGTGAAAAGGTGTTGATTCGTCTTCTGCGGCCATTGACATTGCCAAGGAGAACATTGTTCTGAATAACCTTGATCCTGGAATAATATCATTTGTGAAAGATGATGCTACACATTTTATGAAGACTGCAATAGCTGAAGGCCATTCTTGGGATATAGTTATTCTGGATCCACCAAAACTAGCTCCGAGTAGAAAGGTAAACTGACATTCTTGATGCTTTATATCTCGTCAACTAAGTCTGGGTTGTTACGTTGGTATCTTTTACAGTTCAAGCAACTTGCTGAGTGTACCCATGATACAATAACTCTTTAGTAATACCACTTATTAAATCAAGCCTGTAAATTTCTTTTTAACTACTAGTACATTAGAGTGAAGCCTATTATGACCTTTGAGTTTACACCCGTTTGTTTTTTTATGGAGCTATCATCTCTTGATCTCCTAGTTAAGACTTGGTACGTCACTTGAGACTTGCAGTACAATTCCACTCTGCGTAGTTTGTATGTTGTGATTTTTTCTGTCCCTACTAAGTTATTCTTTACATATTTAGGTATTGCAAAGCGCATCTGGCATGTACAGGAATTTAAATTCGTTGGCAATGCAAATAACAAGAAGGGGTGGACTGTTGATGACTTGTTCATGTTCAGGAGCTATGACCCAGAGTGGGACATTCTTACGCGTTCTACAGGCAAGTAAAGTTGCACATCTATTTTCTTACGCGCAGTTTAATTTTTTCTGGATGTTGTGTTCACCTTGAAATGCCATTGAGCATCACTTGTATCCTGTGATTTTTATCTTGTCGTATATTTGGAGAATTAAGACTTTTATGTATACTTTTTGGTCTCATGTTACCTGTGTTGCTTCTTCAGTTAAGATACATCTGAATCTTATTAGACACACACGTTTGCTCGTTTTCCAATTTTCAGGGTGCAGCAACCATGGCTGGAAGAAAGATCACAGTCGTACGCCAAGCTGGAGCAGGCTGCGATCATCCCATTGATCCTTCTTATCCAGAAGGGGAATACCTCTCCAATGTTTTACTTAGAGTTCTATGAAGCTTATTTTTCGAGACTTCCTGGCAGCAAATTGTTTCCATCTGCAGCAGGAACTGAAGAAGAAAGAATATAACATACCAGGTTCCTTCATGGTGTAGCTGATATTCATATTATGCCCTAGGTATGATAGTTGTTTCATCAAAAAGTATTAGTTGTGAAATTGTTGCATGAGAAAACTATTTTACATAAGACTAACTCGATTTATATCCATTCAAAGTATTTTTTTTTCTTACACCTTGATGTTTGTAGTGCGATGACTAATCAGCGTTTGGGTGTTCAAAATGAATAAATTGACATATAAGTAGATTGAGATTAACTCATACAACCCTAATAAGATACATATTTCACGTCCTAAAATACATCGTATGGAGGTTTGTTTATACACACATCTTACAAAAATCAAGACAGGGAGAAAGCCGTAGGCTGAATACTTCGAATTGAATGGCACATAATTTACCATTAGTGGCCTCCTGGGTTCCGATTCCATGACAAATAATTCGGGTCTCCGAGTTGCCTGAGAAGACATAAATAGATCATAAAAGTTTAGACTTGTTACATAAGTATTAATAATGATTATGAAGGTGAGAGATGGTAGGTACCGTACCTTGGTTTAACAAGATAAATAAGGGCGAAAACCATGGCCAAGAAAAAGCACAATCCACCAACAGTGAGATATGCAATGCCCACAAAATCGTTCTTCCCTCCTAGCCAGCTTGTAGTAGAAAGAACTAGCTTCTTCTTCCCATTGAAGCTGTACGTGTTATAACGGTTCTCTAAACTCACATTGATCACATCGCCAGCCTCAAGATCCACTTCTATTTTCCCGTATAATTTCCTAAATGTCGGCAGAGCAGCTGTTCGCATCCAAACAATCAGGTCCTCCTGCCGGTTCAGCTGATCAACACGTTCACAATACAAATTGTTAAAACAAATCTCCGACGTGTAAGGAATCAAATATGGAACATGATATAATAATTTCTATCATAATCAGATATTGACATCTGCTGGCGTTGGAACCTATTATTAAGAATTGTGCTACAGATGATCAATAATCACATGCTTAAATGGATAGATCCATCTATAAACATGCTAAGAGGTTTTTAACTTTTTATAATAACGTTAATAATAGTCAATCTTAGGCAGATTTACAAGGCTACACAGAATAACATTCTGAAATCAGGTTAGTCCACTCCAGCAGCAGCAGCAAGAAAATGTAAAATTTTCGATCAAAAGTCAAAACTCATCCTTCATATACTTAATGCAGGAAAAGCCATCTTTTTTAATGATTTACAATGAAAGTTATGTACTGATATTCTGTTATACAGGGGCTAGAAACTTACTGGTATTGTTGTATCAAGAATGGCACCACCTATTAGACTGCCATTTCTTTGGAAGTTTTTGGGGAATACATTATCTCCAAACTTACGATCCCTGTCACTCTTCCACGAGATCCCATTCTTGTTTAAGGCCAATGGCTGGTTATTGCGAACAAAACCATAGGTATCATTAAACAGACTCCATGCTATAAGACCACAAGGAACAATAGGCTGCCCATCAGGCGTGGTGTCCTCGGGGCTACACGCAGATGTGTCCCTCTCATTTCCAGTACTTCTCAGCTGCTGATCACTTCGACTCTTCACATATCTGATATTCATCAGGAAATTCACATTTAGTAACCAACTAAAATCAAAGAAACTTAGTAATTCTCAGTTCATCTTGATCGTAATGAATTAATAAAAAACCAGGACTCCAGATCTCATTCAAATAAAAGAACTGCAACAGCCCTCATACCCAAAAGAAATGCAATTTGGTAAGAAGAAACAATCAAGAATCACAATTGTTGCCACTATATTGGTACAACAGAAAACTAAATAGTAACTACCTGCGATGGTTCTGATAGAAATTATCAAGCTGGTAATATACATAAATTGGCTGCTTCATACGTTTGCGAACCTGATATATATCAATTTATTAGTCAAACTGTAATATTTTGTATGTGCTACTATGCTATACAATAAATCTCTATGTCGAGATGCAACAGTGACAACTCATTGCCGAATGGGACTCACCGTGAGAGTTCTACTACAGGTTTTGTTCTGAGAGCTCTGAATAAATCCAACCTTGTCATTTCTCATATTTGGAGGAATGCACTCTGTCTCATATCGATCAACAATTTCAACAACCTGGTGAACAACAAATAATTCTCAGTCAGTAAAGCACATACAAAAGAAAGAGCTGGAGTGATTTAGAAATACATGGTTGTGAATTAGAAGCAT